>CM060681.1:88972732-89632732 GCA_030686995.1 Artemisia argyi | reverse complement strand
TCTCGCCTATATCACATACCTTCCAAAGATAAAAGACGGTTTCGTATTATCCCTAAACACGTTTTTCTTTTTCTCCAAACTGTGTAACATTTGAGTTCCCATTTATTCACTGACAACACAAAAACCTAAGGACCCATTCTCACTTTGAGATTTCATTCACCGAAGGGTAGAAGGAGATTCACCAAAACAATTCAGTCACACTCCTTTATTATTATATTCGACCATCCATAAAACAAAGACACAGCCGACACCTTCTTTGTTCTAACAACACTGAGCCGAAAACTATGTTTACTTGATATGCATGATCATGGACGTTGTAAATGAAATGAAAAGTATGAGTTTGGTTTCGGCTGTAGTTCGTGTCTCGATCTGGTTTCGTTTCATGGCTGGGTAGAAGGTTGGGTTACGATTAACGTTCGGTTACGTCGGGGTTTTGAGTTTCAGTTCATGTGGAGGTGAAGGGCTTGGTTTGTGATTAGTACGGTTTTGGTTTTGGTTTCGATAGTACCTGTCTAGCCTAGAGGTATATTTCGAACTGCTATATTAATATATATCATACGCTACTCATGATTTTTATGATTAAGTAATCGTGTTATACGATAACATGACCTATCCGTATATATTAAAATCAAAGTTGGAACATACCAATGAATCAGAAATTTGCGGGTTTAAAACATGTTGATGTTATGTGAAAATGAGAACTATTATTACTTAAACATGCTACTAATAGCTTAATACTCCGTAAGTAAACTAGGCCATGCATCATGGTTTGCTAAAATCATTCAGGAGTTCATTATTTAGGAGTGACATATATTAGTCACACTAGTACATTATATATGGCTTAAAAAAGGATGAAAGAGCAGATAAATGTATATAAGCTTACGGCCATTGACGTTAAGATTTGAACATGCTACTTTACATCTAAAGTGAAGTAAAGACATACGAATATATATATATATATATATATATATATATATATATATATATATATATATATATATATATATATATATATATATATATATATATATATATATATAAGAATGGAATACGCATGAAACATAAGTATGCATGGATTATGAGTTTTGACCATGTTTCATAATGCTTGGCAAATCATGTTTATGTTGTATATTCAACCTATCTTATGTTTTTTTTAAGTAAATTTAAAGGTCATGGTTACTACGTAAAAGCATGGGTCGAATAATTATATGGTCACTAGTTATATTTCATGCACGTTAAGTTTAGTTTAAAAGATTAAGGTTGTGGTTTGATCTAGTTTGCATTTCGTCTCGATTTTGTGTCTTTGTATTGACATGTGAAGCGTGTGTACACCTGCATGCATATTACTTGTGGTGTATTGTGGTCGCGGTCTAAAATGATATCGAGAATACGTGTATATAATTGGTGAATGACGGAGTACTAAAACGGTCATTTTATATAAATTTACACTATAAACCTTAAAGTTAGCGTCTGACATATTTAAACCTTATAATTTGATAATTGACATATTTAACCCTAAATTATTATATTGGTCATTCTAATTGATGAGTGCTCAAACACTCATCATTTTTACCATATCTGGACTGCCAAAACATCCAAAAACATCCAAAAACGCATCAAAATACACAAATTATCCCAAAAGTGTGTTTTATATGTTTTAGATGCAAAATGTTTAAAAACAAATGAAAAACGAACAAAGTTTGCACAACTGGCAGTTTCAGTCCCTCAAGTTTCAAAATTTGGCAAAACTAGTCCCTGGAAGTTTAAAATGAAAGAAAAGTCAACCCAAGGCAAAGAAAAGTCAAAAATTATCAAAATAAGTCCTTGGGTAATAAAGTTTGAGAAAATTACACTTTTACCCCTTAAAATCCAAAATTGACAAAAATGGTCCCTAGAGTTTTGGAAATTGACAGATTTGGTCCCGGGTGGAATAATTTTAAATGAAAAATCATCTAGGGTCCTTGGAAAATCATAAATTGTCAAAAATGATCCTTTGGTGTGAGTTTGAGGAAATTACAACATTGGTCCCTCAAGTTTGGAAACTTGTCATTAATGGTCCCCGGGAATTTCAAAAGTGGAAAAATTACATTTATGGTCCATGGGAATTCAGAACTTGGCAAATTACACCCTTGGGATATTTTGGAAAAATGGCAAAACACACCCCTCATGGTTCGGTAAATTACATGAATGGTCCTTGTGATTCAAAAGTTACTAAAACCAAACGGACCTAAAACTAAACAAAACCAAAACCAAGCCCATTCCTCAGCCCACTTACCACTTTAGCCCACCCACTACCCAAAACCGTTTTAAATAATCAACCCAGGTTTGACCCGCGTTGACCCTCACCTTCTCCCCCAACTAGCTGCAACATCCACTGACACACTCCACATCCCCCCTCCTCCACCTCAGCAGCTATGCCCTGTCCCATTGACTATCCACCAAACTCCAAATTGCATTAATTGCTTCTTCAAAGCTCCAAGTTACCAGATAGGGTTAAAAAAAGAAATTGGCGCCAAAATAGTCTTTAACGGATGAGATCCTTCCCACCCAATCCAATGGGTGGGATTTACTCAGAAAAGCACAAGGAAAGAGATGGTGGCAATATAAAGAGGAGAGAAGCAGCAGAAAAGAGTTTAGTTTTTAATTTTTAATTTTTTATGTCGAATGTAATTTTATTATGCAAATTATTGTAAGTGTAAGTTAGTAACTGTTTTAGTAAGCTCAAATATTGTAATTTGAATCTTTTCAAGTAATGAATGCAAGCAGTTTAATTTAAATACTTGGTGTATGATTTCCATTTAAAATTCTTAATATGGTCTAAAAGCTTTTATAAGTTAGTTGTGGAGTCTCATTTAAGCTTATGCAAGTTCCATTGAAGCTTTCTTAATCTTTTAGTTACACAAAAATCAGAACTAATAAATATTACTCAAAAAAGCAACATGGTCAATGAAAGTCAAATGGTGTTATTGAGCTTGGAATTCTGACTCAGAAGCTAATTGGACAAGGAAACAAGCTTTGGAATTGGGTTAGTGGCTTATGGAAGCCTTAGGATTGGTTCTAGTTCTTGGGTCTTTGGTTTTAGCTTGGATACCTTTGTAAGCTATTTTTCTCAAATCCTTGTTTCACTGTTGCTTAGCTTATTATCTGATTGATTGTTTCAGCTTGTATTCCTTACATGTTAGTTGTGCTTGTTTTAAATAGATTTAAGTGTTAGAAAGCTTTTCTAAAATTGTTTGAGCAAAACTCTTAGTTTAACTGTCACTTTATCTTAGCATAAGATTCTAGGTATTTGTGGTGTTAGCTTATTTTTATATACTTATTTAATGTTCCTTAAACATATTTAACCTTTAGAAATCTGTGTTGTTGCCTTAACATTCCATTTGCCTCATAATACCAAATTTCATAACTGTTAAGGTGTGTTTGGATCAGTGGATTCAACCACTGAATCCTTAGTTGTGGTTGGTGTTTGTTGTTTAGAAACATGACCTAAGTCCATTTGTGCTTGAATCAACCAGTGATTAGGTCATTTGTCCAAGAAAAGTCAAAATCACAAAAGTTCCACCACCACAGTTAACTGTGGTGGTTTTTGGAGTCCTAAATCTTTCCATTTCAATAGATAAGTTGGAGTTTTAAAATAATTCAGTCTAAATTTAACTTACAAACATGATTTGAGGCAATTAAATCCTTCCCAAGTTCATAAAAGTCAAAGTACACCAAAACCATAAAAAGTCAAAAGCAGCCTATTGGATTTTGAGCAATTTTTGGAAGCCTGCAACTTGTTTGATTTTAGGTTTTAGGGTCTGATATTTGGTATGCTTAATCTCTACCACTTTGTCAATTTTTGTGAATTTTATCAGGTTTTTAGAATTTTATTTGGTGGGTCCCACACCCCTTTGAAGTAACCTGCAGGGCAACCAATTGCCCTGTTCTCAGCAGATCACTTCCACTCCACCACCTTTTGTGGTGGTTTGTGGCCAATTCAGTGGTCTAGGCCTAGTGTTTTTGGATCCCCTCAACCCCCCTCCTACCAGGGAGTGTTTTTGAACCTTTTGTTTGACCCCTAAGTCTGTGGACCCCACCTATTATTGGCCATAAACCTTGTCCCTTAAACTGCATCAGTCACCATTTAACAAGTGCTTATTTGTAGCTTTTTGGCTTATTCAGGCTTGTTTATTGGTTGTAAGTTGCTTAATATTGTTCATTGGACTCAGTGAAATCAAGTTTGATCGGTGTGGACCCCACACCTCACCATTTGAGCTAAAAACACTCCATAGTCAACAAAAGTCAACTGTGGGTGTAATAAGCATTTCAATTGCTTATTCCTTGGGTTAAAACAAAAGTGTTTTTGTTAAAGTTAGTTGTTTTTAGTTTATTATTAGTTTAGAAAAAGAAAAAATCCAAAAAACCAATTTTAAAAATAGTGATAGCTTCTATTTAATAGGATTTATCAATTTATTTTTCTTTTTAATTTATTTCTAAGTAATATATCACTTTTATATTTTTAGAAATTATATTTTAGGTTAAAATAATTTTACAAATTTTTCCAGATTTTTATTTTGTCTTTTAGTGGTATTTCTAATTAATTTTAGTTTAATTTAGTTTTAATTAATATTAATCAATTAAATAGCATAATTAGTTTTTATATAGTATAACCTAGTTTTTATAATTTTTATAGCTTTTATTTTAGTTAAAACATTTTTATAAATTTTTCTAGAATTTCTACTGTTCATTTTCTATTTTTTATAATATAATTAGTTTAATTAGTAATTAATAAGTAATTAGAATAATAATTAGTTAAATAGTTTAAAAATACATAAAATTAACTTTTTATAATTTTTTAGGATTCCCATGATGGTTAATTAGATTTATAAAATTTTTCTTAATTTTCTAAGTCTTTTTAGTATTTTTAATAATTCTAATTAGTTTAATTAGTATTAAATAGATAATTAGTAATTAATTAATAATAAATAATTAAATAGTGTAAAATTAATTTTTATTTTTCTTAAAATTTTCTTTTATTATTAGGATTGTAAAAATATCAATTTTACACTTTTAACCCTTCCCGTCCTTCAGTTGTACTTTTTGTTTTGTGCGTCTGTATACGTTTTTTAATTAAAACGTACGTTTTTAGGTTTTAGCTCAAATCCTTGTAATCCAAATTCCCGTAATCAATCACGTAGCTTTCCTAAGCTATATTTGTTTATAATTTCCAAATAATTCTGATCATAAACCCTTTCTGTGAATAAACACCCGATCACAAAGCACGCTAAAGTTACATTTCACACCTCAACGGGATTTAACGACCCGGTGATACATTATATTACCTGGAGTATTGATCTAGGCTATTTGACTTTGTTGACCATTCCTTGGTTAATTTAAGTTAGGTGGTTCGGGACCAATCAATTTATGGCGCCGCTGCCGGGGAGGTGTGCGCGTTTCTGTAGCGTCTTTTGAGATTAGTGTTATCTCACCTCACTCACTGTACAAATACCATCACTTGTGAATATTTTCATAATCAAAACACATAAAAATGTCATTGACACTTTTCCTAAAGTGTTAAAACACCAAAAAAAGTAAAAAACAACAAAACCATATCGTAACGTTTTCTGATTCGGTTCTCTTTTAAGGTGATTCTTGAAGAGAAACGAGTCTGGATTACGGGACGATAACAAAAATATTGTCCAAAAAGTTTTTATCCCTAGTGCATGCGCACTCGTTCTTCAAGGTCCACTAGCCCATTACGTGAGCTGGTTCAGAAACCTCGAAGACCTCGTAGACGTTCTGCACCAACAGTCGGATCTGAGATCCGTACTGTTCCACCTCCAGCTGTCATCATGGCAGCTGAACCCACTATGAACGAGCTTCTCCAAGCACCCGTCGAGGGTTACGGAGATGCTATCGTTGTTCCAACAATCATGGCCGATAATTTTGAGCTTAAAACAGGATTAATAAATCTGGCCACATCACGTCAATTCTACGGTTATGAGAGGGACGATCCTCAAGATCACATTCGATGGTTCAATAAAATCACATACACCATCAAATGCAAAGATGTCCCCTCTGATGCAATCAAACTTCTTCTCTTCCCATTCTCCCTGGAGGGACAAGCCCGGATTTGGCTTGAAAAACAACCTCCACGATCTATTGAGACATGGGAAGATCTTGTGAAAAAGTTCGTGAATGAATTCTTTCCTCCTTCCAAAACCACGAGTCTCAAGAACGAGATCTTGAAATTCACGCAGAAATTTGATGAATCCTTTAGTGAGGCATGGGATCGTTACAAGGAATTGCTCCGAAAATGCCCTCACCACGGTTTCTCTGATCTCATGACACTTGATACTTTCTACAATGGTGTAAGCCAATCCGATCAAGACTCTCTAAATGCCTCCGCTGGAGGTAACTTCTTGAATCGCACCACAAAGGAAGCTTTAGAAATCATTGAGAATAAATATAAGGTCCGCATTCCCCGAAGCAGATCGGTTGTTTCCCAAAGGGATGTTGTTCCTTCTTCCTCATCGCCCGTGGCTCAGTCTAGCACCGATGCTAGACTTGACAAACTCACGGAAGCTGTCCATGCATTTGTTCTCGCCCAAAGCAAGAAAGATTCTTCTCCTTCCCCACAAGCTGAAATCAAAAAGATAGAAGTTTGTGTCACTTGTGGTGGTCCACATTCATATTATAATTGCCCTGCCACTGAAGGCAATCCCTTCGAAGTAAATGCAATAGCCGGCAATTCCAACCAAGGAGGTAGCCAATACCGTCCTCAAGTGGAACCAAATTACCGTGCTAGCAATCAGGGTGGACCACCCGGTTTTCCTCAAAATCCAAATAGGTTTAATCCTAATCCACCAAGGGGGCCTAATTTGCAAAATCAAAATCCTGCCCCCGTCAATCAGTACCCACCCCAATGGGGTAATCAAGGGTATTCAGCTCCAAATTATCAAGATCCCCTCCCAAACGAGCTCAATAACTACATCAAAGTTAATGAGACCAAAATGAGGGCAATGCAAAATCAAATCTCAAATTTGAAGAATGATTTCCAATCATCAATAGCCAAACAAGGTCAAGAGCTGAAGAGTGAGTTGATGCAAACAAACAACAAAATTGATCAAAATCAAGGCAAGATTGAAAATATGCTTGCCAGTCTTATGAATCATCTCACTCCACCCTCTACATCTGGAGGTCTCCCGGCTAATACAGTTGTTAACCCCAAGGGTGAACTCAAAGCTATTACTACACGAAGTGGTAAAGCTTATGAAGAGCCGCCAGTTCCTCCTATTCCTCCTCCTCTTTATTCCGAGGAAGTAGAAATTGAGCCTGAGGCAACCACGGACAAGGTGCAATCTCCTAGCCCACGAAGTACCGCACACGTCCACCCTCAGGTTGTTCCAGATATTGTACCAAAATCTGGACTTGTACCAAAACGGGGAGTTGTATTTGAACCATCAACAACTCCTATTGAGAACCCTAAATCCAAACCTTCACTACCATACCCGTCAAGACTTAATGAGCAAAAGCTCCGCGAAAAGGCTAGTCACCAAATGGATAAGTTTTATCAAATCTTTCAAGATTTGCATTTTGACGTTAGCCTTGCGGATGCTATCATCCTGATGCCCAAATTTGCATCGATGATCAAGAACTTGTTAAGCAACAAGGAAAAATTGTACGAAATGGCAAAAACTCCTTTGAACGAAAACTGCTCTGCGGTTATCTTAAAGAAGCTTCCTAAGAAGCTTGGAGACCCTGGGAGATTTCTCATTCCATGTGTTTTCCCTGGGATGGTTGAGTGCTTCGCCTTAGCTGATCTTGGCGCTAGCATCAACCTGATGCCTTACTCAGTGTGGGAGAAACTGTCTCTTCCTCAACTCACTCCTACGTGCATGACTCTCGAGCTTGCCGACCGTTCAATCTCTCATCCTCTCGGCATTGCCGAAGATGTATTCGTGAAAGTAGGAAAGTTCCATTTCCCCGCTGACTTCGTTGTTGTTAAGTTCGATGCTGACCCACGAGTTCCTCTCATTCTTGGGAGAGGATTCTTAAGGACGGGTCGTGCGTTAATTGATGTGCACGAAGAGGAAATAACTCTTCGTGTTGGTAATGAAGCTGTAACCTTTAACCTCGATCAAACTTCGAGGTACTCCTCTAACTATGACGCCGAATCGGTTAACCGAATTGATGTCATTGATGTCGAGTCTGAGGAGTACGCTCAAGAGGTTTTAGGTTTTGTCGATGATTCTCCGAGTGAAAACTTCACTCCATCTTCTCACCCCATTATTGCTAATTCTTCTCCTTCCCTCACTCCGTTTAAGGGAAGTGACTTCATCTTCTCAGAAGAAATTGAGGCCTTTCTCAAAAGTGATTCGATTCCCGATGGAATTGATAACCAAGAGATCGACCTCGAGAGGGATATTCACCTGCTGGAAAAATTGTTAAACGAAGATCCCTCACATCTTCCTGTTCTACCACAAACACTTCATAAAGAGGAAGTCAAAAATGTTGAGAAAATTGATGACTTTCCCGCGGTTGAACTTAAGGACTTGCCGCCTCATCTTGAATATGCATTTCTGGAGGGTGATGATAAATTGCCCGTCATTATTGCTAAAGACTTAAGTGTTGAGGAAAAGGCTGCTCTTATACAGGTTTTGAAGTCTCATAAACGAGCAATTGCTTGGCGTCTCTCCGATATCAAGGGCATCGACCCTGAGTTCTGTACTCACAAGATATTAATGGAGGATGACTTCAAACCTACGATCCAACATCAAAGAAGGGTGAATCCAAAAATTCACGAGGTTATCAAACAAGAGGTTTTAAAACTTCTTGATGCCGGATTGATTTACCCTATCTCGGACAGTCCTTGGGTCAGCCCAATCCATTGTGTTCCAAAAAAGGGTGGCATTACTGTTGTCACAAACGAGGAAAATGAGTTAATTCCAACTCGTTTGGTTACGGGGTGGCGCGTTTGCATTGATTATCGTAAATTGAATGACGCCACCCGTAAGGATCATTTTCCTCTGCCCTTTATGGATCAGATGCTCGAGAGATTAGCGGGGAATGAGTACTATTGCTTCCTCGATGGTTTCTCGGGTTACTTTCAGATTCCCATTGACCCGCAAGACCAAGAAAAGACCACTTTTACGTGCCCCTATGGAACCTTCGCATATAAACGTATGCCATTTGGCTTATGTAATGCTCCGGGCACGTTTCAAAGATGTATGATGGCCATTTTTTCCGACATGATCGGGAAAAGTATGGAGGTCTTTATGGACGATTTCTCGGTCATTGGGGATTCGTTTAAATCATGTCTCTCCCATTTAGACAGCATGCTAAAACGTTGTGAAGACACAAAGTTATGTCTAAATTGGGAGAAGAGTCACTTTATGGTCAAAGAGGGCATTGTCCTCGGCCATAAAATTTCAAAGAATGGGATGGAGGTTGACCGTGCCAAAGTGGACGTCATTGCAAAATTGCCTCATCCCACGACTGTGAAAGGTGTTAGGAGCTTTTTGGGTCACGCCGGTTTTTACCGTAGGTTTATTCAAGATTTCTCTAAAATCGCCCGGCCTATGACCCATCTCCTCGAGAAGGATGCTCCTTTTATCTTCTCCCCTGAGTGCATCGAAGCCTTTGAAACATTAAAGAAAAGGCTTACCGAGGCACCGATTCTTGTTGCCCCCGATTGGGACTTGCCCTTCGAGCTCATGTGTGATGCTAGAGATTATGCTATAGGGGCAGTCTTGGGGCAACGCAAAACAAAACATTTTCAGCCTATACACTATGCCAGCAAGACTATGACCGAGGCACAAAGTCATTACACCACCACTGAAAAAGAATTATTAGCTATGGTGTATGCTTTTGAAAAATTCCGGCCATACCTGATTCTGACTAAAAGCATAGTGTATACGGATCATTCGGCTTTGAAGTATCTATTTGCAAAACAAGATGCAAAGCCGAGACTCCTCCGATGGGTTCTCCTCCTTCAGGAATTTGATATCATTATTCGTGATAAAAAAGGAGCTGAGAACCTAGCTGCTGATCATCTCTCCCGTCTTGAAAACCCTCACCAAAATGCTTTCGAGAAAAAGGAAATAAATGAAACATTTCCTCTCGAAACCCTCAATGTGGTTTCATTTCGTGGAGACTCGATTACCCCATGGTTTGCCGACTTTGCAAACTATCTTGCGGGTAACTTCATTGTGAAAGGGATGTCGTCCCAACAAAAAAATAAATTTTTCAAAGATGTCAAACATTACTTTTGGGACGACCCCTACTTATTCAAGATATGCGCGGATCAAGTCATCCGGCGGTGTGTGTATGGTCAGGAAGCCGCTGAAATTTTAAAGGCTTGCCATGCTGGTCCCACGGGGGGCCACCACAATCCCAACTACACCGCCAAAAAGGTGTTTGATTCCGGCTTTTATTGGCCCTCGATCTACAAGGATGCCCAAGATTTGGTCAAATCCTGTGACGCTTGTCAGCGTCACGGGAATATTTCACAAAGGAATGAAATGCCTCAGAATGCAATTCAAGTTTGTGAAATCTTTGATATCTGGGGCATCGACTTTATGGGGCCATTTCCATCCTCTCACGGAAATAAATACATACTCGTGGCAGTTGACTACTTGTCAAAATGGGTTGAAGCGAAAGCTTTACCCACAAATGATGCCCGAGTAGTTGTGAAATTTTTAAAAGCTCTTTTTGCCCGATTCGGAACTCCACGTGCTATTATTAGTGATCGTGGTACGCACTTCTGTAATGACAGGTTTGACAAAGTCATGCAAAAGTACGGTGTGACTCACCGTCTTTCTACTGCGTACCACCCTCAAACGAGTGGACAAGTCGAAGTGTCCAATCGGGGCATTAAAAGAATCTTGGAAAGAACTGTAGGTGAGAATCGTGCATCTTGGTCGGACAAATTAGATGATGCACTTTGGGCTTTCCGTACGGCTTACAAAACACCCATTGGGTGTACGCTTTATAAACTTGTGTACGGGAAAGCGTGCCATCTTCCGATCGAGCTTGAGCATAAAGCCTATTGGGCCCTCAAGCATGCCAATTTCGACCTCAGAACAGCGGGTGATCACAGAAAAGTTCAACTAAATGAATTAAACGAACTTCGTGATCAAGCTTACGAGAACTCTTTGATCTATAAACAAAAGATAAAGAAGATTCATGACTCAAAAATCAAAAACCGCCTTTTTAACGTTGGTGATCGAGTCCTTCTTTTCAACTCTAGACTCAAGATCTTCTCGGGAAAGCTCAAAACCCGATGGACTGGTCCATTCACTATCACAAAAGTTTATCCTTATGGTACCGTCGAATTATCTCAAAATGACGGTCCTAACTTCAAAGTGAATGGACATCGGTTAAAGCACTACTTTGGAGAGGACGTACCATCCATGGTCGTCCCGGATCTCCAAACTTTCCCCAAGGACAATTGAATTCGGGGATAGAGTCAAGCTAGCGACTCAATGACCAAAAACTAGCAACAATACGGGTTTTCACCCGTATCTCTGATTCTTTCTATTTTCTACCACCGAGTGTGGGGGAATGGCCAACCCCCCGCTGTTTGAGAAAAAATGTATATATGTATATAAGTTTAAAAAAAAAAAAAAAAAAAAAAAAAAAAAATGTTGTATATATATAGAAATAAAGTGAAAATGGTATGTCCACAGTTAGATTCGAATCTTGGCTTTTTACGTTCATAGCTTCGGCATAATAGCCGGGACTTTGAATATTGAGGGCAATATTCATTTCTAAGTGTGGGGGGGGGGGGGGGGGAAATTCTAACGAATTTTATACAAATATCTTTCAAGTACCCCCGTTTTTGGCCAAAATTTTCAAAATTTTTCACTTTATTTCAAAATTTTTGTGGTAATCAGTCCGCCTTGTCTAAGCGACAAAAGGGATTGGCTAGTCCAGGAGCAAACGGCTCTTGGTAAAGACAACTCAAATCCGTTGACGGCTGGCAATTTGCCCAAAATTGTATGGTTCATCAACTCCCCGAAAACAAATGAGTTGGCTAGCCCGCAAGATTATGGCTTGTGGTAAAGGCCGTGGAAAAACCATAATTGGTAATCAGCTCACCAAGATGTTGACTAGTTCCATCAAGATGCTGGCTAGTCCAGGAGCAAACGGCTCCTGGTAAAGACTTATCAAATCCGTTGACGGCTGGTGGTTTGCTCAAAATCACACGGTTATCATGTGTGCCACAGTTCTTACACCTGGCTACTCCAGAAGTGATGGCTTTTGGTAAAGAGTTTAAAATCCATCAAGTTTTTCTCAAAAGATTGCTAGGGACTAGCAATAGCTTAGTGTGGGGGATTGATGAGTGCTCAAACACTCATCATTTTTACCATATCTGGACTGCCAAAACATCAAAAAACACCCAAAAACGCATCAAAATACACAAATTATCCCAAAAGTGTGTTTTATATGTTTTAGATGCAAAATGTTTAAAAACAAATGAAAAACGAACAAAGTTTGCACAATTGGCAGTTTCAGTCCCTCAAGTTTCAAAATTTGGCAAAACTAGTCCCTGGAAGTTTAAAACGAAAGAAAAGTCAACCCAAGGCAAAGAAAAGTCAAAAATTATCAAAATAAGTCCTTGGGTAATAAAGTTTGAGAAAATTACACTTTTACCCCTTAAAATCCAAAATTGACAAAAATGGTCCCCTGGAGTTTTAGAAATTGACAGATTTGGTCCCGGGTGGAATAATTTTAAATGAAAAATCATCTAGGGTCCTTGGAAAATCATAAATTGTCAAAAATGATCCTTTGGTGTGAGTTTGAGGAAATTACAACATTGGTCCCTCAAGTTTGGAAACTTGTCATTAATGGTCCCCGGGAATTTCAAAAGTGGAAAAATTACATTTATGGTCCATGGGAATTCAGAACTTGGCAAATTACACCCTTGGGATATTTTGGAAAAATGGCAAAACACACCCCTCATGGTTCGGTAAATTACATGAATGGTCCTTGTGATTCAAAAGTTACTAAAACCAAACGGACCTAAAACTAAACAAAACCAAAACCAAGCCCATTCCTCAGCCCACTTACCACTTTAGCCCACCCACTACCCAAAACCGTTTTAAATAATCAACCCAGGTTTGACCCGCGTTGACCCTCACCTTCTCCCCCAACTAGCTGCAACATCCACTGACACACTCCACATCCCCCCTCCTCCACCTCAGCAGCCATGCCCTGTCCCATTGACTATCCACCAAACTCCAAATTGCATTAATTGCTTCTTCAAAGCTCCAAGTTACCAGATAGGGTTAAAAAAAGAAATTGGCGCCAAAATAGTCTTTAACGGATGAGATCCTTCCCACCCAATCCAATGGGTGGGATTTACTCAGAAAAGCACAAGGAAAGAGATGGTGGCAATATAAAGAGGAGAGAAGCAGCAGAAAAGAGTTTAGTTTTTAATTTTTAATTTTTTATGTCGAATGTAATTTTATTATGCAAATTATTGTAAGTGTAAGTTAGTAACTGTTTTAGTAAGCTCAAATATTGTAATTTGAATCTTTTCAAGTAATGAATGCAAGCAGTTTAATTTAAATACTTGGTGTATGATTTCCATTTAAAATTCTTAATATGGTCTAAAAGCTTTTATAAGTTAGTTGTGGAGTCTCATTTAAGCTTATGCAAGTTCCATTGAAGCTTTCTTAATCTTTTAGTTACACAAAAATCAGAACTAATAAATATTACTCAAAAAAGCAACATGGTCAATGAAAGTCAAATGGTGTTATTGAGCTTGGAATTCTGACTCAGAAGCTAATTGGACAAGGAAACAAGCTTTGGAATTGGGTTAGTGGCTTATGGAAGCCTTAGGATTGGTTCTAGTTCTTGGGTCTTTGGTTTTAGCTTGGATACCTTTGTAAGCTATTTTTCTCAAATCCTTGTTTCACTGTTGCTTAGCTTATTATCTGATTGATTGTTTCAGCTTGTATTCCTTACATGTTAGTTGTGCTTGTTTTAAATAGATTTAAGTGTTAGAAAGCTTTTCTAAAATTGTTTGAGCAAAACTCTTAGTTTAACTGTCACTTTATCTTAGCATAAGATTCTAGGTATTTGTGGTGTTAGCTTATTTTTATATACTTATTTAATGTTCCTTAAACATATTTAACCTTTAGAAATCTGTGTTGTTGCCTTAACATTCCATTTGCCTCATAATACCAAATTTCATAACTGTTAAGGTGTGTTTGGATCAGTGGATTCAACCACTGAATCCTTAGTTGTGGTTGGTGTTTGTTGTTTAGAAACATGACCTAAGTCCATTTGTGCTTGAATCAACCAGTGATTAGGTCATTTGTCCAAGAAAAGTCAAAATCACAAAAGTTCCACCACCACAGTTAACTGTGGTGGTTTTTGGAGTCCTAAATCTTTCCATTTCAATAGATAAGTTGGAGTTTTAAAATAATTCAGTCTAAATTTAACTTACAAACATGATTTGAGGCAATTAAATCCTTCCCAAGTTCATAAAAGTCAAAGTACACCAAAACCATAAAAAGTCAAAAGCAGCCTATTGGATTTTGAGCAATTTTTGGAAGCCTGCAACTTGTTTGATTTTAGGTTTTAGGGTCTGATATTTGGTATGCTTAATCTCTACCACTTTGTCAATTTTTGTGAATTTTATCAGGTTTTTAGAATTTTATTTGGTGGGTCCCACACCCCTTTGAAGTAACCTGCAGGGCAACCAATTGCCCTGTTCTCAGCAGATCACTTCCACTCCACCACCTTTTGTGGTGGTTTGTGGCCAATTCAGTGGTCTAGGCCTAGTGTTTTTGGATCCCCTCAACCCCCCTCCTACCAGGGAGTGTTTTTGAACCTTTTGTTTGACCCCTAAGTCTGTGGACCCCACCTATTATTGGCCATAAACCTTGTCCCTTAAACTGCATCAGTCACCATTTAACAAGTGCTTATTTGTAGCTTTTTGGCTTATTCAGGCTTGTTTATTGGTTGTAAGTTGCTTAATATTGTTCATTGGACTCAGTGAAATCAAGTTTGATCGGTGTGGACCCCACACCTCACCATTTGAGCTAAAAACACTCCACAGTCAACAAAAGTCAACTGTGGGTGTAATAAGCATTTCAATTGCTTATTCCTTGGGTTAAAACAAAAGTGTTTTTGTTAAAGTTAGTTGTTTTTAGTTTATTATTAGTTTAGAAAAAGAAAAAATCCAAAAAACCAATTTTAAAAATAGTGATAGCTTCTATTTAATAGGATTTATCAATTTATTTTTCTTTTTAATTTATTTCTAAGTAATATATCACTTTTATATTTTTAGAAATTATATTTTAGGTTAAAATAATTTTACAAATTTTTCCAGATTTTTATTTTGTCTTTTAGTGGTATTTCTAATTAATTTTAGTTTAATTTAGTTTTAATTAATATTAATCAATTAAATAGCATAATTAGTTTTTATATAGTATAACCTAGTTTTTATAATTTTTATAGCTTTTATTTTAGTTAAAACATTTTTATAAATTTTTCTAGAATTTCTACTGTTCATTTTCTATTTTTTATAATATAATTAGTTTAATTAGTAATTAATAAGTAATTAGAATAATAATTAGTTAAATAGTTTAAAAATACATAAAATTAACTTTTTATAATTTTTTAGGATTCCCATGATGGTTAATTAGATTTATAAAAATTTTCTTAATTTTCTAAGTCTTTTTAGTATTTTTAATAATTCTAATTAGTTTAATTAGTATTAAATAGATAATTAGTAATTAATTAATAATAAATAATTAAATAGTGTAAAATTAATTTTTATTTTTCTTAAAATTTTCTTTTATTATTAGGATTGTAAAAATATCAATTTTACACTTTTAACCCTTCCCGTCCTTCAGTTGTACTTTTTGTTTTGTGCGTCTGTATACGTTTTTTAATTAAAACGTACGTTTTTAGGTTTTAGCTCAAATCCTTGTAATCCAAATTCCCGTAATCAATCACGTAGCTTTCCTAAGCTATATTTGTTTATAATTTCCAAATAATTCTGATCATAAACCCTTTCTGTGAATAAACACCCGATCACAAAGCACGCTAAAGTTACATTTCACACCTCAACGGGATTTAACGACCCGGTGATACATTATATTACCTGGAGTATTGATCTAGGCTATTTGACTTTGTTGACCATTCCTTGGTTAATTTAAGTTAGGTGGTTCGGGACCAATCAATTTATG
The DNA here is from genome assembly GCA_030686995.1 of Artemisia argyi. NCBI lineage: Eukaryota > Viridiplantae > Streptophyta > Magnoliopsida > Asterales > Asteraceae > Artemisia > Artemisia argyi. The sequence goes on along the minus strand of CM060681.1, from coordinate 89,616,542 downwards.
GCGCCGCTGCCGGGGAGGTGTGCGCGTTTCTGTAGCGTCTTTTGAGATTAGTGTTATCTCACCTCACTCACTGTACAAATACCATCACTTGTGAATATTTTCATAATCAAAACACATAAAAATGTCATTGACACTTTTCCTAAAGTGTTAAAACACCAAAAAAAGTAAAAAACAACAAAACCATATCGTAACGTTTTCTGATTCGGTTCTCTTTTAAGGTGATTCTTGAAGAGAAACGAGTCTGGATTACGGGACGATAACAAAAATATTGTCCAAAAAGTTTTTATCCCTAGTGCATGCGCACTCGTTCTTCAAGGTCCACTAGCCCATTACGTGAGCTGGTTCAGAAACCTCGAAGACCTCGTAGACGTTCTGCACCAACAGTCGGATCTGAGATCCGTACTGTTCCACCTCCAGCTGTCATCATGGCAGCTGAACCCACTATGAACGAGCTTCTCCAAGCACCCGTCGAGGGTTACGGAGATGCTATCGTTGTTCCAACAATCATGGCCGATAATTTTGAGCTTAAAACAGGATTAATAAATCTGGCCACATCACGTCAATTCTACGGTTATGAGAGGGACGATCCTCAAGATCACATTCGATGGTTCAATAAAATCACATACACCATCAAATGCAAAGATGTCCCCTCTGATGCAATCAAACTTCTTCTCTTCCCATTCTCCCTGGAGGGACAAGCCCGGATTTGGCTTGAAAAACAACCTCCACGATCTATTGAGACATGGGAAGATCTTGTGAAAAAGTTCGTGAATGAATTCTTTCCTCCTTCCAAAACCACGAGTCTCAAGAACGAGATCTTGAAATTCACGCAGAAATTTGATGAATCCTTTAGTGAGGCATGGGATCGTTACAAGGAATTGCTCCGAAAATGCCCTCACCACGGTTTCTCTGATCTCATGTCACTTGATACTTTCTACAATGGTGTAAGCCAATCCGATCAAGACTCTCTAAATGCCTCCGCTGGAGGTAACTTCTTGAATCGCACCACAAAGGAAGCTTTAGAAATCATTGAGAATAAATCTAAGGTCCGCATTCCCCGAAGCAGATCGGTTGTTTCCCAAAGGGATGTTGTTCCTTCTTCCTCATCGCCCGTGGCTCAGTCTAGCACCGATGCTAGACTTGACAAACTCACGGAAGCTGTCCATGCATTTGTTCTCGCCCAAAGCAAGAAAGATTATTCTCCTTCCCCACAAGCTGAAATCAAAAAGATAGAAGTTTGTGTCACTTGTGGTGGTCCACATTCATATTATAATTGCCCTGCCACTGAAGGCAATCCCTTCGAAGTAAATGCAATAGCCGGCAATTCCAACCAAGGAGGTAGCCAATACCGTCCTCAAGTGGAACCAAATTACCGTGCTAGCAATCAGGGTGGACCACCCGGTTTTCCTCAAAATCCAAATAGGTTTAATCCTAATCCACCAAGGGGGCCTAATTTGCAAAATCAAAATCCTGCCCCCGTCAATCAGTACCCACCCCAAAGGGGTAATCAAGGGTATTCAGCTCCAAATTATCAAGATCCCCTCCCAAACGAGCTCAATAACTACATCAAAGTTAATGAGACCAAAATGAGGGCAATGCAAAATCAAATCTCAAATTTGAAGAATGATTTCCAATCATCAATAGCCAAACAAGGTCAAGAGCTGAAGGGTGAGTTGATGCAAACAAACAACAAAATTGATCAAAATCAAGGCAAGATTGAAAATATGCTTGCCAGTCTTATGAATCATCTCACTCCACCCTCTACATCTGGAGGTCTCCCGGCTAATACAGTTGTTAACCCCAAGGGTGAACTCAAAGCTATTACTACACGAAGTGGTAAAGCTTATGAAGAGCCTCCAGTTCCTCCTATTCCTCCTCCTCTTTATTCCGAGGAAGTAGAAATTGAGCCTGAGGCAACCACGGACAAGGTGCAATCTCCTAGCCCACGAAGTACCGCACACGTCCACCCTCAGGTTGTTCCAGATATTGTACCAAAATCTGGACTTGTACCAAAACGGGGAGTTGTATTTGAACCATCAACAACTCCTATTGAGAACCCTAAATCCAAACCTTCACTACCATACCCGTCAAGACTTAATGAGCAAAAGCTCCGCGAAAAGGCTAGTCACCAAATGGATAAGTTTTATCAAATCTTTCAAGATTTGCATTTTGACGTTAGCCTTGCGGATGCTATCATCCTGATGCCCAAATTTGCATCGATGATCAAGAACTTGTTAAGCAACAAGGAAAAATTGTACGAAATGGCAAAAACTCCTTTGAACGAAAACTGCTCTGCGGTTATCTTAAAGAAGCTTCCTAAGAAGCTTGGAGACCCTGGGAGATTTCTCATTCCATGTGTTTTCCCTGGGATGGTTGAGTGCTTCGCCTTAGCTGATCTTGGCGCTAGCATCAACCTGATGCCTTACTCAGTGTGGGAGAAACTGTCTCTTCCTCAACTCACTCCTACGTGCATGACTCTCGAGCTTGCCGACCGTTCAATCTCTCATCCTCTCGGCATTGCCGAAGATGTATTCGTGAAAGTAGGAAAGTTCCATTTCCCCGCTGACTTCGTTGTTGTTAAGTTCGATGCTGACCCACGAGTTCCTCTCATTCTTGGGAGAGGATTCTTAAGGACGGGTCGTGCGTTAATTGATGTGCACGAAGAGGAAATAACTCTTCGTGTTGGTAATGAAGCTGTAACCTTTAACCTCGATCAAACTTCGAGGTACTCCTCTAACTATGACGCCGAATCGGTTAACCGAATTGATGTCATTGATGTCGAGTCTGAGGAGTACGCTCAAGAGGTTTTAGGTTTTGTCGATGATTCTCCGAGTGAAAACTTCACTCCATCTTCTCACCCCATTATTGCTAATTCTTCTCCTTCCCTCACTCCGTTTGAGGGAAGTGACTTCATCTTCTCAGAAGAAATTGAGGCCTTTCTCAAAAGTGATTCGATTCCCGATGGAATTGATAACCAAGAGATCGACCTCGAGAGGGATATTCACCGGCTGGAAAAATTGTTAAACGAAGATCCCTCACATCTTCCTGTTCTACCACAAACACTTCATAAAGAGGAAGTCAAAAATGTTGAGAAAATTGATGACTTTCCCGCGGTTGAACTTAAGGACTTGCCGCCTCATCTTGAATATGCATTTCTGGAGGGTGATGATAAATTGCCCGTCATTATTGCTAAAGACTTAAGTGTTGAGGAAAAGGCTGCTCTTATACAGGTTTTGAAGTCTCATAAACGAGCAATTGCTTGGCGTCTCTCCGATATCAAGGGCATCGACCCTGAGTTCTGTACTCACAAGATATTAATGGAGGATGACTTCAAACCTACGGTCCAACATCAAAGAAGGGTGAATCCAAAAATTCACGAGGTTATCAAACAAGAGGTTTTAAAACTTCTTGATGCCGGATTGATTTACCCTATCTCGGACAGTCCTTGGGTCAGCCCAATCCATTGTGTTCCAAAAAAGGGTGGCATTACTGTTGTCACAAACGAGGAAAATGAGTTAATTCCAACTCGTTTGGTTACGGGGTGGCGCGTTTGCATTGATTATCGTAAATTGAATGACGCCACCCGTAAGGATCATTTTCCTCTGCCCTTTATGGATCAGATGCTCGAGAGATTAGCGGGGAATGAGTACTATTGCTTCCTCGATGGTTTTTCGGGTTACTTTCAGATTCCCATTGACCCGCAAGACCAAGAAAAGACCACTTTTACGTGCCCCTATGGAACCTTCGCATATAAACGTATGCCATTTGGCTTATGTAATGCTCCGGGCACGTTTCAAAGATGTATGATGGCCATTTTTTCCGACATGATCGGGAAAAGTATGGAGGTCTTTATGGACGATTTCTCGGTCATTGGGGATTCGTTTAAATCATGTCTCTCCCATTTAGACAGCATGCTAAAACGTTGTGAAGACACAAAGTTATGTCTAAATTGGGAGAAGAGTCACTTTATGGTCAAAGAGGGCATTGTCCTCGGCCATAAAATTTCAAAGAATGGGATGGAGGTTGACCGTGCCAAAGTGGACGTCATTGCAAAATTGCCTCATCCCACGACTGTGAAAGGTGTTAGGAGCTTTTTGGGTCACGCCGGTTTTTACCGTAGGTTTATTCAAGATTTCTCTAAAATCGCCCGGCCTATGACCCATCTCCTCGAGAAGGATGCTCCTTTTATCTTCTCCCCTGAGTGCATCGAAGCCTTTGAAACATTAAAGAAAAGGCTTACCGAGGCACCGATTCTTGTTGCCCCCGATTGGGACTTGCCCTTCGAGCTCATGTGTGATGCTAGAGATTATGCTATAGGGGCAGTCTTGGGGCAACGCAAAACAAAACATTTTCAGCCTATACACTATGCCAGCAAGACTATGACCGAGGCACAAAGTCATTACACCACCACTGAAAAAGAATTATTAGCTGTGGTGTATGCTTTTGAAAAATTCCGGCCATACCTGATTCTGACTAAAAGCATAGTGTATACGGATCATTCGGCTTTGAAGTATCTATTTGCAAAACAAGATGCAAAGCCGAGACTCCTCCGATGGGTTCTCCTCCTTCAGGAATTTGATATCATTATTCGTGATAAAAAAGGAGCTGAGAACCTAGCTGCTGATCATCTCTCCCGTCTTGAAAACCCTCACCAAAATGCTTTCGAGAAAAAGGAAATAAATGAAACATTTCCTCTCGAAACCCTCAATGTGGTTTCATTTCGTGGAGACTCGATTACCCCATAGTTTGCCGACTTTGCAAACTATCTTGCGGGTAACTTCATTGTGAAAGGGATGTCGTCCCAACAAAAAAATAAATTTTTCAAAGATGTCAAACATTACTTTTGGGACGACCCCTACTTATTCAAGATATGCGCGGATCAAGTCATCCGGCGGTGTGTGTATGGTCAGGAAGCCGCTGAAATTTTAAAGGCTTGCCATGCTGGTCCCACGGGGGGCCACCACAATCCCAACTACACCGCCAAAAAGGTGTTTGATTCCGGCTTTTATTGGCCCTCGATCTACAAGGATGCCCAAGATTTGGTCAAATCCTGTGACGCTTGTCAGCGTCACGGGAATATTTCACAAAGGAATGAAATGCCTCAGAATGCAATTCAAGTTTGTGAAATCTTTGATATCTGGGGCATCGACTTTATGGGGCCATTTCCATCCTCTCACGGAAATAAATACATACTCGTGGCAGTTGACTACTTGTCAAAATGGGTTGAAGCGAAAGCTTTACCCACAAATGATGCCCGAGTAGTTGTGAAATTTTTAAAAGCTCTTTTTGCCCGATTCGGAACTCCACGTGCTATTATTAGTGATCGTGGTACGCACTTCTGTAATGACAGGTTTGACAAAGTCATGCAAAAGTACGGTGTGACTCACCGTCTTTCTACTGCGTACCACCCTCAAACGAGTGGACAAGTCGAAGTGTCCAATCGGGGCATTAAAAGAATCTTGGAAAGAACTGTAGGTGAGAATCGTGCATCTTGGTCGGACAAATTAGATGATGCACTTTGGGCTTTCCGTACGGCTTACAAAACACCCATTGGGTGTACGCTTTATAAACTTGTGTACGGGAAAGCGTGCCATCTTCCGATCGAGCTTGAGCATAAAGCCTATTGGGCCCTCAAGCATGCCAATTTCGACCTCAGAACAGCGGGTGATCACAGAAAAGTTCAACTAAATGAATTAAACGAACTTCGTGATCAAGCTTACGAGAACTCTTTGATCTATAAACAAAAGATAAAGAAGATTCATGACTCAAAAATCAAAAACCGCCTTTTTAACGTTGGTGATCGAGTCCTTCTTTTCAACTCTAGACTCAAGATCTTCTCGGGAAAGCTCAAAACCCGATGGACTGGTCCATTCACTATCACAAAAGTTTATCCTTATGGTACCGTCGAATTATCTCAAAATGACGGTCCTAACTTCAAAGTGAATGGACATCGGTTAAAGCACTACTTTGGAGAGGACGTACCATCCATGGTCGTCCCGGATCTCCAAACTTTCCCCAAGGACAATTGAATTCGGGGATAGAGTCAAGCTAGCGACTCAATGACCAAAAACTAGCAACAATACGGGTTTTCACCCGTATCTCTGATTCTTTCTATTTTCTACCACCGAGTGTGGGGGAATGGCCAACCCCCCGCTGTTTGAGAAAAAATGTATATATGTATATAAGTTTAAAAAAAAAAAAAAAAAAAAGAAAAAAAATGTTGTATATATATAGAAATAAAGTGAAAATGGTATGTCCACAGTTAGATTCGAATCTTGGCTTTTTACGTTCATAGCTTCGGCATAATAGCCGGGACTTTGAATATTGAGGGCAATATTCATTTCTAAGTGTGGGGGGGGGGGGGGGGGGGGAATTCTAACGAATTTTATACAAATATCTTTCAAGTACCCCCGTTTTTGGCCAAAATTTTCAAAATTTTTCACTTTATTTCAAAATTTTTGTGGTAATCAGTCCGCCTTGTCTAAGCGACAAAAGGGATTGGCTAGTCCAGGAGCAAACGGCTCTTGGTAAAGACAACTCAAATCCGTTGACGGCTGGCAATTTGCCCAAAATTGTATGGTTCATCAACTCCCCGAAAACAAATGAGTTGGCTAGCCCGCAAGATTATGGCTTGTGGTAAAGGCCGTGGAAAAACCATAATTGGTAATCAGCTCACCAAGATGTTGACTAGGTCCATCAAGATGCTGGCTAGTCCAGGAGCAAACGGCTCCTGGTAAAGACTTATCAAATCCGTTGACGGCTGGTGGTTTGCTCAAAATCACACGGTTATCAAGTGTGCCACAGTTCTTACACCTGGCTACTCCAGAAGTGATGGCTTTTGGTAAAGAGTTTAAAATCCATCAAGTTTTTCTCAAAAGATTGCTAGGGACTAGCAATAGCTTAGTGTGGGGGATTGATGAGTGCTCAAACACTCATCATTTTTACCATATCTGGACTGCCAAAACATCAAAAAACACCCAAAAACGCATCAAAATACACAAATTATCCCAAAAGTGTGTTTTATATGTTTTAGATGCAATATGTTTAAAAACAAATGAAAAATGAACAAAGTTTGCACAATTGGCAGTTTCAGTCTCTCAAGTTTCAAAATTTGGCAAAACTAGTCCCTGGAAGTTTAAAACGAAAGAAAAGTCAACCCAAGGCAAAGAAAAGTCAAAAATTATCAAAATAAGTCCTTGGGTAATAAAGTTTGAGAAAATTACACTTTTACCCCTTAAAATCCAAAATTGACAAAAATGGTCCCCTGGAGTTTTAGAAATTGACAGATTTGGTCCCGGGTGGAATAATTTTAAATGAAAAATCATCTAGGGTCCTTGGAAAATCATAAATTGTCAAAAATGATCCTTTGGTGTGAGTTTGAGGAAATTACAACATTGGTCCCTCAAGTTTGGAAACTTGTCATTAATGGTCCCCGGGAATTTCAAAAGTGGAAAAATTACATTTATGGTCCATGGGAATTCAGAACTTGGCAAATTACACCCTTGGGATATTTTGGAAAAATGGCAAAACACACCCCTCATGGTTCGGTAAATTACATGAATGGTCCTTGTGATTCAAAAGTTACTAAAACCAAACGGACCTAAAACTAAACAAAACCAAAACCAAGCCCATTCCTCAGCCCACTTACCACTTTAGCCCACCCACTACCCAAAACCGTTTTAAATAATCAACCCAGGTTTGACCCGCGTTGACCCTCACCTTCTCCCCCAACTAGCTGCAACATCCACTGACACACTCCACATCCCCCCTCCTCCACCTCAGCAGCCATGCCCTGTCCCATTGACTATCCACCAAACTCCAAATTGCATTAATTGCTTCTTCAAAGCTCCAAGTTACCAGATAGGGTTAAAAAAAGAAATTGGCGCCAAAATAGTCTTTAACGGATGAGATCATTCCCACCCAATCCAATGGGTGGGATTTACTCAGAAAAGCACAAGGAAAGAGATAGTGGCAATATAAAGAGGAGAGAAGCAGCAGAAAAGAGTTTAGTTTTTAATTTTTAATTTTTTATGTCGAATGTAATTTTATTATGCAAATTATTGTAAGTGTAAGTTAGTAACTGTTTTAGTAAGCTCAAATATTGTAATTTGAATCTTTTCAAGTAATGAATGCAAGCAGTTTAATTTAAATACTTGGTGTATGATTTCCATTTAAAATTCTTAATATGGTCTAAAAGCTTTTATAAGTTAGTTGTGGAGTCTCATTTAAGCTTATGCAAGTTCCATTGAAGCTTTCTTAATCTTTTAGTTACACAAAAATCAGAACTAATAAATATTACTCAAAAAAGCAACATGGTCAATGAAAGTCAAATGGTGTTATTGAGCTTGGAATTCTGACTCAGAAGCTAATTGGACAAGGAAACAAGCTTTGGAATTGGGTTAGTGGCTTATGGAAGCCTTAGGATTGGTTCTAGTTCTTGGGTCTTTGGTTTTAGCTTGGATACCTTTGTAAGCTATTTTTCTCAAATCCTTGTTTCACTGTTGCTTAGCTTATTATCTGATTGATTGTTTCAGCTTGTATTCCTTACATGTTAGTTGTGCTTGTTTTAAATAGATTTAAGTGTTAGAAAGCTTTTCTAAAATTGTTTGAGCAAAACTCTTAGTTTAACTGTCACTTTATCTTAGCATAAGATTCTAGGTATTTGTGGTGTTAGCTTATTTTTATATACTTATTTAATGTTCCTTAAACATATTTAACCTTTAGAAATCTGTGTTGTTGCCTTAACATTCCATTTGCCTCATAATACCAAATTTCATAACTGTTAAGGTGTGTTTGGATCAGTGGATTCAACCACTGAATCTTTAGTTGTGGTTGGTGTTTGTTGTTTAGAAACATGACCTAAGTCCATTTGTGCTTGAATCAACCAGTGATTAGGTCATTTGTCCAAGAAAAGTCAAAATCACAAAAGTTCCACCACCACAGTTAACTGTGGTGGTTTTTGGAGTCCTAAATCTTTCCATTTCAATAGATAAGTTGGAGTTTTAAAATAATTCAGTCTAAATTTAACTTACAAACATGATTTGAGGCAATTAAATCCTTCCCAAGTTCATAAAAGTCAAAGTACACCAAAACCATAAAAAGTCAAAAGCAGCCTATTGGATTTTGAGCAATTTTTGGAAGCCTGCAACTTGTTTGATTTTAGGTTTTAGGGTCTGATATTTGGTATGCTTAATCTCTACCACTTTGTCAATTTTTGTGAATTTTATCAGGTTTTTAGAATTTTATTTGGTGGGTCCCACACCCCTTTGAAGTAACCTGCAGGGCAACCAATTGCCCTGTTCTCAGCAGATCACTTCCACTCCACCACCTTTTGTGGTGGTTTGTGGCCAATTCAGTGGTCTAGGCCTAGTGTTTTTGGATCCCCTCAACCCCCCTCCTACCAGGGAGTGTTTTTGAACCTTTTGTTTGACCCCTAAGTCTGTGGACCCCACCTATTATTGGCCATAAACCTTGTCCCCTAAACTGCATCAGTCACCATTTAGCAAGTGCTTATTTGTAGCTTTTTGGCTTATTCAGGCTTGTTTATTGGTTGTAAGTTGCTTAATATTGTTCATTGGACTCAGTGAAATCAAGTTTGATCGGTGTGGACCCCACACCTCACCATTTGAGCTAAAAACACTCCACAGTCAACAAAAGTTAACTGTGGGTGTAATAAGCATTTCAATTGCTTATTCCTTGGGTTAAAACAAAAGTGTTTTTGTTAAAGTTAGTTGTTTTTAGTTTATTATTAGTTTAGAAAAAGAAAAAATCCAAAAAACCAATTTTAAAAATAGTGATAGCTTCTATTTAATAGGATTTATCAATTTATTTTTCTTTTTAATTTATTTCTAAGTAATATATCACTTTTATATTTTTAGAACTTATATTTTAGGTTAAAATAATTTTACAAATTTTTCCAGATTTTTATTTTGTCTTTTAGTGGTATTTCTAATTAATTTTAGTTTAATTTAGTTTTAATTAATATTAATCAATTAAATAGCATAATTAGTTTTTATATAGTATAACCTAGTTTTTATAATTTTTATAGCTTTTATTTTAGTTAAAACATTTTTATAAATTTTTCTAGAATTTCTACTGTTCATTTTCTATTTTTTATAATATAATTAGTTTAATTAGTAATTAATAAGTAATTAGAATAATAATTAGTTAAATAGTTTAAAAATACATAAAATTAACTTTTTATAATTTTTTAGGATTCCCATGATGGTTAATTAGATTTATAAAATTTTTCTTAATTTTCTAAGTCTTTTTAGTATTTTTAATAATTCTAATTAGTTTAATTAGTATTAAATAGATAATTAGTAATTAATTAATAATAAATAATTAAATAGTGTAAAATTAATTTTTATTTTTCTTAAAATTTTCTTTTATTATTAGGATTGTAAAAATATCAATTTTACACTTTTAACCCTTCCCATCCTTCAGTTGTACTTTTTGTTTTGTGCGTCTGTATACGTTTTTTAATTAAAACGTACGTTTTTAGGTTTTAGCTCAAATCCTTGTAATCCAAATTCCCGTAATCAATCACGTAGCTTTCCTAAGCTATATTTGTTTATAATTTCCAAATAATTCTGATCATAAACCCTTTCTGTGAATAAACACCCGATCACAAAGCACGCTAAAGTTACATTTCACACCTCAACGGGATTTAACGACCCGGTGATACATTATATTACCTGGAGTATTGATCTAGGCTATTTGACTTTGTTGACCATTCCTTGGTTAATTTAAGTTAGGTGGTTCGGGACCAATCACTAATCCTTAAAGATTATATAATTGTCATTATAACCCTAAAGTATTAAATTACCATTTCGAGAACTTACTAAATACTGAAAGTTACTAATTCAGGAAATTTACTAATTATGGAAAGTTACTATATTTGGCCATTTACTAAAAATAAAAAGTTACTTAAAATAGAAAGAAACCTAAAATGAGTAATCTGATTCAAAATGAATTTATAAATAATAAGACGATCATTAATCCGTGTAGATTCGTTGAAGAAGGAGTAACTCTCGATCTGTATGTTCTGATATGGTTTCATTTGCGGTATAAGGTACATATATTCTATCCCTGTTCAGTAGGGACTTCTCATGACTTTCTTTCAATCCTTGACACTGCTAAGATTCCCTTCAGTTATGCCATTGCTATGTTCCCCATTTGATATGTTTGATATGATTTGTTGATATGATTTATTTGATATGAGTCTTGCTATGTTACCTCTGATTTGATTCTGATTTGCTATCCACTTTGATTATGATTATGTGATTGCGAGATTCTGTTATATTATGCTCTGGGAGCATTCTGTTCTGTCATGCTCTGGGAGCATTTTGTTATGGATAACCTTGCTTTGTTTGTTCTGATATGTTCTGTTCTAATGCCCGAGTTTTTAGTCTACTCTTGGAGGTACCATGGGCGTGTCATTGAGGCACCAATGGCATGACACTATCTGGGGCGGTGTGATTAGTCCCCGGCGTCCCCGTCTGATTATGATATGATATGAGATCTCTTGGCCACTTTGTATATGATTTGTTTGTGGGGGGCGTATGGATGCATCCTAGGATTTGTTTTGATATGATATGATACGATTTGGTTTGGTGACTGGTTGTACGTGCTTTGTACCCTTTTCACGTCTGGTACATTGGAGTTAGCTACTCTATGTACACCCTATGAATTGACGAATATGTGGTTATGTGATTTGAGACCTATTCGAGTATCTCGTTAGGTCGGCTCGTGGCTTTCCTATGTTTCTTATGTCTATTCGAGTATCTCGTTAGACGCGCCTTTGTTGATACGTGCTCTATGATTCTAATTATGTTCCATTTGATATATCTATAATGCTTCGTTTCGTTTGACTTATGATATTCGTTCAGTTGTTTGTTGATCTCTTATGCATTTGACAGATGACTCTCTTTCAACAGGAGTTTATGCTTTCCGTTTCATATGCTTATTTACATTTCGATTATCCATTTGTTTTGCTATGTATCTGTTCACTGGGCTTTTTAAGCTCAGCCGCATTTCTTTTTCTGCGGCAGGTTTTAGGTTGGAAGTTGGGTTTGAGTGAAGAGTGCATAGGAGTGCTTAGTGGACCACCCTGATGATTAGACACCCATTTGCTCTGGATTAGACTTGGATTTGGATTCAGTTAGATTAGTTTGGTTTTGTATTTCAGTTTTGGAACTCATTTTGTATAGAGTTAGTATTTCTTTATTATCTTAGAATACCTTTGTAACTTTTATGTTTATAAGTCTTCCGCTTGCGTTTGTATGTTCTGATGGACACCATAATGTGACATTTTAACCCGTGTCGGGTTGGGGTGTTACAATTATGGTATCAGAGCTCAGGCTGCGACTTGTAGTACATAAGTTATGGCCTGTGAAGTTTTGGACCCTTAAGTTTGCACTTTAGGAGCTTATGGAATAACCTTGGAAGAAATTGCTTTAGGTTTCTCCCCTTAGGAACTTTAGTTATGGCCGGTGAGGATTGGGTAGATTATATGATAAGATATTAGTTAGTTATCTTTTTTCCACGTCACTCTGATTTCTGCCTCTACTTTTAGCTAAACCCTTATAAGATCATTCGTTCCGGAAAATTAAAAGATTTATCAGGATTCACAACATAAGTTTAGGATGCTTTGAGACTTCAGAGTTATGCCTTATAGGTTTCATTTTCCCAAAGTTATCACTTTCTTTTGAACTTCAATCCTCGATTCGTTGTCATTCATTTAGATGCCTTTTTCGTCCATTCAGAGAAATTCGCGTGCTTATGAATCCGATGTGTTTAATACATTCTATGGCTTTCCTTTACTTTTGATAAGCATTTTGAGGTTCCTTCTACACTATTGATTTTGACCTTACCTATTCTATCTCTATGATAATCTTGTGATCCTTCATCATGAGTATCTAATTCATTTGATGCGTTTTGGAGATATTTGAAGATGATTATGCTCTGCTAATCTGTTTACGTTAGAGATGTTCGATTCGATATTATCCTGGATATGGATTTGTTGACTAAGCATCGAGATGCTAACAACGTCATTGTTATATTTGTCATCTTTGTCGATTCATGAAATTTAAAATTTTGCGCCATGGTTCCTAACCTAAGAATCATATATGAACACTTTTGTTTTGAAAACTCGTGCATTAATCCCTCGCGGTTGTGAAGAGACTTAGTTTGATGAACTCGCATGGAGAGTTATTCGGTTGCTTGAAATTTCACGGTCTATTCCTTGATGAACTACCAAGATTTCCTTCTGAGTGTGAAGGTGTTTTGATCTGGTTTGTGAGAATTTGTTTAGTCACGACTTGAGATAGAATGTGATTGCAATAAAGGCATGTGTATACGATGCAAGTATTACGACACCTGGCCAACGTGATAATAGTTACATCATATAACTTGAACTTATTGAGACCACAGGATATTTTGAGCAGTGCCAGAGGACAGTTAGTTGGTTGAATTGGAACTCTATCTGTATTAGAGCGTCGCTTTGTCTAAATCTGAAAACTCTATGTTGAACATCATTAGTTGAAGGGAAAGAATTGAAGGACCAGCTTTTAGGAAGTGGTTTTATCCGTCTGAGTGTGTCTCTATGTGGTGATTGTGGAAAAGAATGATAATAGCATGAAGATTGTGGAAGGATTTCTGGAAGCTAAATCGTATTAGGTTTCGTGTAGTGGAGCGAGATGTTTCTAGAATTACCTTTCGTATTTGTTATGATCTTTATGAGTATAAGTGATGCCAATTGTATTGGCTACTACTCCGACTGTTCCTATGGATTTGATAGATCGTGTCTTTCATGAATACTGGACAAATTGTCATAGTATGACATATTGGTATGTTCAGAGATGAAAGAGAAACACGAGGATCATCTTCGTATTTTGTGTTGACATTTCTACATTAGAAGAAGCTCCATGTGATATTTTCGAAGAGTAACTTTTGGTTAGAATGGAGAACGAGAGGAGAATTTGAAAGAGCTGGGAAGAGATTCGTTATTACTCAAGAAGGAGAGTTAGTTATGTTCTTATGCAACACGGGAAGATTATCGGTTATGCATCAATACATCCAGAACTGTAGGAGGTGAACTATCCGACGCTTAACTTGAGAGTGATTTGTGACAAACATGAAGAAGCTCAGGAGAATGAAGGAAGAAGATTATCCATGTTAGAAGATGGAAGGAAGCAGTTTTAATTGAAGCACTCAATCCTATCGACTCTATTCATCTTAGTTGTACTAATATGAATAGAGGCTTGAAGCAGGAGTTGGACGGAATGGTATGAAGATGGTGGTGACTACATTGGTGATTTCCACGCACAGGAGGAAGGACAACACGAGCGGAGTTACAGTAGAGCATTGACTAGGGCGGCTTGCTTGGAAGATCATCAGAGATTTCTTTCGGCAGAAGATTATTCAACCTACATGGCACATCTACAGTGATCGTGACAGAGAATCGCGTTTTGCAGCACGCTTCTAGAAGAGGTATAGAAGAGTTAGATTTCTTGGCATTTGAGGAAGTTTTGGTTAGTGACACGTTAGATCTTGGATTCGTTCTCATCCGTACGATTATTCTACCTATTCTGTTATGCCTTCTGATACGTTTTGGATACTCTGATTTGTGATTTTGATCGTCAGTGTGAATAAGTTACTTATCTCTTTATGAGATTCTGGATATGTTTGATGATTTGATTTGTGCTCCTTCGACTTCGGCAAGTTCCTTTATTCGTTCATATTTTGGTAGGAATTGATGAAGATTATCGGCTAGTACTATCTCCGTATTTGCTTCGTAGGTATATGTGTTTCCTATATCTCCATGTAGGATTTCATCTGTCATCTGTCATCAGCTACGCATTTGTTTCACATTCGTTGGGTTTGATTTGTTATGATTTATGGAGAGCCTGGGGCTATCCAAGTTTGTCAGGATCGAGTCATGAGAAACTATTCTATTGCGAAAATTCTTTTGGAAGAACCTCCCCGAGCGTGAGGTTATTTGTGACGACCATTTGTGAATTGCTAAGACTACGTCTAACTTTTGCGACTTCAATTTTCGAGGACGAAAATTTTCTTTTTAGAGGGGAAGAATTGTAAAACCCAGAAATTTTGAACATGTGAAATACCTAAAATGCCCTCTAATTTTAAACTTCTGAAGAGACATTAAATAATCTAAAATATTTCATTCCGATTTTTAACCTACGTATTTAATTCGTCAATATACGAACTATTATTTTTGTACCATTTTGAAATTTCCTTAAGTATGAAATATTAACCTATGAAATATTAAACTATATCTCATGAAAAATAATACATACTATGAATTATAACCTAAACTAAATAAATGATATTATAAAATAATTCCTATCCTAGTTATGAAACCGATTCTAAGCTCTCCTATTCTTTGGGTCGTGTATTACCTAAGATAAGGATGGAGCATATCTTGTGTCTACCTTGAATCACGATTCAGTTATAAACAATACTCCCTCAAATCTCGCCTATATCACATACCTTCCAAAGATAAAAGACGGTTTCGTATTATCCTTAAACACGTTTTTCTTTTTCTCCAAACCGTGTAACATTTGAGTTCCCATTTATTCACTGACAACACAAAAACCTAGGGACCCATTCTTACTTTGAGATTTCATTCGCTGAAGGGTAGAAGGAGATTCACCAAAACAATTCAGTCACACTCCTTTATTATTATATTCGACCATCCATAAAACAAAGACACAACCGACACCTTCTTTGTTCTAACAACACTGAGCCAAAAACTATGTTCACTTGATATGCATGATCATGGACGTTGTAAATGAAATGAAAAGTATGAGTTTGGTTTCGGCTGTGGTTCGTGTCTCGATCTGGTTTCGTTTCGTGGCTGGGTAGAAGGCTGGGTTACGATTAGCGTTCGGTTACGTCGGGGTTTTGAGTTTCAGTTCATGCGGAGGTGAAGGGCTTGGTTTGTGATTAGTACGGTTTCGGTTTCAATCGTACCTGTCTAGCCTAGAGGTATATTTCGAACTGCTATATTAATATATATCATACGCTACTCATGATTTTTATGATTAAGTAATCGTGTTATACGATAACATGACCTATCCGTATATATTAAAATCAAAGTCGGAACATACCAATGAATCGGTAATTTGCGGGTTTAAAACATGTTGATGTTATGTGAAAATGAGAACTATTATTACTTAAACATGCTACTAATAGCTTAATACTCCGTAAGTAAACTAGGCCATGCATCATGGTTTGCTAAAATCGTTCAGGAGTTCATTATTTAGGAGTGACATATATTAGTCACACTAGTACATTATATATGGCTTAAAATAGGATGAAAGAGCAGATAAATGTATATAAGCTTATGGCCATTGACGTAAAGATTTGAACATGCTACTTTACATCTAAAATGAAGTAAAGACATATATATATATATATATATATATATATATATATATATATATATATATATATATATGGAATACGCATGAAACATAAGTATGCATGGATTCTGAGTTTTGACCATGTTTCATAATGCTTGGCAAATCATGTTTATGTTGTATATTCAACCTATCTTATGTTTTTTTAAGTAAATTTAAAGGTCTTGGTTGCTACGTAAAAGCATGGGTCGAATAATTATATGGTCACTAGTTATATTTCATGCACGTTAAGTTTAGTTTAAAAGATTAAGGTTGTGGTTTGATCTAGTTTGCATTTCGTCTCGCTTTTGTGTCTTTGTATTGACATGTGAAGCGTGTGTACACCTGCATGCATATTACTTGTGGTGTATTGTGGTCGCGGTCTAAAATGATATCGAGAATACGTGTATATAATTGGTGAACGACGGAGTACTAAAACCTAAAACGGTCATTTTATATAAATTTACGCTATAAACCTTAAAGTTAGCGTCTGACATATTTAAACCTTTTAATTTGATAGTTGACATATTTAACCCTAAATTATTATATTGGTCATTCTAATCCTTAAAGATTATATAATTGTCATTATAACCCTAAAGTATTAAATTACCATTTCGAGAACTTACTAAATACTGAAAGTTACTAATTCAGGAAATTTACTAATTATGGAAAGTTACTATATTTGGCAAGTTACTAAAAATAAAAAGTTACTTAAAATAGAAAGAAACCTAAAATGAGTAATCTGATTCAAAATGAATTTATAAATAATAAGACGATCATTAATCCATGTAGATTCGTTGAAGAAGGAGTAACTCTCGATCTGTATGTTCTGATATGGTTTCATTTGCGGTATAAGGTACATATATTCTATCCCTGTTCAGTAGGGACTTCTCATGACTTTATTTCGATCCTTAACACTGCTAAGATTCCCTTCAGTTATGCCATTGCTATGTTCCCCATTTGATATGTTTGATATGATTTGTTGATATGATCTATTTGATATGAGTCTTGCTATGATACCTCTGATTTGATTCTGATTTGCTAGCCAAATCCGTTATCTCTCCGTTAAATCCACACACGTGACAATCACATGAGGGTATATTTGGAAATTCACGTTTCCATCTCTTTTGATATGTTAGCCACAAACGAATAAAAACACATACCAAAAAAAAAAAAAAAAAAAAAAAAAAAAAAAAAAAAAACTAACTATTCATCTTCTCTACTCTCTTACTCGCTACTCTGTTTCTAAGGTCTAATCTGGAACCACATTCCATGTGATTTGGATATAATGGATTATCCAAATGCTTGTTCGCTACGAAAAGAAGGAGAAGCATTTGATCCTAAAAAAGCATACGGTATAATTTTTAGGGCTAATTGAAATTAAATGTTTTTATCTTAAATTGAACACGTGAAAATAATTGTTGATTAGTTCTTGTTGTTTATTAACTTGCATTTTTTTTATCAATTCAACAGGTAAGTCAAGAACACGTTTTACATTGGAGTTGCACCATGGGGTTTTTTTTACTATGGGTTCTGGAAGGAGATATATGAATGGTAAGGTTTATTGGTTTGATGGAGTTGATATTGATGTTTTTTTAGTAATTGAACTTAAGGATATGTTCACTAAGTTAGGTTACAAAGAAGAAGACGCTATGTACTTCCACTTTAGAATACCTAATAGGGATTTAGATAGTGGACTTATCCCCTTAGCTTGTGACAGTGATGTTTTATGTTTGGCAAAATATGTAGGAAAGTGTAAGGTGGTTGAGGTATACTTGGAAGTTTGGCTTTCTTGTTTGGACATGGGTAAAAAATTTGCTAACAAGCCCAAGGTCACCTTTGATGAGTTACCAACTGAAATGGAAATGTCCCATGAATTTGACCCCTTTTTTAGTAGTATTGATTTAACTGGTGAGTCAAGTAAGTTGAATGTTGAATCAGCTGAACTTAGAGTTGATAAAGAAATAGGTCAATCTAGTGGGAATAAGAACCAACAGGATGAAGATAGTGGTTTCATGGAATTGGATCATGTGTTTTGTATTTGGATTCTGTGTTTGGATACTATGTTGTAGACTTTGTGGTAATTTTGTCTTTGCATTTAGATTCTGTGTTTTGTACCATTTGGCATTACCACATTTGACTTTGCATTTGCATTTGCATTTGCATTACCAATTTTGACTTTGCATTTCCATTTTTGACTTTGCATTTGCATTTCCACATTTGACTTGCATTTGCACTTGTGTTTCATTTAACTGCATTTAACCAAAACAACCTATTCACAATCAATTTAACTTGCATTTGCACTTGTGTTTCATGTATCATTACCACTTTTGACGTTGCAACTTTTGACTTTGCACTTGCATTTTACTAGAACAAACCATTCACAGTCAATTAAACTTGCAACAATCAATATAACTTGCAACATTTAACCAACCAAACCATTTCATTAACTACAAAATTTGGAATTACAACATCCATATAGGTTAAAGGTTGGGATTACAATATTTTACCACATCATCCAAAACCTAGTTAAAACATCAATGACTAAGATAGTAGGCAACAAACAAGACCTAACTGAAACCCAACATCATCTTCAATCTTCGAACTTGATTCAATTGTCTTATCACCGAATCTTGAAGGTTGTTCATTCTTTGCAACAAGCCAGGAATGATCTCAACAGATCTTCGACACATAGGGGGATCAAACCAGGAGACAAACCCACAACTTTGTAACACCCCCAATTTCGTGATGCGCAGCGGAATTCAAACTGGGTGTTACTTCATGGCACAATAGTTGAATAGTAGAAAACGATCACCAATTTAGTTGTTTTAAAAGATTTATCATTCGAATTTTTATAAATACCAGAGTTTACAAAATGAGGTCCCAGATAGTTCCATGTTTACAAATTACATTAAATGAGCTTTCGAATGATAATAAAATTTATAGCCCTCTTGAATATCCGTGCTTCTCCGTGCCAGCCTCATTCATTATGGACCTGAGATAAACATGCTAAAGTGTCAACACAAAGGTTGGTGAGTTCATAGAGTTTGTGGAAATAGTTGTGGAAATCTTGTAAAATTATCGATACTAGTATAGGTAAATACTAAATGTAGATTCCTAGAATTACAAGTATATGACTATTGTACTAAATACAATATCACAGGTAGGTAGTGTTTCTGTTGCTCTTAGTCTTTGACATCGAAACCTTAAGTTTTCTAGTTTATGGATTCTAGTTTCTGCTTAGTTCGTAATTGTACCCAGTCTGTTAGCTCGACACATGATTCATGATCTGTCGTATTACCTAGTGTTCTCAAATATAGTGTGCTTGTTTGCTCTAATTGAGTCGACTTAATGGTTGCATTAATCCCATAGATCTAATCATAGTATTCGTACTCACTACGCATAGTGCTTAATGGTTCTTGATATAGAAACTCTAAGTATGGCAATAATGTTATTTAGCATAAATAAACATTTAGTTCAGATACAACACATAGTTAGCAAATAATCGAAATTGAAATTAAAAGTAGTTGAGCATGTATCTCCCCCAAAGAGTTTATAAAACAAGTATAAAAACGGGGCCATGACTCACCTTAAGTTTATGTAGTGAGTAATGAAAATGGTAGTCGAATCGCGAGAGTCTCTAAGAGCAGCCTATAATAGAACGTTGCGACTTAGGTTTGGAGTAATGTCTAAGAATACGAAGAATTGCCTATATATGTCTTGCATATTGTTCATGATGTAGTACTTAGTATATAGCGTAAGTCGTTGAATAAAAGTGGTTTATGAAACATGTATAGTTTGTATATCTCTTACTACCGTTCGGGCCGTCATAATTCAGAGGTCATGTAGTAAACGTTCGAGGAGCTAGAACACTTTAATTCGTAAATCCAGCAACTCGTCAATCCGTGATTGATGCTAAACGGTCAACTTAATTGACCAAGGGATGGTCAACCAAGTCAAACGTCTAAAACCAATGCTCCGAGGAATACAGTGTTTTCCCGGGTCGTTTAAGTCCCGACGAGGTGTGAATTGTAAACAAACGGTTTCGTGATCGGGTGAATTTGGATGAGAAAGGGGTTTGTGTGTGGTTTAACTAAGGAATCTACAAGAGAATAGCTTAAACAAGCTATGTGAATAAGACGGGAAAGTAGGAAAAACCAGAAACGATTTAAACCTAAAAACGCGTACGTTACGTTTAAATAAAAACGTAAACGTACGAAATAAAAAGTAAAAACGGCAATCTGAAAACACCCAGGGGGTGAAAATGACTTTTTTACAAACTAAAAGGTAAAAGAAAATTTATAGAAAAAGAAAATAAATTTTAACCCTAATTAATTATTTAATATTAATTAAAAACTATTTAATACTTATTATTAATATTAAAAACACTTAAATATAATACAATATTAATTAAACACTAGAAAAATGAAAATAAAATTTCTAAAATTATAAAATAACTAAAAACAAGTTTTAAAAATAAAAATAAGTGTTTTTGTCTTTTTGTGGTTTTTATATTAATTAATTACTAATTAATTACTAATTACTAAATAAACTATTTTAAATTATAAAAATTAGCAAATGAACAGTAAAAACTCTAAGAAAATTTCTAAAATTATTTTACAACTTATAAAAGCTATAAAAAATATAAAAACTAGGTTTTGCTTAATAAAAACTAATTATGCTATTTTAGACTTAATATTAATTAATTTCTAATAAAGCTAATATTAAATATAATAAGTACCAAATGATGAAATAAAAATCTAAGAAAATTAATATAAATACTTTAATATAATATATAATTAATAAAAATATAAAAATGACAAGTACTTAATAAAAATTTAAAAATGAAAATTAAAATTAAATTACATTAAATAGAAACTATCACTTAATTTTAAATTGACTTTTTTGGATTTTTTTTCTTTTACAAACCTATTTAATACCTAAAAACAAACACTTTTTGTGAAAACAAGATTTTTATAACTTAAAAATAAGCTACATGGACACAAAAGCTCATGACAGTTGACTTTAGTTGACTGTGGGAGGAATTGAGCTGAATTGGGCTCAAGTGGGACCCACTCATGGTAATTCTAGTTCACTTGAGTTTAAGGAACATGAATAAGCCAGGAAAAGCACTTGGGTACCACAAATTAAGCCCATAAGCACAATAAGCACTTCCAACAATCAAATCCCACACAGATTTGGGGACAAACTTTAGGTGTTGTTCTAGGTGGGGTCCACAAGTGGTGAGGTCAAACTAAGAGTCAATGGTTGAAGTCTACCATGAGGGGGTTGAATGGGCCAATAATGGAGATGAGGGGACCACTGAGGTGGCCAGAATTCCACCACCAAGGTGGTGGTGTGGACTGCTATCTGATGAGCAGAAGCAGGGGTGAGCCTGCAGCTGAGTTTGTGGCTCAATGGGGCCCACAAGAAAAATCTAAAAAATATGGGGAAGGTGGGATTGTGAAGTTGAGGTGGGGGGTTACAAATATAACCAAGTTTCAAGGCCTATCTCATATCATAAAATTAAAAACAAATCAGCCTATATTTGCAAAAACTGAGAAAGATGAACATTTGACTTTTGAAGAAAACCTAGAACTTTGACTTTGGCCAATTTTGATTGATTCTCAATGATGAAATATGGATTAATAAGCTATAATGAAACTGATTTAAGCTAAAGGAACAATTTTTAAACTAAAATGCATGGTTATACAAACTAAAACTACAACAGATAAGCTCATATGAGAGTTTAAAACTAATTTTGACTTTTAAGTGTAAAAGACCCGTATTTAATGACTTGAATGTGCTACACTAACCTAAACTGAGATGTTACAAACAAGGTTAACAACAAACATGGGCCAGAGCACCCTACAACCTACTGAACCAAACACCCCTTTACATACTATCTGAATCTAAAACTTATGAGGCCAGGGACTGAATTGGACCAATGAATGAGTTCCTAAGGTTGTATTATGCTAAGATCAGACCATATAAGTATGAGAAGTAATCATTGTCACCATGAATCAAGCTTAAGCATTATCTTGCAATGGAACAAAAAAAAACTGTGAACAAGATTGCAACAGGCAGTGGACTAATCATACTATGTGAATATGAGATCCCAGGAACATTCAATACCACAGAAACAACCAATCTACTATACTATCTAAATAAGCAATATGGCAACAAAGAAGCACCAATATAAGCAGAGTTAAGCTATTAAGCAAAATGAGAAGAATTAAGAAACAAAAAGAAAGAAATTGAAATATAAAACTTACATACACCTGAGCTCAGTTCAAAAACATAGGGAGCAATTGAGATCTCCACACTTGGAATAAACAACAAGGACCTTTTCTCCTTCTGGAAAGCTCAACTATGCTTATTAATAAGCATAGTTGACTTTTATTGACTTTATGTTTTTAGGAACTAAAGCTTATGTGAACCTTGCTGAGCTTCTGGATGCTTATGAATGACTAAAATAAGCTCAAACAACTAAATAACAACAACTTGTTTCCATATTGAAGCTAAACAGGAAATTCAAAGTATTTATGCCAAAATTAAATTTAAACTGCAGATAACTAATATTGATAATAAAGGTTAACTTAAATACAATGTAAAAACTGAACACACTTGATTTGAACTAAACTTTATAACAATTAAGGAAAAATTACATAAAAACGATTTTGCTAACCTATATTAAAACTAAAATTAACTACTCTACACTTGATAACTCCTTCTGCTGCTCTCTCTTGTTTCTTTTATATGAGCCTTTTAGGGTTTGTTTGACCACTGAGTACTTCCCACCACACTCCTGAGCCGTTGGATGAGCATGGTGCAATCTTGGCCGTTTAATTTTTCATTGGCGGGAAACTTGTTTTGGCAGTTAGGGGGTTTGCTTGTGAGGGTGAGAGTTACATTAAATGCATCTTGGATGTATTTGTTTGGAGTGGATAAGAGGTGTGGGTGAGTTTGAGTGTGACAGAGTGTGAAGATGATGAGGGGGGCAGAGTTTGCAGGCTGAGGTGGAAATGGTGGGAGTCAACGAGGGTCAAAGTGGGAGTTTTATTATTTTGAACCGGGTAAAGGGGGGTGGGCTAAAGTGAGGATGGGAGTGGGCCTGGATCAGGTGGGCTTGGAGTTTGTATTTTGGGTTTAGGTTTTGGGTAATAAAAGTAAAAGGGGTCCGTTTGGTAACTAAACATCACAAGGACCATTTTTGTAATTAACTGAAAATGGTGGACTGGAATTGTAACTGTTCCACAATAGTCACAAGGGTAAAAATTGCCACATATCAATAACCAAAGGATCATAGAATTTAATTTTCCAAAATTTGATATCCGGGGACCTTTTCTGTCAACTTTCAAAACCTAGGGACCAAACATGTAATTTCTCCAAACATTTTACCCAAGGACTAAAAATGGCTTTTGTGAATTTCCCAAGGACCAAAAGTGATTTTTCTTTCAAAATTATCCCACCGAGGACCAAATCTGTCATTTTCTGAAACTCCATGGACCTTTTATGCCAATTTTGGATTTTGAGGGGTAAAAGTGTAATTTTCTCAAACTTTTTCACCCAAGGACTTATTTTGATAATTTTTGACTTTTCTTTGCCTTGGGTTGACTTTTCTTTCTTTTTAAACTTCCAGGGACTAGATTTGCCAAATTTTGAAACTTGGGGGACTGAAACTGCCAATTGTGCAAACTTTGTTCATTTTTCAATTGTTTTTTAAACATTTTGCATCTAAAACATATAAAACACACTTTTGGGATAAATTGTGTATTTTGATGCGTTTTTGGGTGTTTTTGGATGTTTTGGCAGTCCAGATACGGTAAAAATGATGAGTGTTTGAGCACTCATCAATCCCCCACACTAAGCTATTGCTAGTCCCTAGCAATCTTTTGAGAAAAACTTAATGGATTTTAAACTCTTTACCAAAAGCCATCACTTCTGGTGTAGCCAGGTGTAAGAACTGTGGCACACCTGATAACCGTGTGATTTTGAGCAAACCACCAGCTGTCAACGGATTTGAGTAGTCTTTACCAAAAGCCGTTTGCTTCTGGACTAGCCAGCTCTTGATGGAATAGTCAACATCTTGGTGAGCTGATTACCAATTATGGATTTTCCACGGCCTTTACCACAAGCCATAATCTTGTGGGCTAGCCAACTCATTTGTTTTCGGGGAGTTGATGAACCATACAATTTTGGGCAAATTGTCAGCCGTAAACGGATTTGAGATGTCTTTACCAAGAGCCGTTTGCTCCTGGACTAGCCAATCCCTTTTGTCGGTTAGACAAGGCGGACTGATTACCACAAAAATTTTGAAGCACCAGTGAAAAATTTTTAAAATTTTTGAAATTTTGGCTAAAACGGGGGTATTATATAGTAAAATGTGATAAAATTCGCTAGAATAGCGAATACCCCCCCCCCCCCCCACACTTAGCATGAATATTGTCCTCAATATTCAAAGTCCCGGCTATTATGCCGGCATTTTGAACGTAAAAGGGCAACATTACAAGCTAAGCGTGGAAAACACCATTTTGTTTTTTCACTCTATTTGTAACCATAGCATGGGGGACTCCCCCACACTTAGGGTGAAAACCCTATAAGCATGCTACTGTTTTTGTTTACCGAGTCGCTAGCTTGACTCGACCCCGAATTCATTTGTCCTTGGGGAATGTGGAAGAAGTGATCTCCATCGGACTTTCATTCAAAATGTTTGGACAAACATATGAAGCACGTGAAAGTTCCACACCGATGAGATAAGTATCCGGCTCAAGATAATGATACATGAAAATGCCGGGATCAAATATAGTGTCCTCACTCCCGAAGGAGTGAAGAAGAAGAGAAGTCACCTTATAGGTGAAGAAAAGGAAGAAAATCATGATAAAAAGCATGATTTGATCTTCTTCCTCGAAAGCAGGCTCCGTAGCCTGAGTTTGGATTTCAAAAGGTAAGCTCGTAAACAACCCGGGAGGGTGGGTGGGAATTTGCAAATTCTCATAATTGAGTGCATCTCCCCCCGGGCAATCAAACTGATGAGCGAGTTCACCGGAGAACTCCTCATGAAGAGAATCATTCACAAGATGTGAATTTGTGAACTCATGTTCCATTGTGGACTCATCACAATCCTCGTCAAAGATTGGATTATTAGAAATAATAGTGAATTCAGAATCGAATTCAAATAGAGGATTGGTGAGAGTCGTATCGAATGTTTCGGGAACAAAGTGATTAACATTCTCTATTGGATTGTCGGGATAAGAAGTGAGTGACGGATCATGATATAGGAGACTTTCAATTTCTCCCAGATCGGCTTGGAAATCAAGGAGACCATCATCACTTTCCAATGAAAGTGGATCGATGTGAGCAAGTTCATCAGCGAACTCCTCAAGAAGATGATCAGCATCAGTTTGTGGAACTGATGCCTCAACATACTCGATGTCTCCATAAGATGTACAATCATCGCTAAAATCTGAGAAAGTCTCAAATTGATCTTTAGGGCACTCAATAGATGAAGGAATATCACATACATGATCCAAAGTTCCCTGTGACTCTCTCGGGATTGGGACAAGGAGCACTAGACTTTATTAATTCGTCTGATTCCATATTAGGAACAGTGCTAAGATGCTCATCCCCCATGTTTAGAGAGTGAGTGTGAACTTCGGGTGTGATAACAACAGACTGAGGGAGATGAGAGGAGCTAACATTCATGGAATTTTCAAGTTCCATTTGTTCAACGGCTAGTAATTTCCCCGTCTCATTATTTTCTCCCTGATTTACAATGGGAGGAATCACAAGTGATGAATCTGACGAACCCTTATAAAATTGAAGGATATCAAGGGTGTCTTCAATATCACTATCATCATCACAGTCTAGAAGAGCAGCTTGACGAAATTTGGCACGTGTTATAGCTGCTTGTTCTAAGACAAGTAATTCCTTCATACTCAATTCGTTTTTAGCCTCTCGTTCTTCAGCAAGTAATTCTGCCATAGATTTCTCACGAGAGTCTCGAAACGGTGTAGTAACCAACTCCTCCTTCAGATCTTTTAAAATATCAAGAGCCTTTAGTAAAAGGTCTTGCTCGGTTTCTTGAGGAGTTGTGTGAATCATATCGTACTGTGGAGGTGGGTCTGAAAACGAATAGTCGTAATTGTTACAAGGAAATGGATTCCTTGTTTGACAATCCGAGCTGAAGTGTGGACCTCCACAGTAATCACAACAGTAAAACTGTTGAGGCTGTGGGTTGTACGTGCTAGAGTCATAATCGTTATCAGGAAACTGCTCATAGACAAGCGTGTTTCCCGATTGACAATCAGAACTGTAGTGTGAACCACCACAGTACTCACAACAGTAAAACTGCTGAGTATCATGGTGTGGTAGCTGATGGAATAAATCAGTCGTGTCATGGTAGAAATAGGGATCTTGGTTATAGACAGACCCGTTTCCAGACTCTACCATGCCACAACCGGGGCAATTACCACCATTATGAGAACTACCACACCACTGGAAAACCAGAAAGTGTGGATGAGACATAGAAAGAATCAAATGGTTTGGGAGGGGTAGGGATGAAGAATCAAAGGTGCGAGAGGGTAAAGGTGAATATTTTTGGGTTTTTGGAAATACATTTTGTACAAATGAGAAGGAAAATCTTTTTGTGTTTTTTGTGTTCATTGAAAACTGAGTTTAAAAAGTTTTCGGGAACGGTTTTGTTTTGATAGTGAGAAAATATGAACAAAGGATGGATAAATGTACAATGGAATGAATTCCAAAAACACTAATCAGAAAAACCGTTTAGATACGCACACAACCTCCCCGGCAGCGGCGCCAGAAGTTGATTGATGCTAAACGGTTAACTTAATTGACCAAGGGATGGTCAACCAAGTCAAACGTCTAAAACCAATGCTCCGAGGAATACAGTGTTTTCCCGGGTCGTTTAAGTCCCGACGAGGTGTGAATTGTAAACAAACGGTTTCGTGATCGGATGAATTTGGATGAGAAAGGGTTTTGTGTGTGGTTTAACTAAGGAATCTACAAGAGAATAGCTTAAACAAGCTATGTGAATAAGACGGCAAAGTAGGAAAAACCAGAAACGATTTAAACCTAAAAACGCGTACGTTACGTTTAAATAAAAACGTAAACGTACGAAATAAAAAGTAAAAACGGCAATCTGAAAACACCCAGGGGGTGAAAATGACTTTTTTACAAACTAAAAGGTAAAAGAAAATTTATAGAAAAAGAAAATAAATTTTAACCCTAATTAATTATTTAATATTAATTAAAAACTATTTAATACTTATTATTAATATTAAAAACACTTAAATATAATACAATATTAATTAAACACTAGAAAAATGAAAATAAAATTTCTAAAATTATAAAATAACTAAAAACAAGTTTTAAAAATAAAAATAAGTGTTTTTGTCTTTTTGTGGTTTTTATATTAATTAATTACTAATTAATTACTAATTACTAAATAAACTATTTTAAATTATAAAAATTAGCAAATGAACAGTAAAAACTCTAAGAAAATTTATCAAATTATTTTACAACTTATAAAAGCTATAAAAAATATAAAAACTAGGTTTTGCTTAATAAAAACTAATTATGCTATTTTAGACTTAATATTAATTAATTTCTAATAAAGCTAATATTAAATATAATAAGTACCAAATGATGAAATAAAAATCTAAGAAAATTAATATAAATACTTTAATATAATATATAATTAATAAAAATATAAAAATGACAAGTACTTAATAAAAATTTAAAAATGAAAATTAAAATTAAATTCCATTAAATAGAAACTATCACTTAATTTTAAATTGACTTTTTTGGATTTTTTCTTTTACAAACCTATTTAATACCTAAAAACAAACACTTTTTGTGAAAACAAGATTTTTATAACTTAAAAATAAGCTACATGGACACAAAAGCTCATGACAGTTGACTTTAGTTGACTGTGGGAGGAATTGAGCTGAATTGGGCTCAAGTGGGACCCACTCTTGGTAATTCTAGTTCACTTGAGTTTAAGGAACATGAATAAGCCAGGAAAAGCACTTGGGTACCACAAATTAAGCCCATAAGCACAATAAGCACTTCCAACAATCAAATCCCACACAGATTTGGGGACAAACTTTAGGTGTTGTTCCAGGTGGGGTCCACAAGTGGTGAGGTCAAACTAAGAGTCAATGGTTGAAGTCTACCATGAGGGGGGTTGAATGGGCCAATAATGGAGATGAGGGGACCACTGAGGTGGCCAGAATTCCACCACCAAGGTGGTGGTGTGGACTGCTATCTGATGAGCAGAAGCAGGGGTGAGCCTGCAGCTGAGTTTGTGGCTCAATGGGGCCCACAAGAAAAATCTAAAAAATATGGGGAAGGTGGGATTGTGAAGTTGAGGTGGGGGGTTACAAATATAACCAAGTTTCAAGGCCTATCTCATATCATAAAATTAAAAACAAATCAGCCTATATTTGCAAAAACTGAGAAAGATGAACATTTGACTTTTGAAGAAAACCTAGAACTTTGACTTTGGACAATTTTGATTGATTCTCAATGATGAAATATGGATTAATAAGCTATAATGAAACTGATTTAAGCTAAAGGAACAATTTTTAAACTAAAATGCATGGTTATACAAACTAAAACTACAACAGATAAGCTCATATGAGAGTTTAAAACTAATTTTGACTTTTAAGTGTAAAAGACCCGTATTTAATGACTTGAATGTGCTACATTAACCTAAACTGAGATGTTACAAACAAGGTTAACAACAAACATGGGCCAGAGCACCCTACAACCTACTGAACCAAACACCCCTTTACATACTATCTGAATCTAAAACTTATGAGGCCAGGGACTGAATTGGACCAATGAATGAGTTCCTAAGGTTGTATTATGCTAAGATCAGACCATATAAGTATGAGAAGTAATCATTGTCACCATGAATCAAGCTTAAGCATTATCTTGCAATGGAACAAAAAAAAACTGTGAACAAGATTGCAACAGGCAGTGGACTAATCATACTATGTGAATATGAGATCCCAGGAACATTCAATACCACAGAAACAACCAATCTACTATACTATCTAAATAAGCAATATGGCAACAAAGAAGCACCAATATAAGCAGAGTTAAGCTATTAAGCAAAATGAGAAGAATTAAGAAACAAAAAGAAAGAAATTGAAATATAACACTTACATACACCTGAGCTCAGTTCAAAAACATAGGGAGCAATTGAGATCTCCACACTTGGAATAAACAACAAGGACCTTTTCTCCTTCTGGAAAGCTCAACTATGCTTATTAATAAGCATAGTTGACTTTTATTGACTTTATGTTTTTAGGAACTAAAGCTTATGTGAACCTTGCTGAGCTTCTGGATGCTTATGAATGACTAAAATAAGCTCAAACAACTAAATAACAACAACTTGTTTCCATATTGAAGCTAAACAGGAAATTCAAAGTATTTATGCCAAAATTAAATTTAAACTGCAGATAACTAATATTGATAATAAAGGTTAACTTAAATACAATGTAAAAACTGAACACACTTGATTTGAACTAAACTTTATAACAATTAAGGAAAAATTACATAAAAACGATTTTGCTAACCTATATTAAAACTAAAATTAACTACTCTACACTTGATAACTCCTTCTGCTGCTCTCTCTTGTTTCTTTTATATGAGCCTTTTAGGGTTTGTTTGACCACTGAGTACTTCCCACCACACTCCTGAGCCGTTGGATGAGCATGGTGCAATCTTGGCCATTTAATTTTTCATTGGCGGGAAACTTGTTTTGGCAGTTAGGGGGTTTGCTTGTGAGGGTGAGAGTTACATTAAATGCATCTTGGATGTATTTGTTTGGAGTGGATAAGAGGTGTGGGTGAGTTTGAGTGTGACAGAGTGTGAAGATGATGAGGGGGCAGAGTTTGCAGGCTGAGGTGGAAATGGTGGGAGTCAACGAGGGTCAAAGTGGGAGTTTTATTATTTTGAACCGGGTAAAGGGGGGTGGGCTAAAGTGAGGATGGGAGTGGGCCTGGATCAGGTGGGCTTGGAGTTTGTATTTTGGGTTTAGGTTTTGGGTAATAAAAGTAAAAGGGGTCCGTTTGGTAACTAAACATTACAAGGACCATTTTTGTAATTAACTGAAAATGGTGGACTGGAATTGTAACTGTTCCACAATAGTCACAAGGGTAAAAATTGCCACATATCAATAACCAAAGGATCATAGAATTTAATTTTCCAAAATTTGATATCCGGGGACCTTTTCTGTCAACTTTCAAAACCTAGGGACCAAACATGTAATTTCTTCAAACATTTTACCCAAGGACTAAAAATGGCTTTTGTGAATTTCCCAAGGACCAAAAGTGATTTTTCTTTCAAAATTATCCCACCGGGGACCAAATCTGTCATTTTCTGAAACTCCAGGGACCTTTTATGCCAATTTTGGATTTTGAGGGGTAAAAGTGTAATTTTCTCAAACTTTTTCACCCAAGGACTTATTTTGATAATTTTTTACTTTTCTTTGCCTTGGGTTGACTTTTCTTTCTTTTTAAACTTCCAGGGACTAGATTTGCCAAATTTTGAAACTTGGGGGACTGAAACTGCCAATTGTGCAAACTTTGTTCATTTTTCAATTGTTTTTTAAACATTTTGCATCTAAAACATATAAAACACACTTTTGGGATAAATTGTGTATTTTGATGCGTTTTTGGGTGTTTTTGGATGTTTTGACAGTCCAGATACGGTAAAAATGATGAGTGTTTGAGCACTCATCAATCCGTTTACCCAAATGGAACCCCTCACATGAAGCTCACTAGTGTTGTAGTATTTGATAGAAAATATAAGTTTTTGATCTTGAAAAGTTATATGTCCAAATAATTGAATAAACTTAGGAAAGTTTATTTTAAAGAAGATTGTTATTTCAATGAGTTTCTTAAGTCTAGAATAAATTTTACTTGCAAAGTCTCATGGTTATTTTGATGGAGTAGATCCAAATTGAATGTTTATGTTACCACTAACTCTTTAGTTTATGTATTCGTCTTGGTAAGTTATATGGTCTTTAGCCGTAGCTTTGTTGTGACCTTGGTCATAGTTACCATGGTCTTGAGACTCATCCTTGGCTTTAGTCATGGTTGTGGTCTTGGCTTTAAGGTCATTAGACATCTTGGTTTCATTTAACCATAACCATTACATGGTCATTTGGTATTAAAATGGGCTGTTAAGAATTATGAAGAAAAATATCACTCGTTAAGCGTTTTCAGGGCTCGAGCTTCTTTGTTCCTGAACGAAAACGTTGTTCCGGACAACTTTTGTGTTTTAACTTTTTATTGAATCGGACCAGAAGGGCCACTTTCAAAATGGTCAGATTGGCCGTATCTTTTGACTCGTGTACTCGTTTTAGGCGATTCAAATTGCTATGTTTTCCTTTTTAAGTCCTCTATAACAGTAGGTAAGTGTTTCATATCATGGTTACTCTATTTTGTTCGTGGTTCTCAATATAAGTCTCTAGTTTCCTTGTTTACTTAACATAAGTTAACATATAGTTTTCATAAGTTGTTTTAATAGTTTTTATACATCATGAACATAATACAAAGACAATATATAGCATGAATGAAACATAATAAGCATGAAATGATATTGAGCAAGAAAGTGTATTAGGGTTTCTTACAACTTTTGGCTTTCTAGAGAAAGGAAGTCAAGTATGAAACTAGGACACTAAACCTATGCTTGCAAACCCTTCACCACAACTCTTGCAAACTCTTGCTAATCTTTACATAACCCTTGTGAAAAGCATTAAACCTCAGCCCCTAACATCTTGTGTAGCTCCTAATTCAACCATGGAATCACCAATTAAACACTTGCTTCATGTAGAGAATAACTAGGCCTTTAACTTTGTAGTATAACTTGTAACTTGGAAATCAAAGGATCAAGGGTTTGTGAATTTATGTGTGTGTCATTTGGAATGAAGAGAAAGGAAGAAGATGAGTCTTGTATTTATGTTGAAATGAGGAGGTTAGGAAGATGTGTAGGAAGGTGTAGTGAGGAGGTGCAAGACTTTAGGATATTTAGGTAGTAGTTATCAAATTTGCAACCTTAAGCACACTTGTTCTAATCTTAAGTGATCAAGGCTTTATCTCAAGACAACAAGGCTTATGACTAGCCATGTATTTCGTTCAAGGTCTTATCTTGGATGACTAGGTGAAGTTTTGATGTTATCTTGTGTTTACGGAGTGGGTTTTGGTTCCGATAATCGCTAACGGTAAGTCGTTAAGTCATGAAACTTAAAATCGGGTATCTTAAAAATATGAAACTTATAAATATGTTAAAACTTATTAATATAGCCTATCTTAGCATATTTAATGAGTGACAAGTTCTATCGGGTTGCTCAAATGCTGCTAAAACTGGAAACGCGGGTCTAAAACGCGTAATTCGCGTAAAACGCTGAACTGGAAAACGTAAAATTCCAAAACTTTTGGAATTGTCGTAAAATGAGAGAAATTTATATTTCTATTGTTTATAGTGTTTTATTGACATATCGGGATGCTGAAATGACGTTTAAACCTAAAAGTAAATCTCGGACACGGTTTCGTGATTTTTGCATAAATGATCCGACGAGTGTCAAACTCTCGGATTATCATTAAAATAGTCTAACTTACGAAAATATGAAATAAAAATTTCGATGATGAATAGTGACGATGAATAGTAAAGTGAATAGTAACCATGAATAGTAAAAGTGAATAGTAATCCGAAAATGTGAATTGTTACAAACTTGGCTACATTTATCAATTAGGTCAAAATCAAGAAAACCAAAATTAAAAGATAACAAAATATCAAAACTTACTATGTTAGCACAACAATTGAATCTCCTTCCTGGATTCCTTGGTGTCCAAGAAGTAACAACCTTCAAAGGGGTAAAATGACAAATGAGGCATTCATTATCCATGAGCTTCACAAGGATTTGGTATTGTGTTTTTTCTTTTTGATATGCGTATGTGGGTGTTTATAGAGTAAATTAGGGATTTTGACTACAAGTCAATACCCTAAATAAGTATCCAAGTGGAAAAACGAGGGGAAAAGGGTGAAAAATAAAATGACTAAAATAGCCCTCACGTGTTTGTCACGTGTGTGGATTTAACGTTTGTTTTGATAGAGATAACGAAAATGGATTGGACCGGTAAGAATATGAAACCACAGTGACTAAACCAGTAAAAAAAAAAGTTCGGTGACTGATAGTGAAATTTCAACCAAACCACAGTGACCAATTATGTAATTAACTCTAAATTTTTGTATAACCAAACTAAAGTAGGTCCTATATACTTACCACTTAAGCATGAAACTTAAACATTTGAGTGGTAAACATCACCAATCGTGAGTTATACGACCAACCATTTTGATCAAAATTTCGATAAGCAGCAAAAAAGATTATATGAAAATAATAATAATAATAATAATAATAATAATAATAATAATAATAATAATAATAATAATAATAATAATAATAATAATAAAGTGTTGTTTATAAAAAAAAATAATTATAATAATAATAATAATAATAATAATAATAATAATAATAATAATAATAATAATAATAATAATAATAATAATAATAATAATAATAATAATAATAATAATAATAAACTTCCTATGCTAACTCAACATGTTTAAATAAATTAAATGAATGAAAAATGAATCAAATTTTAGTTTTAGATCATCTTGTTTAATCTCGTTTTGCAACATTTTTAATCTCATTTTCCAAAAATAGAGTAGTAATAATAACTCTACACCACTATAGTACTATCTATCTATAAACATATAAGATTGAGTCCTAAAATTTAATGTGGATGCGTCAAGATTGCATATAGTACAAATTGCTAATGCTCGGAATTCAATGCAGCCTCATAATAACTATACAATCATAAAGGAGATGAAGTGCAAGGGTTGCCTGAATTAATCACATAGGATTTAGTATAGAATTAAAAGTCGGTTAGATGAAGTGCAAGGGTTGCGAAAGGTTGCAAGAATAATTAATGATTTAACCTAATTCATGCCTATATAAACCGGCCAAAATCACATTTAGTATGTACATTTAAAGATGACTCACACATCTTTTAGATCTTTGATTGTTGGTAGCGGTATGTAAATTCTATTTTGAAACATTTTGGAGATGATTCACACATTTTTTAGATCTTTGTAATTAACTTGGTCTTCTTTTTTTCTTAATTTTGTTATCATACGCAGGTACCATGAAAATCACACAAGATCATGCATGCTCAGATAAATAGAACCAAATATTGGGATACCAACTATTTTATTTGTTTCTTACATATTTAGGTGATTCTTATAGGTAATCATATATATAGATATATGTATTATGTTAATGCATTTTTATATACAAGTAATTTATGTGCGATTTCTATTGATGTAGCTCACATGTGCGAATTGATTCAATAAAATGTGCACGAGCATGTATGTAAAGCAACATTTAAATGGTTAAATGTAACTTTTAGCGTGATTAGTTTATGATGTAGCTCACATGTGCGAATTGATTCAAGAAAATGTGCACGAGCATATGTACAACATCGAGATGAGAGTGCAAGGGTTGCCGAAATTGATCACGTATTTAGTATAGAATTAAAAAACGGTTATGGACAAGCATGTATGTAAAGCAACATTTAAATGGTTAAATGATAAAGTACATACTTTTTGCTCGAACCCATTTGTAAATTATAATAATAAATAAAAATATAATGTTTAAAACATAAGAGTGGAGTCCAAAAGTTTTAGAAATTATTAATAGTGTGTTAATTAATATTCATTTGGTTAATTATTTAGAATTGAGTTTATTGATAAAATTTATTAATATTGGTTAGAATTCAATGTTAATTTTCAATGAAATTAGTTGTACAGTAAAATGAGATGAAACCAAAAAGGTTTGTAACGATTTTTATATAGTTTATGTGGCATTATTATATATACATGATTACACAAACTTTATAATACTATAAGATTGAGTCCCTTAATATAATGCGGAGTAATCAAGATACTCAAGATAGAGTCCCATAATTTAATGTGAAGTATATACAACATCGAGATGGAAGTGCAAGGGTTGCCGGAATTGATCACATACTTAGAATAGAATTAAAATACGGTTATGGATTGTGATGAAGTTGAAAAGGTTGCAAGAATAATTAATGATTTAACCTAATTTATGCCTATATAAACCGGCCAAAATCACATTTAGTATGTACATGTTGTAAACAACATTTAAATGGTTAAATGATAAAGTACATAATTTTTGCTCGAACCCATTTGTAAATTATAATAATAAATAAAAAAATAAAGTTTAAGACATAATAGTGAAGTCCAAAGGTTTTAGGAATTATTAATAGTGTGTTAATTAATATTTATTTGGTTAGCTATTTAGAATTGAGTTTATTAATAAAATTTATTAATATTAGTTAGACTTCAATGTTAATTTTCAATTGAGTCCCTTAATTTAATGTGGAGTAATCAAGATACTCAAGATGGAGTCCCATAATTTAATGTGAAGTATATACAACATCGAGATGAAAGTGTAAGGGTTGAAGAAATTAATCACGTATTTAGTAAAGAATTAAAAGACGATTATGGATTGAGATAAAGTTGAAAAGGCTGCAAGAATAATTAATGATTTAACATAATTCATGCATATATAAACCGGCCAAAATCACATTTAGTATGTAAATATTTGTAAGTAACATTTAAATGGTTAAATGATAAAGTACATAATTTTTGCTCGAACCCATTTGTAAATTATAATAATAAATTAAAAAAATAAAGTTTAAGACCTAATTGTGGAGTCCAAAGGTTTTAGGAATTATTAATAGTGTGTTAATTAATATTTATTTGGTTAGCTATTTAGAATTGAGTTTATTAATAAAATTTATTAATATTAGTTAGACTTCAGTGTTAATTTTCAATTGAGTCCCTTAATTTAATATAGAGTAATCAAGATACTCAAGATGGAGTCCCATAATTTAATGTGAAGTATATACAACATCGAGATGGAAGTGTAAGGGTTGCAGAAATTAATTACGTACTTAGTAAAGAATTAAAAGACGGTTATAAACTAAGATAAAGTTGAAAAGGCTGCAAGAATAATTAATGATTTAACCTAATTCATGCATATATAAACCGGCCAAAATCACATTTAGTATGTAAATATTTGTAAGAAACATTTAAATGGTTAAATGATAAAGTACATAATTTTTGCTCAAACCCATTTGTAAATTATAATAATAAATTAAAAAAATAAAGTTTAAGACATAATTATGGAGTCCAAAGATTTTAGGAATTATTAATAGTGTATTAATTAATATTTATTTTGTTAGCTATTTAGAATTGAGTTTACTGATAAAAGTTATTAATATTAGTTAGACTTCAATTTTAATTTTCAATGAAATTAGTTGTACAGTAAAATGAGATGAAGCCAAAAAGGTTTGTAACGATTTTTATACAGTTTATGTGACATTATTATATATACATGATAACGCAAATTACACTATAACAAATAAGAAAAAGTCAGTGTGCTTCGTATTACCATGCCAAAACCACATAATGCAAAATTATTGTTGGGTTACGTAATAGGCCAAAACAATCAAAGGAAATTACATCAAGCGTATGACAATTTAATAACAACAACCCCATTTAGAAAATATAAAGACGAAAAACCAAAACAATATCAACCATTTTTATATTTTTAAACAACAAATTAAAAAAGTTTCATAGAACATACTAAACTAAAAATACAAATGCACTCGACAATTCACAAAAACAATACGCGCGATTAACAATTAGATTAAAAGCCTGTGCGTAGCACGGGTTCTGCAAACCTCGTTGACTATAAAGAAAGATTAGTTTATGGCTTTCAAATAACGGAAATTATAGTTTATATTAAAACTCACTATAAACGCTGCCGTTTTGGCACCCCGTTTTCCCGCCAAATTTCCAGGCCAATTGTTGGGCTTTTTAATAATCCATCTCTTGCCTCTTGCCCGGTCCAAAAAAAAAAAGAAAAAAAGAAAACCTAGATAAGTTACGCTATCTTCCACCCACCCACACACTTCTTATCCCATCGCCACAGTGGGTTTAGATGAAAAAGACGATCAATGCAAAAAAAAAAAAAAAATAGGTGATCAGGTTTTGATTATTCATAAATAGTTATTGCAATTCTTGATTGGTTTTGATTCAGGTCTATTTTAATCTTTTTAATTTTCCGATTGTGTCAAGAAACTGTGATTCGTAACCCACCAATGGTTTTATTTGTATGTTTATACTTATAGATTGTTTCAGTATTAAAAAAAGATATTCTTGATTTCTTTAATAAGTTTGTAAGATTGTTGATATGTGTTACCTGTTTTTTTTTATTATTTTAATTATTTATTTTTTTATTTTTTTTCAGGCTAACATGATGTTGGATTGCTTTTCTGTTTGTGTTCCGCGTTAAAGGTAAGTGCTGAGATTAATTTTTTTTTTCAACAAGTTCTTACTTTGACCTTAATGAAAAAATAAATAAAGAATTTCAAAAGTAAAAAAAAGAAAAAAGAATAAGAGGTTGTAAAGTAGTTGTGGTATTTGCTTATTGGATTCTGAATATGGTCTTGGCAATTAGTGTTGGATGCTACTTGAATTTGTTGCTTATGTGGTATTTGTTGGTGGCGTTAGGCTTTAATGTGATGGAAACAATTTTGGTTGGTGGCGTTATTGTTCTTTTCGTATGTAACAAACCCCGTAATATGATACAGTGCTGTTTTGTTTTATTGCTATACAAAATTTTAAACAAAGATGTGATCTTACCTGCATACGTGTGCACTAATTTATATGCTCTTAGTATGTGTTATTTACCTGTATGCGCACATTCTTTCAAATGTTATTGGCTCTTATAATTGATGGAATTTAACTATGAATTGATACTATAACATACGCTGATAACTGCTAATTCTGCTTTAATTTGTCTTTCATTTTGACCTGACTTTTATGCCTAAATGATAGGACTGATATCCTTCGTGACAGGTTCTTTTAGTTTGCCTTTTACTTCCAAGTGCCTTTTATCCGTAAATAGTATATATTACTTACCTCATTGCATTCCTTTAGCAAAAATTGAAAAACATGTTTGCCCATTTCCTATTATAGCTGCATAACGAATAAGCGTGAACTTTTTAGAAACCGCCATTTCTTACTAATCAGGTACATACATATTATGTTTATTACAAGCATGTCTATTTTGCAACTTAATGGCAACCAGTAACAATCCACAGCAACCTTCTACCGAAAAAGGAAAATCGATTGCTATAGAACCAGATATTGTATACCTTGCAGACATAAAACCGACAGCCACAAAAAAGGTGATCCACGTGAAAGTCTACCGTAAATGGATATCCAAATCAATTCCAGATCTGACTCCTATCGGATACCGTTGCATATTATTGGACAAACGGGTGCATTCCTCACCTTAAGGTTTAGTCATATTTTGGTGCATACACGATTATCTACATTATCTTTCTATAACAGCCAGCTATGACCTTTTACTTGCAGGGTAACGCCGACACAGGCCTAACAGCCGACACAGGCACCCTAGACAAGGTATAATAAATGATTATTGCATTTATTCTTTACTTTAACTTACACTCTAATTGCAATCTGAATGTGAGTGCATAATTTTAATACCCGAAGGTACCTAATGTCTCAGTGCCATTGACGATATACTGATTCGCATTTGCTACTAATTGTAAGTTTAGAATTATTGAATTCTGTATGTTCTTGCAGATCTTGGGTGGGGTGTCGAGCCATGAATAAGTTATACACACAAACCTTTAAACATAACTTATTAAAGCTTTTCAAAACTAGCATATTTTCTTTGACCTTAATGATTTTTGTATTATAGATATTAGGTTGAATCTGTTACTACTTTATAAACAGATTGTTAAAAATTTATGAGTTGTGTAAAAGAGTGTTTGGATTAGCTTATTAAAATGAGTTTTTGGTTTGGATTAGCTTATTAAAATGAGTTTTTGGCCTATTCATGCTATGGCTATTAGGGAGTCATCACGGGCACATGCAGATTTGAAAAAAAGACCGTGATTTAACTGCTCGCTAACAACATCATTCTGTTGGTCATCTACCTTTTACAGTCAATTTTAGGTTTAAATACAACTATGCAAGAAAATATCCCGAACCTGTCTAATTGTCCCTACGCATCAAAATGGCTATATAGCATTTTTTTTAGCTTTTATTTCATGGTACAATATGTTTAACAGTTGATAGCATTAATTTTGGTCCATAAAATTTCTCTATGGGGTCATCTTTTACTATAGCATATGATACACGAGTGGGGCAGTTGGACTCCATATGTTTCATATTAATTTGTTCATCTTTTCATTTTGACGAGCATGTTCACCTTTGGAGGGATATATACGAATCTTAAATTGAAGTGAGATTTTTATGGGGAAATGCATATATATTTTTAGGTGCATCTGAAATGAAATGTATGATTGTGATTTCTTCTTTTCATTTTTATTTTAATTTTTCTTCTTATTTGATCTAAACTCAAATTCCCCCTTAACAAAGAAAGATTTGAAACATCAAGTTTAGTAAAATGACTTTAACTAAAAGTGAGTACCAAACCGCAATTGATTAAAAAT
This sequence comes from Artemisia argyi, assembly GCA_030686995.1. Taxonomy (NCBI): domain Eukaryota; kingdom Viridiplantae; phylum Streptophyta; class Magnoliopsida; order Asterales; family Asteraceae; genus Artemisia; species Artemisia argyi. The sequence continues at coordinate 89,576,440 of CM060681.1, read as the reverse complement.
AAAATAAATATAATTAAAAAACACTTTGTAACAGAATCTTAAGAGAAGTTAAACATGTTGATCGACCAATATGTGGAGTTAACTACAAATGAATAATTGACAAATAACTCAGGGCACTAAGACTCTTTTCAAGCAGTTACAGATTCCGAAAAAAGTAAAGGTTGTTGTCAAATATCTTTCAACTTTAAACAACAATTAGTTCACTTGAGCAAACAACCAGGTATAAACTCTTCTAAGAATCATGGTTTTTTTGTATGTGCAGGTCATAAGGACAAAGTCAAAGCAATGGCTTGATGTACAATTATGTCGATAAGGATCACAAACATGGCAATCAAACATTACAAACACAACGTGACCACTTAGATTACCAAGGAATGTCAATGAGGAAACGGTATGCAATATGAATGTTCAAATATCTGTTATTAGTATATTCTTCGTCTTATATAGAGAGAAAGAATGTAAGTAGGAATTGTTAGTTAGGGTGCAAAAGAAGACCTTGATTTGTTCATTTTTATTCTGTTAGGATGTCAAACAAGGAAGTAGAGGCCAAAATGGTTTGCCGAGTGCAACCAGCAGACAAGAAAAGAGCAGCTTCAAGGTTTGTGTATTTACTATTTTATTATATTATGTTGGTTCATGAGCACCTTATCGATTAAGTGTAAGTATGTTTATATCATAAAATTCATATATTTTAATGTCATTACTAAATTAAACTTCGTATGGGTTCAATTTTGGCACAGGTAATATTGGTTTGGCGCATGAACCTTTGGAACATCAGGTCCCCGATGTTTCTACATTTGCAGGTTATTGTCACATACTTTTTTGCCCTTAACACTTTTGTTCTCAGGTACTTTAAACCCCTGACTTATTATTTTCTTATTGGTTACAGGCTTGTCAGGCGGGCGGTCATTCTAGACTTTCAATCAGGGGTTATCTGGAACGACGCAGGTAGTTCTGCGCCTATGAATAGGTTTATCCGTTCTCAAAATTTGGCGTCTCACAAAAGGAAACCGTTACTCAATGGTGAGCCACAGTAATGATTTTAAGTAAAGAGTTTATGCATACATGCGTAGATGCAAAGGCTTTGTAGTTACCCTAACATCATGCTTTCCTTTTGTCGCAGAGATAGCTGGTCAATGTTACAATATTTCTGGATTGCGCAAAAGGAGGCACTCTGAAGTTTATGAAGGTATTTGATAACGTAGGTAGGTGCGTTGTTTGACAATTGTTAGGTCACCATATTGATTTCACACAAACAAGAATGAGATAGATATAAGGATTTGGGTGAATATTTGAATGAGAGAAATTTAAGTGCAAGAGTTTCCTTAAGATATCAAATAAACAACCAAGTTTTACATGAGACCTAAGGCTTCTATTTATAGGGAAGGAACTAGGGCAACACTCCCTTTCCTTCCTCTTGACAATTCGTGTGGGCTTATAAGCCCATGGACCAAAATACCTTAAGTCTAGTAAACATGTAAGATTACATAAATGAAACTAAATAATAACTTAAGCAACCTATTATTACAAATGACCAAGACTTGATAAAATAGGAAAACTTTGATCCCAACAATCTCCCCCTAAGGGTCGGTCATCACGGTTGCTCGACGTCTTTGTCATTTCTTCATCTTTGACTTTCATAGCTTTAGACGTCTTTCAATAATCATTCATCGTTCTTTGTTCTTTGTTCGTTGTTGTTGTGATAGTGATCAAGTTATGAAGTTGTCTGCCTTTCGTCACTTCTGCGTCTGTGGTGGTAGTCCGCCATTCCAACATGCTCATACATCTTTGAATTCTGACTTATACATGCACGTAGTCCCTTTCTTTCACTTAAGATCTTTAGTCTTTATACTTTGTAGATTCTTCTTTTTGGCATAGAATCTTTCTTTGAACTTTGTGTTGCTTTGATCTTTGAGGGAGCTTTTGATGACTTCAAGATGCATGTATGAGCATGTGGAATCCGTCGCCATGGAGATGATGTGTACCTGCGGGTAAACAGTTAGCAATAAAACATCCGGTACTTATAGATAAGGAATTAGAGATCGTCAGTAGCATAGTGTGAAGACTCCTTCTAACCCTTATCAAGGCCGTTCCCATGTCAGATACTCCCGAAGGAGCTTACGAGACCTACTAAGTAGCTCAATGACTGGGTGAGTCACTGGGGATCACTCCACGACTGTAGACCGCTAAGAAACCACTGCAAACACTAAGCATAACCTACAAGGAGTTACCGAAGTGACCTGCTGTCAGGGCTGTTTGATGTTGACCCTGGCAGGATTTCCGTTCAATCATTGAGAAATACTTATGTAAATTCTCTCATAAACATTCTCGGCAGATTGCTAAGATCTGCAAAGGACTCGATAATTTACAGCTAGTGTCCATTGATGTAGAACACTAGTTGTAGAAATACTAAGTGTTCCTAAGAGATCTTTGATGTATCTCATGGCTCTAGACTCGAAAATTGCACACTTAGGTTTCCTATGCGGAGACTAGGGAGGGGTCTCCTGCTTCAATATCAACCATCTCTAAGAGATAAGTCGATAGATTACATCGGTTCCCCGTGAGAATGAAACAAGCTCTTTTAAGAGAACTTGAGTGGTTAAGAAGGTTTAGTGCATTGCGTCACTGGGTCCATGACGACTTTGTCTTCAATACCGGTGTTGTCTTAGCAACAACCAGTAGCATATGAATTGAACCCGATGTCTGCCCTAAAGTTGAACATATGGAGGGCTATTTCTTTTCACCCTTTTCTTTACTTTTCTTTTTAATTCTTCAACTCCTTCTTTCCCTTTCATTCTTTTCTCCTTTTTATCATATCATACCTAAGGACTTCTAATTCTAATTAATGGTGATATCCTTGGGTAGATCCCTCCGGCTCTGGCGGATCATAGGACTGTAATTCCTATCTTAATCACCTTATAACTCCATGATTATCCGACAATAGCCAAGAAACCTTTGATTGAAAATCTCTCAAAGTATTTGTGATTATTAAACATTTTGTTTAACACTTTGAGAGTTTTGTGTTTACTTTTGAAGGGCTCCCCCTTCACGTGTGCTCATAAGTGTTTAAGTAAATTTGCACATGCGGGAGGAACAAGCACTTTTTGAATTGATCCACTTTCAGTGAACCTGACCGATTCGAGACACGCTTACATCACTAGTTAGACTAGCTTGAAGTTATTACTCGGCCTGGTCAAATCCACAGAAAGTTTCTCGAAACGGTACATTTCTACTAAGACAAATCCTTTTCGAGACACGCTTACGTGGCTAGTTAAAGAGTTCCATTGTCAGCTTTTAGGTGACAACTAGCTCTAGTAACTAACTTGATGTTATTACCCGTCGAGGATAAGTCTTTTCGAGATTACTAACTTTTATGTTTCATCAATTCCTGGGTCAATTCTGAGTCTAGCTCGCATGAGATTTGACTTTAAGCAACTTTGAACTTTCATATTTTAATCACAATCACTTTTTCTCCCCCTCAAAAATAGCATATAAGATGATATTTTTGACAATCTTTTGATTAAAATATGCTTTTTGAGTCTTATGGGGAGATATCAACAAGAACTTTTGGTTTTTAAAACGATGAATTTTTCAAGTGCTCCCCCTCAACAAGTGAATACTCATTGAGGTAAAATACTTGTCTTTTGAGCAGAATTATGAAAATCAGAAAATGTTTGATTAATTCTACTCAAAAGTAAGAAGCCTTCGCTCCTTATATCAGGATTGAGGCACTGATGCGTACCTCAGGGTCCTTTCTTTACAAGAACGGGTTGTACACTGTTATGTGTGCACAAGCCATAGTGATAACAATTCAATCAAATGAAACAAGTAATATTGAAAAGTTAATACCCATGTGTACCAATTTAATCTTCATCAGTGAGTGGAGCATCAAAGTCAGTGAACTTAGGTTCGGGTCTTTTGAAGAGGCTGATGGGAAATGATGGTCTGACACCGACATAGCTTTCCAATCGTCTGATCTGTTCCCTTCGAAATAACCTTTCTTCAATCTTCAGGACAAAGTTACGAACTTGTCTTCTGGATCTGGATTTCCATCTTGGTGGTTCACCTTTAGCTATCTTTCTGCGATCATCATTCAACCTTTTGACTAGCCCATCACGAATGGTTTTTAGCGTAACATCACAGAACTTGTGTATCTCATCGAACCGCATGAAGCTTTGTAGATTTTTGCTGTTGATGTAGGTGAAACCAAATGAAGGTTCTTGGATGAGAGTATACTGTGACGTTTGATAGATTCCATCAAATGTGAATTGTGGCTTTGTCAAATTGATCTTCTGTTGGTTTCCACTCCAAGCTGAAGATCTTCCACTCTTTTTTGAACTATCAATCGTCGGATGAATAGAAGTAGAGATGCCATGAAGTTGTACTGAGTTTCTCTTTCGAATCCACGCATTCTTCCTTGAACCTTTTCGAGATACATGTCTTCAATGTCATTGAGATAAAGGTCCGGAAAGTCTGCTTCGGAGAATTTGTACTTCTTTTCATCTTATCGTTTAACCACAATCTCACTCATGAACATGTAGTTAAACCGTTTCGACTCTTGAATATCCAAGATAGCGATGATCTTAGATTTATGCTTCACATTTTCCAATGATTTTTCTCCTAATATGCTAGTATAACCGAGACGACGACGTTCTGGCCAGTGTTGAATCCCGTGTAGAGCATCTCTGTCGTAAGCTACGATAGAGTTGCTGAAAACTGGAGTAGACTCTTCAATTGCAGGAACTTCGTATCTTGCGGCTGGTACTGAGATTGTAAGTGAGGAAGCATATTTCTTCTTGGATTTCTCTTGGGTGAGTTGGAGGTTATGAAGATCTTTGTTGAAAAAGAAGTTGTAAGGTAACTTGGGTTTTTCTGGAAATCCTTTCAAAGGTAATGGTTTAGTCCAATCAGTGAAGTAAGGCTTTTCGTGGTTTTTGGAACTGAGGTCGATATTCACTTCAGGGTTTAGCCAGTCAAACTTGCCAGATATTGCACTAGCTATATTCTGCATGTGATATTCGTATTCCATTTTGTTACCAGATCTGGACTTAAGGAATTCCTGTGCATCCCTATTGATTCTTCTGAGCTCCGCCTTCGTAAGTTTCTCAATCTGAAGATCCTTCATAATGACTTGAGTGAATTGTTGTGTATTGCCTGGAAGGGGTTCTTCATCTTCGAGAGGAGGTTGAGCTTGTACCAATTCTGTCAACCAGTCATTCTCGGGTGTGTCATCATTGTCGAGCCATGAATGACGTCTTCTTTGCTTTGTTTTCTTAGACTTGGATGTGGCATCCTTGTCTTTAGCCTTTGATGGTGACGATGGTCCAGCTTGAGAATCGGGAATAGGGGAGGCACGGTAGTCTGTATCGGGTTGACCTTGGTAGTCATCAGTTGGTTGCATGAAAGTTTCTTCCTCTTCTGTTGGACCTTGACCAGTAGCTGAGGTGTGTTGTTGATTTCCAGGAGGAGTAGAATCCTTTCGTGGTTGTAGAGAATATGATGGACCAGTTCCAAACTTATGTTTCTTACCTTTTGAGTTCGGGTCCGAGTCGTCATCTTTCCTTGACCTTTTCAGGGTTTCAGCTGCATCTTTGCACGACTCTTTGGACAAGTTGGCGGAAATAGCATCGATAAGTGCTTTTTCTTCAGTTGTCTGTGTGGTTTTGTAGGCAACTTTGTCGTAGAGTTGAGCAAGCAGGTCATCGAAAGATAGTTCAGGAATGGTTGGAGTTGCAGTAGAAGCTTTTGCAGTGTGAAGCGTGAATGGTATGGTTGACAACAATTTCTTTACTACACTTCTAATTCTGTGATCCAAGTTGTCCCTGATTGGTTCAATGAGGTTGTGACTTCAGGAGTGACAATTTCAACCAGATTTTCAGTAAGATAATCTAGTGTGACAGTCTTGATAAATCCTGGGAAATCAGCGTTTAAGAACATATCGATCTGCTACTTTGATTCCTGAAAGTCTTCAACTTGCTTAACAAGACCGGTGACCATAGTTGTTAGATTGTTGACTTGCTCCTGAAGATCAAATGGTTTACTCGGTTCATTGATTGATTGTTGCTTTGATGCGGTTTCAGAAGGTGTGGGAGATGAGTGCTCAGGTGATGATTCGGATGACGACTCGTTGTGAGAGCTTGAAGAAGAAGCTGGAAGGGTCGGATCCTTTGGTGGAGAGTCTTGAGGAGGTGGAGGTTGCACTGAAGAAGTCTGCTTTGATTGCGAAGATGATTGAAGAAATATGTTGGTGTCGAAAGCGTTCTCTTCTTCATTTTCTTTTCTTCTGCGATCCTCTGCTTCCTCTGCTTCCTTTGCAAGAAACTCTGGTGTAATGAAGTGATCATATTCCAGATCCGTAGCAATGTTCTCCTGTCCGCCAACATTCTCCTCTACATTAGCAGTCTCAGTCATTGTGATGTCTCCTGTATTATCTGTGTCTTTTACAATGTCATCAGGTTGTGAAGCTGGTTCTAAAGTTGTGGACACAATGGGAGGAATCATGCTGCTTGTAGCTCCTTCATGTTCTGATTGATCGACAGGTGGTGGTGGTGAAGGTTGAGACTGAAGTCGGCTATGGAGTGCTGCTTCCCTTTGTTCTTTGCGAAATTGCTTTTCTTCAGCTCGTGTGTCGACAATTATACTTTTCAATTTTCGTTTGTCGACCAATTGTTCAATGATTGGTTCTTCTTCTTCATCATCATTTGGCTCATTAATCGTGATCCCTTTTCTCTTTCTAGACTCTGCTTCAAAAGTTTCAAGACTTTGCTGTATAGCAATCTCCGTTGCAGGAAATGCTTCTTCTGTAACTCTAACTCTTCGTTCAAAGTCTTGCTCTTCTTCTTCAGATTCTGTGTCGAACTCAGAGTCGCTTTTAGAAGGTGGAGGTGTAGGTTCATCTTGAAGAGCGAACTTTGGTGTTACCTTCTTCTTTGGCTTGGTTGCAGGCTTAGTTTTGGGTGCAGGTTTAGGATTGGTGGAAGTTTTGGTTTTGGCAGATGGTTTGGTCTTGGGAGTAGGCTTAGACATAGTCTGAGGTGAGCCAGTGGTGCTTGTAGTACTCCCAGATTTCACACTTCCTTTGCTGCGAGTCTGTATAGTAGCTTCTTCCTGTACCCCGTTGTAAGCATCATCATAGAATTTGTAGTTCAAACTTTTCTTGATATTGTCATCAAGAAGATATTCGGGAAGCCTCATTCCTTTAATCTTGGTAGAGGAAGTCGTCGTCTTGATAAAGGAGGTGGTGAAGTCGTCCTCGAAGAGGTGCTTAGGCTCATTTGGATCTGCCATCCTTTTGATAAATTCTGGAGTGTCTTTGCAGAAGTATTCAATGAGAAGCTTGGTGAATCATGTGAACGGGATCATAGTATTTACACGTTCGGTTTGGATGCTGTAGACTATATCGTTCATGATTGGAACTGCAAAGTCAATAGGTGGCATGGTCACCATTCCCCAAAATGTTTGTAAATGCTCAAGTCTGGGATGTTCGTGACCACTTTTTCTTCCTGATATAGATCTTACAACTAACAGATAGAATCTTCTCCAGGGCTGAGGTATATTCTTGGCATTGAATCTGGAATGTTTGATTAGATGTAAGTCATCATCAACATCATATCCTAACTCAATGAAGAAATCAAGAAGATCCAGTTCAGGTAGTATTGGAGCAAATTCATTGTCAGTTTGAGGCAGGAGGAGGACTGTACGAAGGACATCGTGATCTATAGTGTAGACTTGTTGATCCAGCGTAACAGTGAAAGACTCATCATCTAAATTCGCCTTAGCCGTAAGCCAGAACTGATGAAGGTAAAACAGAGGAACTGAAGTAGATCTGTTGAGCAGATGCTTGCATGGATGAGCAAGGAGAATATCTTTGACAATCCTGCACGAGTTCTCAGGAATTCTCAATTTGTCGAAATCAACTCGAGGATTGTTGTTGCCAATCTTAACATTGTAGTCAGCGGGAGTGATGTCATCCATGGTGAGTAGTGGAAGAGTTTGTTCAGGAGCATTCTCGTTGTGTTCAGCCATGTTAATCTGAAAAGCATAATCATAAACCAAACATCCAGATTTGTTACTTGTTAGCACGGTTGCAATGTTGATTATAGATAAGCTTTTAGAATCATGTAAGCACGTATGGTTTGATTATTACACGTATAGTGATAAGTGACGTATACTTAGATAATATATTGAAACTATGAAGCATTTATGTGATTACATATGCACACAGAATCATCACAATTAACATTACATTATACATTAACTAAAGTCCATAATCACATATTACATGTTTTTGAAATTACACAATTACAATGTTCTCGAAATGATACAAGCAAAAGTCCAGGATACAACATTAATGGTAATCTCGAAAAGATGCACTTCTGAAAAAATTTCGCAAACCCATAATATAAACATTTGCGAAAAAAATCCACAAATGGTGTTCTCGAAAGAAAAACAGAATTTATGAGATTTTATCGCAAACCCTCCATTGTGGGTTCTCGAAAAATTTTCCAGGCATGTGTTTTCGAAAAGAGCCAGTATTTGGTGAAAACTTTCGCAAACATCCAAAACTTGTTTTTTCGAAAAAATATCAAAGAGTATTTGCGAAATATGAATTTCGAAAAATACAGTACTTTGAAAAATTTTCGAGAAGACAGAAGTTTATGTGTTCTCGAAATTATATCCACCAAGACTGGTGATTGCGAAAACTTGTTTTTCGAAAATTCTTGTACAAGAATATCGAAATAATGCCAACGTACGTTTCTTTGAGGTAATATGAACTCCAGGTGATGAAACATGTTGTATAGGATGATATGCAACAATTAGAATAACGATATACACACGTGTATCATACTTTCGAAATTGTGCAAGAACAAGTTTTCGATAAAAATCTAAAACATGATTCTACTGAAGATGACAGGTTCTAGCATATCACAAACATGTATATGAAGCATATTACATGACTAACAGCTCATATAAACACAGAACAAGAGATATCCATAATGATCGAGAACCCTACACATCGAGAATCATGCACACATTGAAATGTTTCAAATTAAGAGGCACAACAATGATTCTAACACTCATGGCAACATATCCCACCAAGAAAAACACTAAAACAAACAACAAAATCATAAAACCCAAATTGACCTAAACCCTAAATTTCGAATTTAATAAAAACATGAAGGAAGGAAAGATTAAATGACATAGAAAGGTTAGACACATGTAATGTATTAAAATGATGAGGCGAAAAATGATCCGTTTTTAGGGGGTCATTTAAGCCCGAATCCGAATTTATTTGATCAAATATTGCCCTAAATCATTCCTTTTGTGATTTTAGGTACTTTGGGAGAGAAATCTTGAAAAGGAAGCAATTCGGACGTTTTTGGAGCATAAATGTGAAGAAAACGCCAAAGTCTTAATTTTCCATGCTGGAAACAGTAGGTGACGGCGTCAAGAGTATTCCTCTGACGACGTCAAGAGCAGAAGTCCATGACGACCCAGAACAGATTTGACGGCGTCACGTAGGAAGGGCGTCAAGAGTAAAAGAGTCATGACGGCCTGGAAGTGTATAAGTCTTGACGGCGTCAGAAGTAGATCTAGGCAGTCCGAGAAGAGTTTTGGCGGCGAGGTGACGGCGTCACAGTGTTTGTCTTGACGCCGTCAGACCTATTTTTCTATATATAGTTTTCTAATTTTCACACATTAAGAGAGAAGTTTTTGGGAGAAACCCTAGTACGATTTTGGTGTAACTTTACAGGTTTTTCAAGGGTTCCAATCCCTTGATACCTTGCATGATTAATCAAGATAAGTGTTCTTCTAATTCAATCAATATGTCTCTGTGTTGGTTGTCTATATCATGTTCTTATCTTAATTCTATCATGCTAGGCTAGATCTATCTTGTGTTTGCTTAGATCTAATGAAACCTAGATGTTAATTATGTGTTGATTACTTGTTTATTCTTGTCTTGGATGAATGATTTATATGTTAGGCTTAAGAAAACTGGCAGATCTCCACTTGGTAACATGCTTGAACGTCTTAAGAAACATGAACCGAGGCGCACTAGGTCTTTATTGGTTGTATTTAATGCATGAGCCACTGTTTACAATCCCTATAGTTGTGCTGGGCATGGTTTAGGAGGAGATAAGAGCTCATAGAATTGGGGAGTTATGTGTGCCACCCCATGAATGGTATTAAGGAATACGATCCATCATCCATGCAATTATAACAAGTAATTAACGTGTAAAAGATATCTAGGGAGTAGTGAAATCTAAGTAAACACATTTTCTCCAATTACTGCTCACGACCTTAGTATAATTAGTTTATTTTCATTTTTAATATTTTATTTTGATTGCATCTTAGTATTGGGTTAGTTGATTAGCAACTAATTCCGCCCAAATCCTTCAAACCCCGAGATTTTAATTGCTTTCATAAAAATATAAAAATACAAAAATAATCATCCCTCATCTTTAGAACTAGTATTTAGGTTTTCTAATCCTAGCGACACTATTCCTAAGCTGAACGATCAATCCCCCGGTACTTGTCACTATACTATACTACAACGATCAGGTACACTGCCTGGTGGGGGTTGTAAGCTTTTCGAGATCCCTTGAGAGGTAAAACCTGTTGCGATTCCCACGCATCAAGTTTTTGGCGCCGTTGTCGGGGAATAGTTATTGTCTAGGTTAGAATTTCTTTTTATTAGGTCTACTTGCTAGATTCCTTTCTAGTAAGATTTTATTTTTATTTTTAGGTTTCTTTAGTCTATCTTATTTCTTTGTGCCTTTGTTCGTAACCACCCAACACCATGGACAACGGGAACATCTTTGAACCCGTCATCCCACCACAACAAAACCCACCATTAGAACCCCTTAGGCCCCGAACCTTAGGAGAGTACTCCCGACCTAGCCACCAAGGCTACCGAAACACCATTGAGCTCACCGGAGCCAATGTGACCCCCTTGCGATCCGACACCATCCGGTTGGTGCAAAGCGGATGTGCATTCCATGGACTTCGTTCCGAAGATCCAAACCAACATCTTAAGGACTTCCTCAAAATCGTAGATTCCATAGACCTGGATGTTGCAACTAGAGAGACTACCCGTTTACGCCTATTCCAATTCTCTCTACGGGATCAAGCTAGTCAATGGCTTGAGCGTCTACCTGCGGGATCCATCACCACATGGGATAATCTCGCCAATCGCTTCCTTACCCAATTCTTCCCGCCGGAAAAGACTGCAATGCTTAGAAGGGACATTTTGATGTTTGAACAACAGCGGGGTGAAACTTTCTACGAGGCTTGGGCCCGTTTTAAGGATCTCCTCCACAAGATCCTTCATCATGGCATAAACCTTTGGTTATTAGTCCAGATTTTCTACGACCAGGTTGACTATCACACTAAGCGCACCATCGACAGGGCCGCGGGAGGTAAATTGTGTGATAAGAACGCCGAGGAGTCTTGGGCAATTATCGAAGAGCTCGCTGTTGATAATCATGAGATGTGGGAATTTAATCATACGATAGAAGCGGCCATCAATGCAGTCTCGACATCTGGAGGAACCACCGAAATCCCCGATGAACTCCTATGCAAACTCGAGGCAAAAGTTGACTATTTTGAGGAAAGGCAAAGGAGACCTTTAAGTCCTAGACGGGCTACTGTCAATTCTGTCTCAAAAACAACTTCAGCACCATTATCTGAGTCACCCTCTAGAGAAAACGCCGAGACTTTTCAGAACTATGCCCCACCTTGTTCCCCTCCCAAAGAGCTTAGTTCGGAGTTTGAAGCTAGGATGAGAGAATATATGGCAACTCACTCAGATCGGCTTGCTAGATTCGAGGAAGCAGTTTATAAGCAGAAAGAGGAAATGCAGGAGAAAATGAATGAGATGATGAGTCTATTAGAGGAGTATGCCAACCAGAGAACCCCCGAAAGAATACTACTAAGGAAAGAAAGTGCCACTCCCACCACCTAATTTGTTAACTCCATCACCATCGTCCAAAAAGATAACGAGAAGGTAGAAACTCCTGCTAAACAGACCTTAGAAAAACCACCAGAATCCCAACCTTTGAGCTACTACCTGAAACATGATATAAACGAAAACACCATAACAAATTGGATTAAGGGTGATGGGCGTAACCAACCTCCCAATCAGGGTTCTGAAAATGAGGAAGAAGTGAAAGATGAGTATGATACGCTACCTGGAGGATCAGTATTCGAAAGACTATTGGTACAAAAAGTGGCTACTAAGCAGATAGCATGTGGGAACTTTGAGATACCAACAAGCATCGGGGACTTGAAACATCTTAGTGCTTTCGCCGACCAAGGATCTGAAGTAAATCTTATGCCCCTGACTATTTACATCCAACTAACGTCAAAAATGCCAGCCCCTACTCGTGTTAGGTTATCTTTCGTTGGACACTCGTACATATATCCCCTAGGAATCGCAGAAGATGTATTAGTTAATGTCGCAGGATTCATGTACCCCGTTGATTTTATGATCATCGATGATAAAGGGGATGGATGCATGCCAATAATCCTTGGGTCACCATTCCTCACCACCGCTAGGGCTGTCATTAAGTATGAAGGTAGGAAGATCGAGCTTAAATCTGGAAAAAGAAAGATTAGCTTCCCCATGACCCCACAAAGTAAGCATGAGAATTTGAGTTGGAGAAAGATCAAAAACAGCATTGACACGACACCCATTCGTGTTCAGAATAAAATTCTTGCATGGGAGGCAAGAATCAAAAGCTATAAGGAAGCCAAAAATGAGAGAAGCAAAAACAATAAGGTTCAGGTCGAATTCGAACATACTCAACCCATAGGTAATCATGTACCATTTGAGGAAGGGAACTTGGTACTCTTGAGACACTTGGAAACAACAATACCACCCAATAAACCGAGTCCTTGGTGGTATGGGCCATTCACAATCGAAACTGTGAGCCAAGATGGGGTAGCTAACTTGAGAAGCAAATTAGGTGGGATGGTGATTGCGAGTATCGACAGATTGAGGCACTACCACCATAACAGAAATGATCGCAACTATATGGGGTATATCATTTCCAATGATGAAATCACGTAGTAACCTATGACCTTGAGTCTAGCTACAAGACTCGTAAATAAAGAAAAGCGCTTCTTGGGAGGCAACCCATGTTTTGTGTGATTTTATTTGTTTGTTTGTTATTTGCTTCCGTATGCATGCTTTATTTTTATTGTTGGTTGATCATGTTTCTAAACTAAATAGTGGAAATACTTTACTTTGTTGTTTTGGCCTAGTCTTAACTCCACCTAAAGGTATTTTTGCAAAAGATAAGTGTAAGGGGAAACCCCAAATATGTTTTTAAGAAACAAACCGATCATGATTCTCCACAATATTAAATGAACATGTGTATTCGTATTTGTTAGAGTCAAATGCTTGTATTGAGTCATAATGAAGTTTTGCAGGATTTTCCAGGAAGTAGGACCAAGTTTTTCCAGAAATTTTCTGAAAACTTAACATAAGGATTTCTGCAGGTCAATTCTGACGGCGTCAGGGGTTTACTCTTGACGGCGTCAGGAGTTAAAATCTGGAAATTTTATCGGTTTTGTTTTTCTAACGGAGTCTTATGGTTTTTGTGAATTATTAAGTTTTATAATCTCCAGGAGATCTGCAAACTTCATTCCACAAGCATTATATCTTATCTTGTTTTCTAGGATTTAGTAACTTATATAGAATGCCGCCGATTTTACGCGAGGTTGTCTTGTCTATTTTGTCAGGTTTTACAGGTTATGTATGACAAGAAGATGATTTATATTCTGGAAGGGAAGCTTTGATTGTTCATTTTCTTGGAGGAAGATTTAACCTGGCCACCCTATTATCCATACCGAGCGAATCAGGGGAGTATTTAATTTCATTCTCTTTACTTTTTCACTTTTACATTCTTTACTTGAACATTGGGGACAATGTTCATCTTAAGTGTAAGGGGAGGGTAAAAAGATGATACCTTACATATGCACTTTCGCTTGAGATTGTTTTGTTTGATGGTAGATGTGTAATAAAACTATGAGAAATACTTGTTAGTGCAATTTTAGCGCCAAATTTAAAATTTTTTACAACATTTAGGAGTGAAACTTTAGCCATAGCAAGCGTCTCATGGATAGGAGATTGTATGACTAGCACATAACCGTATATTCAGAAAAATTTTCCACCCAAATATGTGAGGTTCGCCTTTAGATTTGATAGGAAAAGCATTTACTATTAGTGCTTATGAGTGTACCGGTAGCATTTAGATTCTAGAACTTGCGTTAGTGATGCATCCCGAGACCGCTAGTGAGACTACATTCGTGTGGTAGGATTTACTACATGATAAGAGGCATTAGGATCACCCTTGTTTTAAACCCGTATTATAATTACTTGACCATTTAAGTCATATTACTTGGCTAGTTAAGTCAACTAATTTTTCCCACACCCTTAGCGTTGTACTCATTTTTAGTACACGAAACCCCTAGTACACCCCTCCGAGCCTATCTTTTCATTTCTAACTTTAAGCATTTTACTTAAAGGAAGAATTTGTTACACCCCACTTAAATGTACACCCAAATCGCCTTAGCCTTCCGTGTATGCGCTCATTTTTAGTGCATTATTATTATTTGTTAAACCCTAAGTTAACTATCTAATTGATTACATGGTTGCTAAGTCGAGTCATATCCTTGTACATATTGTTTTGGGACGATTGGGACTCATGGGTAAGTACTTATTTTATGAAGTAATGGGGAAGAACATCATTTATTACCCCCATATGTACGTTAATCTTAAAAGTGCTCCAAGTGTTTTGATTTTCTTAATTCGAGTCGTTAGATTAGTTAAATGTAAAGTATGTAAAAATTCAAGTGTAAGGGAAATGTTCATTCCCTATGATGTATTATTTTGGATGGTAGGGTAAGAGTGTATGCAAAAAAAGAAAAAAAAAAAAAAAAAAAAAAAAAAAAAAACATACGGACTACCATCCCTTTTTATTCTATGTTCATTTTATGTTTTTGTTATTTTTCATTTATTAGCTTAAGTCGAGTCTAGTCTTGGCTTAGCAACGCCATATTGTACATGTAATTAACTAAGATTGTTAACTCGCCACCAGTAAAACTTCCTTTATCCAACAAAACCGTGTATTTCATATCCCTACACCTAACGTTACAACCCTTTTAAAGACCTCTTTGATAGTTTATCCTAGGTGCTTACGCCATGTGGTGGAGGTTTGATCCTTTCCCAAGCCTATGGTAATCTATTTTGCTATGACAGGTAGTGAGAGATATCTTTCGTTTCCATATTGTAATTTACATTTTATTACACCCGAGAGATGTGAGTATCTAAACACTATTTGTGAGGTGCTAGTGTATAACCTCTGTGCTTGTCTATTGGTCTTTAGTGGAACGATTATTTGTTGTAATTACTTTTATGTTAGTGTTAAATGACCCCTAACTTGTCTTTTGAGTAGAATAAAAGTGCATTTGCTTGAGGACAAGCAAATCTCAAATATAAGGGTATATGATGAGGCGAAAAATGATCCGTTTTTAGGGGGTCATTTAAGCCCGAATCCGAATTTATTTGATCAAATATTGCCCTAAATCGTTCCTTTTGTGATTTTAGGTACTTTGGGAGAGAAATCTGGAAAAGGAAGCAATTTGGACGTTTTTGGAGCATAAAAGTGAAGAAAACGCCAAAGTCTTAATTTTCCATGCTGGAAACAGTAGGTGACGGCGTCAAGAGTATTCCTCTGACGGCGTCAAGAGCAGAAGTCCATGACGACCTAGAACAGATTTGACGGCGTCACGTAGGAAAGGCGTCAAGTGTAAAAGAGTCATGACGGCCTGGAAGTGTATAAGTCTTGACGGCGTCAGAAGTAGATCTAGGCAGTCCGAGAAGAGTTTTGGCGGCGAGGTGACGGCGTCACAGTGTTTGTCTTGACGCCGTCAGACCTATTTTTCTATATATAGTTTTCTAATTTTCACACATTAAGAGAGAAGTTTTTGGGAGAAACCCTAGTACGATTTTGGTGTAACTTTACAGGTTTTTCAAGGGTTCCAATCCCTTGATACCTTGCATGATTAATCAAGATAAGTGTTCTTCTAATTCAATCAATATGTCTATGTGTTGGTTGTCTATATCATGTTTTTATCTTAATTCTATCATGCTAGGCTAGATCTATCTTGTGTTTGCTTAGATCTAATGAAACCTAGATGTTAATTATGTGTTGATTACTTGTTTATTCTTGTCTTGGATGAATGATTTATATGTTAGGCTTAAGAAAACTAGCAGATCTCCACTTGGTAACATGCTTGAACGTCTTAAGAAACATGAACCGAGGCGCACTAGGTCTTTATTGGTTGTATTTAATGCATGAGCCACTGTTTACAATCCCTATAGTTGTGTTGGGCATGGTCTAGGAGGAGATAAGAGCTCATAGAATTGGGGAGTTATGTGTGCCACCCCATGAATGGTATTAAGGAATACGATCCGTCATCCATGCAATTATAACAAGTAATTAACGTGCAAAAGATATCTAGGGAGTAGTGAAATCTAAGTAAACACATTTTCTCCAATTACTGCTCACAACCTTAGTATAATTAGTTTATTTTCATTTTTAGTATTTTATTTTGATTGCATCTTAGTATTGGGTTAGTTGATTAGCAACTAATTCCGCCCAAATCCTTCAAACCCCGAGATTTTAATTGCTTTCATAAAAATATAAAAATACAAAAATAATCATCCCTCATCTTTAGAACTAGTATTTAGGTTTTCTAATCCTAGCGACACTATTCCTAAGCTGAACGATCAATCCCCCGGTACTTGTCACTATACTATACTACAACGATCAGGTACACTGCCTGGTGGGGGTTGTAAGCTTCTTGAGATCCCTTGAGAGGTAAAACCTGTTGCGATTCCCACGCATCATAAAACCCCTATCAAAATTCAACCCTCCAACCACGTTTTGATAAATTCCGAAAATCATAAACCCTAGTTTTTCAAATCGAAAAATCGAGATATCTAACCATTAGTTTTGAAATTTAAATGAAAACCATTGTTAGGAATCTACTAATGATCACGTAGAAACTTACGGTTTGAAGATTGGTTGCACGGATTTTTCGTTTGATTTGTGGCCGTGGATAGCAAAAGGGTTTAAGTTTTGAAGAGTTTTTGTGAGGTTTATGAAAAACGGGGTGTTGGTTTTATGTTATTTTGAAAGTTTTGAAATATATCACTTTTGGTCCCTTAACTATAAGTATTGAAAATGAGTCCTTAGATTAGAAGCAAGTTGAAATATCAAAGATATATAACCTTATGACACCATTTTGAGAAAAGGAAACGTGATATGAAATATCTTATAAAATCCCGAAACAACGCATCCAAAGGTAATATGCAAGTATACCGATTAGAAAAATTATAAGAAAAAATGTGAGCGTGTCTCCCCCTCAACACTTGTAAAATAACAAGGTGTTGAAAGAAAGCGATATACTTGAAGTTTTTTTTTTTTTTTTAAGAAATAAAAGTAAAATATTTTTGTGTTTTTGTGATTAATGAAAAATAAGAGAAAAAACTATTTTACAAAGATAGTTTAAGTTTTTGATGTTTGACATGTTAATTCTGTTTTAGAAACTTTTCCAGATCCACTGGTGTCAAACATCGCATACCAATTTGGTGAACTAAACTTGCAAACCATGATGGAGCTAAAGGTTTTGTAAGTATGTCCGCCAATTGGTACTCAGTACCCACAAAATATAATTCAACTGTACGCTTCTCGACATGCTCCTTGATAAAGTGATATCAGAGATCAATGTGTTTGGATTTGCAGTGATGAACTGTGTTGCAGGAGATTGCAATGGCACTTTTTGAATCGCAGTAGATCGGAATCTTATTGAACTGTACCCGTATGTTTTTGTAAACAGTGTTGGATCCACCGAGCCTAGAGTAAAATCATTAGCCAACAGGAATTTAGAAAGCTTATCATACCACGCCCTGGGGGCTTGCTTGAGACCGTAGAGAGACTTCTTAAGCTTGTAAACATGATTGGGATGTTCTGGATCAACGAACCCTTCAGGTTGACTGACATAAACCACTTCTCGGAGTTGACCGTTCAGAAAAGCCGTTTTCACGTCCATTTGGTAAACAATCATATTCCGATGAGCAGCAAATGCTAAGAATATCCGTACAGCTTCAAGTCTAGCTACTGGAGCAAATGATTCTTCAAAATCGATTCCTTCTTTTTGAGAGTATCCTTTTGCTACCAAGCGTGATTTGTTGCGTATGACAGTGCCTTCTGCATCCAGTTTGTTTTTTCAGATCCATTTTAAACCAATGACAATGATGCCTTCTGGTTTTTCAACCATTTCCCAGACTTCTAATCTTTGAAAGGATTCGAATTCTTCTTGCATAGACTCAATCTAGTTTTCATAAGTCATAGCTTCCTTGACGTTTTTAGGTACGGTTTCACAAACTGTGAGTGCATAAATGCAAGTTTCACCGTCTGTGTGAAGGCGTTGTCTTGTCATAATTGGTGCATCTGGATGGCCAATAATTTGAACTAAGGGGTGATCTCTAGTCCATTTATGTGTCGAAGGATGAAGTTGATAAGTATCTCGCAAGTGAGCAGAACCCAAATTGCGTGTAGATGACTCAGCAATGTCAGGGACAGGTTGAGCATTTGCAAATGGGTTAATGAATGGTTCTGGGTCATGCTCTGCGGGTTGTGGAACTGATAAAGGTATAGAATCTCCAGCTGATTGTCGAGAGTTGGACCCTGTTTGTTCTGTTGTTGTAGGCGATATGACTGGAGGACCGTCTCTTCCAACAGTAGTTGTTGTTTGTTGAGGTGTATCAGGTACTTGATGTTGATCAAGATGTGTAGCGGAATTTGGTGTGGCCTCAGATGGACGGTTAACAGGCGTATCATCAAACAATGGAGCAAACAAGGTTTCCACATCTTTACGAGAAAGTGACAATAGTTCAGCCGAAGATACCGGAAAGTTAAGACGGTTGGTTGCGGGTCCTAAGCCGTTTTGCTCAGAAGCCATTTGAGTGAGTTCATCGAAATTAGCATGAATAGTTTATTGAATTTTTCGAGTACGACGATTCCATATCCGATAGCCTTTTGAATTTTCACAGTATCCTATAAATATTCCAATGTCAGCCTTTGCTTTAAGTTTACCTAGATCATCACGATCATTGACTGGGTAACATAAAGTTCCAAATACATGAAAGTGACTGATGTTCGGTTTCCTTTTGTGAACAATCTAATATGGGGTTTTGTGATGGCGTTTTGTGATCATACAACGGTTTTGAGTGTAGCAAGCGGTTGAAACAGCTTCTGCCCATAAGTAATCTGGTAATTGAGCATTGATTAACATCGTTCGAGCAGCTTCCACCAACGTTCTGTTGCGTCTTTCGACTACTCCATTATGTTCGGGTGTTCGTGGAATAGATGTTTGATGTTCAATTCCCACTTTCTCAAAATACGACCTTAGAGTCTGATTCTTAAATTCTGTGCCATTGTCAGTTCTTATAATTCTGACTGTGTTGCGTAGCTGAACTTGTATTTTGGTGAGAAAGGTGATGATTATTTGAGGAGCTTGATCTTTACTTCGAAGAAAATAAACCCAAGTCCAGCGAGAGTAATCATCAACAATTACTAAGATGTAGCATTTACCGTTGATCGTTTGAACACGCATCGGACCACACAAATCCATATGAAGCATTTGTAAAACATGATTAGTACTGTGTTCAGGTTTTGATGGAAAATGAGCACGAGTACTTTTTCCTTGTTCACAGGCTGGACATAGATAATCTTTGGCATAGCGGAATCTTGGAAAGCCTTCAACTAATTTGTGACGAGCGAGATCAGTCATCGTTTTGAAATTCAAATGAGAAAGGCGTTTGTGCCATAACCAGGATTTAGTCGTTTCAGCTTTGGATAGAAGACAGATTGGAGATGAAGCGATCATGTCAGACATTGAAATTGTGTAAAGGTTGGTGCCACATTTGCCAGACATCAGATCATTGCCTTGTAGATCACGAACAAAACAGGTTTTCTCTCAAAATGCTACTTCTAAATCTCCATCACAAAATTGACCGACTGAAAAGAGGTTGTGACCCAAGCCTTCAACATAATATACTCTGCTAATTTCAATATTCCCATTCATGTAGTCTCCGTAACCCATGATTAAAGTGTATTGATCATTCCCGAATCTGACAGTTCCAATAAACTTTGAGACAAAGTTATTTAACAGTTTGAGATTGCCTGTCATATGTCGGGTGCAACCGCTATCAACAATCCAGAGAACGATCTGAACCACCTGCATCAAAAGAAGACGACAGAGATGGAACAGAAGTAAGGGTGGAACCCGAGGAAATTGTGGGTTCCTGTTGGTTAGAAACACAAATATTTAACAATTTAGGAATCCATTTAAAATTTGGTTTGTATTGTAACCAACGTTGTCAGTTCCAACTAGTTTTTGCTTTGTTCTTTGTGAATGCACTAGCTTTTGGCGTGTTCCTAGATTTGTTGATTGCAGCTCTTGGGTTGACTACAACATCATTTGAAACTGTAGTAGGCGTTTTTCCCAAGGTAGACTTAGAGGCATTAGTGGACCTAGAAGGAAATCCGGATCTACGTTTCTTTGTACGATGTAAGAGATTATTAGCTACACATTTGGTATGATCACCAGATAACACACTTTGATGACAAAACACACAAGATGCATTAATATTCAAAACATTAGAAGGTTCAGCATTCGTTACATTAAGATTTGGATTACAATTTGCCAGATTAGAATCTAAATCAGATGCAACATGAGTTTTATTCGAATTCCTAAGGTGAGCTTCTACTTCTTGCACTTCTAGTGTTCCTCTTCTACATTGCGAGAGCCTAGTCTTTTTAGTCTTCTTAACGCTTTTTGGCTTTGGGCTGCTAACGCTCTTAGGGGAAACTAGACCTGTGGAAGTGGAAGAGCTAACATTAGAACTCTTAGCATGCTTACCCTTATCTGTTCTGTCTATTTGAAACATTCCTGGTGCTATCACAGTGGTGTCAATAAACTTTCCTTTTTGAAGTAGCTTAATTTTCTCTTTCAAATCAATGATGATGTGATTTTTGTCCTGAATATCAGACTCAAGTAAACCATTGCAATAACGAATGTCATCGCGGTTTTGTTGCCATTCGGCGTTTTCAATTTTTAACTCTTTAATTTCATTTTCATATTGAAGACGTTTGTCTTTGAGAAAAGCATTTTTACTTCGTAGTTGCAATTCAGTTTCAATACTTTGAGCTTGACACCAATCAAGCTTTTGTTTGAGTTGACAAATTTCGTTTGAAAGTTTGTTTATCACATCATCACTGTTTTGACGCAACGTTTCATATTGATGTTTCAATG
Source organism: Artemisia argyi (assembly GCA_030686995.1). NCBI lineage: Eukaryota > Viridiplantae > Streptophyta > Magnoliopsida > Asterales > Asteraceae > Artemisia > Artemisia argyi. Next base: position 89,555,050 of record CM060681.1, on the reverse strand, counting down.
TTTCATTTTGTGACTTCAACAAAACAAGATCAGCACAGTAATCTGCAAATACCGCAACATTGCTGGAATAATAGAGATCATTCATGAGAAAAGTATAAATATCAGCATGAAGAAGTTGTTCCAAGAGTCGATCAGAATCAGATTTCAAAAAACGGTTTTTGCGTTGTTGAACCAAAATTGCATTTTCATTAAGAGCGAAAATATCTTTCATATCATTAACTTCTTTTTGGAGTTCCTGTTCCCAATGAGTAGCACAATAACGCAAATTTTGAACTAGAGGCAGAATTTGTTTTTGAAAAATGTCTCGCTTTTCTCGCTCGTAAGCTGATTGAAAAGTAACAATTTTGATTTGCGAATGATGTTCAATGACGTTTTCCAAATTATCGATGCCTTTCATGAATCTTTGAAAATAGTCTAAAACTTTACAGCGTGTAGGTAATGGTGTCACATTACCAGAAGATGGAAATGGACCATTTACTTGTGCCACGGGTTTGACAGGAGCTCCATCGGAAGATGAAACATAAGACTCAGTTACATACCATGATTTCTCAGGTGTTTCTCTTGACGTAACAAAAGATTTTGAAATGTGAGGAGCTTTTGAGTAATCATATGGTTTGCAATATTCAACTTGACTCATTTTTGATCGACTCTTTTCTTCTAGTTCGTATTCTTCCTCAGTATCATGTACAATAACACGCACAACATTATTATCCATCAATTGGTCCATACTGTACAGCTTAGGAATTGTTTTGAATGCAGTGCAAAGAAAAGTGGATCTGTAATCGCCGAGGGCAAAACATTTATCTTGTCTTGGTTTTAAAGTAAACTTTTAAATTGTCGTTACAGATTCCCCATGTTTATAAACGATATTTTGAAAAGCTTTAATTTGACGTTCGAGAACGAGATTATCTTCAATTAAAGTATTTTCTTTTTCTCGTTTTTGCACTTTATGTTCATAAAATTCCTGTTTGCAAGTTGTCACCTCTTTTTGTGTTTTTGAAAGTTCCTGTTGGAGTTGAACAACTTGTTTTTGAAGATCATGTTTTTCATTTTCCAGTTTGGAAACCAATTTACCGTTTGACTCAATTATGTCATATATTTGCTTTTGAAGATTTTGTTCTTTGACATATGATTCCTGAAATGACTTTTCAAAGCACTTTTCACGATGAACTGCATTTTGAAAGTTTGAAAGTTGTATTTTATAACATTCAATGTCCTTTTTCAAATCGGCATTTTCTTTCAAAACTTTAGTTTGCTCGTCCATTATGTGATTAGAAAGAAGTTGTTCTTTAATTTGTTTGGCCATAACTATACAATCAGGATCTGGATCAGAAGAAGGTTCATGTTGTTCAATGAAGTCATTTTCGTCTTGCTCAATAGGATCATCAAATGAGACGACAGTGTCATCATTAAATATAACAACTGTGTCTAATTGTTCATCCTCTTGAGAAGATAAAAATGGTTTCGATGGAACAACTTGCGCCTGATCTGATTCAGAAACAGAGGGTGATGCATTAAATTCTATGGAGCATGTGGTTAGGTCATTTACCTGAGACAAACCATCAGTGGTGAACACTGGGCCTGAATCATTCAACTGTTGTTCCTGCATGTTGGCCATAAGCATCACAGCTGCATTGGCTTCAAGATCTTCCATAACATCATCGTTGTAAGCATTAGCAAAGAAACTGTTCTCGTGAGCATTGAAAGTTCCTTCCTTTTCATCTTTGAGAGCCATAAGTAATGCCTGCTTGTGAAACTGACTGCCGCGGGTTCTTGGTTGAGGGCATGATGTTACAATGTGACCTTTTTCGTTGCAGTTGTAGCACCATATCGCATTCCCAGATACTGTATTGTTATGAGCAACATTGTCATTACTTCGCTGAGGAGCACCTGGATTGTTTCTAAATCCCCCATTGTTGTTGACTCTTTGTCCATACCCAGAGTTTCCAGTATACCCACCTGAACGTCCAGAATTACGGTTCTGAATCTCAACTCGACCATCTTGAATGACAACTTGATTTCTTGTATTTGATGAAGAACGAAGACGATTGTTGGTTTTGTTGGAGAATTTGCTAAAAGCGCGAGCAACAAGAGCAAGTCCTTGATTCAATGTATTGACGTCATCATCATCATCTTCAATCTGATTAGAGTAATACATGCTATCATTGTTGTCATATGGAGCAAGTTGAGTAGAAGCGTGTTGAGAAGTAGGAGGTTGCTGGTGACTGAAATAATTCTGTTCCTGATCATAAGCATGATTAGACATCGGAGGATGTGCAGCATGAGATTGAGCAACGAGTGCAAGTGGATTAGAAGTAGGTGGTGGTGTATATCCTCCTCGTGCGGCTTTATCTTTTTCAACTTCAGACTCATAGTGCTTGAGATAGTCGTACAACAAACCATATGGATCTCTATGAAGATTCTTAGCTTGTCTCACAAATGTCACATACTTTTGCCACTCAGGACCCAGACTACTAACAAACTTTGGAAGGGGTACTTCATGTCTCTCTAAATCATTGACGACATTGGTGAAACGATGAAAGTAAGACTCAAGGGATTCCCCTGGTTCGATCATGATATTAGTGTATTCCAAGTAAAGTTTAGATTCCATGTCTTCCTTGTTCAATTGTGTGCCTTGCATAAGTAGATGGACATGTTCCCACATAGCTTTTGCAGTTGTCTGAGCATCAACACTTCTGAATATGATGTTTGGTATTCCTTGAAGTATGTAAGACATAGCATACTCATCTGCTTCATGATGGTGGTTTTGTTCAGTAGTAAGTGAAGACTCAGGAACACGCACAGCAGTTGGAGCTACTGGAGGATCAGCAGATGGGTCACCGCCAATGTAGTTAACAGGCCAATGAAACGGTCCTTCAAGGATAACTTGTTTCATGTACTTACCATTGGGTTTCTTGAGTTCAATAAACCTTAAGAATCGACTTGCCCACTGAATATAATTTCCCGGTGTTAGCATTGGTGGGGTGTCAATAGATCCTGCTTCGTGTCTGGATTGTTGAGTTGAAATGACTTCACACATCCTGTCAAACCAGTGAGTAGGTTTTGGTGGAAGTTGGCTCTGTTGTGGTGACATGGGATAGGATTGTTGTATTAGAATCATCTGATGTTGTTGCATGAGAATATGTTGTTGTGAGTAAACCAGTTGTTGATAATATTATGGTGATTGTTGATACTGTTGCTGTTGCTGAGGATGGTTATAGTTGTAGTACGGTGGTTGAGACATATTGAAACACTTGTGTGAAAAGATGGATCTTGTAGAAGGTATAGACCAAATCTCGAAAATAAGCACAAAGAAATGATTGCGAAAGTTTGCAATGGCAGTGATTGCGAGACTTTTTCTCTCAGTGTGGGATTGCGAAACTTATGTTTGCGAAATAAGTAAATTTCGAAACTTAAGAAAGTATTCGCGAAACTTAGTGAATGTTTTGTGAGATCTCGAAACTTTAAGAAAGTTTTTCGAAAAATTGTGATTTTGAAAAAAATGAGCAGTTTTCGAAAACACAAAATCACCAACACACTTTTCGAAATTATACAATTTTGAAAGTTTACCAAAAGTCGAAGTACTTTTCTTCCTTATACAAGAGAGAAAAGACTGAGTCCACAATTCGTAAGGCGATTGGAAGCAATTTGTGTAGATCTCGAAAGAGGGACAATCTCACGATCTCGAAACTTGGGCGAGTAAAGTTTTCAAAGAAAGCTAGCCTAAAACGCGTTTTTATTAAAAGATTCTTGTACTTTTAGGTATAAAATGATGATTTCTCGAAGAAAGTTGAAAACTTGATAAACTTTTTCAAAAATGAAGATGTTTTCGAAAAATAGTACAAAATCAAAATCATGTATTTTTATTGAAAAAATTGAAACTTTTTGTTTGTTGTGTTTTGTACCACAAGTTTGTAAGCAAATATGTGATATAAAACAAGTAACAGACAAGAAATTGCAAAAAAATTCAATAAAAGAACGATATAAAAACACTTTTAGGATCGATTTCTAAGATAAAACTATTACTATACCTTCATATGGCGAATGATACCACTTGTTAGGTCACTATTGATTTCACACAAACAAGAATGAGATAGATATAAGGATTTGGGTGAATATTTGAATGAGAGAAATTTAAGTGCAAGAGTTTCCTTAAGATATCAAATAAACAACCAAGTTTTACATGAGACCTAAGGCTTCTATTTATAGGGAAGGAACTAGGGCAACACTCCCTTTCCTTCCTCTTGACAATTCGTGTGGGCTTATAAGCCCATGGACCAAAATACCTTAAGTCTAGTAAACATGTAAGATTACATAAATGAAACTAAATAATAACTTAAGCAACCTATTATTACAAATGACCGAGACTTGATAAAATAGTAAAACTTTGATCCCAACAACAATTTAGGTATTTGATTACTCCTTACCTTTTGCGATTAGTGTAGGGGAAGGTTGTGACTTTCAATTTGGGAGGCATTTGGTGATGGCGGGTCGGTTAATTAAGGTATGCTTCTTTTTTTTTTCTTTTTTTTTTTTAAAATCTTTGTGATGATAAGTTTTGAATGATGTCTTTGTTTGCGGTGTGTTGATGCTATAATCTGTTGAACATGGCTTATGGCCGTGACTATGCTCTTGCTGATTTTCTGCAAGTTTATGTAGGTTAGTTCATGGTATAAGTTGTTGAACAGGGCTTACGGCCGTGACTATGCTCTTGCTAATTTTCTCATTAAGGTTCCTTTTCAATAACATTGCCGTTTTTTAATATATAAAGTCGTTGTAATATGTATGTGAATGAAAATTCAGTTTCCTTACTTTGAAGATCTGAACTTTCTGTCTTAAATGGGATAGGTGAAATGGCGTATTCAAGATGCTTTTGCTGATCTTGGCCATCGCAATGTTACATACCTATGCGTGGAACAACAAGCATCCTGTTCGAAGGATTCTTCTATCCAATAAGCATCAATGTCGAATAAGCTCTTTTGCACTGTAGCAACCAGTGTAATACGATGTCGAATAGCTATAAGGTAAAAAAGAAAAATAGGATATGTGATATATTTATATGGCTTTGTCAAGATGGTAACGAGGTTTGCATAACAGAGGTGACGAACGGGGCAAACTGAATTGGGTTGTGGTTGCAATATGATTGTCCACTTCTCAGAACTGTGGACTACTTTTTTTTTTTTTTTTTTTTTTTTTTTTTTTGTTTTTTTTTGTTTTTGTTTTGTTTTTTTGTTTTTTGTTTTTTGTTTTTTTTTTTTTTTTTTTGTTTTTTGTTTTTTGTTTTTTTTTTGTGCAGGTGTAATTTGGCCTTTTTGGTGCTGTGATTTTTAGGGTGTAAAGAACATGTTAGAGGTGGAGGTAAGTATCATTGCTTTTATTTTGAATTACTCTCTGTTAATTATGAATAAATCGTTAAGATTGCTATTTTGGCAGGAACATTTTCATCCTCAGTCGATGAGAAACAGAAAATCTGGAAGACGCTTGCGAAGCTACTTAAAGATAACCAAATAGAGGCATCTTTCATTCTCTTCTCACTTTTTGTGTCGGTTAACTAATGATACTATCATAAATATATATTACTTAAGTTTGTGTCTTTGTTAGCTGTGCTACAAGTGAGGGATTGTGCAGCTGCTATTTTGGCTGGCCTAATGAAGGGTGAAGATGGACACAGTTGGGCTTGGGCCACATCGCCTTCACGTTGAAACTGCAACTGTTGCATTTCTGTCAGCGGTTATGGTCTGATTGTCAGCAATCAACCTCAAAAAAAGAAAGGCGAAAGGTTGCTTGCTTGACTTTGAGAAAGAAGTAGAAAGAAGGCTCAGAGTCTTAATATGCTGTTAGGTAAGCCTCATGTTACATCGATAGAACATTCACAGAATAATCCTGTACTCTTCTTACATCTATCCAAGACTAGATTAATCTCACCTGATGTTGAGACGGTCGATGCTCTGAGTTTGTGTCCACCCGCAAAATGCCCAATCTGAATTTAGGACGTTAAATTCCGTAGTAAGTTTTAACCAATTGAGCATATCTATCCGTGGATGGACATAGTATCCACGTGTTGGTTTTTTGATGATCAAAGTTTTGTGACTGGTATATGTAACCAAACATGTTCTGATAATGGTCAATCACGTGCGTCAATTTTTCCATCTTGCTATCGGCACCAACACTTCCTAATGATATACCTACAAGGCTATTGGTAACTAATCTGTCATTGATGAGAGGAGTTCAAGTGTTTATACTAACTGATGTTAATCTCCCTATACATAAATTTGCAGGTGTGAGCTCTTGAAGCCGCAAAAGCAAATGGAATAACAGGTCACTATCTGATTTAAAACGTATTTTGGCGAGACATGTTACAACTCCCTGTAGAGATTCCCAGAAATTGAATTGCTTTCTCTTGGCTCATTCTTGATGAACTGCAAACTGGAGGAAGGTTACAACTACATGTAGAGAATTTGTTGTTTTATCCAATCTAACTGTCATTGACTTCCATTTGTACATGTGACTTATATTAGTGCCATTAAAACAATTGGGCATAACACATTATGTATATTGACTAGCATGTTTTATGATCAATATTAGCTCCAGCTTTTGTTGTTTTCTTCTTTTAATGCATAAAGAATTTTGTTTATGTCCCAAATACAAATATGTTAAAACGAACAGAATCCTCGATTCTTTCACGCTCAAGGTATTGCAAAAAGGCTCTGCAGCAATGCACGCTCATAATCCGGAATGTAGTTTTGTATCAAAACACCATCTTTTGCACACATAAAAACAGATTGCCACTTTGTTTATACCCGCCCACAATGTCACAATGAACCTTTTATACCAAATACAAATAAATAAACGCATTGTTATAAATAATTAACGACAAACGAAACAACTCCCGGTTAAACATTGTACTTTACTTTAAAAAAAATGAAACGGAAAGCAGAAACTCAAAAAACTATGGAGAAATTATTTATACAAACTCTTTATTTTAAAAGTTGCAAAACTTAAAAAAAAAAAAAAAAAATATTACCATAATACTCTTAAAACGACTGAGATACAACAAAAGAAACTATTATATAAATCATGTTAAGAAAAAGGTAACATAAATAGCTAAAATTAATGTCATTGCAAAACAAAAACAAAATTTATGTGCCGAAAAAATTTATGCCTTAAAATAACCGACAAACGAAACAAGTACCAGTTAAATTAATAGAACAACTGCCGGCTAAACATTATACTTTGCCTACAAAAAAAAAAAAAAAAAAAAAAAAAAAAAAAAAAAAAAAAAAAAAATCATTTGACAAAATAAACAGGCACGCCGGCAACGCAGCGTTCGTAGCCATTCTTGTAGCAATTATATCATAAACCGGTACGTAGTAATACGGGTCTGAATGCCTCGTCCTAATAAATTTCCAGCCCAATACGAAAAAGCCCATTTAACTCCCAACCCAACAATACACACAAATAACAGATCTCCATAATCAAGCATCGTCATCATTTCCCCTAAACTCTGAAACCAAACACCACCCAATCTTACAAACCCTAACAATGGAATCCACAACCACAAATCCAACAAACAACAAAAAGTCACGTGACGCTGAACGACGTCGTAGGCGGCGTAAACAGAAGAAGAACAAGCCCGTAAGTACGGAGACTGTTAACGGCGTTAATGAAAACGGAACAAGTGGTGGAGATGATAGTGCTAAAGAGAATAATGACCCTCAGATGGTATATTTATTGATTTTAGCTTTTTAGGGTTTTGTGAATGTTACTGTCTTTATAAATTTACTGCTGGTTAATTTTTTTTTGTTGAGTTTATTAGGTTTGCGAGCTTTAATTAGACATAACATAGGGCGGAAGTTTCGTGTTCGTTTAAGTTTGTCTAGCAAACGGAGACATTCAAATGAGTGTAAAGTATTTATGTTTGGCGAAAGTAGGAGTAAACGGTTGCTGTTATCAAATTTTAATGTGTAACTAAAATGTACTAGTAGCAGTAGAATTTTAAAGCTTGTTTTAGTAGCAATACAATTTTAATGCTAGTCTTTTTGTCGAAAATGCTAAATGCTCTGCGCCAAACATAATCGTCATTTTCCTTTATGTTTGTTCGTTTAGTTACTTATAAGTTGTAGCCGTAATTTAAAAAGTACTGTCACTGATATGAAAATATTCTTTGAGAATAGACGAACAACTATAAATGAAGCTAAACAACCCTTGCGCTGAAATATTATTTGTTTTTCGGGTCAGTCTTTCAGTTAGATGAACATACTATATTGTTCATAGTTTTTTGTTTATTTAAGTGAACATAATCGAACGTTGGTTTACACTTCACAGCCTTAGACGTAAGTAGTGTTTTGTTATTGTGTGGTACTATTAAGTGTAATTATGAAGCCGTCACATTACTAATATACAGAGTAGTTATATAGTGGACAACTATTTTGAAAGGGGAGGTATATGTTAAGTGATTGATTTACCTGTGCAGTTGTACTTGAGGCACCAAGTGGTTTCTGATTTTTAGAATAGAAGTAGACTGTATGGTGTTTGAGTTGGCTTGAGCTTAGGTTAAGGTCGGTACATGTATAGGCGTGAATATGATACGGACATGGTTTAAAAAAACGGTCTGAGGCGGCGCCTCGAGGCGAAACGGCCATAAAACGCATATGAGGCGGCGCCTCAGGGGGGTGTTTTGGAACGTACGCCTCATGTACCTGAGGCGGTGGTGAAGCGTATGAGGCGGCGCCTCAGGGCCGAGGCGGATTTTCTTTTTTTTTGAGCCAAATCAGTCAATAGTATTGATTTTGTACCTTGGATCGATTTACTTTTAGGGTTTTTAACCCCATATAGCGCCGGATTCGTGATTTCCGGGCATCCGGCGACGAATTCCGGCGGTGGCGGTGCAACATCTGCCAGAAACCCAAGGAGGAAGAGAGGAAAGAGGGAAGAAAGATATAACGGCTGGAACTTTGTTTTACTCTTTTAGGGTTTTAATAAGTTTAGACTTTTTAACATTTAACCCCTCTATCTTTCACTATTTTACATTTAGTCTCAAAAAGTTTAAAATAAGTTTGTGTATTTAAACATTTGACCCCCTCTATCTTTAATAGTTTACATTTAAGTCTTAAACTTATATATAAAAGTTTATAAAGTATGTATATAAAATATATAAATACTTATTAAAACTTATATATATATAATTTCTATATTTTTTTTAATTCCGCCTCGACCTTACGCCTCGGTCCGCCTTGAGGCTTACGCCTCTTGAGGCGGAGGGAAAACGCCTCGAAACTCGTTTCCGTACTTTTAAACTTTGGATACGGAGTAGTATATTGTTATCACTTATCATGTACAAGGGTAGAGAGGCATTCTAAGATCTCCGTAGATTTTGTGAGCGTATATGTTTACCCATAACCAAAATGATGCCACGCTTTTTTACGGGAATGAGGTTACAACTAGTGTATATGCATACTTTCGATGTTATTGGCATTTGCTGTGCTGGCGTTTTATTGAATGCTTTACATATATTTTTTGGTGTCAGAAAACTAAGGGAAAGAGTGTGATGATTGTTCTAAGGATTGAACAATCCATTTTATAAAACATATCTTAATCAAGGAATAAGCTCTGTAGTTTTGGACGTTCTCAAAGGATTTCTGTTCATTTCCAGCCGTAGGGGAGCTGCTTATTTCTTATTGGGATGTACCAACGTGATATTTTCCATGCAATATAAATGTTCATTTAGTTAAGGAACTTCTGTAAAGAAATGACCACTTGGACCTTACGTTGTCATTGTTTATCATTTACTCAAATTAATGCATGATCACTTTAGTCATATAAGTAAAAACTAAAAAGTCAAAATGTTCAGGAATAGTATCTGTTTGAACAAATGCATGGTCTCCCTTCTCAAGCAACATTTATTTTGTTACGGAGAGAGCAATGAGTAAGCTATGCGCTTGTAAATACAGTTAGCTAGCTGACATCAATTTTTTATTTTGATTTAGGATTGTTTTAGGTACACCTTCAGTTTACTTGCATGTGGTCCTTACTTAGCTTGTTTGATGCTTGGATGTAAGCTATAACTTTGTATCTACATAGTAATGCCTTAAGCGTGCTTGGTCTATTGACTCTATTCGGACTGTATCTACATATTATCATGCGAATAATTTATTCCATTCAGGCTATAAGAGCTGTTTTTTCCAACAATGTAAGAGGGTAAAGAAAGAGTTATGTAGTGCTGTATATTTTAGCAAGGGGATATACTGATATTTCGAAGTGTATTTTCAGTGGGTCCACCTATTTGTGGTTAAGATCACTTAAGTTAATGAGCCATCATTTGTTGAATGTCATACATTCATAGTCACCTTGCAGCGATAGTAAATTTTTAAATGTGTATTGTTGTTGGCGATTTGATTGATTTTCTTGCAACTGTTAGGTTATGGAGCAAGTTGAAATTGAGTACGTCCCTGAAAAAGCAGCAGTACTTGGTGACTTGGAGGACGAGTTCAGAAAAGTGTTTGAGAAATTCACATTTAGGGAATCTGCTGCTTCTGAGGTAAGGAGCATTTTCTATTTGAAGATCTTATTGAATCTTGTCATCTTTGTCTGACCTCATTCTTTGAACTTTGGAATTCCTTCATCCAGGAGAATGATAAAAATGAAGAGACTGCTGTTAATGCAGTATCAAACAAGAAAGCTAGTTCTGACTCAGAAGAAGAAGAACAAGATGACCAGAAAAAGGATAAAGATGGTATTTCAAATAAAAAGAAAAAGGTAAGGTTTTGTAGCATTTGCGGTGAACTTGCAGTCATTATCTTTATTTTTTTTTTATTATTATTCATTTTTTATTTTTAGTTTTTACTCATTTTCTTCTTTGGGACCATTATATTTTAACAGCTTCAACGCCGGATGAAGATTGCTGAACTTAAGCAGATTAGTTCAAGGCCAGATGTGGTTGAGGTGATTTCTTTGATGTTCCTTTGTGTTAGCTTATGTTCTGGGTGTTTTTTTTAACCATATTTAAGTCCACCATCATTGTTTTTGTATATTGAAATACTTCCATACATTTATAGCTTATTTCATATGCAAGTGGAATGTTGGATTTTGGGTGCCCACACTAAAGCCTCTTCTGCTGACTAAATTGGATTTTAATGAAAGAAAAATTATTTTTCCTCGTTTCTCTTTTTAGTTTTCTTTCTTTTAACAAAATATGCAAGAAGTCAATCTGGCAGACTATGGTTACATCTTTATTCTGTGCTTTTTATGCTGTTAAAGGTTTATAAACTAAAATGGACAACTAGCATCTCATATGGTCATTTTTTACTGTATTGCACAATTCCTAGTGCTGAGTACTTCTTTGTTATATTACTCATGTTATTTGCATGTTTATCACCAGCAAATTATTTAATAATTTGAGGTTTCAGGTGTGGGATGCTACCTCAGCTGATCCTAAATTGCTGGTTTTCCTCAAATCATACCGCAATACTGTTCCAGTACCTAGGCATTGGTGTCAGAAGCGAAAGTTTTTACAGGTGAGTCATCAAATAGGAAGCAATTGTTGCTGAAAATATATGTTGCATCAGTGGTTATATATACCTTGTTTTCTATGAGAGCAAATACTAGTAACTTACACATAAAACAAGGGTTGCAAAGAAGCGGGTGATGAAAGACGAGGTTTGTCTTATATGTATATATCTGGTTATTGCAGGGGAGTGGCTGTGACAATCTTGGAGCCTGGAAATGTAGGTGTTTTTGCTAATGGCATTCGAAATAGGGGTGTGCAATGTTACAAAACCGGACTGAATTGGTACTCGAATTTGAAAATATTGGAACACAACCTGACTAAAATATTGCACTATTGATTAAAGCCATTTTTTTTAATCAGTGACATCGTTTTTAATTGGTTATAACCAAAAATCTGGACCGAGTATCTTCTGGTTTGGTATTTTACGGTTTTGTCAGTAGTTTTGCACACTCCTACTTGTTAGTGGTTTAGCTTTGATGGAATTACTAAAGCAGGTAGGGACTTTAGGAACTTGTATGATTAAACAGATGATAATAATGTTTTTGATAATGTGATTTGTATGACACACAACGGGCACTGTTCAGTACTACTGTACCACTTGGTGCACAAGCATTTATACAGATATTACACAGATAAACTGTAGCATGTATGAGTTCTACTTCTAGCTGTGTCATAGTCATAGACATTCATGGTGTCCTAGTTCAAGTGGATGATTTTCTTTTTCTATTTACGCTGATTGACTTCGCACCTCATCTAGTTTTGAATCTGTGTGCCAGGGGAAGCGTGGTATTGAGAAGCAGCCATTTCAACTTCCTGATTTTATTGCGGCCACAGGAATTGAGAAAATTAGACAGGTAAGCTTGGATCTTGTGATTCTTGTCTGATATAGCAACATTTGCTCTTATTACTTACCCGAGTTTGCTCTACCCTAACATGCCATGCTTGCCTTCTCTTTTGCTTTTAACTTTGGCACTTAAAAGATTGGTGTGCGTTCCATGGGCTTTTAGAAACTGCTTACCCTTATAAATTGCTGGTACACTATATATGACGTTCATCATATAGATGTGGGAATATGTACACATGGAGAGTGTCACTCCTAGTTGGCACTTTATGTATGAGCATATGAAAAAAGAGCTGTGGACGTATTACCACTTATGAAACAGAAATAGAGAGCAAAATATATTCTGTTCGTATAACTTATTTTGGAAGTTATCCATTCTCTTGTTTTCTGTTTCTGGAATTGTTTGCTTTAACTTAGCTTTTGTAAAGTTTACTGTAAGGGAAATGTAAGAGTAAGGCTTAAATAATTGGGCGTGTTGTTCATTCCTTTTTTTCTCGTTTAGTCGTTTGTAATGCTGTAAGTTTGGGAAGTAGAAGTTTTGCCTACTTTTTTCAAAGCTATAGCAACTTGGATAAGGGTGGTTTTAGAATCCACAAATTTCTTCTTTGTTTTGACATTGTTATAGGGAAAGTGATTTAAGAAAGAGCAAGGTGTCTTTAATTTTTGTAGCTATTGCAAGTTAAAATGATGATAAATGGCATATGCATAACCAATAATATTGGTGATGTTGATGATGCTTAATAATATCAACAATAACTATAATAATATTGATAAACAGATGTTCCGTTGATAAAGATCTAAAGAATGAACTCTTGGGAGACAGATTAAACTTTTTTCTATGACTTGGGAGACAGATTAAACTTTTTTTTTGCTGTTTTTTGCAGGCTTACATTGAAAAGGAAGATAATAAGAAGCTTAAACAGAAACAACGAGAGCGAATGCAGCCAAAGATGGGGAAAATGGATATTGATTACCAGGTCCGATTACTTGATTCTTCTTTAAATACATGGGACTATAGAGTATCATTTACTCCTCAATATATCTGTGGGGTATATGTGTATATATGCTTCCTGGTACTTCTTTTTCAGTCTCACATTCTGGGTTATTGACATCGATCATAAATTCTTTGTGCAGGTTCTGCATGACGCCTTCTTTAAATACCAGACTAAACCAAAATTGACTTCACATGGTGACCTTTACCATGAAGGAAAAGAATTTGAGGTAACATACCCTTACATCTTGTAACTACATGTAGGTGGTAACATTAATATACATTTCTTTGTTGTATGAGTAATTTAAGATTTGACAAATCCAATCAACCATTGTACCTTAACTTGTTTTGCGCAAGTCATGAAAAGGAAAATGTTAATGGCAATTTATAATTGAACCTGCTTTTGGTTACACAGGTAAAACTTAGAGAGATGAAGCCTGGTAGCTTATCACATGAACTAAAAGAAGCTCTAGGAATGCCAGAAGGTGCCCCACCCCCATGGCTTATTAATATGCAGGTGACTGCTACACTTACATTTGTTTTTCCATGTGTTAATTATAAAACTTGTGTATTTATTTTCCTGAAGAAGCCTCAAAAGGGCTGCAAGCATTGCTTTATAAGTTTTGTTTTTGTCTCTGAGCTTTGCTTATTGTGATGAATGGCGACTTTAATCTAGAGATATGGTCCTCCACCTTCTTATCCTCATTTGAAGATTCCGGGACTGAATGCTCCTATTCCAATTGGGGCTAGCTTTGGATATCATCCTGGAGGTTGGGGCAAGCCACCTGTTGATGAGGTAGATTATTCTTTTTTATGTGGACTTATCTAGAGGTGGCAAAATGGGCTGGTTGGGTAATAAGTCGGGTTGGATTAAGTCAAATTGTTCTTACAAAATAATTAATTTGTCAAGTATGATTACCAAAATTTATTATTTCAGTAATATATTTTGAGTAAAACGATTTAAAGTGTTATGCTATAAATTATATTTTGACCCATTTGAGTTCTCTTTTTTGGCTATATCTGCTAAATTTGCCACCTCGTCTATCTAATCTATTATATTTCATGCCATCTTCTTATTTTAATTTGTGACATATCTTTGCTTTTCTGAAGTTTGGGCGGCCTGTTTATGGTGATGTATTTGGACAACAAGAGGAACCACCTAGCTATGAGGTACTTGCATGTTTAAACCCTGCTTTCTGCCTTGGATATACTTGTTTGATATATGATCTTTAATTTTGCATGGTAAAAGGTTTCTGTCAAATTAGGCAGCTATTTAACAGCAAGCCTTTTAAAAAAAAAAAAAAATCTTTTTTTATCTAGCCTATCAGCGATTGCTAAAATTTGATCATAATGTGATACGAACCAGATAGATAATAATATGAAAAGAACAAAATAACAAGCTAATTGGTCTATTTTAATGAGATAAACCAACCCCAATGGTTTATATTAATGAGATAAATTAACCATCCCCATTTGATATGCAAATCAATAATCATTATCATTCAATATAATAAGAATTACAACCCTAATGCTCTATATATAATGCGAGACTCCTAATCAATTCTTGAAGGACAAGATAACTTCTAAGATTCTAATCATTATCTTAAATAATACTTACCTAATAAACTAAATACTATTAATCTAAATAAATAATGATAACTAATTAATATTATAGATCAGGGATCGTATCATAATGCTGAAAATGCACAACTAAATCCTATTTTAACCATTTACTGCAGGAAGAGCCAATCGATAAGAGTAAACACTGGGGTGATCTGGAGGAAGAAGAAGAGGAGGAGGAAGAGGAAGAAGAAGAGGAGGAGCAGTATGAGGAAGAGGAACTCGAGGATGGGATTCAATCTGTTGATAGTCTTTCGAGGTATAGCATGCCATTTTGTTTTAAATATCTTGTCACATGACTAGGGTTCTAACCATCACAAGATGGACACCACAATTTGCATGTATGAGAATAAAGGTGGCAATACAGTCGGGTTGGGCGGGTTGGTTAACTAGTAAAAATCTGTAACTTTTGGTACTGTGTCGTGTCAAAACGAGCCAGGCTTTTATCCATTTATCATGTGCGTTGAGCTACTATTGATCCGTTCGATCTCTTTTTTTTTTTTTTTTTTTTTTTTTCTCTCCATTTAAACCATGCTTAATGTTTTACCAATATACCCATTATTAGAGACAAAACAAAATGTCAAAATCTGAATGGTACATAAGTGAGTCGATATTGCCACCTGTACATATAATCATGTTTTCATCTTTATAGTCTCATGGAATGGTTATTCATTTACTTTTGTGTCCATATTCAGCACCCCAACTGGGGTAGAGACTCCAGATGTGATTGACCTTCGCAAACAGCAGAGGAAGGAACCTGAGAAACCTCTGTACCAAGTGAGAAGATTTCTTATTAACCTTGGTCATTCATTTAGCAACTTTTCTTTGTCATATCTATAACTAACACACCACCCTCATAAATTTTGTATTGGTAAAGGTCTTGGAAGAAAAAGAAGAGAAGATAGCTCCAGGAACGTTGCTGGGAACAACTCATACGTATGCAGTCAACCTCCTTATGCATAATCAATATTTTATTATTTTAGAACTACTTTCGGGACCTTCTTGTTAATAAAACCTTCAAATAAAGTGACTTATGTTTGTTTCTTTTCTGCCAACAGCTATGTGATTGGTGGTGCCCCGCAAGACAAGCCATCAGCGAAAAGGGTATGTGTGATGCATTTCATTGTTATGTTATTCAGTGCCCGCTTCCTTTGATGACAGAATGCTAAATGAAACAAGTAATAGATACCTGATAAATAGAAAACCAAACGTTTTGTTTTTAGATGTAGAAGGTTTAGATACATTGTGCTAGACTCACTAGTATGTTCGGCTTTTTTTAGTACAAATCTGTTGGTGTGTAGCATATTAGCATCATAAGAATAGTATGGCAATTTTGACCAATTTACCTGATGAATGGGCTGATTTGGATTATATTTTTTGAAGTTATAATAAATTTAAGCCACCTAAAAATCAACACACTTCAACCTGCTTACTTGTCACCCAAATCGTATATTTAGTCCATAAAACCTCCCACTCTTTATATTTTAAGTGTTGGATCATTATTGAAATTATGTAGTTATTGTGGTCATATTTGACACTAATTGTTCATATTATTCACCTGCTTGTACTCGGGTGGTTGTTGGAATTTGGAAACATGAATTTATTTTCTTTATGCTTGACAGGTTGACTTGCTTAAGAATCAGAAAACAGATAGGGTTGACGTCTCATTACAACCCGAGGAGTTGGAACTTATGGAGAATGTTTTGCCTGCCAAGTGAGTATTGCACCTTCGCTGTCCCCCAATTTACATTAAACCATGTACGTGCTGCTAAAGTTTATTTTTCTCGTGTTTCTCAGATACGAGGAAGCACGTGAGGAAGAGAAGCTCCGTAGTCAACGTGAGGACTTTAGTGACATGGTTGCTGAGGTATGTTGTAGCATTTTGCAAATTTCAGTTTCCAATCTTGACATGAAGTATAAATTGAACAAACCTATATTTGGAACTTAACTGTGATGGTGTGAATGTGTTTTAGAATGAGAAAAAGAGGAAGCGAAAGATGAGCGAAAAGGACAGCAAGTCGAAGAAAAAGGATTTCAAGTTTTAGGATCTTCCACCCCTTGAAAATTAGTTTTATTACATCTCGGATTGTAAAAGATATGCCCGAGTACAATGTATGGATGATGAAAAATCTGTAAGCTATTTTCATCACAAAATAGAGGGTCGTTGATTCGATGAGTTATCTATCATTGTTGTGTTATTACTGAAATATTTCCGTGTTAAAAGTTGAACTTTATGTTCATCTAAATTCTTCATGAGTTGTATGTTGCTGAAGTTATAGATTTTTTTTGAAAGGCGCTGAAGTTAGAGATCATCTGGTTGGACTGTAGAGTAAAACCTTTTTTTCTTTTCTTTCAGGAAGCTGGTTTTCCAAACCGTCTTCAAAGGCTTAATCTTTTAAGGGTAAACACTACTTGAATGCCATCTTCCATTACGGCAATTTTATCCAATTAAACAATTAAAAAAGATGAAATTGATGGTGTTCAAGTGTGCACATAATCATTACGGTGTGACAAAAGATGTATTGTAATGTTTTTGATGAAGCAAGTTCTGTTTTGACTTTATAGGGATGCTCATGAGCTTATATCCCGTTTGAGTCCATAAGACTCTCTGTTTGCCGAGACACTGCCATAAATTCACGTCCATTAGAATTGCTACTTGTCATGACAAACCAATTGGGTCGATATCTGATATACAAATACTACGTAAGTGATCTACAAAATGGTATTTAAAAACATAAACTTTAGTACCATCAACGTTGCGTTTTCGTACCAAAATAGTAATTATTGATTAAGAAAATTATAAAAAACTATGGAAGGAGTCTACATCACAAGATGTCTTGTATAGAAAGTCCAATTGGTAGTGTGTTATGACTGTTATCTAGTATACTTAATTTACTTTATGTTGAAACACGACAAACCGACCATTCTCTATTTTCTTTCATATTCTTCTACGATCATTATTATTTTGTTGAATTTCATGTCAAGTTTTTTCTGTTAATGTCATTTTCTTTAGATAGCTATGTGATAGTGAATTCAAGTTTTGCATCTCTATTTTATGAAAATTGAACACGAGACTACCCAAAAAAGGGTATATCGATCCTAGAACTCTAGGCTATTTACGTGCTATGAAAATGGCACACACTATTTTATTACGAGACATTATTGGGAGAAGCTCATCCGAAACTAGTACTTGGTGTCGTTCATGTTCTTCATTTCCATCTTATAAAAAAAGAAAGTGCGTTATTTAACTTTTTATTAAAACTTATATTATGTACGTACCTATATAGGGATAGAATGATGTTTTTTTAGGTCTTTACCTTAAGAAGACAAATGACACACAAAGCACTACTAATGGTCTCAGTTCTCTCAATGCGTTTGTGGCTCTTCATTATTATTCGCCCTTTACAACTTGCTGCTCACAGTTTTTCCCTACCCTCCCTCTTAAGCTACACATTTTAATGAGGCTAGCCAGTTTTAGAAAGAAAATAAAAACTTATACAAAACATATCATCATTTAACAATATTATTGATGACGTATAGTCTATATATGGGTCATGAGCCCAAATGATAAATATTACTCGGCCCAAACCCACCATGAGTGGGCTATCATAACGAATGACGGGCCATAATAATAACGGCTTGGGCTCACGAAGCCCAAAGCCCAACTAAACCAACCGGGCATGTGATAAGGATCTTCTATTTACGGAATAGATATCCTTACCCCGATAAGCACCACGAGTGCGAAGAGTAAGGAGCAAGAAACCTACGCGGTTTCAGCCCCTATATAAGGAATGACATCTCTCATTCAAAGGTACGATATACAAACCCTAACTCTCTACGAGAACCCTAAATCGATTACTTACTCTCACGCCGGAGTCTAATCGGGGGAGACAATCCCTCGATAAGCCTAACGGTGTTGTTTATTTTCTTAGTGCGCAGGTAACAAGTACTAAGAAGCGAATTGGTACGAGAGCAAGAGCCAATAACCAGGAACGCCCAACTTTTGTATCAACAAGTGGCGCCATCCGTGGGACCCTACTAGAAACTAAGAACTAGAATGACAAAGCATAAGAATTCAAGCCAGCGGACTCCGCAGTCAGAAAAACGTGACCATCAGAGGAAGAATCAACAAGATCCGACCTCCAGACAGGTTGCTGGGACAACCAGCGCACCTGGTCACCAAGAGGCAGGGACAACCCAACCTCTTCCAGCGGTAGAACTACCTATAAGGACTACCCAAGTCACCCCAGTGGTCCCAAGCGTTGAGGAACTCCAGCGCACCCCTCTTCACCACTCCTCATCTGTTAGGAATTAAATAATCAAAAGAATCTGAAGATTCAGCATAAAGGTTTAAAGGAAATACGACAAGTATGTTTCTGCTGATAAAGCACAAAGCGAGTTTCCACTGATGGATTTTGCTGAAGACCGTTTCCACTGAAGGTGATTCTGCTGCTACTATGACTATGCTGCTATGACTCTGCAGCTATGACTCATACAAACAGCTGTGTAATTCTACTGTTGCATATACAAGATAAATATCTTAGTTGTAGTCATCAAATTGAACACTCCAAATGAGTTGTTAATTCTAGATACATGATGTATCTTAAATGACTATGCATGATAAGTCATCAACTAGCTAGAATGAAGCTTAGTCATAAGCTAAGTAAAATAGTTGAGTCATGAAGTTTGTAAAAGATCTTTCCTTGGACTATAAAAGGAAGATCTTAGATATCTCAAAGATAAGAATTGAATAGATCATATCAATCTAGAATGTGCATGTGAAAAGATATACACAGACAATACAAAGAACAAACATAAGTCACATAAGATTCAAGGTCTTGTAACCCTAGTGATAGTAAAGATCACTCGTATTATTTTGAATAATATTGAATCATTTGGTGTTAACTATTCCATTTCCATATCCAAAACATAAATCTTCTAAAGTGTGGTTAAGTAGATTCCGCATACTTAATCATATTCACACAAACATATCTTATACACAAAGAACGAAGGCTTAACCACCTTACCGTGTAATCGACCCTCAACATCATCAAACTGTACCCGCAGTGAACAACACTGTGCCACCAGGCGCGCCTAACCGAGATAGGGTGCCTAATACTGAGGCAGAAATTCTTGCAACAACTGAGGATGCACCCGATCTAACTTTGGGAAACTTTGTATCCCAAAATTATGAAACCCTAACCGCCCTCATGCAGGAAGAAGCAAGGAGAAGGGCAAGTACGAGCCTACAAGCTCGACTCAATTTTGGTCCTGAACGCGAACCATCACCACTGCGCCACCCACGAGGAAGACGCGCAGAACGTACCACTATCCATGATAGGTTGGGTACGACATCTGATTCACAATACTCAGAAGACAGCGAGAGGCGCACTAATGTTCACTCCAGACTTGGCAGCCGGGGAGTACAAGACCGATTAGGGCCTCAACATTCGCCAAGCCAAGGATCTTCCAAACCTGGGAGTAGGAGGATTCAAGATAGATTGGGGAGAAGAAGATCCCCAAGCAGAGATCCCTCAAGCTCTTCTTCTGAGAGAAGCCGGCGCAAGCGCCGAAAAAGAGAGTACTCTTCTTCCAGTGACTCCTCGGACAACGAGGATAAAGAAACAGGACACTGGAAGTCAAGAGGAAGACGTCGCGAGGAAGAGAATGAAGATATGTCTCTCCCATGGCGTCGCCAGAAAGTTGATGCGTTTACATGGCGCATCAGCGATTACTCAGACCGCAAACGCAGGCGCATGCCCACTAACGTGAAAACATATGATGGAACAGGTGATCCCGATGATCACCTAAAAGTTTTTGAATCAACCGCCACTATCGAAAACTGGCCACAGCCTATGTGGTGCCACATGTTTAATTCTACGTTAGTAGGAAACGCGCGCACATGGTTTAGCAAACTCCCACGTAGGAGCATCGGTGGGTTTGAGGAATTACGGAAAGCATTCCGTCTCAACTTCACCCAGCGAAAGAAGTGCGCTAAAAACCCTGTTGAGCTAGCAAGAGTGAAACAGCGTCAAGGGGAATCAACTAGCGCTTTTATGGAACGTTTCAAGGATGAGTGCATACAAGTCAAAGCATGTCCTGAAATCCTAAAAATTTCAGGGTTCATGAATGGGATCAATAACCCAGAACTCATTCGAAAGCTGAACGACAAAGTTCCACAGACTTTTGATGAGCTAACAAAGCGCACTAGATCCTTTATACAAGGAGAAGCAGCTGTTGCGGACAGCAAAAAGGGTTATTCAAACTATAGGCAGCAAGAGCAGCCGCGGAGACAATCCAATGATCAGAATAACAACCGCAGCAGGAATTACCGCAGTGGAAGAGACAATGACAAATATACCCCTCTTACAAAAACTCCGAGGGAAATATTTGTAACAGAAGGTGCAAACTTCTCAAAACCACCACCAATGCGCACTGCAGAGGAAAAGCGCATAGGGAGCGGATACTGCGAGTACCATGGCCAAAAAGGCCATACAACTAACGAGTGCGTCCAGCTAAAACAACTAATTGAAAAGTTAGTAAGAGAAGGCAGGATGGACCACCTCGTAAAAAACATCAAAGAGGGAAAAGATAAACAGAGAAACGGGAGTAAGAAAGAAACCCCCAAGGAAAAAGCTGATACTATATACATGATACAGTCATGGCAGCACAAGATAAAGCAAAAAGTCAGCCAAAAATTCTCTCCAGAAAAAGAGATATCTTTCCCTACTCTAGCTGCGGATAACGCAGTCGTGGAGCCTCTAACTATTGAAATACATACGGGAGGACATGATATCCACCGCATGTACATTGACGGAGGAGCATCCGCAGATATCCTGTACGATCACTGTTTCAAAAGACTGCGACCTGAAATCCAAAGTCAATTGATGCCAGCAACAACGTCATTAACAGGATTCACAGGAGAAAAGATCTGGCCCATGGGGCAGTTACGCTTGTTGGTGGTCGTAGGAGATGAACAACACTCAACCGTAACATGGATAAACTTTATGGTAATAAAATCCCCTTCACCATACAATGGTATCATTGGGAGACCGGGAATATCATCCATGCGCGCTGTACCATCCACAAC
Source organism: Artemisia argyi (assembly GCA_030686995.1). Classification (NCBI taxonomy): domain Eukaryota; kingdom Viridiplantae; phylum Streptophyta; class Magnoliopsida; order Asterales; family Asteraceae; genus Artemisia; species Artemisia argyi. Next base: position 89,533,002 of record CM060681.1, on the reverse strand, counting down.
GCACGGAATGCTTAAGTTTCCAGTGGAAGGAGGAGTTGTCACTCTCTATAACACAACAGTACCACCAAGAGAATGCAATGCGGTAACAACTGAAGCAGAGACTATTCCAGAACAGCGCACGAAAAAAACGCCAAATCTAAAAGTCGCTATTCATCCTGATTACCCGGAACAACAAGTTTCGATTGGGGGATCTTTATCTGACAAAGGTAAAGCAGCCGTATGTGCACTCTTGCAAAAGAACCTAGACATCTTTGCATGGGAACCAAAACATATGACGGGAGTACCGCGCTCTATCATAGAGCATAAGCTACAAATCCGACAAGGATATCCTCAAATACGACAAAAGAAGCGCGGCCAGGCCCCAGATCGTGCAAAGGCTATTCTGGAAGAAGTACATAAGCTCGTAGACGCAGGCATCATGCGCGAAGTATACTACCATGACTGGCTTTCTAACCCAGTTATGGTAAAGAAGAGCGATGGCAGTTGGAGAATGTGCGTGGACTTCACGGACCTCAACAAAGCATGTCCACAGGACTGCTATCCACTACCAGAGATAGACTGGAAGGTAGAATCCCTATGCGGATACCCTTTCAAATGCTTCCTAGATGCATATAAAGGGTATCATCAAATCCAGATGGCAGTTGAAGATGAAGAAAAAACAGCTTTCCACACCAGTCAAGGAGTGTACTGCTACACAAAAATGCCTTTTGGCCTGAAGAACGCAGGCGCGACATACCAACGACTGGTGGACACAGCTTTCGAAAAACAAGTAGGCCGCAACTTGGAAGTCTACGTTGACGACCTTGTCATCAAAAGCCACACAGAGGATGAATTGGTGCGCGACATCGAGGAGACATTCAGAACATTGGGGTGAATAAACATGAAGTTAAATCCCAAGAAGTGCACCTTTGGCGCAACCGAGGGCATGTTCCTTGGATACTTGATAGAACCCGATGGAATCAAGCCTTGTCCAGAAAAAACAAAGGATGTTATTGATCTCCCCTCACCGCGCACTCTCAAAGAAGCCCAGTCATTGAATGGAAAGTTAGCAGGGCTAAACCGTTTCTTATCTAAGTCAGCAGACAAATCCCTTCCTCTCTTTAAAACACTCACGAAGTGTACTAAAAAGGGAGACTTTCGCTGGACTAAAGAAGCGGAAGAAGCTTTCCAACAACTTAAAAACCATCTGGCATCTCTTCCCAAACTTGTCGCACCGAGACCAGGGGAAGAACTAATCATGTACTTATCAGCAACTCACGGAGCAGTTAGCGCAGTACTATTAACAGATAGGAATTCCGTCCAGACACCCATATACTTTGTAAGCAAAGCCCTGAAGAAAACAGAGACTAACTACAGTAAGGGTGAGCAAACGGACCGGATGGACCGGACCGACCGACAAAACCGACCGGACCGGACCGGACCGACCACATTCGGTCCGGTCCTCGGTCTAGGCTTTTTGGCTAATTCGGTCCTCGGTCCGGTCCGGACCGACCAAAAAACCGAAAAAACGTGCCAAAATATGCCTAAATGGACCGGACCGACCGAAGACCGGACCGGACCGAGACCGGACCGACCACATTCGGTCCGGTCTCGGTCTATGGTTTTTCCGGTTCTCGGTCCTCGGTCCGGTCGGTCCGGTCCGGTTTTTAGACCATGCTCACCCTTAAACTACAGTGCTATGGAAAAGCTGGTCTTAGCTTTAGTATTCGCAGCCAAAAGGCTGCGCAGATACTTTCAAGCGCACTCAATAGCTGTAATCACCGATCAGCCAATCAAACAAGTTATCTCTAAGCCTGACGCATCAGGACGCTTACAGAGGTGGAGTGTACTGTTAAGTGAGTATAACATCTCATACAGACCGCGCACTGCAATCAAAGGCCAAGTATTAGCCGATTTCATCGTGGAGAAGCCAGATAATGACAGCCCGACATCTGCAACTAAAACAGATCTACAGGAACCCTGGATTCTGTTCACAGATGGGTCCTCATGTGTAGATGGATCAGGCGCAGGCCTTATTCTTACAAATCCAGAAGGTATGAAATTCACCTATGCGCTACGCTTTGAATTCACAGCCACAAACAATGAGGCAGAATACGAAGCCCTACTAGCCGGACTACAGCCACAAACAATGAGGCAGAATACGAAGCCCTACGAGTGCGAAGAGTAAGGAGCAAGAAACCTACGCGGTTTCAGCCCCTATATAAGGAATGACATCTCTCATTCAAAGGTACGATATACAAACCCTAACTCTCTACGAGAACCCTAAATCGATTACTTACTCTCACGCCGGAGTCTAATCGGGGGAGACAATCCCTCGATAAGCCTAACGGTGTTGTTTATTTTCTTAGTGCGCAGGTAACAAGTACTAAGAAGCGAATTGGTACGAGAGCAAGAGCCAATAACCAGGAACGCCCAACTTTTGTATCAACAAGTGGCGCCATCCGTGGGACCCTACTAGAAACTAAGAACTAGAATGACAAAGCATAAGAATTCAAGCCAGCGGACTCCGCAGTCAGAAAAACGTGACCATCAGAGGAAGAATCAACAAGATCCGACCTCCAGACAGGTTGCTGGGACAACCAGCGCACCTGGTCACCAAGAGGCAGGGACAACCCAACCTCTTCCAGCGGTAGAACTACCTATAAGGACTACCCAAGTCACCCCAGTGGTCCCAAGCGTTGAGGAACTCCAGCGCACCCCTCTTCACCACTCCTCATCTGTTAGGAATTAAATAATCAAAAGAATCTGAAGATTCAGCATAAAGGTTTAAAGGAAATACGACAAGTATGTTTCTGCTGATAAAGCACAAAGCGAGTTTCCACTGATGGATTTTGCTGAAGACCGTTTCCACTGAAGGTGATTCTGCTGCTACTATGACTATGCTGCTATGACTCTGCAGCTATGACTCATACAAACAGCTGTGTAATTCTACTGTTGCATATACAAGATAAATATCTTAGTTGTAGTCATCAAATTGAACACTCCAAATGAGTTGTTAATTCTAGATACATGATGTATCTTAAATGACTATGCATGATAAGTCATCAACTAGCTAGAATGAAGCTTAGTCATAAGCTAAGTAAAATAGTTGAGTCATGAAGTTTGTAAAAGATCTTTCCTTGGACTATAAAAGGAAGATCTTAGATATCTCAAAGATAAGAATTGAATAGACCATATCAATCTAGAATGTGCATGTGAAAAGATATACACAGACAATACAAAGAACAAACATAAGTCACATAAGATTCAAGGTCTTGTAACCCTAGTGATAGTAAAGATCACTCGTATTATTTTGAATAATATTGAATCATTTGGTGTTAACTATTCCATTTCCATATCCAAAACATAAATCTTCTAAAGTGTGGTTAAGTAGATTCCGCATACTTAATCATATTCACACAAACATATCTTATACACAAAGAACGAAGGCTTAACCACCTTACCGTGTAATCGACCCTCAACAAGTGGTATCAGAGCGTCAGGTTGATATTTTTGTTTTAGAAGAAGAAGCTATAAATGGATGTTGAGTCTATTCAAACAAATGTTGCTGCAAAATTACCAATGCTCAAACAGAATGAGTTTGAGATGTGGAGGTTAAGAATAGAACAATATTTTCAAGTGCAAGATTATACACTTTGGGAAATTATTGAAGATGGAGATTCTTTCAAGTCTACAACCACTACATCAATAGTTGATGGTAAGGAAGTTGCAAAGCTGCAAACCAAGCCACAAACTGCAGAAGATAGAATTAAGAAGAAGAATGACCTAAAGGCCAGAAGCATGCTGATGATGACCATTCCAAATGATCAACTTATAAACTTCAGTAAATTCAAATATGCAAAATCATTATTTGAGGCCATTATTGCAAGGTATGGTGGGAATGAAGCCACCAAGAAGACCCAGAAAACTCTTCTTAAGCAACAGTTTGAAAATTTCACATCAACCAACCATGAATCTTTAGACCATATGTTCAACAGGCTACAGAATATTGTGAGTCAACTTGCTATTCTTGGAGTTGAAATACCTCAAGAAGATTTAAACTCAAAATTTCTGAGAAGCTTACCTGAAGAGTGGGCTATGCATGTTGTTGTCTGGAAGAACAAGTCAGACATTGACACTATGGATCTTATGGATCTGTATAGCAATTTTAAAATTGTTGAGCAAGATTTGAAGAAAACTGGAGGTTCTAACTCAAGCACTGGGAACATGGCATTTATGTCATCTCCTAGTAATTCAGTTCCAGTTACTAATGAGAAAGTTCATGATGGTGTAAGTGCTGCAAGTTCATCAAGCAGTACTTTTGGAATTTTGGATGAGAAAACATGTTGTGCTTTTTTCACAAGCAAGCATAATGGATCCATGTTAACTCATGAAGACCTCCAAGAGATCAATGATGATGATCTGGAGGATATGGATCTAAAATGGCAAATTTCTCTTCTTAGCATGAGAGCTAAGAAATTCTATCAAAAGACGGGGAAGAAGATCACAATCAGTAGCAATGATCCTGCTGGTTATGACAAGTCAAAGATAGAATGCTACAACTGTCACAAGATGGGACACTTCTCAAGAGAGTGTAGAAGACCAAGACAACAAGATAGCAGAAATAGAGATGTTGGAAGCAAATCCAATACAAGGGAGATTTCTGAACCAAAAGCTATGGTAGCTATTGATGGGTTAGGTTTTGATTGGAGCTTCATGGATGATGAAGAAAAGGGTTCTTCACAGATGGCTCTTATGGCATTTACTGCAACTGAGGTACATGATCATAAATCTTGTTCAAATTCTTGTACTGCTCTTAAAGACTTAAAAATCTTAATTAAACAGTATGATGACCAAAAGGTTCAGCTAGCCAAAACTGATCAAGATCTTTTCAATTATAAATGTGGTTTAGAATCTATAGAGAGGCAAATCCTATACTATAAAAAGAATGAACTTACCTTTACTGATGCTAAAACTTTACTTGAAAATGACAATCAATTTAAAGATCAAATCATTGAGGCTTTAAAAGAAGCATTGGATAGGGTTAAGACTGAAAAAGAAAACATTCAATTGACTGTAGAGAAGCTTGAACATGCTTCTAAAAATGTAACCAAAATAATAGACAGTCAAGTGAATAATAAAGTTAAGTCAGGATTAGGATATAATACAACCCCACCTCCTTATAGAGGTATCCCAAAACCCCCAGGGATAGACCTAGAGCATTCAAGATTACCTGAATTTCAGCTACCTAAGTTACAATATGGAGTTCAACCAAACTCTAACATAGTAGCTGATGAGCATAAGAAAGAAAGTAAATGTTCATGTAAAACATTACTTTTTCAGGACAAGGTGTCCTTTGTAAATAAACAGGTTATGTCTAAACCTGAAGTGGTTAAGAAAGCAAGAACAAGAGTTCCTAAGATAGTCAAACACAATACTGATAGGCCTAAGACCAATGAAAAATATGATAGGCAACCAGTTAGATATTGTGAACAATATAGAACCACAAACAAGCCCAGAGGTAACCAAAGAAATTGGAATAACCTCAAGTCTTACCAACTAGGTAATGACTTTGCTTTTCACAATAAAGCTTGTTTCATTTGTGGTAGTTTTGACCATCTTGCAGCTTTCTGTAACCAATGGGTATCTGGGTATGAAAGTAATAGAGTGAACTACAAAAGGCAAACACCTAAATCTCATTTTCACTCTAATTCTAAAAGATCAAAACCCAAAATAGTCACAAAAACTGTTCCTGCTGAAAGGAAAATGGTTTCTGCTGAAAAACCATATATGATTGTTTACCCAAAATCAACAATTAAGGGTGCAAAAACAACTTTCAAACATGCATCTAATATTGTTCAAAGGCCCATTCAAACAAAAGCAGTGGTCCAAAAACAAGTTTGGAGACCAAAGGGTACAACTACAAAGCTAGCAGTTTCTTCTGCTAAGCATACTGCTGCTAAGGGTAACAGGGCAAATGCTGTTAAGGCCTCAGCATGTTGGATTCTTAAATCCAATGTTGCATCAACAGTCCTCAAGAGATTCCATTTCATTGATGCAAGAGGTAGATCCAAGTCAGTGTTGGCTTGGATCCCCAAAGAAAACTAATTCTTTTATTTTGTGCAGGGACATTCACCAACAGATCATGAAGATCAAGGATATTCAGATAGTGGATGTTCAAGGCACATGACAGGCAACATGTCTTATCTTTCCAACTTTCAATCAATTGATGGTGGATATGTTACCTTTGGAGGAGGAATTGGTGGAAAGATTACTGGTAAAGGTACTATCAAAACCAGTAAATTAGATTTTGAAGATGTGTTTTATGTGCAAGAGCTTAAGTATAATCTCTTTAGTGTCTCACAAATGTGTGACAGAAAGAATAATGTTCTTTTTACTGAGACTGAATGTCTTGTACTTTCTCCTGATTTTAAGATGCCTGATGAAAGTCAAGTACTTCTTAAAATTCCTAGGAAGGGCAATATGTACAGTGTTGATATGAATAACATTGTTTCTAAAGATGCTTTAACTTGTCTTGTTGCAAAGGCCACATTAGATGAATCTATGTTATGGCATAGGAGACTTGGTCATATTAACTTCAAAACCATAAATAAGATTGTTAAGAATGGTTTGGTAAGAGGTTTACCTCAAAAACGATTTGAAAATGATCAAACATGCATTGCTTGTCTTAAAGGCAAACAACATAAAGTCACTTGTAAGCCCAATATTTTTAACTCTATCAATCAATCATTGTTTATGCTTCATATGGACTTATTTGGACCTGTTTCAATAAGTAGTATAATGCATAAGAGATTTTGTCTAGTTGTTACTGATGACTATAGTAGATTTACATGGGTATTCTTTTTAGGAACTAAGGATGAGACTTCTAGCATCCTTAAGACCTTCATTACAGAGATAGAAAACCTAGTAAGCAAAAGAGTAAAAGTCATTAGATGTGATAATGGGACAGAATTTAAAAATAGAGTTATGGATGATTTCTGCAAAGAAAAAGGTATTAAAAGAGAATTTAGTGTTGCTAGAACTCCTCAACAGAATGGAGTAGCTGAAAGAAAGAATAGAACACTAATAGAAGCTGCTAGAACTATGTTAGCTGATTCAAAGTTGCCTATAACTTTTTGGGCTGAAGCAGTCAACACTGCTTGTTATGTTCAGAACAGAGTTTTAATAGTACAGCCTCACAATAAGACATCATATGAACTTTTTAGAGGTAGAACTCCTGAAATAGGATTTCTTAGACCTTTTGGATGTCATGTGACAATTCTAAATACCTTAGACCATCTTGGAAAGTTTAATGGTAAAGCAGATGAAGGATTCTTAGTTGGATACTCTATCAATAGCAAAACATTCAGAGTGTACAACATAAGAACTAGAAAAGTAGAAGAAAATCTGCATGTGAGATTTTTAGAAAATAAATCTAATGTAGAAGGTCAAGGACCAAAATGGCTATTTGATCTTGAATCTCTAACCCATTCGATGAATTATGTGCCTGTTGTTGCAGAAATTAATGATTTTTCAGGTTCACAAGCAACGGATGAGGCAAGGTTAGACAAGAAGACACATCAAGATTATGTGATGATGCCAATATGGTCAAATACAAGTGTGGAATCAACTTCAACAAATGGTGAATCTTCTTCTGGAAAAGCTAAAGAAGGTGTTGAAGATAAAAACAGAGAAGGAAGAACACAAGAACAACAAAACGTTCCTGCCAATGAGCAAAACGTTCCTGCTGATGAGCAAAACGTTCCTACCAATGAGCAAAATGTTCCTGCTGATAAGCAAATTGTTTCTGCTGATATTTCTTCAGAAGAAACAAAAGCAGACTTTTCAGAAGATGAGTTGGATTTAAGTAATATTCCATCTGATTATCAAGTTCCTTCCACTCCACAATCAAGGATTCACAAAGTTCACTCCCTAGAAAATGTGATTGGAGATGTACAATCTGGTGTGAAGACAAGACAACAATTGATGTCTTCAAATCAAAAAGGGATTCTTGATGCCCTTTATGCTTCAAAGCAGCATGAGTTTTCAAACTCCTGTTTGTTTGTATGTTTTCTCTCACAAGATGAACCAAAGAATATTCATAAAGCTCTAGAAAATTCAAGCTGGTTAGAGGCTATGCAAGAGGAGCTTCTTCAGTTCAAGATTCAAAAGGTATGGGTGCTAGTTGATTTACCTAATGGTGTAAGAGTAATTGGCACTAGATGGGTTTTTAGAAATAAAAGGGATGAAAGAGGCATAGTGATTAAGAATAAGGCTAGATTAGTAGCACAAGGGTACACACAAGAAGAAGGGATAGACTATGATGAGGTTTATGCTCCAGTAGCTTGAATTGAGGCAATTAGGCTTTTCTTAGCTTATGCTTCATTTATGAACTTCACAGTTTACCAAATGGATGTCAAGAGTGCATTTTTATATGGTTCAATTGAAGAAGAGGTGTATGTTACACAACCTCCAGGCTTCACTGATCCTGACCATCCAGACAAAGTGTACAAGGTAGTTAAAGCTCTATATGGCCTACATCAGGCACCAAGAGCTTGGTATGCAACACTAGCTTCCTATTTATTAGAGAATGGATTTCAAAGAGGAAAGATTGATCAGACACTTTTCATCAAACAGCACAAGAAAGATCTTCTGTTAGTACAGGTGTATGTGGATGACATTATCTTTGGATCTACAAGGAAGGAGATGTGTTTAGACTTTGAAAAACTTATGAAAGATAAGTTTCAGATGAGTTCTATGGGAGAACTTACATTCTTTTTGGGTCTGCAAGTTAAGCAATCATCTGAAGGCATATTTATTAGTCAAGACAAATATGTTGCTGAGATACTTAGAAAATTTCAATTTGCTGATTCAAAAACAGCAAGCACACCAATTGATCCTGAGAAGCTACTTCTTAAAGATGCAGATGGAGAAAATGTGGATGTACATACATACAGATCTATGATAGGTTCTTTGATGTATCTTACATCATCAAGACCTGATATCATGTTCTCTGTTTGTGCTTGTGCAAGATTTCAAGTAACTCCAAAGGTTTCTCATTTAACAGCAGTCAAAAGAATTTTTAGATATCTCAAAGGTCAACCAAGGTTGGGTTTATGGTATTCTAGAGAATCACCTTTTGATTTGATAGCATTCTCAGACAGTGACTATGCTGGTGCTAGCTTGGACAGAAAGTCAACAACCGGAGGATGTCAATTCCTTGGATGCAGACTTATCTCATGGCAGTGTAAGAAGCAAACAATTGTGGCAAATTCAACAACTGAAGCTGAATATGTAGCTGCTGCAAGTTGCTGTGGTCAAGTTCTATGGCTTCAAAACCAACTTCTTGATTATGGGTACAATTTCTTACATACCATTATACATATTGATAATAGTAGTACAATTTGCATTATTAAAAATCCAGTGCAACATTCTAAAACAAAACACATTGAAATAAGACATCATTTTATAAGAGATTGCAATGAGAAAAGGTTAATTCAAGTAATGAAAATTGCTTCAGATCAAAACTTTGCAGATCTTCTTACCAAAGCTTTTGATGTTGGTAGATTTCAATACTTGGTAGCAAGTATTGGAATGCTTAATCTTTAAATTTTTCAATATAATGTGTTTTTGTATATAGATTTTGTTAATGCATCTAACTTTGTTATTTAAGACTACTATTAACAATATTTGAAGTTATTCATACAGTTAGTCCTATACATTATTCTAATTCAAGGCAAGTACTTTGTACTTTGTTCTTTTGGTTTTAGACTAACAATTTCAGGTATGAATGTTTAAGCTGAAAGGTTACTTCAAGTGAAATCTGCTGATCAAAGCTGCTGATCATTGCTGCTGAAAGCTGATCATTGCTGCTGATATAATAGGTTCATGATAGAAAAAGTTTGGGACTTCAAAACTCCTTAAAACTTCTTTCTTGAAATCTGATTATGATGTTTCACATTGAATTGATAAATTAGTTTATCAGTTAATAACTGATACAACTCACTTTCTATCATTTTATACTCTCAAGTATAATGTGACTAATCTACAGATATCTGATAGAAAGAACAGCGAGCAACAGTGAATCTAACACTTGTGTTAGAGGTAACAAATGCCACGAGCTGGAAACCCTGTAAAGAAAGCCTTTTGAATAGGTTTATCTATACACAGGCGGTTATTTATAACTGAAAACATTGGTTCTCACACAACCAGAGGTTGCTTTAAACCGAAATTTTGACTAAGTGTCTGTTACACACTTAATCCCTTCAAAATGGTTGTAAGCAGTATGATTTTTCATAATAAAATTATATACATACTGCTAAGGCAAAAGTTTCTTAAAAGGATTTTTTAAAAGATGACTTTAAAAACCATCATCAGATGGACCATGAGTCAAAAACATCCATTGAATCACCTCTCATAGGAGTTAACACACCTAGAAGTGATGAGGGCAGAATCTTAAACTCTTAAGGAATTGATGGCTTCATGTACAAATTGTCTGAAAACATGGAACAATGCTAGATCAGATGATGATGTTATGATTGTGAGAAAATCTTTCAAACAAGGGGAGGATATGAATATAAGATGTTATTTGAATCTCAGGGGAGGAAACAAACATCTCAGGGGAGGAAATACAAGCCCAGTTTAAGGAAGATTAACCAAAAGAAAAGACAAGATCATACAAGATGATGACATAGAGGTTGAAAATGACAAGAACATTCTTTAATGTTGTATTCAGAAGAGATGAAGCATTTCAAAGGAGAAAGTTCTATCTAGGTCAAAAGTTGAAAAGATTCAATTTCAGTTCACTACGTTTGTTCATCACTTGCAAAGGCAAATTGATAGATGATATCTTGTTAAAATCAAAGGAAGATTGCACCATCTTTTAGTCCAAGAATGGAGCAACGATCAGAAAGCAGATGTGTTCCAGAGAAAGATAATTTCATTCACTCAGAAGAAAAGAAAGTTCAGATCAACCAGTCTAAAAATAAAGTGTTTGAAAGATCTTCACAAAGTCCTCATTTAATTCAGGAAAACATGTTTGAATGTGATTCACATGTTTAGGGGAGGATTGTTAGGAATTAAATAATCAAAAGAATCTGAAGATTCAGCATAAAGGTTTAAAGGAAATATGACAAGTATGTTTCTGCTGATAACGCACAAAGCGAGTTTCCACTGATGGATTCTGCTGAAGACCGTTTCCACTGAAGGTGATTCTGCTGCTACTATGACTATGCTGCTATGACTCTGCAGCTATGACTCATACAAACAGCTGTGTAATTCTACTGTTGCATATACAAGATAAATATCTTAGTTGTAGTCATCAAATTGAACACTCCAAATGAGTTGTTAATTCTAGATACATGATGTATCTTAAATGACTATGCATGATAAGTCATCAACTAGCTAGAATGAAGCTTAGTCATAAGCTAAGTAAAATAGTTGAGTCATGAAGTTTGTAAAAGATCTTTCCTTGGACTATAAAAGGAAGATCTTAGATATCTCAAAGATAAGAATTGAATAGATCATATCAATCTAGAATGTGCATGTGAAAAGATATACACAGACAATACAAAGAACAAACATAAGTCACATAAGATTCAAGGTCTTGTAACCCTAGTGATAGTAAAGATCACTCGTATTATTTTGAATAATATTGAATCATTTGGTGTTAACTATTCCATTTCCATATCCAAAACATAAATCTTCTAAAGTGTGGTTAAGTAGATTCCGCATACTTAATCATATTCACACAAACATATCTTATACACAAAGAACGAAGGCTTAACCACCTTACCGTGTAATCGACCCTCAACATCATCAAACTGTACCCGCAGTGAACAACACTGTGCCACCAGGCGCGCCTAACCGAGATAGGGTGCCTAATACTGAGGCAGAAATTCTTGCAACAACTGAGGATGCACCCGATCTAACTTTGGGAAACTTTGTATCCCAAAATTATGAAACCCTAACCGCCCTCATGCAGGAAGAAGCAAGGAGAAGGGCAAGTACGAGCCTACAAGCTCGACTCAATTTTGGTCCTGAACGCGAACCATCACCACTGCGCCACCCACGAGGAAGACGCGCAGAACGTACCACTATCCATGATAGGTTGGGTACGACATCTGATTCACAATACTCAGAAGACAGCGAGAGGCGCACTAATGTTCACTCCAGACTTGGCAGCCGGGGAGTACAAGACCGATTAGGGCCTCAACATTCGCCAAGCCAAGGATCTTCCAAACCTGGGAGTAGGAGGATTCAAGATAGATTGGGGAGAAGAAGATCCCCAAGCAGAGATCCCTCAAGCTCTTCTTCTGAGAGAAGCCGGCGCAAGCGCCGAAAAAGAGAGTACTCTTCTTCCAGTGACTCCTCGGACAACGAGGATAAAGAAACAGGACACTGGAAGTCAAGAGGAAGACGTCGCGAGGAAGAGAATGAAGATATGTCTCTCCCATGGCGTCGCCAGAAAGTTGATGCGTTTACACGGCGCATCAGCGATTACTCAGACCGTAAACGCAGGCGCATGCCCACTAACGTGAAAACATATGATGGAACAGGTGATCCCGATGATCACCTAAAAGTTTTTGAATCAACCGCCACTATCGAAAACTGGCCACAGCCTATGTGGTGCCACATGTTTAATTCTACGTTAGTAGGAAACGCGCGCACATGGTTTAGCAAACTCCCACGTAGGAGCATCGGTGGGTTTGAGGAATTACGGAAAGCATTCCGTCTCAACTTCACCCAGCGAAAGAAGTGCGCTAAAAACCCTGTTGAGCTAGCAAGAGTGAAACAGCGTCAAGGGGAATCAACTAGCGCTTTTATGGAACGTTTCAAGGATGAGTGCATACAAGTCAAAGCATGTCCTGAAATCCTAAAAATTTCAGGGTTCATGAATGGGATCAATAACCCAGAACTCATTCGAAAGCTGAACGACAAAGTTCCACAGACTTTTGATGAGCTAACAAAGCGCACTAGATCCTTTATACAAGGAGAAGCAGCTGCTGCGGACAGCAAAAAGGGTTATTCAAACTATAGGCAGCAAGAGCAGCCGCGGAGACAATCCAATGATAAGAATAACAACCGCAGCAGGAATTACCGCAGTGGAAGAGACAATGACAAATATACCCCTCTTACAAAAACTCCGAGGGAAATATTTGTAACAGAAGGTGCAAACTTCTCAAAACCACCACCAATGCGCACTGCAGAGGAAAAGCGCATAGGGAGCGGATACTGCGAGTACCATGGCCAAAAAGGCCATACAACTAACGAGTGCGTCCAGCTAAAACAACTAATTGAAAAGTTAGTAAGAGAAGGCAGGATGGACCACCTCGTAAAAAACATCAAAGACGGAAAAGATAAACAGAGAAACGGGAGTAAGAAAGAAACCCCCAAGGAAAAAGCTGATACTATATACATGATACAGTCATGGCAGCGCAAGATAAAGCAAAAAGTCAGCCAAAAATTCTCTCCAGAAAAAGAGATATCTTTCCCTACTCTAGCTGCGGATAACGCAGTCGTGGAGCCTCTAACTATTGAAATACATACGGGAGGACATGATATCCACCGCATGTACATTGACGGAGGAGCATCCGCAGATATCCTGTACGATCACTGTTTCAAAAGACTGCGACCTGAAATCCAAAGTCAATTGATGCCAGCAACAACGTCATTAACAGGATTCACAGGAGAAAAGATCTGGCCCATGGGGCAGTTACGCTTGTTGGTGGTCGTAGGAGATGAACAACACTCAACCGCAACATGGATAAACTTTATGGTAATAAAATCCCCTTCACCATACAATGGTATCATTGGGAGACCGGGAATATCATCCATGCGCGCTGTACCATCCACAACGCACGGAATGCTTAAGTTTCCAGTGGAAGGAGGAGTTGTCACTCTCTATAACACAACAGTACCACCAAGAGAATGCAATGCGGTAACAACTGAAGCAGAGACTATTCCAGAACAGCGCACGGAAAAAACGCCAAATCTAAAAGTCGCTATTCATCCTGATTACCCGGACAACAAGTTTCGATTGGGGGATCTTTATCTGACAAAGGTAAAGCAGCCGTATGCGCACTCTTGCAAAAGAACCTAGACATCTTTGCATGGGAACCAAAACATATGACGGGAGTACCGCGCTCTATCACAGAGCATAAGCTACAAATCCGACAAGGATATCCTCCAATACGACAAAAGAAGCGCGGCCAGGCCCCAGATCGTGCAAAGGCTATTCTGGAAGAAGTACATAAGCTCGTAGACGCAGGCATCATGCGCGAAGTATACTACCATGACTGGCTTTCTAACCCAGTTATGGTAAAGAAGAGCGATGGCAGTTGGAGAATGTGCGTGGACTTCACGGACCTCAACAAAGCATGTCCACAGGACTGCTATCCACTACCAGAGATAGACTGGAAGGTAGAATCCCTATGCGGATACCCTTTCAAATGCTTCCTAGATGCATATAAAGGGTATCATCAAATCCAGATGGCAGCTGAAGATGAAGAAAAAACAGCTTTCCACACCAGTCAAGGAGTGTACTGTTACACAAAAATGTCTTTTGGCCTGAAGAACGCAGGCGCGACATACCAACGACTGGTGGACACAGCTTTCGAAAAACAAGTAGGCCGCAACTTGGAAGTCTACGTTGACGACCTTGTCATCAAAAGCCACATAGAGGATGAATTGGTGCGCGACATCGAGGAGACATTCAGAACATTAGGGCGAATAAACATGAAGTTAAATCCCAAGAAGTGCACCTTTGGCGCAACCGAGGGCATGTTCCTTGGATACTTGATAGAACCCGATGAATCAAGCCTTGTCCAGAAAAAACAAAGGATGTTATTGATCTCCCCTCACCGCGCACTCTCAAAGAAGCCCAGTCATTGAATGGAAAGTTAGCAGGGCTAAACCGTTTCTTATCTAAGTCAGCAGACAAATCCCTTCCTCTCTTTAAAACACTCACGAAGTGTACTAAAAAGGGAGACTTTCGCCGGACTAAAGAAGCGGAAGAAGCTTTCCAACAACTTAAAAACCATCTGGCATCTCTTCCCAAACTTGTTGCACCGCGACCAGGGGAAGAACTAATCATGTACTTATCAGCAACTCACGGAGCAGTTAGCGCAGTACTATTAACAGATAGGAACTCCGTCCAGACACCCATATACTTTGTAAGCAAAGCCCTGAAGAAAACAGAGACTAACTACAGTAAGGGTGAGCAAACGGACCGGATGGACCGGACCGACCGACAAAACCGACCGGACCGGACCGGACCGACCACATTCGGTCCGGTCCTCGGTCTAGGCTTTTTGGCTAATTCGGTCCTCGGTCCGGTCGGTCCGGTCCGGTCCGGTCCGGACCGACCAAAAAACCGAAAAAACGTGCCAAAATATGCCTAAATGGACCGGACCGACCGAAGACCGGACCGGACCGAACCGGACCGACCACATTCGGTCCGGTCTCGGTCTATGGTTTTTCCGGTTCTCGGTCCTCGGTCCGGTCGGTCCGGTCCGGTTTTTGGACCATGCTCACCCTTAAACTACAGTGCTATGGAAAAGCTGGTCTTAGCTTTAGTATTCGCAGCCAAAAGGCTGTGCAGATACTTTCAAGCGCACTCAATAGCTGTAATCACCGATCATCCAATCAAACAAGTTATCTCTAAGCCTGACGCATCAGGACGCTTACAGAAGTGGAGTGTACTGTTAAGTGAGTATAACATCTCATACAGACCGCGCACTGCAATCAAAGGACAAGTATTAGCCGATTTCATCGTGGAGAAGCCAGATAATGACAGCCTGACATCTGCAACTAAAACAGATCTACAGGAACCCTGGATTCTGTTCACAGATGGGTCCTCATGTGTAGATGGATCAGGCGCAGGCCTTATTCTTACAAATCCAGAAGGTATGAAATTCACCTATGCGCTACGCTTTGAATTCACAGCCACAAACAATGAGGCAGAATACGAAGCCCTACTAGCCGGACTACGTATCGCAATCCAAATGGGTGTACGCAACCTGGAAGCAAACGTAGATTCGAGGCTAGTCGCTAACTACGTGCTAGGCGAATATGAAGCCAAGGATGAACACATGATCCAATACCTGGAAAAGACAAAATCCTTGATCAAAAACTTTGACAAGTTCACAATAAAACAGGTGCCTAGAGGAGATAACAGGAAGGCGGACGCACTCAGCAAGATCGCATCCACAAGCTTCGCGCACCTCTCAAAACAGGTATTGGTAGAAACCCTAAAAAACAAGTCAATCTTGGAAATGGAGATATCCACAGTGATAGAAGAACAAGATCCTACATGGATGACACCTATCAGTGAATTCATTAGCAAGGGAACTCTACCCCAAGATCATAAGGACGCTCGAAGAGTACGGCGCACAGCGCAACGATTTGAACTACGAGACAACGTACTCTATCGACGCTCCTTCTTGCAGCCATGGCTCAGATGTGTTGGACCTCTTCAAGCAGACTACGTACTCCGAGAAATCCACGCTGGATCATGTAGTATGCACTCGGGGCCGCGATCCGTGGTGGCAAGCGCTCTAAGGTCAGGGTATTATTGGCCAACAATGCATCACGACGCACGCAATCTGATAAGAAAATGCAGCAATTGCCAAGTACATAGGCCAATCCCACGCCGACCACAATAAGAGCTAACACCAATTACCTCACCATGGCCATTTTACAAATGGGGCATTGACATCGCAGGACCCTTCCCCGTAGCAGCGAGAGAAGTAAAGTTCCTCATCGTAGCCAAAGACTACTTTACGAAGTGGATTGAAGCAAAGGCAGTGGTGAACATTACAGGAAACTAAGTCAAACGCTTTGTCTGGGACAACATTGTCTGTCGCTTCGAACTACCGGGTGCGATTATATCAGACAACGGAAAACAATTCTGTGATAACCCATTCAAATATTGGTGCGCACAATTGAACATCACACAACACTTCGTTTCAGTAAAACACCCACAAACCAATGGCCTAGTCGAGCGCGCAAACCGCAGTCTAGGGGAAGGAATAAAAGCGCGCCTTGACAGACACAAAGGAAGGTGGGTAGATGAGCTCTCGCATGTCTTGTGGGCGCATCGCACAACAATCAAAACCAGTACTGGCGACACGCCATTCTCCCTCGTCTACGGAGCAGAAGCCGTCATACCAGCGGAAATAGGAATGCCAACTATACGAACAGCAGAGGTCAACGTCACAACAAATGACGAAGAACGGCGCATAGACTTGGACTTACTGGAAGAAAGGCGCGAACGCGCAGCTATACGCGAAGCAAAGGCTAAGGCAAAAATGAAGAAGTATTATGATGCAAAGGTCAAACACACTTCATTCAGACTAGGAGACTTTGTTTACCGCGCCAATGATGCGAGCCACGTAGAGGACACAAGCAAGCTCGGACAAAAATGGGAAGGACCTTACGAGGTCACAGACGCGCTCGGCAACGGCGCATACAGGCTGCGCGATATGGAAGGTCACGACCTAGCGCGCACTTGGAACATCTGCAATCTAAAAAGATGCTACTTTTAGGCTACGGCCATTACACAGACACATTTGCACCCTACGAGGTGCCCAATAAGTGTTTGTTTTTCTTTTCTTTTCTAGGAATTGTATTTTTATTTTTTCAAAAAACTTGCAAGTATCAATAAAATGTTATGGTTTCTAGCTAACTCCATAGCGCATTTTACTTTATTGCATACATACTAATATATGTCAATATTGTTATCTTATATTTCTACTGCCTACATGGCGTGCATGCACCAATTAAAGACCCACGAAGGCATAAAGGATGAGTTAACCTACTAATTCACTCGTTGAGTAAGAGGGTTGCAAACCCATCAACATTGGATCACGCATCCTTGCTAAGCGCCTTACTTTTGAGACGTCGAGGTAAGTTTCACATGCACATCCCACGACGGGTGCGCATATACTAAGTACACCATACAAGCTTAGCAAAATAACGAGCCAAGACACTTGGTCAAAATACTAAAACTTTGCAAACAATGCAAGTACATTTTTTTAATGAGCCAAAACACTTGGTCAAATTATAAAACTTCGCAAACAATGCAAGTATAATTCTTAAAGTCACGCACTTAAAACACTTGGTTAAATAATTTGGCAAACAATGCAAGTATATTTTAAGTCACGAACTTAAACAACGAAAAGGTATCTTATTCAACATTTATTCACAAAAATTACAAGGAAAGATACATAAATATACAAAAAGCCTACACGCTATGGCGATGCTCAGGACTATCTTGCGGAGCAGAAGAACTCCCCGCTTCCTGAAGCTTTCTAAGAAGCAAAGCATCATTGGGAGATACAGTGGGAACACTCACGGGCACACCATCAGATCTGGGGATATGCGCAGCACCAATGCCACACATCACTGCCTTACCCTTGATGCCCTTCTTCTGAGCAGCCCTCTGCTCGTGACGCTCCAGAACCTCTTTCAAGGGAATCTCCCTCTCAAGAGCAAAGGGTTTGAGGATGTCGCGAGGCTGTGCGAACACAAGAATCTGCAGCTGCGACACATCAGGCTTCAGATAGTAATCTGATTGCCCTTCCCCATTCTCTCCAAGATGGCGCTACAATGTCAACCCCGCCATAAGTACATCTATGGGGTCGTCTTGGTCGCGCTCCAACCTTCCAATGTGCGGTAGCTCGAGGACCTTCAACCCCACCATAGCCTGCATCAACTCATCATAAGCAGTAGCACTATACCCAGGGACTTCCACCAAGTCCTTCTTCAGCAACTTGGCCTCATGAAGATCCTCCATAGCCTGCGATCTCCCACGCGCCATCGCACAGTGCACCACCTTCCCAAAGGCGTCCAACACCTCTTGGGACTCCAGCGTGCCCATAGCTGCCAGGCGCAGCCCATGGCTAATCAACCACCTACATTCACAAAGACAATTTGTGTAAGTAAAAAGCATGGCAACAAAGTTATTATGAAGAAGAATAATATAAAAGGAATACCTGCGCTCAGCAATGGTCGACATCAAATGAGGATATAATTCCTCGTCATACTCAATGCTTAGGCCACGCAGCTTGTCCTCCTGCGCCTGGATGATCTTCAGCATATCCTCCTTAAACTTGGCAATGCTAGCAAAGTGTTCCACCTTCTTCTCCTTCAAGAAGCGCACGGCCCAAGTTAGGTCGGATTTATAATGATGCAGTTCCCCACGCGCCTTCTCCACCTCAGCCATGGCGGACAATTTCTCGTGGGTGATCTTCTCAGTATACACCCGCGAGGCCTCCAACTCCACCTGTGCATCAGCCAACTGCGCACGGAGCCTCGCTAACTCCTCATCCTTCTGGGCGAGAGTACTGCTCTCCCCAGCATACTTCTCCCTCAACTGAGCCACCAGCTCAGCCTGACGCGCGGCAGTCGCAGCCAACTCATCTATCAGAGGTAGCGCCTCTCCACCCTCATCCACCTTGGCTTTCCCCTCCTTGTTTTCATTTTGTGGAGAGGAATCCACATCCACGAAGATTCCATCATTCTTCGCGGCATCATCCCTACAAAAACATACAGAACAGTTAATAAATATTACAACAAGTAATATACAAAAAAAAAAAGAAAAAAAAGAAAGAGAGATTATAGAGGTGCAGACACTTACAGAAATGGAGAAGCCTCAGCAGCCTTCTTCCCCGCGCCAGAAGTAGATGTCTCCTCCGCGGTAGACTCCGCATCCCCAATAAGGTGGCGACGTCTCTTCCTGGTGCCACTGCCCCCAGCCTCTCCCTTGCGCTTGACATTCTGCGCAACCTCCTCCTTCAGCACTTCCTCAGGCTTTAGGATCCTTATGTTGTCAGATGACTCCGAGCGCTCCTCCTCTTGCGCCACCTCCACATTGGGCGCCACACTCTGAACCGTCGTCACTTGTAGTGGCGGCATGTCTTCTGGGGCCACCGCTGGCAGCACGGTCAAGCGACCCTCAGTCGCCTCCAATAGCGGCTGCTCACCCTCCCTTAGAGGACGCACCCCTATCGTCACCTGCTTCGGCTTATCAAGCTTAACGACGGCAAACAGATCCATTTCTGCGCACATAAACAAAACAACAAAGACGAAAGGATTAGTTAAGTAAAGATGCGCATACAAAAAAAGACTTACAACATTTGAAGTAGAAGGGACGAACACCCACCCCGGCCGTCCTCACTAATAAAAGTTGGCACCTCGTCCGCAGCACCGTAATAATTGCGACTCAACCCCATGTGAACCAAAAACGCCTCCGGATAAGGGTTAATGGACAGGCGGTTAGTATCAAGAGTCTGCGCATCAGCCAGCCTATAGGAACCGGGTGCGGGGCGCCCATCCCTTGGCAATGTATCCTGAGTATAAAACTCATAGGGCGATGGAAAGACTACATCATCAACACAGAAAAAATACTCCCTCCAATTTTTTAGGGAGTCTACCTTATCAGTGTAGCACTGAAGCGCCCCCGGGCGCTTCGCAAATGACACCCACCCATTTGACCATGTCGTGTGGTAAAAGTAGCGGAATAAGGAAATGGTCGGTTCTATCGCAAGAAAACGGCAGTTTACTTCAAAATTCGACACCTTAGCCGCACCTATACAGTGCAGCTGTGAGATGTGGATGCGATAGTGGTTGAGCAAATCGCTCAGAAAGATAGATATTGGTACGCGGTAATTCGCGTACTCAAAGAATTTCGTGTATAGCCCTATTTTCCCTTCGGGGAAATCAGCTATACACGCGTCCACATCTGGAGCCTCTGGATGGACATCCAGAGGCACGAAGTAGTCACACGTAAATTGAGTAACATCCTCAACAGACATCGCAGAGCGAAAGTCCTCTAACTGGGCAACTATCTTCATTAATTTACGAGTAAAACGCACAAAAATTACCTACGAAAATGAGTATTTTCTTTGCAAAAAGCTTTCAAGAAAAGTGAACAATGGTGAGTGTGTGTTTTACTGTGTGATCGTAAAAAAGGGGGCGGTGACTCTTATATAGGGAGTAATAAACCCTAGATTATCTCCACGTGGATCCCACTCACAAAAACGTGTGGCTGGAATTGAACCGGTACATGCACTTTTTCCCGATTTACGAGGGCCACGTGGACACTACCCCCAATTTTCGAGGTATACGTTTGAAATACCCATGACTAGGTGCATTGCACTTTAGAATGGGCGGTAATATTTCCATGTTCTCCCGCCACGCTTGCCGCTGTTAACATTAGTCTAGTATCCGCGGCTACGAGCCGCGCACACTAGACTGGGGGGACATGATGACGTATAGTCTATATATGGGCCATGAGCCCAAATGATAAACATTACTCGGCCCAAACCCACCATGAGTGGGCTATCATAACGAATGACGGGCCATAATAATAACGGCTTGGGCTCACGAAGCCCAAAGCCCAACTAAACCAACCGGGCATGTGATAAGGATATTCTATTTACGGAATAGATATCCTTACCTCGATAAGCACCACGAGTGCGAAGAGTAAGGAGCAAGAAACCTACGCGGTTTCAGCCCCTATATAAGGAATGACATCTCTCATTCAAAGGTACGATATACAAATCCTAACTCTCTACGAGAACCCTAAATCGATTACTTACTCTCACGCCGGAGTCTAATCGGGGAAGACAATCCCTCGATAAGCCTAACGGTGTTGTTTATTTTCTTAGTGCGCAGGTAACAAGTACTAAGAAGCGAATTGGTACGAGAGCAAGAGCCAATAACCAGGAACGCCCAACTTTTGTATCAACAATTATTCATAACATAACAATTAGCTAATCAACAACTTGACTGGATTAGTTGGTTGGATCAATTGCAATTGTGTTTCTTTTGGTAATGCATACTGATGACTTTATCGGCAAGAGCTTACATTTGTTTATCTCATGCAAGCATCTAAAGACAAAAGATGTAAGGGTCAATATATACATGACACCTCGTTTATTTTCATACCCTTTTGTATATCGCATAATGTCTAAATCATCATTTTTTAAATCAATGGCTCTTTTCCTTGCTTGTATGCATGCATAACGCCCCCTCATGAGTTTCAGCGACATCTGTAATAGAAAAATAAATAATATATACGAAAATTATGTTTTGTCTAATTCTAACATACTATTTTGGACTCATTCCAAGTAATTACATTTCATGCATACGCTTATTAGTGAATGTGTACGAAATATGGGTCCTCCATAGGAAAGACACAATGTGTACGTGAAGAAATCAAAGTGTTCTCGCACTCATGGATTCCATAGGAACAAGAAAGTAAATCCTATTTGGATCGAATGGTTAGCTGATCCAGTAACCTCTTGTATGCCCTTTTAATTTCGCTGTAAATTTCTAGCTTAATTCTTGCTAGCTTGTTATCAATAAAAAACAGTTCGAAAAAAAAAAAAAAAAAATCTGGCTCGGCCTATACGGCCGCAGCCCGTATCACTAACCCTGTCTACGCACGTGTGCGCAACTGCGCACGCGTTTATATGCATGTGTCACACACTTATGTATTCTCCCTAAGCGATGCATGTATGGCCACACTTATGATAATTATATGTGCTTTTGTGAGTATATATATTGGTTTATGTTCCCTCAATCACCTTCTATAGATTTCACTAGTGTTCTTTCTTCATCTTCCTAAAATCTTAACATAATACATATTATCTACTATTTCACAACCAAAAATAATCTTCCATCTCAATTAGTGTCGAACCATGTCAGATTCAGAAGGCTTGGAGTCCCCAAAACCTCCATCATCAAGAAAGCAACCTCAAATACAACAACCCGATCTTGTAAAATGCCCAAGATGCGGATCAAAAAACACAAAGTTCTGTTACTATAACAATTACAAAAAAACACAACCTCGATACTTTTGTAAAGCTTGTAAGAGGTATTGGACTAAAGATGGCACTCTTCGCAATGTACCCATTGGAGGTGACCGCAAAAACAAGCGGCTTAGGCGGCCTATTATCAAGACCACAGCTACTGTGGCTATTAGGAACAACCTCTCTATTGATCAAGATAGTCTATCCCCAAAGTTAAGTGATCCCAATGAAGTATATGATGCTTCTAATAAAACATCGTTCTTTGAACCAACATGTAGTGAAAGGAGAGTTGATGTGGAATCATACATAGACATGGAAGAGTTCAATGGTCTAATCTCTTGGGATATCGGTGGAAGCTTTATAGGTTGTACAATGCAAGATTTTGCTCATGAAGATCTTCCAAAAGTAGGATTATCGAAACCTTTAAGCTCTTTTGAGACAAACCAATGTTCAAATATTCCAAGATCTTTTATCGAAATGCTAGAAAATGACGAGGATTCAACTATTACAACATCAAGCATGCTTTCGCCAAATTCTCAACAAGCAAGCAATATTTTGGAGCTAAGCAGTTGGAATTGGAATGATCTTGATACTTTAGCTCTAGAAGATATGAATAAACCTTGGGAAGATCCAACATTCAAAATATAAATATCTGTAACTTTGCATTAAGGAAGCATATCTTAATTGATGTTTAGTGTTCATATTTGTTTTTCTAGTTCTTGTTTTCTTGAACTTAGCTATCCAATGGCTTTCATTTTGTATTGTAACTTGCCCACTTAATTAAAATATCGACATAGGATCTATGTTCTGTTAAATCCATTATTGTCGCATCCTTTTTTATTTTTTATAATAACTCTATGTTCTGTTAAATCCACTTAATTATTGTCGATCAGATATTATCTTATCATTTTATGTAGTAGCTTAAATTAACTCCAAAGGTGTAGTGTACATAGTGGCGAGGGTTTAAGATTCTACATTGAGTTCAAACCTCACAAACGACAACTTTTGAGTTAGACCCGGGTTACGGTTGCCCGTTAAACCAACCTTTTTGTGAAATACGTCTTGTAAGTTCTTAAAACATTTTTCATATATGTTTTTCTCTCTATTGTCACTATCGTTTTTAAGCTTTTGGCCGACCAAATTTCAAGTAAGTCATCAATGAAAAAATGACAACTCCTAAGAAACTGAAGCCAATCCTTACTAAAATGTATGTAGGATTAGATTCGCTATGGAAGATGAGATGAATAATTTACGGGGACGTGCATGTGAGAGACACGAGGGTCTATATATAATCGATTGATCTATCTCAATCGTTTGAGTTTGTTAAACTGGAATCTGAGGGACAATTTATGTATACAAAATTGAATTATTGTTAGCGAGAAATGTATTAAGACATAAATGTTTGTTGGCGCGTTATATCAAATTTTATAAATAACACAAGCACGAATAAAATTAACAATCCCAGTTTCTTATCTTATCTTGTTGGGCCAATAGAACTACTATTCAGTCAACTTTGTCACTTCAATCCATTTTAGCAATGCAAACTTATACACTATATCATATCAATGTCTCAAATCAACGTAAAGTAGTAGAATTCAGTACTAAACGAATCTTACATATATTCTGCACCCTTAAAAGCGAACCACACAAAAAATTAGAGGGAATACAAATATACAATGAAAGAAAAGAAAATTTGAAAAAAATGTCACCAGTAGGTTTTATAACTGGTGCCTAATAATTATTGTTGGGGTCGGTTATTGGTACCCGTTAAAGTGCAAGTAATATACCCTTATATACTTACTAAAACTCAAAAACTTGCATATTTCCCTAAAATACAAGTTTTCAATGCATGATGTACAATGTAAGTTAAGCATGTTTTGAGGATATATGCAAATATGCAAGTTTTAGTGGTATATATGCAATTGCCCATTTTTTATTTTTTTTTTAATTTTTTTTTTTTAGAATTTTACTTTTATTATAAAACTGCAAAGAAAAATAGACAAAAAATACAAAGTTTTATAAGTTTAAAGTGGTAAAATATACAAAATACAGAGCAGAAAATCATAAAAAACTGCCATGTGGGTAAAACTGATAAAAAAAGAGCAGAACAGAAACTATAAAGTTTGACAAGTCAAAAATAATAAAAGACAAAAGATATTTAAAAAATAAATAAATAAATAAAATCCTGTCATGTGAATAAGTGAGCAATAGAACTTTTATTTATAGGGAGTAAACTTCAAAATACAACAATGTGGTTTACCCAATTTCGCATAATACATCCCTTTCGAAAAAGTTGCAACAAATACAACTCTCCGTTAGTAAAAGTGAACCAACATACATCCCTTAGTTAAAAAAAGGACTAACGGTGCAAATTTTTTCTCCGTTATCTCCTAACGAGATAGAGCACATTGCACCGTTAGTCCACTGGGTTAACGGTATTTGCACCGTTAGTCCTTTTCTTCTATTTTTTAAGTTAAAAAATTTAAAATTAAAAATAAAAAAAGTTAAAATTAAAAAAGAAGGGAAAAAACTTAAAAAATTAATTTTTTTAAAGTTAATATTTAAAAAAAATCAAAATTTAAAAAAAAATAATATTTGCGAAAAAAAATTAATTTTTTTTAATAAATACGCATTTTTTTAAAAAATTAAAAAAAAGGAAAAAAAATTTTAAAATTAATTTTTTTAAAGTTAATATTTAAAAAAATCAAAATTTTTTAAAAAAATTAATATTTGCGAAAAAAAATTAAATTTTGTTTTTTATAAATACGCATTTTTTAAAAAAATTTTAAAAAAGGAAAAAAATATAAAAAACTAATTTTTTTTAAAGTTAATATTTTAAAAAAAAATCAAAATTTTTTAAAAAAATTAATATTTGCGAAAAAAAATTAATTTTTTTATAAAAAAATTATTTTTTTTAAATTAATTTTTATAATTTTTTTTTAAAATACGCATTTTTTTTATAAAAATTAATTTTAAAAAAAATACGCATTTTTAAAAAAAATTAATTATTATTTATAAAAAAAAAATTAATTTTTTTTGGCAAATATTAATTTTTTTTAAAAAAATTTGATTTTTTTTAAATATTAACTTAAAAAAAATTAATTTTTTAAATTTTTTTCCTTTTTTTTTTTAATTTTTAACTCTTTTTTTTAATTTTAAATATTTTAACTTAAAAAATGGAAGAAAAGGACTAACGGTGCAAATACCGTTAACCAAGAGGACTAACGGTGCAATGTGCTCTATCTCGTTAGGAGATAACGGAGAAAAAATTTGCGCCGTTAGTCCTTTTTTTAACTGAGGGATGTATATTGGTTCACTTTTACTAACGGAGGGATGTATTTGTTGCAACTTTTTCGAGAGGGATGTATGGTGCGAAATTGGGTAAACCACATGGATGTATTTTGAAGTTTACTCATTTATAGGATAGGGGTACCAATAGTACCTCACTAAAGGGAAAATCATCCCCAGGGATGTGTACCTGCTGCAAAGGCTTATGAGGAGGACCATTAATGCAAATTAGAAAATGATGAAGGGTATAAGTGTATAAAAATGTAAGTTGCAAATTTTTGGGCATTGCTGCAGATAATTACATGCTGCAAACAGCAGCAATGCTTTCCCCTTCACTAAATATATGTTAACAACTTCATGTTATTCACGTAAAATTTTAATCCCTTGTTAATCAACACCTTTTCAAATGTCGCATTTCATTTTATTGAGGATAAGAGAAGGCTATAAAATAAAACTGCACCAAACATGGCAGGCTAGTATTATAATGAGCTAACTTCCGTCTCTTAGAAGAAAAGTTACAACAATGGATAACATGAGAACCATACTAGTAGTTACAAACTATGCAACATGATTTTGTTAGACTTTGTCGTCATTCCATGTCATGACAACAGAGTCCCTTACTTTCGGCTGCATCATGTTTCTTTCTTAAAGTCAATCAAACAACCCTTTGGCTGTTCTTCCAAACATGTTACCAGCCTGCATATAATTTGAAAAGTTCTTAAGCACCATAAGTGAAGATAATAAAGCCTAAGACAGACCTTAAGTTACTGTTATTAATTCTTTAGAGACCTTATATATGAAATTTCGTTGCAAACTTAAGTTTATTCTTTTTTAGCCTACCTAAAGTTTACAGTTTGATGTTTCAGAAAGTTAAATCCCGATGCTTGAGATTTGTAAGTTCTAAATAGGAGAGTACAGGCTGTTTACCTGCTTGGATGAGAGGCCCATCTTCTCCAAATCATTGAGCTGTACCAATATAAAATTTCAGCCATTAAAACGCTAATTAAAGGCACTAGGCATAACATCAGAAAATTACAAGTTTAGCCAATAAAGCAATAATAATGACAATATTGTTACGACCATATTGTGGTGTGTTAACCTCAAAAGGATAACAAGAGTCTAGAGGTTGCAATTTCAGTGGGTTGGTAATGGGTCAAATGGGGCCAGGTTGAAATAATTACCCAGTGTCGGTTACAGAAACATATTGTCAAAACTATAATCTGAATCTTAGAATAAAATCACTCTGTAGGTGTTTGTATGCCTTAATAATAGCTTATGGCTGAATCCCAATCCATTTGACATGTTCCAAATTCAGCTAAAAATTATTGATCAACCCGTTTGAGATTATACTCAACCTAAATTAACCCATTCATACGCAAATCAAAATTTGATAGATAAAAGGGTAATACACTAATACAATGGAGATGAACCAAATAAGAGAAGAGCTTACTGATTTCAATGGGCTCGTATCTCTAAGCTCAAGTATGTAGTCGGCCATCTTTTCGCCAATTCCCTGCAAAAAAGTATCCAGTAGTACTTCAATGAGAAACTTGTATACTTCTGATTTTTATTATAGCAATAGGCCAATAGCATATTAATATCTATTACCTTCAGCTGCATCAACTCCACTCTGGTTTGAAAATCAGAAAGATAGTTCAGTATAGCATAAGCATACATTAAATAAATGCAAAGCACCAAGATCAAAAGAAGATAACATTAACTTACTTGCTCGCTGTGTTTAGGAAGTTGATGTATTCCTGGGCAAGCGTGCTCTGCAGAGGGAGTTAAAATTTAGAACTTAAAAAAAAAAAAAAAAA
The DNA here is from genome assembly GCA_030686995.1 of Artemisia argyi. Lineage (NCBI taxonomy): Eukaryota > Viridiplantae > Streptophyta > Magnoliopsida > Asterales > Asteraceae > Artemisia > Artemisia argyi. The sequence continues at coordinate 89,505,101 of CM060681.1, read as the reverse complement.
AAAAAAAAAAAAAAAAAAAAAAAAAAAAATTACTAGAATTATGATGATTAATATCTTGCATATTTTGTACCTTCAAATTACAACTCATTGCTTTAAGCTTATTAAGCGGAGTGTCTGTGTTCTGAGTCATATCATCTGCAATATATTGTTGAATGGGACTGATTGGATCAATGTTAACATTGGAGTTGATGGGAGACAGAACTTTCCTTGCAGCTAGTTTAAACATGGGTGTGCTCGTTGTCTCCACTTTCTTAACCCGTTGTTCTGTTACAAAAAAACAGCCTCGAGTTAAGATTTGAGATCTTTTACTTCCTATGAGTGAATTTGCTAATTTCAGCTAATTTACTTTAAAATTATATTCCTAACAGGAGAAATAAATTTGTTTAGCTAGAACGGGCTAAAGGGGCTGAACGGATCAAACAAGTCCCAAGGTGAACTTTTACAAAAATTAGATCGCAATTAAAATTAAATGGTTTTACTAGTCATATTTGACACACTATTGTTGATAGAAAATGTAAACTCAAGCATCTCGAAATATTACCTAATACTGCCTTCGGTTTTCCTGAAGTTTGGAATGTCTTAAACTTCTTCACAGAGCTTATAGAACGAGAAAGTTTGGTCAGTGATTGGCCGTGTCTCTGACTACTTTTTGTCTTGCCTTTAGATTCAAGCCATGCATGAAGCTTTGCCTCCATGTTAACTTGGGTCTCTGGAGTATTATGCATCTGAACTGATTGTACAAAATTAGAGATACGCCTAGACCTTGCTGCCAAACTAACTGTATGAACAGATTGTTCATATTCACCTGGATTCTGGTTATATAATATTGAATGAATAATTAGGTGGTCAGAAAGTTGCAAATTAATGTAAAAGATAATCAACAAGTGTGTATGTCATACCAGACAGGCTACCATGAGAGCATGACTTGTCCCCCCTAAGGAGTCTTGCAAAATGCGTGTTAACTTGCTGTCTCTGTAGGGAATTCGGGTGCTGTTGTTGTTGAGTGCGTAAATCACTTGTGACAGTGCAAACAATGATTTATTGATCTTTGTACTCTCGTGAAGTCTAACACCCTCATTGCCACTTTTCCTATTATCTTCATTGCCTGATAACAATGAAGAAACAAGTTGAGAGTAAACCTTTTATAACAAGTCGCAAAATGGAAAACTATAGATTTATATATAAATAATTAGTATGTCAAATATGTATACAAAGCTTCCAATATTTACATCATATAATGACAAACAAGTTGAGAGTAAACCTGCTAAATCGATAAGATTTAGTTTCCCGATCAACGTATTCCCGAGACCATTTTCACAAGGTGTTGAAACATAAATGACTAGTACCCCATGGCTTCTACTCGAGACATCATTTAGACCTGTGTGTGCTACTTTTCGCCTCTGCAGTCCAGATAAGAAAATGCTTTGAAAATCGACCATTGAATGGATGGGTATTTTGGCAAGTCCTATGGGATGTGGATGTCCATCTTTATCATCCAAGATGACAATTTCCTTTGTTTTGACTTCCAAAAGATCATAGCACCTCTCCATGTAGATTTCATAGTATGAGATTTCTACTGTTTTCCCAGTGTTCTCGCACATTGAGAGTATGGTTGAAGTTGCCATTGGCATTAGACCTAACACCTCATCGGTTCCCTGCTTACCATCAATCATTTATGAATACTTTGCATTGACTTGATCAAATTTTCACATTCATCATTTTAAAACTGAACTACAGGTGGCACAATGGGTGGTTATAGTAACTACTCAATTCAGACAAGTTTATAAATGATTTTGTATGATCAGCATATCAACATTATTACCAAAACTCCAAAAGTAATCTGTATCTATAAATAAAAATATTTAGGAATTTGAGATGCTGCCTATGGGCCACTTTCAACCTCCTTGAGATGACAGAAACCTTAAATCGATTAACTCAAATGTATATGGATGATAGCTGCAATGTCGAGAATGAAGTATCAGATTGGAACTTATAACTCCATTCATAACTTCTTACGATATAATGATGTAATAGCATTTTATCAACAGTGGGATTGATTTCGAACAGAGCAATTCTAAATTTCCAAAACCCAAGTTCCGATAAAAAAAAAAAAAAAAAAAAAAAAAAAAAAAAAAAAAAAAAAAAAAAAAAAAAAAAAACACTTGTTAAACACAACAGTACATGAAGAGGTACGAAAAGTAACAATGTAAAAAACAGATGTTTGATCGACACACTTTATGTCAGCAATGTTTCAAGGGAGGTCAACTAAGTGATACTAAAGACAACATTCAAAACGTTTGGATTTAGAAGGGAGAATTTTTTTCATTCCAATATGGATCGAGAAACTACATAGTGAATTAAACTGCAACTTAAAGGTAACTACTGACTTTTGAAAACATCAGAAAGCAATGAAGCTGTACAATTAACCATTTATAGATGGGGTTAACCACCAGCTCATCAAACAAAATGAACAACATGTGGCAAGATGGTGATCGGGCATTGTAACAGATCAAAACGGGTTGAGTTGTCTTTACCAAACTTCAATCAGACACATTTTATAGCAGAAGTGTTTCAAAGAAGTCAATCAAATAATACCAAGGAATATAGTCACAACGTTTAGAGTGATAAAAAGGAATGCTTTCCATTCCAAGAGATTGACACATTTCGCTTATCCAATTTGGATTAAGCAAACACGTGACCAGAATAAACTGCAACTCAAAGACTGCCACTGTCTTTTGGACATAAAAATATCAGAAACCGAGGAAAAAGTAGAATTAACATCAATCTCAAAGTACAAAATACACGTGGCAGAGTTTCTATGATAGCAATTGTGATAACAACTCGCATCTATTCAATTTACTTTGTCATAAAAAAGAAACATACATCTATGTAAATTTCGACAACTACACATGTCAGCCAATTGCCATGTTACAATAATGATCAAACCTCTTCAAACAACCTTTACGATTTTCTCAATGTTGACTTTTTCATTCTTAGTAGGCCTTTTAACTCGATAACTAGTCAATCCAGTATTTCAAAAACCAAATCAACATTTGACGACAAAAATATCAAAAAAGTCGAAAAGGGTACCTGCATAGTGAAAGTTTTTCCACTACCAGTAGCTCCATATGCAAAAACAGTAGCATTTGACCCATTTCTCACTACTTGAGTAACCAACGGGATCACTTCCTTTTCATAAATCTCCCTCACATTTTCATCCCCTTGGCTATAGAACGAATCCACTTTGTAATTCTCGTTACGACTGCAAAAAAAAAAAAAAAAAAAAAAAAAAAAAAAGGTTACAAACACTAAATTTCATTTAACCGACTAAAGTAAAGACGAAAAGGTACCAGGAGTAGGGATCTTTGAGGTTGACAGTAACTTCTTCTTGTTGTTGTTCGGATTGAAATTGTGATATACAAGTGGTTCCTGGTGTCTCGTGAGACAAGAAAGGACGGACTCGAAGAATTACGCGAACTTTTGAGATCGGGTTGTCGGACGAAGGCTTAGTTGGTGTGTGATTCAGAGGAGTTGTTGCCATTGTAGAAAGAAAGGATTGGGAATTAGGGTTTCAAGTTTTGGGATTTAATTTTGGTTGTGTAGACCGTTATGGAAAGAAGAGGTTTCAAATTTGAATGTTGTAACGGCCAGTAGGTAGTGTGGGCCATGCAGGTTAGTGTGCTTTTGAGAGGTCCCAAATTTTGGACATTCTCTCGTTGACTCATTACTTTAATTTTCAAATTATACTCTTTCATTACTAAAATTAAAACGCAAAGAGTCAACCACGGTTACAGTGTAATTATATTTTGTGTTATTTGGTTACATGTTTAGTTGTTTTCATTATAAGTTTAGATATTAGAGATGGTTAAATCAAATAATTTTAGTTTGAACAACCAACTGCTTCCTAACAAACTTCCTAACCAACCTGCTTCAACAAATTAATTTTGAAATCTTTCCATAATAAGCAAGAAAAAAAGTCTCAATTTTACGCCTTTCTAATTATAGAATAGTCCTAAATGCATTATATAGTAGTATAGACTAGAACGGTACCCCCGTAATGCGGCGGCGGGTACATGTGACTATATTTTGCGCTATTCAGTTATTTGGTTACACATTTAATTGTTTTTTATGCTTTGTAAGTAGAGATGGTAGATATGGTTAAGCCAAAATGATTTTAGTTTGAACAACCAACCTGCTTCCTAACAAACTTCCTAATCAACTTGCTTCCTAACCAATTAATTTTGAAATTCTTTCATAATAAGCAAGTAAAAGTCTGAATTTTATAGAATAGTCCCAAAATACATTATATAGTAGTATAGATATGGATAATTGCTTTTTGCACAATATATATATATATATATATATATATATATATATATATATATATATATATATATATATATACACACAATTTATGGGTGTTTGTTTAAGTTTATATGTGAGCTTATGAGCTTATTTGATTTCAACGTATATTTTATAAGCCTCAAGTTTCTGGCTTATTTTAAGACTTGTGGGCTTATATAAGTTAATAAACTTATATGAGCCCACAAGTCTTAAAATAAGCTGGGAAATTGGGGCTTATATAATATAAGATGAAAAACAAGTAAGTTTAAACAAACACCCCTTAGTAATAATATAATTAAAACTTTTTTTTCTCTCCAAAAATAGCAGTTTTACTTTTAATTAATTAATTAATTCTTTTTTTAAAACTTGTAATAATTTTAAACAAGGGTCATGTGGTAAACTTGATTAAACTTCTTAATCTATTTTTATTAGTAGTCAATTAAATTGAGATATTTTAAAAATGAAACGCAGACTATTAATTTGGGACGTAGCGGGTATTCGATTAGTTGGTAGATTTGTGTAAATTTTATTATAACAAATATTTAGGTGGAAGTGTGATAAACTCGATTAAACTCCTTTATCTAGTTTACCAGTAATATAACGAATTTGAGGCAAAATTGAAAATAAAAGTAATAAATTCATGGGATGAAGAACATATGCGGAGTATTTAATATGGGAATTGATTTGCACACTTTGAAGATTGATTGTGACACTCCATCTATGCATTAAATATTTGTACAGTATTAACATTCTGCTTCAACTGCTTGTACAATGAAGCGTGCAAATAAATTTTTAGAGTGTGCAAATCATTAGCCATTCAATATAGGTTGATGGCATAATTGTAAAGTTGGCTAAAGTCGTTCTTTCTTGTGTCATTGTTATCTACTTGTTACCCGATGCACTAAGCAAAACAAGCGATTAAAGAGATGTATTGTAACTCCGACAAAAAATATTAGAGGGCTAGGTATGGTAACACCGAAGCCGGCGTTATGCCTAGTTGGTGCTGCGTTGGCCGACGTCACCATGCCGGAATTGTGGCGTTGAGCTCCAAGTTAATTCAATAACTCACAACGAAACGAATATATGGACTAAGGCTGCTCATCGGTTCAAAAACCGGACTGCACCGAGAAAAACCGGACCGGACCAGACCGAATCCGACAAAAACCCTAGACCGAGACCGGACCAAATGTGGTCGGTCCGGTCCGTTTGCTCACCCTAATATGGACAAACGTGCATTTTTTTTTTTGGATTTAAATGGGTTGTTTTTGATGTTGTGGTGTGTGAGGAGAGTGTGCGTGTGTTTTTTTTTTTCTGTGTGTCGAGAGAGTGTGTGTGGTGGTTACTGGTGAGGAAGATGTTTTTTTTTTTTTTTTTTAAGCTAATAATTTTTATAAAAAATGGGATGTGTTGGTTCAAAGCGAAGAAGATTATATCACCGGTTCACATGTGATGGTATGTGTGCAAAAAAGTAATGTTATGGGAGATGACAACACTTTTTTGATGTCATGGTGTTACGATATCTAGCCCTCTAATAAAATTGCTTCATCACACATCTAAAATGAAAATATTAAATATGTAAACCAGAAATCGACTCTTTTATGATGTAAACTAAAACAAGTTTTTGTGGACCGTAAATTGGGTTTCTAAATTCTCGTAAGTACAAAACTGGTTTTCGTAAATTGATATCTCGTTTTTTAAAACACGAACTTGTTAACAATTTCTTTACTAAATGCAAATAGCACATGTGTAGTGGGCACGTGTTAATAAAACCCTTATTTTATTGGGCTCTCTAATTAAATAATAGTCTTCCGTATTTTAGATTACACTTTCTAAATTGTGTTTGAGTTTTTGCTCTTGTTATAGGTTTTTATCTTCGTTTTTTTGGATTATGGTTCCTTTAGTTAGAGTTTATTCAAATTCATTTCCGCATTGTGCCGTCACTTTCACACTTGATTATACTTACATATCAGTAATAGCAACCATGAAGTAACTTACAATTACATTGCTATCATTGCTCTCTAAAGTTTTCGTTTTGTTTAAACTTGCATATCCTACCAGCTTCATGGCTTCTCTTTTTAGTTTTTTCGTTACAAATGCTAAAAGACGGATAAAATTGAACTTCTAAAATGTGACACTAACATATTGAAAATCACAAATGATGCATTTGTAATAATGTCATACAAAAAGTGATCTGTTTCAAAGTTTGGATGCTCATAATATAGGAATATCACTTGCTACACTCATAACAGAAGTTACTCATAAAACACGAATACAAACACCTCCTTAATTCGATATAATTTTGGCTTTTGATTCACAACTACTATGAACCCAATTTAAGGCAAAAGAACCTTGATCATCCATACCTTCTTAAAGAAACGACGTACCCAACTCTCAAGTTTTAATACAAAACAAAACCATATGTCAACTAAAATATGAAATCAATGATCTAAACCCACAAAGGGAAATTAACAAGGTATCAAGTTTGTGGCAAAGATTCAGTTAAAATGCTCCCATTCTTATGCCGATGTCTCTGGTAGGGATCACACCTTCATCCGATTTTGAGTAGAACACGTAATAAAGCTCAGAGACGATACCAGTGAAAACCACAAACGCAGCCCCAGCACCAAAAACACCTTTCCTTAGAGTCTCGCAAGAAGGAGGGTTTGCCGAAAGTACTGTCCTGTATTTTGTGTGATAAGCGTTTCTGACAGAACCAGCAAGCAAGCATGCCTCAGCAATGATGAATGTGACCCTAATGAAAATCAGAAGAACGAGAATGATTAGAAGTTAGATACGAACATAAAGGTGGAGATATTGACCTATGTGCTTATGAACTTGTGAATTCGGGTTATGTTGTATTCCTAGCGGGTCAAATGGATAAAATTTAAAACCTTTTTGCTCAAAAGGAAGCTAATTGAATGGGTTGGAAGTCAGGGAAATTCTACTTCTAATGCATGAATCCTACCGGATCGCTTTATTCAAAAGTTGAGATTAACAGTTTTTAATTATCTATTTAACTAACACATTATTACAACATTTTTTTTTTCCAGAATTTGGACTAAAAGTGTTTCGGGTCAGTCCTGCACGGGCTAACCTGTACCAAATTACCTGTTACCCAACATGCCTAACCCATCCATTTTGCCACCTCTACAATAGATTCATGAGGATGGTGCAGAATGCAATATGTGTTTGAAAGTACCTTGTTAGTGATATTAGGCGTTGTTGTTGTTGTTTTTTTTTTTTTTTTTTTTTTTTTTTTTTTTTTTTTTTTTTTTTTTTTTTTAAATGTAAATACTATTTTAGACTACCCATTTCTGCAATTATTACAGTGTGTGAGTTACAATGCTAAGAGGTACAGATGAGTTTTGTACATATAATTTATTTGACCTCGGAAAGTTATAACCTAAACCGCTTTCAGGTAAGTACAAGGTAAAGAAAGTAATTTACCAGCAGGTAATGAATAAGAAGACGGCTAATGCCCTAGAACGGCCAGGGCTCAGGGCTCGCCCAAAACACATGCAACGGGTTGCAAACATTACAAGGAGCTGGCTCAAAAGAAGGAATAATAGTGCACCCACACCCATCCCAGTTGCGATATCAGATTCATAGACACAATATCTTGATTTTGCATCATGATCAATTCGCGCCTGCCATACAAATAAATCATTGGTGAATACACAAAAATTTGAAAGATCAATAATGAGGTCATCAGAAACTATATACTTCATCTGTTACATGAAAACTGAAACATAATTCTTTCTTAGATGTTTATTAAAACATTATCTTACGAAAATATTATAACTAAATTTCACCTATCTCTACAGTATCTTCATTATAAATAAACAGATAACATCGATTTGGCTCCACAAAATTCCTTTACTTGTCAATGGAATTCTAGGTAATCGACAAATAGTCAATTAACTCAAACTATGTGCCAAGATAAAAAGTATGATTCTCTAAGGACGGATTACCACTAAATGACTATTTGTTGGCAATAATATAATACATATACACTACATATTATTTCAATTGTTCTTTGCTTTGCCATAACCAAAAGGATCTATTAGTTTGACCGACTACTTTGACGTTTTGAAGTCCAGTTGGTCTCACATAAATCAAAAGTCCAGTTTGAAATTTTCAAAACCCTATCGTATCCGTCATCCGGAAAGATTAGACCTGCCTCAAACTGTTTTCGGCTTTACACTACATTACACATAAATCGAGAGTCCAGTTTGACGTTTTGTAGTCCAGTTGATCTCACTTTACATTAATCTACAAAGACTAAAGTTCCTCTTTCTGATAATTGGAGTGCGATTTTGACTTCTAAAAGTCACATAACCAGGTTATAACCTTACAAATGAATAAGAAATGTATTGGCTACTGAGGGAACAACTGATTCTTACATTAATATTTTATAAAAATAAAAAAATATTATAATATAAAACTAGTTTAAGTAAAAGAGGTCTCAAGTTTAAATCTCACTAGCTACACACCTTGGGGTAGCCAGTGAAAGGTTAGGCCGCGTACATCTAAGTCAAATACTCGCCCTCCACGGGGTAACCTAAACAGGGAAAACCTCATCCGTTTTCGGTTCACCCATTTTTTTGGAACTACAAAGCTCAAAGGGTCAATGCACATTTTGAATTTGAACAGTTTTTTGGTCAAATTTTGAAGTGAACCATTACATAAATCAAACTAGAAAGTAGAAACTGAGCAAAGTCCATTAACTAGTGTTTTGACTTTTGACACATTAATTTAAATTCAATCACCCCTGTTGAGAAACTCAGAAACCTGGAATGGAGGACCAATATGATGTCTACAAATTCAACTCTGAGACAAACATATACTTCTTGTTTGATTTCTAAAAGTAAAAAATAAACTGGTTACCAACTTGGAAATTGATAAGAAGAACCAACTATCATAGTTTTTGGGAAGTATGGATCAATAAATTAAGTTATAAATGTAGTGTTCCAATAGAATAGTATTCTTTTAGCAAACCTAAATTTCAAATTTGAAAAGTGCTACTTTTTTATTTTCAAATATAATAGTGGACTGCTATTTACAAACATTAATAAAAAAAGTTGAGCAAAAGTAAAACCTAGATATTCTCCCTAACGATTAATTTAAGCAACCATATAATAAAAAACCAGGAATGGCCACATGAAGCATTTAATAATACAAGTATACAACTGTGAGGTACGCGTATACTTTCACCTTCCCGAAGTTGGAGTCACATAGTAGACTTCCTACGAGTCAAATGGATTGGTTTTTAACTTGTATACTAAGTATAAACATCTTTGTTACTAATAAAGGGATAACCAATATATTGTTGTAAATAGAAGCTTTTGAGCTAAAAACATAAATGAATTTTCGAGGAAAGAGTGGACTACTAGGTATATTCAACAAAAATTGAGCAAAAACACCTCTAAGCGTTGCATTTAGATCTTGACGTGTGATATGGATCTATCAGATGAGAAAGCCACAGGAGATAGTGTTTGGATGTGCTTTGGTTGTTTTCAGCTGTGATAATTATGTAATCAGTATATAAGAATACACATGTAAAATGACCCCTAAATAAACGGATAATCAATATCAATTTTGGTTATAGCTACTCCTAAGAAAATAAAACTATCTGATCTGCAAACAACCAGATGCAACTTCACCATACCCAAAGTCCCAAAAAAATTTACCAACGACGTGAAAACATAATAATTAGACAATTACTACCAAAATACAATGCCACATACCGCACATATGTTCTTCTAAAATAACAAATTAAGTACAAACAATCAAGTACCATTTCAAATGACTAATAATTGTGAGGCAAGCATATACTTCCTGTTTTATACAAGTTACATAAACCGGTATCTAATTTTAAACTGATAATAAGAAATGTATCTTGGTTTTCAAGCAGTGACGGAACAAGGGTGGGTCCCGGGACACCATGGATTTTTGTGGCGTATTGTTAATTTTGTTAAAAAACCTCGATTTTTCTTAAGTGTACCGGGTCCCTAAAACTTGTGTTTCTAGTATTGTTTAGTTTATTCTAAGTGCACTTGGTCCCTTTGTCTCATGGTTCCGTCCCTGTTTTCAAGATGTATGGGTTAGTAGCAGTACTCTACAAAAGTAATATTCCAAATTTCCAATAGAGTTTTAAAAGGAAATCGAAGATATGCAGATCTTGACATTGAAAAGCTTTACTCCTGAATTTATCAAATTTTAAAGTGCATTACTACAACATTAAGCAAAAGGTTAAGCAAAAGCAACGCCAGCAAATTCTTTCAAGGGAGATTTTCATATATATCCCTCCCTGGATGAATATTTACAACTGATTACATAATTAAGACTTTGAGAATGCGAACAACAAAGTTAAAACCAGGCCTAGCCACATGAATTATTGACTAATATAATTGTAGTTTGTGACATTCACCTTTGCACATTTACAGTTCACATCTGACTTTCACAGTCAAATGGATCAATTCTTAACTTATGAATTAATAAGACTATTTGTTATTAAGAAGGAAACAGCTACAACATTAGTTGTTATTGAGCTAAAAACATAAACGGCTTGTGCAGATTTGGAATTTATACGACTTTACTCTTGGACATTTAATAGTAGAAGTTGACTAGCACGCAGATATACTCAACTAGAAACAAAGCAAAAACATCACTAAGCATGGTGGTCTTTTACTCCGTATAAGTTATTATGTCATATGGAACAATCAGGATCAGATATCGTAGAGGCTGCAAATTTGCTAGAGAAGTGTTACGGGCGTACTTCTTCTAATATGTTCAAACTATAATCATTTGTTTCAGTGTTGGTAAAATTCTTATTATTTAAGGAATAAGGATATAACATGTAAAATGACTCAACAAAATAAACAAGATCAGTAGGGTTTTGACTAATTACCCAAATTTTTTGATTATTTGACTACTAGATAATTAGAAACAGTTTCACAATACTAAAACACTAAAAACTGGCCATTTGCGGCTTAATGTCAAACACCCCTATTAACTCATTTACTTTAATAACGATACAATCACATACATTCCTCAATCAAACCTAAATCCTAGTTTTGACGATTAAAAGTCAAACAAATCAACATTTTTTTATCAGGGTTTTTTATAAACATAAAAGTGTAACAAATTACTAAACATCAAGAAAAACTAAATAAGTAACTTAAATGATAAAACAAACAATACCCACATCAAATAAAACAAAACCCACAAATATAATCAGCTAAAGAACATAAAATTAATAAGGAAACAAAAACTTACAGAAGCTCTTCGTTGCTCAGCAGCAACAGCAAGTGCAAAAGCAACAAGATCCAACAAAAACACAACAACCAACAACAATGTTGAAGCCATCTTTTCAAATCTGATTAGGTTTGCTTAGTCAATAAGTAATCAAAGGATAAAAAAAAAAAGGTTTCTTTTTAAGTTTGAAGTGAAAGTAGCGTGAATGGTTTGTGTCTTTTTAAGGTTACTTTTTCTGTCACGCAATTTGTTGTTCTTTTTGTGTTGTGTTGGCGGTGGATTTCAAAAGCGGAAAATATTTTGTTGGATTGGACCAATTAATGCTTTTGGGCTATCATTATTTGGGTTTGTCTAATACTAATATTTGGTTAAAAATAACTTAATTAATTAATGCTCGGTTATCAAGTTTTTTTTTTTTTTTTTTTTTTTTTTTTTTTTTTTTTTTTTTTTTTTTACAAGTAAGAAGAAGTATACTTTAAAGTTAACTCAATCAACTTTTTTTTCAAACATTTTCCTTTCTTTTCCTCCTTAAGTGATACTCGAAAACACAACTATTTTTGTTTCACTTCATTTTCTTTACTTTCATTCCTTAAGTAATCATCAAGAACACATGTAAAGTGAAAATGCTCCGTGCACGACGTTCTTGGCCTGACCAATCCTTATTATTTGTTGTTTTATATAATTAGAAAACATTATCATGACGTTACTATATAAACTAGAGTAAATTGCATAAATCGTCCCTAAACTTTGGCCAGATTGCATGTTCCGTCCTAACCATTTCAAAAGTGCAGAAATCGTCCTTGTAGAAAACCTTTGAGTAAATTTTCGTCTCTAATTGGGACGAAATATGCAATTTCACACTTTCGAATTATGCAATTTTCGTCCCAACCAGGGATGAAAATTTGCTCAAAGGTTTCCTGCAGGGACGATTTCTGCACTTTCGCAATGGTTGAGACGAAACATGCAATCTGGCCAAAGTTCAGGGACGAAACATGCAATTTACTCTATAAACTATTACGTAATATTTGATTGATATCACACTTATCATGTTTTCTTAAATAACATAAGCGCGCGTATAATTTTTAAGAGTTTACTGATTGCATAAAAAAAAAACTAAAAAAAAAAAAAAAAAAAAAAAAAAAAAAAAAAAAAAAACTCATCAATAATCATTTTTCATCAACAACCCAAAATCAATTTTCATAAGCAAGCCACTCATTTTCATCAACAATCCAAAGCCATCTGCAACCAAAACTAATGTTCATAAGCATCAACGACCTATTGTTTCTCAACAATCCAAGGCTAATGTTCATATGCATCAGCAACCTATTGTACAACAAACCCAAAGCTATCAACAACTCCAAGCCATTGTTAATCAAAGCCAATGTTCATAAGCACCAGCGACCCAAAGCTAATGTTCATAAGGATCAACAATTGTTCATCAATAACCACAAAACCAATGTTTATAAGCATCAACGACCCATTGTTCATTAGCAACCCAAAGACAATAACAATTCATTCTTCATTAGCAACCCATTGATCATCAACAACCCAATGCCATAAACAACCAAACAATCAACTTATTGATTATACAAACCCATGTCACCAACTCTTTAACACAATCAACAAGCATTACAAAGAACCAAAGAACTTCATATGCTCTCGATGTGAGCTAAGAACATCTTATTTTTTTGTCACTTGAATTTGTGAAAAACTAGAAGGGGTTGAATAGTTTTATCAATTTATTTTCATTAATTAGAAAAGCTTTTGTGAAAAAACTTAGATCCAATTCTTTAGTGAAATCAACTAACACCAATATGAACACTAACTATACTAACAAGTGTAAACAATAAATATAAAGAGTAGGGATGGAAAGATCAAACCCAGACAACGAGATTTATAGTGGTTCCGTAACAATAAATATACGTTTTTGCCCGTTTTAATCCGTTTTTATACATTTCTGTCTATTTTTCTTACGTTTTCATATGGTTTTATCCATTTTTTTTACGTTTTCGTCTGTTTTTAAACATTTCTTCCGTTTTTATTAGTTTTCGTTCGTTTTTCTTCTGTTTTCATACATTTTTACACGTTTTGATCTGTTTTCGTCCGTTTTTTTTTTTCGTTTTTTCCATTCTTCTTACGTTTTCATAAGGTTTTGTCCATTTTTTAAGTTTTCGTCCGTTTTTCTTACATATAATCATATTTTCGGAATTTTATTTTTCAAAAACTTTATTTTTCAATTTTAAAAAAATTGTAAAAAAAAAAATTAGAAAAAAAAATGAAAAAAATATTTTCGCTAAAAAAGGTTTCCAAAAAAATCTCAAAAACTTTTTTTATTCAATTTTTTTTTCTAAACTTTTTTTTTCGAAAATAATTTAAAAAAAAAATTCAAAAAAAATATTTTTGAAAAAAAAAATTCAAAAAAATATTTTCGCAAAAAAAATTCTAAAAATTTTTTTCTTAAAAATTTTGAAAATAATATTTTAGAACAAAAATTGAAAAATTAAAAAAATAATTGAAAATTTTTTCAATAACTTTTTTTTTTCAAAATTTGTTTTTCTATAAAATTTTAGAAAAAAAAACATTTGAAAAAAAAATTCTAAAATATTTTCTAAAAAAATTTTTGGAAAAAATAGTTTTTGAAAAATAAAATTCAAAAAAAATTACTAACGAAGAAATACGGACGAAAACATAAAAAAAAAAGCGACAAAACCGTATGAAAACGTAAGAAAAACAGACGACAACATAAAAAAGCGGAAAAACTGTAGGAAAATGTAAGAAAAACGGACGAAAACGAATAAAAAAGGACGAAAACATAAAAAAAAAGGGACAAAACCGTATAAAAACGTAAGAAAAATAGAAGAAAACGAATAAAAGCGGATTAAAAGGGACAAACACGTATGAAAACGTAAGAAAAACGGATGAAAACGTATAAAAACGTATGAAACGTCTAAAACGGATTAAAACGTAATAAAAACGAACAAAAACGTATAAAAACCGATTAAAACGTATTAAAACGGATAAAAAAGTATGAAAATGTAAGAAAAACGGACGAAAACGAATAAAAACGAACGAAAACGTATAAAAACGGACAAAACTGAATTAAAACGTAAGAAAAACGGACAAAAACGGATTAAAACGTAAGAAAAACGGACGAAAATGACTAAAAAGGACGAAAACGTATAAAACGGACAAAACCTTATGAAAACGTAAGAAAACGGACAAAAATGTATAAAGGACTAACGATGCAAATGATTGTTGGCTAAATGGACTAACGTTGCCACATGATAACTAACAGAACTGACGGCCGTTAACTCATGGATGAATGGTGCAAATTCTGTGCGTAAATTCGAGGGTATTTTAGTCATATCACATTTTTTTAAAACTATTGGACCAAAAGTGTTACGGGTCGTCGGATCTTGACCTGGATCCGTTACTTTTTAAACTATTGGACCAAAACCGTTATACCCGGTAGACCACGAGGACCAAAAATGTAGTTAACTCTTTCCATTATTTGTTCTAGAAGTATTTAAAAAAAGAATCGTCGTTTCATTTTTTGGTTTTTTGTGCAAAAAGTCAGGCACACACAAGGAGTGCATGTAAGAAAATTAGAGCTGAAATTTATTTTATTCAAAAGAAAATAGTTATTTACGGTGGCGGAGCGAGGAGATCTAATCAAAGGGGGCAACGAGTGATCCTTCTTTTTATTAAAAAGGGAAAGGGCTTTTTCAGCTGGTGCGCAGTAGCGCACTTCCGTTTTCCCTTTACTAGTAGGGGTCCCGTGGTTCCTATGCCGCCGCCTTTCCCGGTCCTTTTCTTTTAGTGCTTCGACCCGAAGCGATAGCTTCTAGCTAGTTCAGTGGATAAGATGGCTGCGCTCCAGCTCACTCAAGAATGGGACGGCAGTGGTCCGCCGGCAAGCTCGTTCTGATCTTGGACGCAGTACATTGGAATCCTGAAGCACCACCACGAACGCTACCGCGCGTCCACCTGCGGTGCGGTAAGGCACCACCCTGTTGTGCCAGCAGCCAACTCCGGCGTGTCAGCTTAGTTATCCTCATCAAGCCACTTACTTGATGTCTAGCTTCCTAACTGGTAGACGGTTCCTTTTCCCCCCAGATCAATGAAGAAGGGAGAAGTCACTTGATTCTTCCGAAGAACCGAAAGCGAAGCGCTATGCCGGGGCGGGGGGACGGGAAAAGAAACGGCTCCGAAGAAAGAAATTGGGGTTCCCAATGCTTCTCCACGCTCAACGAGATGCGCCAACCTCGGGATGCTTTACTCCTAACCCCACAAGGTTCCGAGACGGAGCTTAACCTGAGTCTCGGTTAAGAACGGCGATGACCTATGTTTCACACGGCGCACGATTCCATGGATAGTTTCATTCGAGATCGTGATGGAGGACATAGCTTACGATCATCGGCTTTGATCATTCCACTAGGCATTTGATTAGGACATTGCACAATGATCCGAACACTTTGTCGCATCTCTTCGATACGAATACAGTAACGATCATAGCGATCTCCTCTGGTACCTAATTTTTGCAATGGGTTGATTTTCTTTTTATATTGAAATTTAACATGGGTCGGATCGAGTCGGTATTTATTAAACGCGAAAATCACTTCTTCTATGCAATTAACATTAACTTATAAAGTGATGTATATAAAATGAAATCCTAACAGATGATACAATTTGAGCAAGTTCATTTAAAATAGGATCAACTCACCTTTTAATTCATTCTTACTTATAAAAATATACTAACACGTAACTAAAAATAAAACAAGCCAAGAGTGATTAAACTTGTATCAAAGTGATTGGTACTTTTTTTCTTATATACGCTTATAAATATAGTATGGATGTTTTATTTAAATGTTAACATAAATCTATTTTTCAAAATGAAACTTATATTTAAAACTAACCCTTTTAATAACTAGTAGAGCTATGGAACAAAAAAGGGACGTACAACGGTACAAACGTAAATATTACGGAGTATTAAATTTTATAGTTTGAATAGAGTAGTCCATAAGAGCACTCGGTAACATGACGATGAGTAATCTCATAACTCACCGCCACGTCAGCGTTAAGGTTTTAACTTTATGCGTTAACTTTAGGGGGCGATAAAATAACTCACCAGAGTTCTGCCATAACTCACCAAAAAACACCTGAGTTATCCCATAACTCGGGGGGCGGTAAGACCTGAGTTATGCCATAACTCACCCCCTTAACGCTGCATTAAGAGCATAACTTGCAAATAACTCACCCCCTCGGAAGATAACGCACCCCTTAACTGGAGTGCGTTAAGCTATAACTCGGGTGCAAAAGTCATGATACCGAGTGCTCTAAGTCCATTGGTTAATTAACTTTGCATCCCACTTTTCCATTTCCCAATTAAAACTCATCTTCTTCACCATGCTTTCTCACCCATAAAACCAGAGGAAAGAAACAAGCCATAAATAAGTTTGCTTATTCAACGGAATACCAGTTACACGTCATTTGCGCCTTTTAGTCATCTACATCAAGGGCATGTCCCCCCACTACTCTCTACATAGCTCCGCCCCTTGTTATTTATGGTTTCTTGATTTAGCAAGTTAAAACTAGAGTTGTTTTAGTGGTTATCTGGGATTGTAGCCTGGTAGTGTTTCCAGGATTGCTATCTTTATTAAATCTGTTTTGTAGTTGTGGTTCAGTGATAGGTATGGTAAGATGATAGTATTGATGAAGTTTGTGAGTTGATATATGGACCTGTTATATCTTGTTAACCTGTTTGAATGTATATGAAAAGGAAATGATGCAGATAGAAACAAACAATGTATCCTCTTACTCATTGTTTTACTTATCATTCTAATGTACCATGTCAATCATATATACACTGTTTAACCCTGCTTTGGTGGTTTGCTCTCATGCTGTTTTTTCAAGTGTGCTTGTTAGCCTCTGATGTAGGCTTGAGTGTTGCTTTTTGTAATCTTCTTTTTTGTTTTAATAATACTGAAGACGCATAGCTTTGACAACGTGTATTTATTTTAATTTTTGTATATATGGGTGGTCTCTCTGCTACTGACTATCTGTCAAACCTGCTCAACAAAACGAATCATTAAAAAAAAAAAAAAAAAAAATGCAGTAAATAATTAGATTGTCTACATTTTTTAAGAACACATGTCATTTTACGGTAGGTAAAACAAAAAAATAACAGTAACACATCTGGTATGACAAATTGTACTACAACCAGCACCAATACACAATCCATAACCGAGCCAAAGCGAGAATGTGGCTGTTTCTATCTTCATAAAACCCAACCCTTATTTCTGTCAAATACTTAGCTTTGTTTCCCTTCAGTTCTTAGTTACTGCAGCCACACAACCAACAAATAAATAAATTTCACTTCCTTGATCATTCTCATTAGCATAATTATATTAAGATTCTAAAAAAAATACGATTTCTGGACATTTTCTTGATCATCTAAATAGAATCCATACCCTTTAATTAGATATCAATAATCAGTAACCAAACATCAACAACACTTAAAATTTTCATAAAAAAGCACACCTTACAAATTATGAATTTTTCAATATAATCATGGCGCAGCAAACATGGTGCTATAGCGGCTCCATGGAAACCATCACATATCACATGACACAGTTATAACATAAAGACACCAAGCACTCTAGCCAAAAATAAGGAACAAGGAAACTAAAAAGGTCAATAAACAAATAGAGATAGTGCCTTGTTCTACCAACAAAGTTAGTAACCAACAATAACTAACATGCAGATTAAAAAAACATTAACAACCGACAACCATGCATAAAATCCAGGTCTTAAAAACGACATTCAATCTCGCTTCAGCATCATCAAGTATCCTCATCACAAGCATCCTCATCAGCAGTCTGGTTGGATGGAAAGACCTCCAAGTCCAAATACACCAAATAACCTCTGAACCAGGAAAACCTAACAAGAAAGTGCCAATCACGATCTGTCTTGATCAAAACATTCCCATATGATTTCTGAGGATGCTTGAAGGTTAGTTTGTAACATCCAGGAGACAGCTTAAGATCCTCCTCAATCAAACAGATAACATCTTCAAACGCAACAGTGGACTCCAGAGGATAATGATACTTGGCCTGCACAGCAACATAATTAATGACAATAGTAATTCCATAATCACCCCCATGAATCCTTACTAGTTTTCCGTCACACTCCTTCCAAACAAAGATGTTTAATTGCTCAAGCCTTGCTTTGAAAGTCGACAAGTCAACTGCATATAAAGTATAAACATATCAAAACTTGATAAAACTTGCACATGATAGTATCATATCAATAAGAAAACAATGCAAATAAAAATATTCATGGTGCGGATCATAAAGGGATATGTAAATAACGCTGATGTATAACATATATTATAAAAGATGAGTTAATATTAACTTTGCTTTAGTAATTAATAAAGCAAAGTTAATATTAACTCATCTTCTATATAGGTACAGATTTAATAGATTTGTGGAATCTGAATGGGCATGGTAACCTGAAAACAAGCATTTAGTATTCAACATGGGTATAATTATTAAAAGCCATTTTCAAAATAGGTATTCGTTTAACTGTAGTCATGGTCAAATGTAATATGAATAATTGAAACCAAAAGATAAAAAAGCCACACAAATTAATTCATGTTATACTAAATAAAAACCAAGATGATGTGTACCCTGTGTAGAGAAGAATTAAAAGAAAAAAAATCAAATCTCTAAACATATGGTCACAGGTAAGTAAGTATGGGTTACATTTATTCATGGGAGTGATACCGAATACACCCAAAATGTATGGAATTTAGTAACACAACCATCAGTTGTAATGCATACCAATTAATAAACCGACTTCTATTGGTACAAATTTATGTTAAGAAAATTCATCAGAGTTATGGTGTATACAAAAAACAAAGACATTAGCATGGTGCGGTGGTACTAATTAATTGCATATAGTTTGAAAATAGATTCAGTATCAATTACTTTACCATTGAACATAGCTCGGGCTTGCTCTAAAGTCACTGATCCATTGTTTAGCGAAAGAATTGCTTGCTTTGTTAAGCCATCCGGCGAGTTCTGTCAGATATTAATCAACACAAACTATTACAAATTACAAAACAGAGTCAAATCCATATATAAACGTACAAACATATGTGAAAAAAATCTGAACCACCACTAAAAAAACACAAATTACATGACTCGAGTTATATTGAGATACCTCATCACAAGCGCCCTCATCACAATCATCCTCAACAAAAACATTCTTAACATAAGCCTCCTCGTCAGAAGAATCCTCATCACAAGCATCCTCATCACCACAAAAATTCACAAAAGAAGGTTCTTCAAACCAAGTATACTCCCAAGGATCCTCATCACAAGCATCCTCATCACAAGTCTGGTTGGATGGAAAGACCTCCAGGTCCAAATACACAAAATAACCTCTGAACCTGGAATACTTAACTAGAAAATGCCAATCACGATCTGTCTTGACCCAAACATTCCCAAATGATTTGTTAGGATGCCTGAAGGTTAGTTGGTAACATCCAGGAGACAGCAGACGAGTCTTCTCAACCAAAAGTTTAACATTTTCAAACGCATCAGTGGACCCCACAGTATAATGATTGCTGTACTTCACAGCATCATAAGTCTGCATAATTTCAAGATTTATTTCATAATCACCCCCATGAATCCTTAATCGTCCGTACATAGGATCATTCCAAACAAAGATGTTTAATTGCTCAAGCCTTGCTTTGAAAGTCGACAAGTCAACTGCGTTTAAAGTATAAACATATCAAAACTTGATAAAACTTGCACAACATAGTATCATATCAATAAGAAAACAATGCAAATTCTATTGGTACAAAAAATTTTGTTTAGAAAATTTGTCAGAGTCACGGTGTATAGTAGTATATACTAACCAAAAAAAAACGTTGGTATGGTACTAATGAATTGCATAGAGTTTGAGAATAGATTCATTCAGTATGAATTAGTTAAGAAATTACCATTAAACAAAGCCCGGGCTTGCTCAAAAGTCAGTGTCCCACTGTTGAGCGCAAGAATGTCTTCCTTTGTGAAGTGTTCCATCGAATAGTAAAAGAGAAGAGATCCAGGGTTTACCTTGGGCAAAGCGGTGAAAGAGAATGCAGGGTATCTTACTTATAGGTATGGGTAAACCAGGTGGAATAGGGCCCGGGCCCGGGCCCGGGGCTTTTTTTTTTTTTTTTTTTTTTTTTTTTTTTTTTTTTCAATTTTATGTATTACTAGTATATCCGACCCTTTGGGTATATCTTGATGAGCAACTAATCCAAGACCATAAGGTACGTGTACCTGAATCTGCAATCTTAACAAAAGGGTGCACGAGTGTTTTCACCCATTTGATCAAGTCAGGTGGGTTGGTGACTAACCTATGTGTGACACCGGATGAGCTGCTTAGTGTTTTGGTGGTTGTTGGGTTTGACATTTTGTTTGTGTTTGTGTTTTTTGAGGTTTGAGTTGGATTATCCGGTGGTGGTGGATGGAGATGCAATGGAGTTTAGAGTTTTATACCACCTTCAACTTATGGCTAATATGGGTATTACTTGGTCATAATTTTGCCCTTACAAAAATTGGATGATATAAAATGCAACTGTGTTTTGCAGCCAACCGTAGTTTTGGCCTGGCAAAAACCATCTGGCATAAAATGCAACTGTATTTTGCAACCGATTTGATAACTGAGCCAGGGTACTAGATATGGGATTTCAATAAGTGCCACAGTCCATAGACATAACTCTATGTGATGTATATCTAATTTGGATAGTACTAATTGGCTATTATGATTCAGTTACTCTATGATTCGTAATTATAAGAGCTTTGTATAAGTTGTGGTCATAAATGATGATTTCATAAGTGATATAACGTGTGTTTTATTTGACACCCATGATCTTTCAAGTTTGTTGTTTTACAGTGCAAAATGGAAGGATGGCTGATTGCAAGATTTACTCTGATTAGCAACCTCTACGATTGCAGCTGAGACATGAATTAATTTGGGTCAAGTTTGTCATGATGTTTTGTAAAGAATGATGTCATTGAGGTGCTAAAGCGAAACTTAATAGGTTATTGGCCATAGCAAATACATCCTCTTTTTTCACATGTTTACAAAAAAATAATGTCCAAGTTAAAGTTGAGATATAAGTGATAAATACTGAATAGACGGCGTTCTAAGTTCCCATGAGACCTGTACTCATAAATGATTCTCTTGTGGCTTTCATCATTGCAGCATCCAATTAATGGAGTCAAAATTTTATGATGAACACTTGATAGAAGATGAGCATGCACATGATATATATTTGGTAGTTTGCCACAGGTCTCGTCGCACAGAGTTTCTAATTTCTTTAATTACTGCAGCAGCTTGACCTCAGCCTGAAACTTCTTGTCTCCTTTGAATAATGATTCAGAAAGCATCTTGTATACAATCAATATACCCATGGTAACAGTAACATCAAAGTTGTATGTGATATGAATATTAGTACTGCTTTAATTATAATTTCTAGCCATGTGCCTGTTAGTGCGCTGTTATGTACATTAGTTAAAGATAAGTTTAGAAAACTATATAAACTAAAGATCATATGAAATCTCACAGCTTGAAAAAGAAGAAATTCTCAACCCACATACTCATTTTTGTGGGTTTCAAGCGTGACGCTAATTTGAGAATGCATATGAGAGGTCATGGAGACGAGTATAAAACAGGAGCTGCATTAGCGAAACCGCATAAGGAAATGGGATGAGAACCAAAGCTTATCAAGCGATATTCATGCCCTTATCCTGGTTTCAAAAGGAATAAAGATCACAAGAAGTTCCAGCCATTGAAGACAATATTGTGTGTAAAGAATCATTATAAGAGAACTCATTGTGATAAAAGCTATACGTGTAGCCGTTGCAACACCAAGAAATTCTGTGTTATTGCAGATCTTAAAACACAAGAGAAGCATTGTGGAAGAGACTGATGGCTTTGTTCGTGTGGAACAACGTTTTCAAGAAAGGATAAGCTTTTTGGTCATATTTCTCTTTTACATGGCCACACTCCCGCCATTCCATGGATGAACCAAAAGGAGGACCAGTTAGTGTACAGGAACAAAGGGATACTAACAATAATAACACTGAAGGGCCTAAAGATATTGTATTCTTTGATTTCAATTTTAATTCTAATGGTGCGAGTGGATCTGGAGTTCAAATTGGTGGCGAGCCTAATGTTTGTGATTCACCAATGAATGGGTTTCAAGAGTTCCCTCGATCTCTATTTGAAGAATCAGACAGTTTGTCGTTTCTTTTATCCTCAAGGTCTTACCTGTGGAAAAATGGAGCGGAGTCTAGCTCCAAGGATCTGTGACGAAGACAAAAATTTGTAGCAAATTGTTAGTATGATTAGTTGTTTCTATGTTTTGACATTGCATTTTAGTCTCCGTCTATTATAACTTTGTATTTCATATCTTGGAATAAATTGATGGTTTATTTATTTATTTTTTATATGCAAAAACATGTCACTCGATATGTTTCTTTTGCCACTTTGCGAGTTTGCTGTGAAAACTGGATATAAGAGTAGCAGAGATAGTTTCATACCTGAGGTCGTTGTTTTCAGGAGTCTTAAACAATAGTCGCTTGACTCGCTTCAGATCTCCTAGCCGTTCTAGATCATCAGAGAAAGCAATTGACTTGGATTTTCCTGATCTAAAAAAAAAAAAAAAAATTGACTTGGATTTTCCTGATCTAATGTAGGTAAGAATAAACGGATTTTTGTAGACAAACCCCTTTTGAGGTTATATTTGGAAACTCAATTGTATGTCTCTTTAGGTTTGGTAAGGACGGCAGTCAACATGATATTGCTGTTAGAAGCGGATACTATGGTTTGGTGGTTAAAATCATCTCTTGTTCTTTCAATTTGGGTAGGTCGGGAATTTCATTGGCGTTGATAGTATTTTAGTTTCAGTAGTGGTTATCTGGGATTGTAGCCTGGTAGTGTTTCCAGGATTGCTATCTTTATTAAATCTGTTTTGTAGTTGTGGTTCAGTGATAGGTATGGTAAGATGATAGTATTGATGAAGTTTGTGAGTTAATATATGGACCTGTTATATCTTGTTAACCTGTTTGAATGTATATGAAAAGGAAATGATGCAGATAGAAACAAACAATGTATCCTCTTACTCATTGTTTTACTTATCATTCTAATGTACCATGTCAATCATATATACACTGTTTAACCCTGCTTTGGTGGTTTGCTGTCATGCTGTTTTTTCAAGTGTGTTTGTTAGCCTCTGATGTAGGTGGTTCTGCTGCTTCTTGGTGTTTTTGGCCCCTTTTGCTTTTTGTAATCTTCTTTTTTGTTTTAATAATACTGAAGACGCATAGCTTCGACAACGTGCACTTATTTTATTTTTTGTACGTATGGGTGGTCTCTCTGCTACTGATTATCTGTCAAACCTGCTCAACAAAACGAATCATTAAAAAAACCAAAAAAAAAAAAAAAAAAAAAAAAAAAATTGCAGTAAATAATTAGATTGTCCACATTTTTTAAGAACACGTATGTGTCATTTTACGGTAGGTAAAACAAAAAAATAGCAGTAACGCATCTGGTATGACAAATTGTACTACAACCAGCACCAATACACAATCCATAACCGAGCCAAAGCGAGAATGTGGCTGTTTCTATCTTCATAAAACCCAACCCTTATTTCTATCAAATACTTAGCTTTGTTTCCCTTCAGTTCTTAGTTACTGCAGTCACATAACCAACAAATAAATAAATTTCACTTCCTTGATCATTCTCATCAGCATAAAGACACCAAGCACTCTAGCCAAAAATAAGGAAGATGGAAACTAAAAAGGTCAATAAACAAGAATCATGCACAAAAGGAACCACATCCAATACTGCAAACATATATAGATTGTGCCTTGCTCTACCAACAAAGTTAGTAACCAACAATAACTAACATGCAGATTAAAAAACCATTAACAACCGACAACCATGCATAAAATCCAGGTGTTAAAAATGACATTCAATCTCGCTTCAGCATCATGATAGACTCATCAAGCATCCTCATCAGCAGTCTGGTTGGATGGAAAGACCTCCAAGTCCAACATCACACAACCACTCAACCTTGAAAACAAACCCAGAAAGTGCCAATCACGATCTGTCTTGATCAAAATATTCCCAAATGATTTCTTAGGATGCTTGAAGGTTAGTTTGTAACATCCAGGAGACAGCTTAAGATCCTTCTCAATCAAACAGATAACATCTTCAAACGCAACAGTGGATTCCAGAGGATAATAATACTTGGCCTGCACAGCAACATAATTAATGACAATAGTAATTCCATAATCACCCCCATGAATCCTTACTAGTTTTCCGTCACACTCCTTCCAAACAAAGATGTTTAATTGCTCAAGCCTTGCTTTGAAAGTCGACAAGTCAACTGCATATAAAGTATAAACACATCAAAACTTGATAAAACTTGCACATGATAGTATCATATCAATAAGAAAACAATGCAAATAAAAATATTCATGGTGCTGATCATAAAGGGATATGTAAATAACGCTGATGTATAGCATATATTACAAGAACAAATTTTAATTAATAAAGCAAAGTTAATATTAACTCATCTTCTATATAGGTACAGATTTAATAGATTTGTGGAATCTGAATGGGTATGGTAACCTGAAAACAAGCATTTAGTATTCAACATGGGCTCGGGTATAATTATTAAAAGCTTTTTTCAAAACAGGTATTCGTTTAACTGTTGTCGTGGTCAAACGTAATATGAATAATAGAAACCAAAAGATAAAAAAAGCCACACAAATTAATTCATGTTATACTAAATAAAAACCAAGATGATGTGTACCCTGTGCAGAGAAGAATTAAAAGAAAAAATCAGATCTCTAAACATATGGTTTCAGGTAAGTATGGGTTGCATTTATTCATGGGAGTGATACCAAATACACCCAAAATGTATGGAATTTAGTAACACGCCCATCAGTTGTAATGCATACCAATTAATACACCAACTTATGTTAAGAAAATTCATCAGAGTTATGGTGTATAATATATAACAGACAAAAAACAAAAACGTTGGCATTGTGCGGTGGTACTAATTAATTGAATATAGTTTGAAAATAGATTCAGTATCAATTACTTTACCATTGAAAATAGCTCGGGCTTGCTCAAAAGTCACTGATCCATTGTTTAGCGAAAGAATTGCTTTCTTTGTTATGCCATCCATCGAGTACTGTCAAATATTAATCAACACAAACTATTACAAATTACAAAACAGATTTAAATCCATATATAAACGTACAAACATATGTGCAAAACATATTTAATAACTAAAAAGCATTCATACCTTGATCATAATAAACAATAAAAATATTTTAACAAACACCAAACAACAACACTAAACAGCATTACTGATATACAAAACACAAACATATACATAATCCTAAATCTGAACCACCACTAAAAAAAACACAAATTACATGACTCAAGTTATATCGAGATACCTCATCACGAGCGCCCTCATCACAAGCATCCTCAACAAAAACATTCTTAACATATTCCTCCTCCTCATCAGAATAATAATCCTCATCAGAAGAATAATCCTCATCACCACAAAAATTCACAAAAGAAGATTCCTCAAACCAAGTATACTCCCAATGATCCTCATCACAATCATCCACATCGGCTGTCTGGCTGGATGGTAAGACCTCCAGGTCCAAATACACAAAATAACCTCTGAACCTGGAATACTTAACTAGAAAGTGCCAATCACGATCTGTCCTGACCCAAACATTCCCAAATGATATGTTAGGATGCTTGAAGGTTAGTTTGTAACATTTATTTCATGATCACCCCCATGAATCCTTACTGGCCCGTAGTTAACATCATTCCAAACAAAGATGTTTAATTGCTCAAGCCTTGCTTTGAAAGTCGACAAGTCAACTGCATATAAAGTAGTATAAACATATCAAAACTTGCACAAAGAATTAGGGTGTATAGTGTATACTAACAAGAAAAAGGTTGGCATGGTACTAATTAATTGCATAGAGTTTGAGAATAGATTCAGTGACAATTACTTAAGAAATTACCATTCAACAAAGCCCGGGCTTGCTCAAAAGTCACTGTCCCATTGTTGAGCGAAAGAATTGCTTCCTTTGTTAAGGGCTCCATCGAATTCTGTCAGAGAATATAAAAAAGTTCACCCTAAGGAGATACGGCAGAGTAGTAAAACACAGTATTCATTCTACTCCATACTCCTTCTTGGACTTGCTAACCAACAATCTCATTATTAGCTCTTTAAAGTTTCGACACATGCCACTAGTTTCATCATATTGACAGATACGAAAAGGAAGTCACAGAAAAAAAAAAAAGGTTAACTCCAAATCGACATTGGACAACACACCAAACTTACAAAATGAACTTCTACAAGTTACCATTACCAACTAAACCAGACTAGTGCACAAACCGAACCAGTAAATCCACTGATTTAGCGTTAAACTAAAATCGCATCAACACATATCAGAAACTGAAAAAAGCTGTCGTTGTCTCACTGTCTGGTTACGAAACTACCGCAACGAAATGCCTATTTGGAAAACCTAATCAACTTTCCACTACTCTGTTAGCTTAACAATACATTTACTATATACGTCAGGACATCAGAATGAACACGCACTTATATAACAAACAGGTTACTTCATCAACAAATTCACAATACACTACTTCCGAAAATAACATCAGCGCAAAGCGTAGCTACATATTCAGTTCCACAAATTGAAAACCGATTCAACAATCGCAAAAACAAAAACTAATAAGACAAGCTTCTACATCTTATTAACTAAACCAAACCTATAGCAACATGAACCAGCTAATCCAGTAATTCGACGTTAATCTAAAACCGCAGTAACACATATCGAAAACTGCAAAAAACTATCATTGTTGAAACTAAAAACCGCAAGGAAATAAGTATCGAAAACCTAAACAACTTGTATACTAGTTGCGATTTGCGAAAGTGAGTCGGCACAAAAAGTAACTAGAAATGCCGATCACGAATTGGTAAAACAGTGAAACTACTGCTTCTGTAATGAATTTTGCACAAATTTTAACCTAAAACTGATTTAACACTTCAATAGATCTAAGAGGACATCAGCACAAATTCTACCTAAAAACATGACGTCAGCAAAACGATAACAATAGATCGGTAAAACGGTGAAAGTAATAAATGAGTAACAAAATTTCGACCTAAAATTGCAATGAGTGCTGCTATATGCACCAAGAGTTGGTCAACACATCAAAAACTGAGCTTAACATTATTACTCCGTACCAATTAATTTATATTAAACATACAAAGAATAAGTAAAAATTAACAACTTTATTGGAAAACAAAAAAAGCTGCACTTAATAAATACAAAGTTAGCCACTTTACTCTCTTTCTTCTTCAAAATTTACAGTAAATTATTTACACACACAAAGTCTTTGACACTTTCTTTTTCTCTAAATATCCGGCTATCCTATCACCATGTCGCCGGTAAACAAGTCCGTTCATCAAATTATTCTGCTATCACCACTGTAGCACCGTCTACATAGTCGGCCAGCCTACCACCATTTCGTCAGAAATCACCAACACGAACCACCTTCTCCGTTTGCCACGTCACCAGAAAATATCGCCGGGAACAACACCATTACGTCAGATGAAAACCACGCTTTTGTTTGGTTGATGTTTGATTTTTGATATTTATTATGTATTTGAGTTGTACACGTGCCGTCGTTTTTCATTGCCGGAATCTTCAAATCCGGCGTTTGTCCAACATAACTCCGACATCACCACTATTATAAAAGTGTCACTTCTGTTAGATCTGGCCACCATCAACACTTTGGATTTGTGATTACTTTTTTAACCTTATTTGAGATGATTTTTGAATTCGTTGGATTTATGATTTTTTTTTTACATAAGGATGATGATGAGGATAGAAATGGTAATGAATTGATGATGGTGTTAATGAGAGAATAATAAATGGTGGTTTGGTGTAAGACTAAAAGAAAAGTACTGTAATTAATTACTTTGTAATATTCAAGATTAATTTGCAATTATTGTATAATTATTTCGGTGTATTTAGAATACCCCATTGCAATTAATTAGTTGTTCAAATATAAAGTTCAGAGCATGACGTCAGCAGTGTAAATTGAATGTGCGTACCATTGCGATGTTTGAGCTGCGGCTGTGAATTGATTTGATTGATTTTGTGTTTGTGAATTGGTTTTGGCGGGAAAGGTGAAATGAAAAATATCTAGGTTTTGAAATTTGGGGTTGTTTGGGTATGATGGTGATATTGGCGTGTGTCTAATTTAGTTTGAGAATATAGATTCAGTAGCAATTACTTAACAAATTACCATACCCAACTGATGCAAACTAGGGTGGAAACGAGCCGAGCCCGGTAATAATTCCTCTGGCATTACGACCTTTACCACAATGATGGTGTTCATAGATCAAATTATTTCGTGGATTTACGGTTCCAGAGCTCGAGTTCGACTCGTTTAAGTTTTAAAAGGCTCGAGCTCGGCTCATTTCGAGCTTTAAATGTTAAGCTCGAGCTCGGGTCGTTGTATGTTATATAGGCTCGGGCTCGGCTCGTTTATACAATTTGACCATGAAAATTTAAAGCTTGGCTCGAGCTCGAGCTCGGCTTGTAATATATCTTTATTGAGCTCGTTAATAAGCTCAAGCTCGGCTCATATATATGTTTAATACTTAAAATATTATAATGTTGTTTAGGCTCGTGAGCCCAAACGAGCTTTGTATGTAAAGCTCGGGCTCGAGCTCGATTAATAAACGAGCTGCAACTTAGGGCTCGGGCTCGTTTAGGCTCGGCTCGTTCGAGCTTTTTACCGATCTGATCCCGAGCTTTTCATGAGCGGCTCAACTCATTTTCACCCCTATGTATGGGTATGGTTATGGATGTATGTTATGTATACCAGGTCCTTGGTTTGTTGCGGGAATGGGTAATCATTATTAGGAAGGAAGATAAAGCATCTTCGTTATGCTTAATTGAATATCGGCTTACTTTTACGTAAATTAATAAATAATTGGCATGTCTGTTTAGCATAAAATTAGTCACAATTTTAGGTCTTTTAATAATTTGTAGAGTTAAGTACATTTTTGGTCCTTGTGGTTTGCCGGGTATAACACTTTTGGTCCAATAGTTTCAAAAATCCCGGATCCTCTCCTGAAATGAAACACCCGTAACGGGTTTGGTCCATTTTTCATGACTTCGTTAAATTGACTATGTTTGACCGTTAGTTTTAGGGGTATTTCTGTCATTTACATATTTTATTAAACATAAGTGTGCAGACATAAACACAGATACATAAAACACAAAAACAAACACAAATACACAAACACTATCTCTCTCACTATAAAATCTTCTCTTCCTCTCTCCAACATTTTTTGCCATGAGATCACCACCCCCAGCATCACCGAATCATTTAGTTAACTCTTTTAATGATGGACTAAACTGCTACCACACCACACCACTTCTACACCACCTCCGGCGACACACCAACCATTGGATCTATCCGGATCTCTTCACCTCACCTCCACTCGAGCATATCGTGTCCGACCACACCACAAACAGATGACCCACGGTGTCTTGACAGCAAGAGTGGTGATTTTGTTCTTGCCGGCGGCGGTGGGTGTTTTGTTTATGACGATGGTAGTTGGTGGTGGTGTACTGTTGTAGCTTTATTTTTCATTTATTTGGGTTTGATTTGGGAGATTTAGTGTTTTCAAGTGGGTATTGGTTGATTAAGAAAAAAGTAGATTAAGAAGGAATGAAGGTTGGAGATGAAGGGGATTTGTTTGTGTTTATGTGTGGTAAAAAAAATGATAGTTGTTTTTTTTTTTTTTTTTTTTTTTTTTTTTTTTTTTTTTTTTTTTTTTTATTGAAGATGTATAATATGGAAAAATGATGTTGTTAAGAAGATAAGGTAGAAGATGATGTTGGTTTTTTCACTGCAAATAAATGAGGTACTACATATATGGGAAAATGAGAAACTTCGAACAAATGGATGAATTGGTGATTTTTTGTTTGTTTTTGTTGGGTTTGATAATGGGTCGAACAAATGGTGGTGTTGGTTTTAGCTTATATGGTGGTGCTGGTTTGAAACTTCAAACCTATATTATGTTGGTGTTATTGTTTTGCTTCGAATCTTTGCTAAGAACTCAAAATGGATCTGTGGAAGTGTTTGATTATCTTGTGTGTTTGTGTTTTTATATAATAATAATAATAATATAAGAATGAGAAATAATAAATGGAGGGTATTTTAGTTATTTTTATTATTAAGATGAGGGTATTTTAGTCATTTTATGTTTTTTTAACGAGTCAAACTAACAGTCAATGAAAAATGGACCAAACCCGTTACGGGTGTTTCATTTCAGGAGAGGATCCGGGATTTTTGAAACTATTGGACCAAAAGTGTTATACCCGGCAAACCACAAGGACCAAAAATGTACTTAACTCTAATTTGTAAGGAAGATAATCATAAAATTCATGAGTACTTTTTGTTTGCTATTTGATGTGAGCTATTGTATTCTATTGTATTCTTTTAGGTAATTTTCATAAAACCCTAAGTAAAAGTAAAACTATATATAAGAGAAATGTTAGATGTCATTTTGTTTAGGTGATCAAGTATTAAAGCCCATGTTTATCACATGAGCTTTTCAGTTAGGGCCTTAGGGGCATGCATTTGAGCATATCTGATTTGTAGGTTGGGGGATCCAAGTTCGACCCATACCAATTACATAAGGTTAGCGAGATTTACCTTTTCTATGCTAGTGGAAGGATGTCTGTTTGGATCAAATATTAAGGTCACGAAATACAAAGAAAAGATAACATGGTCATACATGCCCAATTACTTAGGTAAAGACAATTAAATAACAACGTACTTTCTTTAATTTACCGAGATGAAACACCTACTTTTTTATTAACATTTAAGCCAACGAAACTATCAAGTATTGTTCCGATATCAACAAAAAGTTGTATTATATTATAAATAATAATTGAAATGACTATATTGCCCTTGTCTTCCTAAACATAAATCCCTGTAAAAAAACAAAACAAAAGAAAAATCTTATCACACAACCATAAAATCCAAACGCAACCATAACTTTTCAAAACCAACAATAAATCAAACCCTGCTATATAAAAGTAACAACGAGTTCAAAAATAAATTATCACGACTTGACACGACTAGAAGTGCAACCAGCAAGCTTCGGCCATTAACATTTATGCTCACGTCATCAAATGTTATTAAAACAAAACACTCATTAAAACGAGTTTTGGACTCACCACCGTGTCATATGAGGGTGTACACACGCGGGTCTTACTGATGAGTGTGTAAATACTCATCATTTTTATCGTATCTGAACTGCCAAAACATCCAAAAACACTCAGAAATGCATCAAAATACAGAAATTAGTCCAAGAATTGTGTTTTATATGTTTCAGATGCAAAATGTTTAAAAACAAATGAAAAACGAATAAAGTTTGTATAATTAGCAGTTTCAGTCCCTCAAGTTTCATAAATTGACAAAACTAGTCCCTGAAGGTTTAAAATGAAAGAAAAGTCAACCCAAGGCATTTAAAAGTCAAAAGTTATCAATTTTGATCCTTGGGTGATAACTTTGGGAAAATTACATGTTTGGTCCCTGTACTTTGCAATTTGGCAAAATCAACCCCTGGAATTTTAAAATTGGAAAATAAATCAAATAAGGACTTAGGAAATTACAAGATTGCATGAATGGTCCTTGTGATATCTTTGGGAAGTTGCATTTTCTAACCCTCAAGTTTCGGCAAAGTTACAAAATTGGTCCTTGTGTTACTTGATACTACAAACCAAACGGACCACCCTTTTATTCATTTCCCCAAATCCAAAGCCCACCCAATCCATAACAACACCCTCACCAGCCCACCTTATACCTCCCACCAGCCCACTCCACAAACCAGGCCCATCTCCACACCAAGCCCACCCCACCTTCTAATAATAATACCAGGGTCAACACCCAGGCTTTGACCCTCCACCTCATCCTCTTCCACCTCACCACCCACCATCCTGCTACCAGCCAAACACCAACCATCATCACCCCTAGCCTGTTACCCCCTGCAACACTCCTCTCCTCCCCTTCCTAACCAAACAAGTACCACAGTCCAAATAAACACCACTGGCTCCAAGTATCAGAAGAAAAAGCCAAAATCTCATTTTGGCGCCAAAATTGAAGAACGGCCAAGATCAAATCCTAGTAATCCTATGGTCAATATTAGTGCTGGGAAAGAGACAGAGGATAGTGGAAACTCTAATTAGAGGCTATAAAATGGAGAAGGTGGAGCAGAGAAGGTGTGAGTTTTTTATATAAATAATTTTAATGTCTTTTTTTAGAATCCTAGTGTAATTTCCACCTTTTGAGATTGTATTAAGCTGTTTCATTGTAATCCAAGTCTTTTTCAATAATAAACTTCAAGTTTTAGTTTAAAGATCAGTTTATGCAATTTACTCTTTATTTCAAAATTCTCAATAAGTTTGAATGTTGTTAGTTGTTGTTGCAATGGACTCATAAGCTCATTTAGGCTCTCTATAAAGCTTATTCAAGCTTTTAGAAACACTAAAACTCAGTTAGTAACAAGAAACCAAAAAAAAAAAAAATCAAAGAAAAATAAAAATCACAGGTTAGATGCTGATCAATGCTGGAGTACAGTTGCTTAGGGATTGCTGTGGGTTAGAATTCCTTGGGGAATATTAGGAAGTGGTTTGTGGTCCCTGGTTTCATGATAAAAAGCTTGGAAGCACAATGTGAGATCTAAATTTTCTATCCTTCTTTAATTTTTTCACTACTGTAGCTTTGCTCATCTAGTGTTTAAATGTGTTTTTGCATGTCTCTTGGGTAATATTTAGTGGTGTTATTGGTTCTAGTAGATTGCTTGTTCATTTGCTTTCTTGTTCTCAAAATTTTTATAAAAACTGCCTTAGTGGCAGTGTAAGTTAATCATAGTCAATTGTTGTTATTGGAAGTGTTTCTTGGTTCAAATCAGTGTATGAGAATACATGTCAATGATTAAAATTCCAATTGTGACCTAAATCTTGAAATACTTGATGAAGTTGTTGAAATCTGTTTCATAAAGGGCGTTTGGATAAAGGTTAGTCTGTGTGTTTGGCCATGTTTTGGTCATTGTTCTTAGTTTAGTTAAGTCATACTAGGGATATATAGAGTGGTCACTGCATAAAATCAAGGGTTCATTAGTCTAAAAGACAAAATTATCTGTCTATCTTTCATTTTAACTCACTGAATAGAATGTAGGTTTGCATATCCCATCAATAGTTGTATAATCAGTTAAACTAGCTTATTTTAGTTTCTTCATAGCTTATTATCACATTATCAGTCATTAGATTAGGATCATAATTCACAAAAGTCAACCTTTCATAAAATTTCAAAAAGTCAAAAGTTAGATAGTGTGCAGAATTTCAATATTGGGGTGAATTTTCTAGAATTTTGTGAATTGATTGAGACCTTGAAACTTTCAGAGCCTAAAGTACCCCACCTAAACTAAAAAAGCCCATAATCAGCTTATTTTTGGGATTTTTCTCTGAGGGTATCTAATTAGTTAAAACATCCTGCAGGGGAAGCATACTCCCCTGCACCACAGGAATTGATCCCATCTCTTGGTTCACTCTGGCTTGCCCAGTGGCCCTCACACCCCACATGTTGGGTTGTTTTGTAGATTATCAGTCCAATCCCTCAAACCTAGGCTCATTTTAGGTTCTAGCTTATTTCACTTTGGCTTATTTGGTCCTGCTTGTGTACCCTGTCCAAAACCTAAAACTGAGCTCTCAGTTTTGTGACTCAAGTTCAAAGGTCCACCAAGGGTTCCTTAATAAGCCACTGGGTCAGCTTATTGGCTTATTTGGAGGTTGACTTGGTCAACTTTATGGATCAAGTTCCAAATTAGACTCCTTTTCATCTCTGTGGACCCCACGGAGGTCCAAAAGACCCTGATTAAACTTGTTTTGGCCTGTGTGGTTTCAGAATTGGTATTGCTTATTCAAGCTTATTGTGAGATTAATCAGTATGTTAATTTATGAGTTTTTGTTCATTTCCAGCTTATTTCATTGTGCATTAGCTTATTGTACCCTTGCTTTAAGTTTGCAGCTTATTTGAAAGCTTTTTCAAGCATCAAAAATCCATTTGAGCCCTATAAGCTCACTGTCAAGCTTATTTGTGTGCACATAGCTTATTTTCAAGTTCCATTGAAAGTTCCTTCATAAAAGTTTCATATTTTTAGTTGTTTAATAGGATTGTATAAGAAAAACAAGAAAAAGCCAAAAATAAGTTAAGTGATAGCTTCTATTTAAGCCATTTGGCTTATTTTTCTGCTTATTTATAAGCATTTCTCATTTTTATATTTTTCTCAGGTTCCTTGTAGGTTAAAATAATTTTAGTAATTTTTTCAGATTTTTCCTTTGTCATTTAGTACTTTTTATAATTTAATTTAGTTTAAATTGATTAAATAATTAGTTTTAATTAATAATAAATAATTAAAAAGTAGGAAAAATAGATTTTCTGTTCTAAAATTAGTTTTATAATATTTTAGATTTTTCTAAATTTAATTTTCATTTTTCTAGTTAAATTTCATAATTAATTAATAATTAGTATAATTTAGTTAATTAAAAAGTAATTAATAATTAGTAATTAATTAAATAGAGGTAAAAATAATTTTAATTTTCTAAAAATTTTCTTATAACCTTAGGATTGTAAAAATATAATTTTCACATTCGTAGGACTTTATTTGCTCACGTTTCACTTTTTATTTTGCGCGTTCGCGTTTAATTTAAATTCAAACGCGCGTTTTTAGGTTTCACTTACGTTTTTAGGTTATCCGATCATCAGTAATTGTTAGAATAGTGTTTCTAAGTGATTTTCAATCATAATCTCGTAGTGTAACCATAATAATCAAATTCCTGATCCTCCTGTTAAATCACCCGATCACTTAAAACGTTTTCAAATACAATTGCAAACCTCGCTGGGACATAACGACCCGGGAATACACTGTACTCCTTGTTTAGTTGGTTTTAGATGTTTGACTTGGTTGACCATCACCTGATCAATTTAGTTGACCGTTTAGAACCAATCAAAATTTGGCGCCGCTGCCGGGGAGGTAGCTGCGTGTTTAAAACGTTTTTTTTAGAGATTAGTGGTTTTTCATTCATAATTGTATAAACACCACCACCTTTTTGTAAAACTTAATCATAAAACAAAAACGTCATTAACACTTTTCCTAAAGTGTTAACAACACCAAAAAAATCAAAAACGAACAAAACAGATCGTTACGTTTTCTATATCGTGTTTCTTTTAAGGTGATTCTTAAAGAGATACGATTTCAGTAAACGAAACGATACCAAAAATATTGTCCAAAAGTTTTTAACCCATACACAAAAACCCAAAAATATTCGTCTCTTTCTTGTGAATAATAAACTACATAAAAATAAACCGTCGCAAACCAAGGCAGAACACTTACCAACTGGGGGTGTGAACATAATAAGTTCCCAAACAAAAGATTAAAACTTGCCTTTGTATCCTTGTGAGTGGTGTACCTTTCTTAAAAAAGCCATTCATTTGTGATTATTGGTTTAAGTTCACTGTTGATTTGCCTCGATTTTGTTTTGATTGGTTTTTATCCCTAGTGCATGCGCACTCGTTCTTCTAGGTCCACGAGCCCATTTCGTGAGCTTGTAAAGAAACCTAGAAGACCTCGTAGATGTTCAGCACCAACAGTCGGATCTGAGATCCGTACTGTTTCCACATCTGCTGTCACCATGGCGGAAGACCGCCCCATGTGTGAGCTTCTCCAAGCGCCCATCGAGGGTTACGGAGATGCCATTGTTGTTCCAGCCATTGTGGCTGATAGTTTTAAGCTCAAAACCGGGTTACTCAATCTTGTAACCTCAAGTCAATTCTACGGTTTTGAGAGGGACGATCCTCATGCTCACATTCGATGGTTCAATAAAATCACGTCAACCATCAAATACAAAAATGTCCCTTGTGAAGCAATCAAGCTTCTTCTCTTCCCATTCTCACTTGAGGGTCAAGCCCGGATTTGGCTTGAAAAACAACCCCCTCGCTCAATTGAGACATGGGAAGATTTGGTAAAAAAGTTTGTGAATGAATTCTTCCCACCTTCAAAGACCACGAGTCTTAAGAACGAAATCACCAAGTTCACTCAAAAATATGATGAATCATTTGGTGAATCGTGGGATCGTTTCAAAGAATTACTTCGCAAGTGTCCACATCATGGTTTCTCAGAGTTGATGCAACTCGATACCTTCTACAATGGCGTGAGCCAAGCTGATCAGGATTCACTCAATGCCTCCGCGGGAGGTAATTTATTGAGTAGAACCACCAAAGAAGCTTTGCAAATCATTGAAAATAAGTCTAAGGTCCGCTCTACATGAAGCAAGCCGGTTGTTTCTCAAATTCATGCGGGTCCTTCCACTTCATCTTCTACGAGTCAATTTAGCACGGATGTTAAGATTGACAAGCTCACTAAAGCTATTCAAGCTTTGGTTCTCGCCCAACAAAAGAAAGTCTCATTTCCACAACATCCTCCACCTGCTGAGGTTAAAAAAGTGGAAGTCTGTGTGACTTGTAGTGGGCTGCATGCCTACTACAATTGCACAGCTACTGATGGTTCCCCATATGAAGCTCATGTCATAGCCGGGTCTTCAAATCAAGGAGGCAATCAATACCGCACTCCTATGAACCCGAACTATCATCCTAATCATTACCCTGGGCCACCTGGTTTTAATCAAAACCAAAATGTCCAAAACCGTAACCAGAATCAAAATAGAATGAACCAAGGTTATCAAAACCAAGGTAATTTCAATCAGGGTCACGGTTTTCAAAATCAAAACCAAGGTTTCCAAAATCAAGGAAACTTTAATCGAAACCAAGGTCAGGGTAACCTCAACCAAGGGTACTTTCATCAAAATAACAACCATAATCAAAGGAATTTCCAACATCAAACTCAAGGAAATTTCCAAAATCAAGGTCCCAACCAAAACAATCGTGCTCCAAATGTTCCTAACAATCAAGCCATTGTTCCAACTGGGCCTTCATCAGACGAGTTGTTAAAACAATTCATGAAGTCCCAAGAAGAATTGAACAAGTTGTTGGTCAGCCAGATTTCTGACATCAAGAAGTCTTTAAATGATCGACCCTCGGGCTCAGGTACTAATTTACCTAGCAACACGATCGCTAATCCGAGGGGCGATGCAAAAGCGATCACAACTCATAGTGGTGTTTCATATAAGGAACCCGCGATTCCTACTACCTCTTCTTCCTCTCCTCCAAAGGTAGTGGAACATGAACCTGAGGTAACAAAGGACAAGGTGCAATCTAATGGTCCACGAAGTACCGCACATGTCCACCCTCAGGTTATCCCAGAAACCATGCCAAAACCTGGAGTTGTCTTTGATCCACCTGAGACTCCAGTTGGGAACCCTAAATCTAAAACTTCTATTCCTTACCCATCACGCTTGAATGAGCAAAAGCTATGCGAAAAGGTTAGTCACCAAATGGATAAATTTTTCCAAATCTTTCAAGATTTGCACTTTGACATTAGCTTCGCGGATGCTATCATCTTGATGCCTAAATTCGCATCAACAATCAAGAATCTGCTAAGTAATAAGGAAAAACTCTTTGAGATGGCAAGAACTCCTCTAAATGAGAACTGCTCAGCAGTTCTTTTGAAAAAGCTTCCCGAGAAGCTTGGAGACCCCGGAATTTTTCCGGGGATGGTTGAATGCTTTGCCTTGGCCGATCTTGGTGCTAGCATTAACCTTATGCCATATTATGTGTGGAAGAAACTCTCTCTTCCCGAACTTACTCCCACGTGCATGACTTCAGAGCTTGCCGATCGTTCAATATCACGTCCTCTTGGCATTGCCGAGGATGTGTTCGTTAAAGTGGGAAAGTTCCATTTTCTGGCAGATTTTGTGATTGTTGACTTTGATGCCGATTCAAGGGTCCCTCTAATTCTTGGAAGGGGATTCCTTAGAACTGGGCGTGCTCTCATCGATGTATTTGAGCAAGAGATCACATTGCGTGTTGGAATTGAAGCTGTCACCTTCAACCTCGATCAAACTTCGAGGTACTCCTCCAATTATGACTCTGAATCAGTAAACCAAATAGATGTTATCGATATTGCGGCTGAGGAGTACGCTCAAGAGGTTTTAGGTTTCATTGATGATTCTTCGAGTGAAAACCTCACTCAATCTTCTCATCCCATCATTGCCAATTCTTCTCATTCCCTCACTCCGTTTGAGGGAAGTGACTTCATCTTAGAAGAAATCGAGGCCTTTCTCAAAAGTGATTCGATTCCCGATGGAATTGATAACCAAGAGATTGAGCCTGAGAGGGATATTCTCTTACTTGAGAAATTATTAAATGAAGATCCCTCTCCTCTTCCTGTTCTACCACAAACACTTCATAAAGAGGAAGTCAAAAATGTTGAGAAAACTGATGACTTCCCTGAGGTTGAACTTAAGGACTTGCCGCCTCATCTTGAATATGCATATTTTGAGGGTGATGATAAATTGCCCGTCATAATTGCTAAAGATTTAAGTGTTGAGGAAAAGACTGCTTTAATAAAGGTTTTGAAGTCACATAAACAAGCAATTGCTTGGAGACTCTCCGACATCAAGGGCATTGACCCTGAATTTTGTACCCAGAAGATTTTAATGGAGGATGACTTCAAACCAGCAGTCCAACAACAAAGAAGGGTGAATCCCAAAATTCATGAGGTCATCAAACAAGAAGTTTTAAAACTTCTTGATGCCGGATTGATTTACCCTATCTCGGACAGTCCTTGGGTTAGCCCAATACATTGTGTTCCAAAAAAGAGTGGCATTACTGTTGTCACAAACGAGGAAAATGAGTTGATTCCAACTCGATTGGTTACAGGTTGGCGTGTCTGCATTGACTATCGTAAGTTAAATGACGCCACCCGCAAAGACCATTTTCCTCTGCCGTTTATGGATCAGATGCTCGAGAGACTAGCGGGGAATGAGTACTATTGCTTCCTCGATGATTTCTCGGGTTACTTTCAGATTCCCATTGATCCGCAGGATCAGGAAAATTCCACTTTTACGTGCCCCTATGGAACTTTTGCTTATAAGCGTATGCCATTTGGTTTATGTAATGCTCCGGGCACGTTTCAAAGATGTATGATAGCAATATTTTCCGACATGATCGGGAAAACTATGGAGGTCTTTATGGACGATTTTTCGGTCATTGGGGATTCGTTTCAATCATGTCTCTCCCATTTAGACAACATGCGCAAACGTTGTGAAGACACAAGGTTATGTCTAAATTCGGAGAAGAGTCACTTTATGGTCAAAGAGGGCATTGTCCTCGGCCATAAAATTTCAAAGAATGGGATTGAGGTTGACAAAGCCAAAATTGATGTCATTGCAAAATTACCTCATCCCACTACCGTCAAAGGTATTTGGAGCTTTTTGGGTCATGCCGGTTTCTATCGTAGGTTTATTTAAGATTTTTCTAAAATCGCTCGGCCTACGACCCATCTCCTCGAGTCCTTTTATCTTCTCCCCGAGTGCATCGAAGCTTTTGAAACATTGAAGAAAAAGCTTACTGAGGCACCGATTCTTGTTGCCTCCGATTGGGACTTGCCCTTCGAACTTATGTGTGATGCTAGTGATTATGCTATAGGGGCAGTCTTGGGGCAACGTAGATCTAAACACTTTCAGCCTATACACTATGCAAGCAAGACAATGACCGAGGCTCAAAGTCATTACACTACCACTGAAAAAGAATTATTACCTGTGGTGTATGCCTTTGAAAAATCCCGGTCATATTTGATATTGACCAAAAGCATAGTGTATACGGATCACTCGGCTTTGAAGTACCTCTTTGCAAAACAAGATGCAAAGCCGAGACTACTTCGTTGGGTTCTCCTCCTGCAAGAATTTGATATCATAATTCGTGATAAAAAAGGAGCTGAGAACCTAGCTGCTGATCATCTCTCCCGTTTGGAAAACCCCCATCAAGATGTCTTTGAAAAGAAGGAAATTAATGAAACCTTCCCTCTCGAGACACTCAATGCGGTTGCCTTTCGTGGAGATTCTACTACCCCATGGTTTGCCGATTTTACAAACTACCATGCGGGTAACTTTGTGGTGAAAGGGATGTCGTCCCAACAAAAAAATAAATTCTTTAAAGATGTGAAACATTACTTTTGGGACGACCCCTACCTTTTCAAAATCTGTGCGGATCAAGTCATCCGGCGGTGTGTTTATAGCCAAGAAGCCACTGAAATTCTCAAGTCTTGCCATGCTGGTCCCACGGGGGGCCACCACAATCCAAACTACACCGCTAAAAAGGTGTTTGACTCTGGTTTCTATTGGCCCACGATTTACAAAGATGCCCAGGAATTGGTCAAATCCTGTGACGCTTGTCAACGTCACGGGAATATTTCACAAAAGAATGAAATGCCACAAAATGCAATACAAGTTTGTGAAATCTTTGACGTATGGGGCATCGACTTTATGGGGCCATTTCCATCATCTCATGGAAATAAGTACATACTCGTGGCTGTTGACTATTTGTCAAAATGGGTTGAAGCGAAAGCCTTACCCACAAATGATGCCCGAGTTGTTGTAAAATTCTTGAAAGCTCTTTTTGCTCGATTTGGAACTCCACGTGCTATAATTAGTGATCGTGGTACGCATTTTTGCAATGAAAAATTCGATAAAGTCATGCAAAAGTATGGTGTAACTCACCGTCTTTCTACTGCGTACCACCCTCAAACAAGTAGACAAGTAGAAGTTTCCAATCGGGGCATTAAGAGAATATTGGAAAGAACCGTTGGTGAAAATCGTGCATCGTGGTCGGATAAATTAGATGATGCACTTTGGGCTTTCCGTACGGCTTACAAAACACCCATCGGGTGTACGCCCTACAAGCTTGTGTACGGGAAAGTGTGCCATCTACCGATCGAGCTTGAGCATAAAGCCTATTGGGCCCTCAAGCATGCAAATTTTGACCTTAAAACTGCGGGTGATCATCGGAAAGTTCAATTGAATGAATTAAATGAACTTCGTGATCAAGCTTACGAGAACTCTTTGATCTATAAAGAAAAGACAAAGAAGATTCATGACTCCAAAATCAAAAACCGCGTTTTTAACGTTGGTGATCGAGTCCTTCTTTTCAACTTTAGACTCAAGATCTTCTCGGGAATGCTTAAAACCCGATGGACTGGTCCATTCACTATCGTTAAGGTTTATCCTTATGGCACCGTCGAGTTATCTTAAAATGACGGTCCTAATTTCAAAGTGAATGGGCATCGTTTGAAACACTACTTTGGAGAGGACATACCATCCATGGTTGTCCCGGATCTCCAAACTTTCCCCAAGGACAATTGAATTCGGGGATCGAGTCAAGCTAGCGACTCGATAAACAAAAACAGTAGCAATAACATGGGTTTTCACCCATGTCTCTGACTTCTTTCTACTTTCTAACACCCTAGTGTGGGGGAGTGGCCGTCCCCTGCAGCTATTTGAAATGTATATATCTTTGAAAAAAAAATGTGTGTGTGTATTTGTATGTAAATATAAATAAAGTGAAAAATAAAAAAAATGATATTTCCACAGTTAGCTTATAATATTATCTTTTTACGTTCAAAGAGTTGGCATAATAGCCGGGACTTTGAATATTGAGGACAATATTCAATTCTAAGTGTGTGTGTGTGGGGGGGGGGGGGAATTCTAGCGAATTTAATCACATTATATCCTCTAGTACCCCTGTTTTTGGCCCAAAATTTTCAAAAATTTTTCACTTTATTTCAAAATTTTTGTGGTTATCAGTCCGCCATGTCTAAACGACAAAAGGATTGGATAATCCAAGAGCAAACGGCTCTTGGTAAAGATATCTCAAATCCGTTGACGACTGACAATTTGCCCAAAATTGTATGGTGTTCAACTCACCATATCCTAAAAAGTAAAAAAGTTGGCTAGCCCGCAAGGTTATGGCTTGTGGTAAAGGCATTGGAAAGCCATAATTGGTAATCAACTCACCAAGATGTTGACTATGTCCATCAAGAGTTGGCTAGTCAAGAAGCAAACGGCTTCTGGTAAAGACAAATCAAAACCGTTGAAAGCTGGTGGTTTGCTCAAAATCATATGGTTATCGGTGTACCATGGTTCTTACTTGAACTAAAACATTTGGCTACTCCAGAAGTAACGGCTTTTGGTAAAGATCAAACCCTGCTATATAAAAGTAACAACGAGCTCAAAAATAAATTATCACGACTCGACACGACTCGAAATGCAACCAGCAAGCTTCGGCCATTAACATTTATGCTCACGGCATCAAATGTTATTAAAACAAAACACTCGTTAAAACAAGTTTTGGACTCACCACCATGTCATATGAGGGTGTACACACGCGGGTCTTACTGATGAGTGTGTAAATACTCATCATTTCTATCGTATCTGAACTGCCAAAACATCCAAAAACACTCAGAAATGCATCAAAATACAGAAATTAGTCCAAGAATTGTGTTTTATATGTTTCAGAAGCAAAATGTTTAAAAACAAATGAAAAACGAACAAAGTTTGCATAATTGGCAGTTTCAGTCGCTTAAGTTTCATAAATTGACAAAACTAGTCCCTGAAGGTTTAAAATGAAAGAAAAGTCAACCCAAGGCATTTAGAAGTCAAAAGTTATCAAATTTGATCCTTGGGTGATAACTTTGGGAAAATTACATGTTTGGTCCCTGTACTTGGGAATTTGGCAAAATCAACCCTTGGAATTTTAAAATTGGAAAATAAATTAAATAAGGACTTAGGAAATTACAAGATGGCATGAATGGTCCTTGTGATATCTTTGGGAAGTTGCATTTTCTAACCCTTAAGTTTCGGCAAAGTTACAAAATTGGTCCTTGTGTTACTTGATACTACAAACCAAACGAACCACCCTTTTATTCATTTCCCCAAATCCAAAGCCCACCCAATCCATAACAACACCCTCACCAGCCCACCTTATACGTCCCACCAGCCCACTCCACAAACCAGGCCCATCTCCACACCAAGCCCACCCCACCTTCTAATAATAATACCAGGGTCAACACCTTGGCTTTGACCCTCCACCTCATCCTTTTCCACCTCACCACCCACCATCCTGCTACCAGCCAAACACCAACCATTATCACCCCTAGCCTGTTACCCCCTGCAACACTCCTCTCCTCCCCTGCCTAACCAATCAAGCACCACAGTCCAAATAAACACCACTGGCTAGCTCCAAGTATCAGAAGAAAAAGCCAAAATCTCATTTTGGCGGCAAAATTGAAGAACGGCCAAGATCAAATCCTAGTAATCCTATGGTCAATATTAGTGCTAGGAAAGAGACAGAGGATAGTGGTAACCCTAATTAGAAGCTATAAAATGGAGAAGGTGGCGCAGAGAAGGTGTGAGTTTTTTATATAAATAATTTTAATGTCTTTTTTTAGAATCCTAGTGTAATTTCCACCTTCTGAGATTGTATTAAGCTGTTTCATTGTAATCCAAGTCTTTTTCAATAATAAACTTCAAGTTTTAGTTTAAAGATCAGTTTATGCAATTTACTCTTTATTTCAAAATTCTCAATAAGTTTGAATGTTGTTAGTTGTTGTTGCAATGGACTCATAAGCTCATTTAGGCTCTCTACAAAGCTTATTCAAGCTTTTAGAAACACTAAAACTCAGTTAGTAACAAGAAACCAAAAATAAATAAGAAATCAAAGAAAAATAAAAATCACAGGTTAGATGTTGATCAATGTTGGAGCACAGTTGCTTAGGGATAGTTGTGGGTTAGAATTCCTTGGGGAATATTAGGAAGTGGTTTGTGGTCCCTGGTTTCATGATAAAATGCTTGGAAGCACACTGTGAGATCTAAATTTTCTATCCTTCTTTAATTTTTTCATTACTGTAGCTTTGCTCATCTAGTGTTTAAATGTGTTTCTGCATGTCTCTTGGGTAATATTTAGTGGTGTTATTGGTTCTAGTAGATTGCTTGTTCATTTGCTTTCTTGTTCTCAAATTTTTTATAAAAACTGCCTTAGTGGCAGTGTAAGTTAATCATAGTCAATTGTTGTTATTGGAAGTGTTTCTTGGTTCAAATCAGTGTATAAGAATACATGTCAATGATTAGAATTCCAATTGTGATCTAAATCTTGAAATACTTGATGAAGTTGTTGAAATCTGTTTCATAAAGGGTGTTTGGAAAAAGGTTAGTCTGTGTCTTTGGCCATGTTTCGGTCATTGTTC
The DNA here is from genome assembly GCA_030686995.1 of Artemisia argyi. NCBI lineage: Eukaryota > Viridiplantae > Streptophyta > Magnoliopsida > Asterales > Asteraceae > Artemisia > Artemisia argyi. The sequence continues at coordinate 89,460,109 of CM060681.1, read as the reverse complement.
TTAGTTTAGTTAAGTCATACTAGGGATATATAGAGTGGTCACTACATAAAATCAAGGGTTCATTAGTCTAAAAGACAAAATTATCTGTCTATCTTTCATTTTAACTCACTCAATAGAATGTAGGTTTGCATATCCCATCAATAGTTGTATAATCAGTTAAACTAGCTTATTTTAGTTTCTTCATAGCTTATTATCACATTATCAATCATTAGATTATGATCATAATTTACAAAAGTCAACCTTTCATAAAATTTCAAAAAGTCAAAAGTTAGATAGTGTGCAGAATTTCAATATTGGGGTGAATTTTCTAGAATTTTGTGAATTGATTGAGACCTTGAAACTTTTAGAGCCTAAAGTACCCCACCTAAACTACAAAAGCCCATAATCAGCTTATTTTTGGGATTTTTCTCTGAGGGTACCTAATTAGTTAAAACAGCCTGCAGGGGCAGCAAACTCCCCTGCATCACAGGAATTGATCCCATCTCTTGGTTCACTATGGCTTGCCCAGTGGCCCCCACACCCCACATGTTTGCTTATTTTGTAGATTATCAGTCCAATCCCTTAAACCTAGGCTCATTTTAGGTTCTAGCTTATTTCACTTTGGATTATTTGGTCCTGCTTGTGTACCCTGTCCAAAACCCAAAACCGAGCTCTCAGTTTTGTGACTCAAGTTCAAAGGTCCACCAAGGGTTCCTTAATAAGCCACTAGGTCTGCTTATTGGCTTATTTGGAGGTTGACTTGGTCAACTTTGGGGATCAAGTTCCAAATTAGACTCCTTTTCATCTCTGTGGACCCCACAGAGCTCCAAAAGACCCTGATTAAACCTGTTTTGCCTGTGTGGTTTCATAATTGGTATTGCTTATTCAAGCTTATTGTGAGATTAATCAGTGTGTTACTTTATGAGTTTTTGTTCATTTCCAGATTATTTCATTGTACATTAGCTTATTGTACCCTTGCTTTAAGTTTGCAGCTTCTTTGAATGCTTTTTCAAGCATCAAAAATCCATTTAAGCCCTATAAGCTCACTGTCAAGCTTATTTGTGTGCACACAGCTTATTTTCAAGTTCCATTGAAAGTTCCTTCATAAAAGTTTCATATTTTTAGTTGTTTAATAGGATTGTATAAGAAAAACAAGAAAAAGCCAAAAATAAGTTAAGTGATAGCTTCTATTTAAGCCATTTGGCTTATTTTTCTGCTTATTTATAAGCATTTCTCATTTTTATATTTTTCTCAGGTTCCTTGTAGGTTAAAATAATTTTAGTAATTTTTTTAGATTTTTTCTTTGTCATTTAGTACTTTTTTATAATTTAATTTAGTTTAAATTGATTAAATAATTAGTTTTAATTAATAATAAATAATTAAAAAGTAGGAAAAATAGATTTTCTATTCTAAAATTAGTTTTATAATATTTTAGATTTTTCTAAATTTAATTTTCGTTTTTCTAGTTAAATTTCATAACTAATTAATAATTAGTATAATTTAGTTAATTAAAAAGTAATTAATAATTAATTAAATAGTGGTAAAAATAATTTTAATTTTCTAAAAGTTTTCTTATAACCTTAGGATTGTAAAAATATAATTTTCACATTTGTAGGACTTTATTTGCTCACGTTTCACTTTTTATTTTGCGCGTTTGCGTTTAATTTAAATTCAAACGCGCGTTTTTAGGTTTCTCTTACGTTTTTAGGTTATCCGATCATCAGTAATTGTTAGAATAGTGTTTCTAAGTGATTTTCAATCATAATCTCGTAGTGTAACCATAATAATCAAATTCCTGATCCTCCTGTTAAATCACCCGATCACTTAAAATGTTTTCAAATACAATTGCAAACCTCGCTGGGACATAACGACCTGGAATACACTGTACTCCTTGGTTAGTTGGTTTTAGACGTTTGACTTGGTTGAGCATCACCTGGTCAATTTAGTTGACCGTTTAGAACCAATCACTTACCTTATCTTCCTTGGATCTAGCCGGATCTACTCAATTTGGTGGTGGTGGTGGTGGCGCGTACGTGGTGATGGAAGGGTGTTTCGGGCGCGTGTGGTGGTTAAACAAACAAAGGGAGTCACAAGGTGAGTGTTGGTGGTGGCGGTGTGGTGTTACGGTGGGCGGTGGTGGTGTTCGTAGGTGGTCGGAGGTAGGTGAGAGGGTGGCGATGGCTAATAGGAAGGAGGAGACAACAATGAACCCAGAATTCTATAAAAGGATTTATGGTTAAGAGATAAGGGCAATATAGTCATTTCAATTATTATTTATAATAAGTTTTGCTACCTGTAATCACATGTACTCAATGAAGTCAAGATGCAATATATTAAGAGGTAAGAAACACTCATGGTTAATTCTTATGTGAGAACGATATGTACGACGCCTTTGTTTTTGTGCTTGGTTCACCTGGATGTGAGAGATGTGAAGAGCATCCACATCCAACTCTTTAACCTACATAAATGTTTAACATAATGAAGAAATAACTTTAGCCAGATGGAATCTATTATCATGAACAAAAAGATTGACACGTGTAATCTAAAACATTACCTCTGTGTTGCTCTCAGCATTCCTGAGCAAATCAAGAATAAACTTAGCAGGCCAACGTCCTTGTCCATTTGAATGGCGATTCTTTGGTTGTGCAGGGCATCCATATCCACAACAGAAACGTGTGAACGGGATGGCTTGTTTATGTGCAAGAACATCCTCTAAGTATCTCTTATCCTTGATCAAAGGCATCTTGTGTAGAGCATGTGCAGTTTCTCTAGTGTTCTACAAAAAAAAAAAAACATTCTAGAACTATATTAGCTAATTAATCTTTGAATAAAATCACAATACACATCCAAAACAAAAACCATAAAGATTCATGCCCTTTAGAAACTAAGTGTACTAATGTAGCAAACTTTAAGTAGTAGATCATAGAAAAACTGCACTTCTGAGAAACATGTATTATAAGCAGCTGTCAACGTCGCCAGTTATGTCCAGCTACACTCATACACTAACAATGATACATCTATTGTCTACTTTTGGAAATCAGTTTTAAGTAAAGCTTTTTATGTTATGGGTGCAGATACAAACCATCTAATAATTACACACATATGCACTACACTGCATGTGTTTGTTTTTTTGTGATTCTTATTAACTACTTACAACAACTGTTGACACTACAAAGTCTGGTTAACAGCTGTGGACCCCGTGTGTTTGCGTGCAGTATTGGAAAGTCCTCTGACGCATGTGTCTTCTTCATAGGTTTCTTTGTCTTGTTTCTAGGTGGCTGGTGAGTCTCCTTTTCGGGTTTTTGTTGGTTTTTCTTTATCCAAGAAAGGTTTTCCATTTAGATAGCTCTGAGGTGGTTCTTGGTTGTTTCCAAAATTTTAGGGTGTCGGTCATCAGTCATGCTTAACCGAGAAACTAGTGCTTTTAAAGCTTTTTTATTGAGTGAGAAATGAGTGAAATTTTGTAAAATTTTATGGCTATTTTATATCATGTCCCCACGGATGGAGCCATGTTTATGTATGGTATGTAAATCGGTTTAGAGATTGGATGAGACTGGTTTTGTTTGGTTTCTCGTGTTGAACGGTAAGGACCTGATGAGATTGATGTACATCAAAAAGCTCGGGTAACACTTAAACAAGAACCATACTTCACTATTGTAAGGCATATTTGTGCAAGTGTGTGAAAAACTTGTGTAATGTTGTGTGTTGCTCTCCTTTTATAGAGAAGCTTAGTAGGGTTTAGAGATAAACCCTTTGGGGGTGATCGTTGGTGCCAGGGTGCCAAGTGTCGATCATCCGAGAGCAGACAAGGAGGACATATGTCATTCGTCCTTTAGCTCATAGTGGTGTTTGTCGTGCTTCCCCACTGTGTTGTGTCAGATGGTACATCTTAACCGCTAATGACAGTTGGAGAGCAGTAGCTTTGTCCTTACTCAATTAGGCCTGATTACTCAATTAGGTCTGAGAGGTCCTTTCAGGTTTACGTGGCCTGGGATTTAAGCCGGGCCTTTATCAAGTGTTGATTAGGCTTTGGTGATGGGCTTGATCCGAGCGTGTAGTTAATATGCTTGGGCCATTAATATTGATACGCTATCAGTATACATCAGTTTAAAAGTGATCACATGATTTAGACTGATATTCACATTTTAACCATTTAGACTTCAGTTATTCACGAACCATAAAAATTCCTGCAAATTAAGTGTCGCATGCCAAAGCGCGTCACCGTTTTCTAGTTTGATATAAAAGTGTTTTGTATAAAGCAGTAAAAAAAATACAATAGGCCACTTCTTCTTCTTCTTCTTCTTCTTTTTTTGTTATATATAATTTTTTTAAATATATTTTCGTTTTTGCAGGAGACATTATTAGGAAAATATCAACGTTATTGTTCATAAGCTTTGGTCATGAACAATGATCAATAAAGAAATTGATTAACTATTGATTAGAGCAAGCAATTTCTAGACTGAATTTAGGAGTGAGCAGAAAAACCGAAAAAATAAAAACCGAAATAACCGATCAAAACTAGAAACTGATGATTTGGTTACTTGATAATAAATGAATACATATGTGACAGTGATCATACTATGTGTCTCATCTATATGTATGTGATTGTAGAAATTTGTGATAAACATTATTAGGTTCAGATTGACAAAAAATAATAATAATACTCCCTCCGTCTCAAAATTATTATCAGCAAACAAGAATTACAAAGTTTAATAAAAATGGGGCCACTTTTGTTTTTAACCACTCAAAAAGAATATTCTCCTACTCCCTCCGTCCCAAAATTATTGTCCCCCGACAAAAAACACACAGTTTAAGAAAAGTACATTTATTACAGCTTTCTCTTTCTTACTTTTTGACAGAATGACAATTTTGCCCTTAGGTAATTAATTAAGGTCTTCTTTAAGGTATGTTATAATAATTTTAAACAAGGGTAATATAGTAAACTTGGTTAAACTTCCCTATCTATTTTTAGTAGTGGACAATTAAATTGGGACATACCAAAAAGGAAATGTGGACAATAAAATTGGGACGGAGGGAGTATTATATTATCTAGTTTTTACTTAAAAAAGAAAGTGGTCAATTAATTTGAGACATCTCAAAATAGAAATGTGAACAATAATTTTGAGACGGAGCCACGGAGGTAGTAATAATAATAATTTTCTATGTAAAATAAGTTTGTTGGTATAAAACGGCCACATCAAAAAATAAATGGCTAAACAACCGAAAAACCAAACTGAAATCGATAATAAACCAAAAAATTAAACCACCAAAAATCGAATGACTTTTTTTTTGAGTTTAAAAAAACCGAATATTTCGGTTCGATTTTAATTTTAGCAAAAAAACCGACGAAAACTGAACCATGCATATAACCCTAGCTGAATCATTTAGAAACATGTTTGGGTTGCATGTGTCCAATGTCCTGGTTTACAGCAAACCAAAACCTTTATTTTGTAAGGATTTTGTTTGTGTTCTAATCATACATGCTAGACGTAAATTTGCAATGTTAAAATTTGATTTTCTCATTTTCTGATACCTTTAATTGCTTTTGAAAAAAAGCATATTGAGCTACGAACTAAACTTGGGAAAAAAGATCTTAGTTTTCAAAAAGGTAAACATTTAAGAAGGCGAAATCGTTAGCTAAGATATAAGTTGGAAGCAAGTTTTTTTGCTTTCGTCTTTTCCATTTTGTTTGCAAAATAAAGTTGATATTGATAAACTAAATAAAATAAATTAGAAATAATTGTTTATGTTACCTAAAAGACATATAACATAAAAATCTTCAAACGATACCCTAGTTCATATTATAACATTGATCCAATCTAAACCAAAAGGAGTTTCTTTAATATTCTACCGACCTACAAATTAAAGACATAATTTTTTGAAATAGCAAACTGGCTTTAGGAATATGACTATAATTTAGTAGTCAAGTAGTCGTACTCTTCTAACTGATTAATTCAGATAATAGTGAATTAATATTGAATATATTGATTAACTAATTGGTATTTTATTGACCAATTGTCTATTGTCCAACTAATTTGATAAAGAGGCAGCTTTTATTAGCCAACAGTTTTGATCCGTTGGCCACGTGCAGCCAACTAAGCTTCATAGTCATGGTCAATATATCTTACTTTTACGGTTCAATATAGTACTAATTTTTATTAACGTGTTTAGAAAAACTCAATGGTAGATTGTGGATAAGCTCGTGAAGTGCGTATTGAGTGTTAACTGACTTTTTCCGTGTCCGTGCCCATTGTTTTCCCCCAAGGAATAAACAACAAATTTATACTGCATGCATGAATTGAAAATGGAAAGTGAAATAGAAGTTAAATTGCTAATACGAATATACAATACGTTAACTCATGATGATGTAGCCTTGGTTCTTTTGGTTGCTTGTATGATCTCCATCTTGGTGATCCTCTCCGGTTCGCTATCTAGTATATCCTTCTTTGCTTTCAAAAGAAACACATATGTAACTGGAATTGACCCAAAACGCAATATGAATCTCTAAATTTGTAAATTTTACTAAGATTTAAGTTCTAGTTATCAGTATGTACTCTCAGAACAAATAAAATAAAATATGAATCCGATGTTTCTGTAGAAATTTCGTACAGTAGTTAGATTAAGTCTTTTAATAAACAATCCAAATTAAATACTCCATTAAAGAAAATCTATCCATAACTATATATTACAGACTTACAGTTGTGTATATAACATGACTTGGGGATTTATCTACCGAGATTTGAATTCCAAAACATTATTAAATGATATCCTTTTAGAAATGTTATTGAATATGAACACTTGGATCGAATTGAGAATATTTTATGTATGATTCTACGAAACTTTGATTAAGCCGCCTCCGCTTAATATAAAAGAGTAATGTCATACCATTAATATAATACATTTTGTACCTAATTATGATACAAAGTTACTTTGTTTATCCTAATCATGTTTTAGATAGAGGGTCTCTGGATCTTGTAAAAGGGGCATGCATGTGAAGTGTGAGAACACAACTCCATCAAGTTGTTAAAATAAATGTATGTTTATTATTATCATCTAGGTATTTGTTGTGTGTGAGTGAAATAGAAACATTAATTTTTGGGTTTTTAATTGTATGCAAGAAATAGTTGCTAGAGGTAAAGACTGATCGAGATGGTAGCTGAATGCTGCGTCGTGACGTACCTAGGTGATCTTCAGTTCGTGGATGGTGTTGTACTATTTGTGTTTTCGAAATGGCAGAATCATTTTAATAATAATAGTAAGAGTAGGTAGGTCATCTTTAAAGCTAGGTTTAACCCTTTGGATGTTAAGTTTAACGACTAATTAAACACAAAAACGAAATTAAAAAATGAATGTACGCATGGCAAACAGAAAAAAAACAGTAGCAATTTTCATGATTAGTCTTGAGATATAATGATACGCATAGTTTCTGCAAACCTCTTGCCTCTCAAGCTATAGGTCAAGGGTAAGATCCTCACTCCTTACAAAAAATGCTCTCTCTACCTTAGGTAGGGGTAAGGCTGTCTACATCTCAACTTCTGTCATACACCATGGAAGACGGTATTGGAACTCATAGCCCGTGGAAGACGGTATTATAAATTACTTTACTTTTTCTATAGTTTCTGTAAACCAAGTACATACATCAAGCAAAACAAGTATACAGAAATCGGGTCAAGATTTTTTAATTTAATGGATTAAAAATCTCTTATCCTTGATGACCATGATATTAGTAATGCTTATCCTTGATGACAACTATCTACCTAATCCACTACTGTTCCATGTTAAAAAAATAAAATAAAACTAGAGTTTCTTTATCAACATAATAAACCAAATCCATTGAGGCTTATGATGATGTGCACTTAATCGGCTTTGACTCAGATTATATTAAAAGTACTTATAACACTCCACCATATTTGTATTACATTAAAGTCATGATCAATGACTTTAGCCTTTAATTAAGTATGGGTATGCATGTCGCCGTTCGCGATTACTATCACTGACCATTCGCCACCTTTGCTCTACAACCAAATCGTTCCCTATTTTATATTCTATTTGGAATGAGTTTTTCAAATTTCAATAGCTTTATTCTAGCATGCTTTCATGAAACCTGGAGATGAAAAATCTGCCAAAATTTCGTCAGGAACTAAACCCACCTTTAATTAGACATTTTGCTATATATATTGTATTTGGCGCAGAGTGCGTAGCATTTTAGAACAATGAGCATTGAACGTTGAGTGTTGTGATTTTAATGCTCGTTTGACAAGCAGCTAATAGCTTTATCTTTTCTCGAAATGCTTCTTTTCAAATGTTATATGAAATAGCATTTAGTAGTTGTTTTATACATTATAATTAAAGCTAATTATAACTTACATTACCAAACGTATTTATGAAAAATGAAAAAGGCTACTGTTCAAATTTGCTAAACACCTCATAGCCTTGTTAATCTTTATTTTTCCTATGGTTTTTACCATCCTATAGTTTAGTTGTTCCCTCATACTTTCTTTCCTTTTCTTAATTGCATTTAATAAGATAATAACTTCTAACTTTAGTAAAACAACTATCTAATTTATCATCATAAAAGGATGTATCTAGTCATTAGCATTTTATTATTATTATTATTATTATTATTATTATTATTATTATTATTATTATTATTATTATTGTTGTTGTTGTTACGTAGTATTATTTAACAAAATAATTAGCTAGTTGGAGTAACAAATTTTTCTTTTAAAATGCATTATTAAATAGAAAATATTTCATATAATGGAGAGAGTATGTACGTCCTAATTTTATAAATTCTTCCATGTGATGGTTAGATTTGTAACTAGCTTTTGTTTAATTTTTCTCAACTTTGATAAATTCGCAAAGTTGCTTTTGAAAAAGTCATGTCCTCAATACATTATATAAACATATAACTCTTCACCATCATCAAACGCTTAAACAAAAACAATGGCATCTCTTGCACCACCATCAAGCACCACCGGGAAAACCCTCTCTTCCTCTTCCACCTACTCTTATTCTTTCTCTTTCAAATCATCTCAAGTTCCTGTATCCCGAAACCGCAACAATCGCCATGCAGTTTCATGCAAAACCCAAGATAACAATGACCATGATGAAAACTCTGGCAAAGTTGATAGGAGAAATGTTCTTTTAGGTCTAGGTGGTCTTTATGGTGCCGCAGCTACCTTTGGGCCGGGTTCACTAGCCTTCGCAGATCCTATCATGGCACCGGACGTCTCAAAATGTGGTGCAGCTGACATACCACAAGGTGCTCAACCCATGAAATGTTGCCCTCCAGTAGCCAAAAAAATTATTGATTTCAAACTTCCACCACCATCAGCCACTCGTGTCAGGCCAGCGGCTCATTTGGCTAGTAAAGACTACATAGCTAAATTCAATAAAGCAATTGAGCTCATGAAAGCCCTCCCAGATGACGATCCTCGTAGTTTTAAACAACAAGCGGCTGTTCATTGTGCTTATTGTGATGGTGCATATGATCAAGTCGGCTTCCCTGATCTCGAGCTTCAAGTCCATGGTTCTTGGTTGTTCTTACCTTTCCATCGTCATTACTTGTACTTTTTCGAGAAAATATGTGGAAAATTAATCAATGACCCTAATTTTGCAATCCCATTTTGGAACTGGGATGCACCTGGTGGGATGACAATCCCTGCTATTTACGCCGATAAGAAGTCTCCGTTATATGATACTTTCCGAGAAGCGAGGCATCAACCTCCGTCAATAATTGATCTTGACTTTAATGGAGTCGATGAAAATCTTAGCAAGTCGAAACAAATGTCCACAAATCTTACAATCATGTATAGACAAATGGTGTCAACTGCAAAGACTGCCAGTCTTTTTATGGGTAGCCCCTATCGTGCTGGTGATGAGTCTACCCCTGGTGGAGGCTCGCTTGAGAGCATACCACATGGTCCAGTCCATGTCTGGACCGGAGATAGCACACAACCTAATGGAGAAAACATGGGTAACTTTTATTCTGCAGGCAGAGACCCTCTTTTCTATGCACATCATGCAAATGTTGATAGAATGTGGTCAGTTTGGAAAACCCTAGGAGGACGAAGGGCTGATTTTACTGATAAAGATTGGCTTGATGCATCATTTTTGTTCTATGATGAGAACGCAGAGATGGTCCGAGTCAAGGTGAGGGATTGTCTAGATTCTAAGAAACTTGGCTATGTTTATCAAGATGTGGAGATACCATGGGTAGAAAGCAAGCCCACACCACGTATCAAAAGGGTTTTGAGCAAGATCAAAAAACTCGGTACTGCTAAGGCCGATGAACACATACCCTTTGCTAAAGAGGTTTTTCCAGCAAGTCTTGATAGGCCAATCAAAGTGTTGGTTCCAAGACCAAAGAAATCGAGAAGCAAGAAACAAAAAGATGAAGAAGAAGAGATTTTGGTGATTGAAGGAATTGAAGTGACTAGAGATGTCTTCGCGAAATTTGATGTGTTTGTGAATGATGAAGATGACGGGATGAATGCAACCGCCGATAAGACTGAGTTTGCTGGAAGCTTTGTGAATGTACCTCATAAGCATAAACATGGGAAGAGTGTGAAGACGAGATTGAGGTTAGGGATTAGTGAGCTTTTGGATGATTTGCATGCTAACGATGATGATAATGTGTTGGTGACTTTGATGCCGAAAAGTGGAGGAAGCGAAGTCTCAATTAAGGGTATTAAGATCGAGCATGATTGATCTAGAACAAGTTTTCCTTCGGATATCACTCTCATTTTCTCGCCAAATAAAGATATGATCATTTTTGAGTTATTTCCGGAAAGATGTGTGTTTTGATTAACGTATCATCAAATAAAAGTAACTTTTCTGTTATCAAATATTTGACTCAGAGTTTTTGATTGGGTGTTTTGATCTTAGTATTATTGGTCACAGAATTTATGTGTTTTTACTGTCGTTTTTAATGAAGTTTTAGTTTCTGGCCATACAGAGTATTTACTTCGTCGATCTATACACTCATGTATAGGTACTAGGTAACAAAACTGTTCTAACAAACTAATCAAGTCTCTATGATAATTTGTAGATATTTGGTATGATATTCTTCTTCTACGTGTGTATATATATATATATATATATATATATATATATATATATATATATATATATATATATATATATATATATATACTCCAATATCATGGTATATATACTATTGTTAGCTAGTAATAACTTGGGAAAATGTAACCAACAAACGAGTTTCGGTAGCATGTGCAACGAACGTGCATTTATACTATTGTTAGCTAGTAACTTGGGAAAATGTAACGGAAAGAATTGTTTATTGTAAACGCACTACTCAAACACAAAAACCCCCGCTGCTATAAATCATCCTTGGCAAAAGCCAAATGAATAGTAACTTAAGAGTGAAATTGTTTTTTATACTTGTAATGAAGTTCATTTACGTTTGAGATTATTAGTGTAGAATTCCTTTTATATGATCTAGATACATATAACATATCAATATTAGTGGTCCATGTTCATTAAATTATGCACGAATCAAACTCATTGCTAAGCCTCATCGATAAAGATTTGATATGCCCGGCTAGAATCCCAAGCCACACTTGCCAGACAAAACTCATCAGGTTATGTTGAACGCATAGAATCACTACTCTCTAACTGTTACTAATGGTTAAAACGTGCAACGGCATTACCATCTTGTACGAGCCAAAAAGAAGAGACCATCTGTCTTCCTTATCTGCTGATCATCAGATGATTAACGTGTGGCCTCCCCACAACCATTGATTACCTATCAAGGGTTTACTTCTAAACTCTACATGCCACTTTATAAATAGAGGGCTTCACGCACAAACTTCACAAATTCACACACCTGGGAAATACTGTCTTACACACAGTTTCATATGGTTTGTTTAAGTGTTATCCGAGTTTTTTCATCTTTATTATCTCTTCTGGTCCTTACCATTCAACACGGGAAACCAAACAATGCAACCATCCCAATCCACCCTTAATACCGATTTACATATCATACATAAACATGTCGCTATCCGTGAAGACATGATACGACATAGCCACAAATTTTCACATATTTTCACTCATTTCTCACTCAAAAACCTCATTTTCCCCCCTTCTTATACAAGTTTCTTGACTAAAAATGTTTGATGAACAATGCACTCAACTTTCCGACATAATCAACGACCACTTTAGACCTATCCAGGTGGATGACGTCATTCACGCAGATAAGGGTCAGCAAATACCGGAAAATAAGGTTCACCAATCAGCTATAAACCTCACAAGAAAACCATAAGGGGAATCGCATGTAACAAACGACCATGCCAGCTTGCATACAACATTCTTGTAGCACGGTCCCATGACGAACACCAAGTTCCTAGGCCAACATCTTAAGGCAGGCCAGTTCAAGAAAGCAGAGGTAACGGTAGACAGGGTATATCCATGAACTATCTCCATGCAGTATAAACTATAATAAAAGATTTAAATTTTGCTAAAATGCACAATGTCTGCAAACTTTCTATTACATATATGGTTAAATTTTTACGAAACACACTTGGTAGCTTTTAATTATAACTACATATCCGCAACCGGAGAACATATAAAGCGTATATCCATAACCATCAATTGCTTAACCGGAGTGTACAATTTAATGTTGAAGATGCAACAGTATATAATTAACTAACTAGGTTGAGCATTAATATTTATGACTAACGATGAGACCTAAAAATATAATCGAATTATTTCATGACAAATGTATTACACTTATTCCTTCTCATCATTTTTTATCATTACTTTTTGAAATGCATTAATGAAATCTTTAAGTATAAATTTAGGTTCATGTATTAAGCTTACAAATCTTTTTCTTCTTTATATACTACCTGCATTACAACATTCAAATTTGTCACAACTTAATTTGGCAACGTATGAAATAACGTTCAAAACGTAAAGTTACCATCATTATGTCATAAGTTAAAATAATTGCGAGTAATTAGTTTCCCTTTCAATCTCTTAGCATAAAATTAATCTGTATTTTACTTTATCCTGACATTTTTGTTCCCCCTAAAAGTCTTTGAAACTTGTAATGGTACGATTTGTAGATTTTCTACTATATATTCGTGTTGTCTCAAACTAATATTCAATTATTCACTTTGCAATTAAGATACAACCATAAATCTGAATCTTAATCTACGAAATCATAATATAATCAAAAGCATGAAAGTGAATTATCCCATTTTATATTACCATGGTTGGTCAAATAAGATATTCAGCCTACTTATTTAATCGATATGATGATCATATCTACATGCATATATAACAGCTCATTCATCAACTCAGTATCAAGAGCCTCTGAACCAAGCAAGCTATATCAGTCCATGTCCAAGCAACAAAGGAACAAGATGAATGCTATGTGTATATGTAATACAGTGTAGTTAGTTTAGTTAGTTAAAAGTCAAAGTAGCAAAAGTCAAAGTGTAGCTTTAGTATAAATACTTGTATTCATTTCATTTCTCATTTGTAACAATTCATTATGAAATAACAAATCACTTTCCTTTCATCACCCTCTCTCTGATTACAACTAATATCATGGTATCAGAGCCAACCACCATCACCGGTGGTTCATAACAAACTCCACCACATATAACAAACTCTGGTGACCTGTAACAACTTCCGGCCACCACAAACCATCATAATTGTTACCAATTTCATTAAATCAACCATCAAAATTCATCAATTTTGATCAAGATCACGAATCCGACCATCATATCATCCAAATTCATAAAAATCATCACAAATTAATCAAGAAAATGGATACACCACAAACCACTACTTCAGTTGACTTCACATCACCTAATCACCCACTCTATCTTCATCCCAATGATCATCCAGGCTTAGTTTTGATTTCAAAGAAGCTAACTGGATCAGATAACTACAGTTCTTGGAAAAGGAGTATGATGATAACATTGAATGCAAAGAACAAGTTGAAGTTTGTTACTGGTGAATTCATGGAGCCTCATGGTGAATCAGAAGAGAAAGTTATGTGGGAAAGAACCAATGATATGATCATCTCCTGGATACTTAACACCATTTCAGATCAGATAAGTAATAACTTGAATTTTGTGAACATTGCTTATGATTTGTGGAATGAATTGAATGAACATTATGCTCAGTTAGATGGTCATAGAATTTATCAGTTAGCACAAGACATAGCACAATTGAAACAACAGAATTGCACCATTGAGGTCTATTATCATAAGCTGAAAGGGTTATGGGATGAACATGATGCTTTAGAAGCTCCTTATCTGTGCAATTATGTTTGTAACTGTGAGAATGGTAGACATACTGGTGATAGAGAACAGAGAAAGAGATTAATTCAATTTCTCATGGGTCTAGATGAATGTTACTCCAACTTAAGGGGGCAAATCCTGCTGTTACAACCACTTCCCGCAGTTGCTAAGGCCTATAGCATGATAAGACAGGAAGAAAAACAAAGAGAAGGAATTTTACCCAAACCTTTAGGATCCACTGCATTCTCAGCACACTCATCACAGGCAAATAGGAACATTTATAGAAACTACAACACTCAAAGTGGAACAAGTGCACAATCTGGGAATAGACCAGCAGCTGGTAGAAGAAGTACTTTCAAGGCAGGGGTATATTGTACACATTGCTCCAAGGAGGGACACACCAGTGATGAGTGTTATAGGTTGAAAGGTTATCCACCTGGCCACCCCCTACATGGCAAATACAAACTACCTGTGGTTAGGAATGTGTATGATAATAAGGGGTCAAAGACTGTCAATTCTATTCAATATCAAGATGCAGAACAACCAGGTTTAAACCATGGGGAATCTAGCAGTGGAGGAAATGGAAATGAAGCAGTGTTTGTGAAGATTGATCAACTCCAGAACCAGCTGAACCAAGTAATGATGCTGATGCAGCAGTGCCAAAAGGATCCTCCAACTGGTATTATCAACTCCCATACTATTAGAAAGTTTAAATTTGTTGCATCTGTCATGACTAGATTTAAGGCAGCTTGGGTAATAGACATTGGAGCCACTGATAACATTAGCATTACTTTAACCACAATGCATGATACATATTTTTGCAATCCACCAATTCACATAACTTTACCCAATGGACAAACTGTGGAGGTTAGAATCTGTGGAAAAGTTAAGATCAACAAAGACATTACCCTTACTGATGTGTTCTACATACCCACATTTGCTTATAACCTACTATCTGTTAGTAAGTTAACTAAGCAAATGTCTGTGACAGCCATTTTCACATCCCTATCTTGCTATTTCCAGGGTCTCAACAAGAGGATTGCACATGGCAACCTTTGTGAGGGACTCTAGATCATCTACCCTGACCACAGCTTCACACCAAAGTCTACCATCCTTTCATCAAGCAGGAATGACAACTCTACACTATGGCATTCAAGACTGGGCCACCCTTCATCTTCTACTCTCAAAAACATCAAAACCATTTCAATTTCTTGTACAAATGATCTTTCAAATTGCATTGTATGTCCTTTAGCTAAACAACATTCACTTCCTTTTTCACAAAGTACATCTCATGCAACTCAACCATTTGAACTTGTACATATGGACATCTGGGGACCATACAAACACTCTACTATCAATAAATGCAAGTATTTCCTAACAGTTGTGGATGATTTCTCAAGGGCCACTTGGACCTATTTATTACCTAGCAAAGATAATGCACCATCACAAATAAAAACATTTCATTCCTATGTACACAATCAATTTCACAAAACAATTAAGAAAGTGAGAAGTGACAATGTTTCTGAATTTCTAAATACATCTCTGTCCACTTTCTTTGATTTCCATGGAATAGTGCACCAGACATCTTGTCCTCACACACCACAACAAAATGCTAGGGTGGAACGTAAACACAGACAATTATTGGAAGTAGCCAGAGCCCTCAGATTTCAAGCAAACTTTCCAATTCATTTTTGGGGTCATTGCATTCCAACTGCCACATATCTTATTAACAGACTTCCTTCCAAACCCATAAACAACAAAAGTCCTTTTGAGTGCTTATATGGAACACCCCCACCTCTTGATCACCTGAGAATTATTGGCTGCAAAGCTTTTGCACACCAACACTTACCTGATAAGTTTGAAGCCAGAGCAATCCCATCTGTTTTCATTGGATATCCACCCACACAAAAAGGTTACATCTTGTACAACCTTGAAACTCACAAACTTTTCACAAGCAGACATGTTACGTTCCATGAAGATATATTTCCATTTCACACAAAACCTCACACAACATCACCACAACAAACCACACCTAATCACTTCAACCCACCTCATTTCAATTCACCCACATCAACAACAACTCAAACCACAACACCAACTGTCACACCTACATCAATAACTCAACACACCTCTGAACCCTCTTCTTCTGATTCTTCCACAGCTCAACCATCAACTCCTCCAAACAACTCCACAGAACAGGATACCATTACAGATCAGCCACCTCCTTCTCAACAACCATCACCAATACCAGCTCCTCCTCAACCACCTCCTCAGACTCAACTCAGAACTTCTGCAAGAACCTCTAAACTTCTAACCAAGCTGCAAGATTATCACCTCAACCTTCCCAAATCATCTAAACATCACTTTACAAACTTCATTAATTATAACAACATAAACACATCAACCACAAGACATTTAATAAATACAATCAATCAAATCATTGAACCTAAGTCTTATACTCAAGCTGCTAAGAATCCAAAGTGGGTAGGTGCAATGAATTTAGAACTAGCTGCCCTAGAAAGAAATGGTACTTGGACCATAGTTGAGCTCCCAGATGGCAAAATACCCATAGACTGTAAATGGGTTTTTAGAATCAAATGTAGGGCAGATGGCACAATAGAGAGATTTAAGGCTAGGTTAGTAGCCAAAGGGTTTACTCAGAAAGAAGGTGTGGACTTTCATGAGACCTTTGCTCCAGTAGCAAAGATGGTTACTGTGAGAGCATTGTTAGCTGTTGCTACTCACAACCAGTGGCCTATTGCACAGTTGGATATAAATAATGCCTTTCTCCATGGAGATTTAACTGAAGAAATCTACATGAAGCTTCCTCCAGGCTACCCTGGCTCTCATTCTAAGAGCAGTGTTTGCAAACTACATAAGTCACTTTATGGATTGAAGCAGGCCAACAGACAATGGTTTATCAAACTCACCTCTTTCCTTCAAAGTCTGGGCTTCATTCAGAGCTGTGCAGATACTTCTCTATTCACCTTCAAGAAAGATCACAATTTTCTTTGTCTTCTGATCTATGTGGATGATATCTTATTAACTGGAAACAATGCTTCACTCATCCAACATATCAAAGGTCAATTACACCAAGAGTTCAGCATCAAAGACTTGGGAACTCTCAATTATTATCTAGATATTGAGGTACTCAGAAATTCTACAGGTCTAATGATGACTCAGAGGAAATACACTTTGGAACTCATCCAAAGTGTAGGGCTACTAGATGTGAAACCTTCTTCAATTCCTTTTAATCCACTGACAAAGTTGAATCATGAAGATGGTGAACCACTTGATGATCCCATTCAATACAGAACCTTGGTAGGAAAGCTGCTATATCTCACCATAACAAGACTTGACATTTCATATGCAGCTCAGACATTGAGTCAATTCACACAATCACCAAGAACCCCTCATCTAAAAGCATTAATCAAAGTTCTCAGGTACTTAAAGGGATCTCCAGGCCAAGGACTTCTATTTCCATCCAAGACCAGTCTTCAACTTAGAGCCTATTGTGACAGTGACTGGGCTAATTGTAGTTTTTCAAGAAGATCTGTTTCAGGGTATTGTGTATTTTTGGGTTCATGTCTACTCTCTTGGCAATCAAAGAAACAACCTGTGGTTTCAAGAAGCTCAACTGAAGCAGAGTATAGGGCCCTGGCAGATGTCACATGTGAGTTATCATGGATCAGATATCTACTTAAAGATCTTGGTGTTCTTATTTCAGACCCCACTACTGTTTACTGTGACAATGCATCAGCAATAGCCTTAGCCTCAAATCCAGTACAACATGCCAGGACTAAACACATTGAACTAGACTGTCATTTTGTCAGAGAAAAGATCAAACAGGGTCAAATTACTCCTTCCTACATTTCAACAAAGAATCAATTGGCAGATATTTTGACTAAAGGCCTATCAAAAGCACCTCATTATCATTGCTTGTCCAAGTATGGCATATGTGATCCATACACATTGCGAACTTGTGGGAGGGGTAACAGCTCATTCATCAACTCAGTATCAAGAGCCTCTGAACCAAGCAAGCTATATCAGTCCATGTCCAAGCAACAAAGGAACAAGATGAATGCTATGTGTATATGTAATACAGTGTAGTTAGTTTAGTTAGTTAAAAGTCAAAGTAGCAAAAGTCAAAGTGTAGCTTTAGTATAAATACTTGTATTCATTTCATTTCTCATTTGTAACAATTCATTATGAAATAACAAATCACTTTCCTTTCATCACCCTCTCTCTGATTACAACTAATATCAATATACACATACACATACACATACACATACATACATATTGTCCCATCAGATGTTACTAAAAATAATACTCAGCTGTTACTCTAACTGACCACTACGGTTTTATATATACTTTCCTAGCAACCACAACAAGAAAAACAACTAAATAAAAAAAACATGGCTGGATCATCAACAATACCAGTAAATTTTCCAATGACTCTAGACAAACCGACAACAGTGGTGGTGGTGAGACCACTAAGAAACGAAAGAGAGGAGGAAGAACAAGAAGAAGTATTGGTGATAGAAGGGATAGAAGTCAAGAACGATGAGTTTGTAAAGTTTGATGTGTTCATTAATGATGAAGACTACGTGATAGGGACAGGCACTGGTGCGGAGAAAACTGAGTTTGCCGGGAGCTTTGTGAAAGTGCCACATAAGCAAAGGCAAGATGCCGGAGATGGTGGTGAGAAGTTGATAACGACTAAGTTGAGACTAGGGATAAGTGAATTGTTGAAAGGTTTGGGAGTTGAAGATGATGATGAGAATATTTTGGTGAAAGTGGTGCCGAAGTGTGAAAATGTTCATATCATAATAGGTGGTATACGGATTGAGATTGAGTGATTAGTTATTAAGCTTGATCGATCTTTTTTTCTTGATTTTCAGATAGTTTAGAAGGTTGTACTTTTACAATTTTCAGAATAAGTGTACGTGATAATTTTCTTTAGACTTGTTTTACTATTTCCGTTCATGATTTGCTATTTTTAGTACCGTCCCGGGAGGCAATCTAAGAAAATGGGTTGATGCTTAATTACTCGGTGTGACATGTCCTGTGAGACTGGGACCACAGCATGGTTAATTGGTTCAATAGGTTTTACGGTCATCGTAGCTGGTGGCACTAAAGCCACCACTAAGAGCCATCTCTAGCAACAATTGTTGTCTCTTGCCATCATTGTGTTTACAAGACAGTAATTAGTGCAAATAGAGAGAATTAAACCACTACTCTACAATTTATGGAACACCACTAACACTTGTGAGCAACAAGCAATATCCCAGTACCAAGACAACAACAATTAACATTATCTATGGGTTCTTCCCATCATTGGTATTTCAAGTAGCATGGCTAAGAAATTCTGTTTCTGAATTGTAGATTTTGACAATTATGTCTTCAAATAAAAAGGCAATGCTGGACTTTAAATCTACACAGTAAACAATAAGATACCAAACTATATGCTCATTAAACAAGAAAACAATTTCTTCATAATTTTACCGTAATAATTGCACGAAACTTTTTTATGTTGTGTGGAAAGTGCCTCCAGTATTTTTGACAAGGTGTTCTAATTACTACTAGAAGAATTCTAAGTAAACCATGTTCTGTAAGCGTGTTATATATTAATAAAAGTTAAAATTCTAACTATTACTAGAAATCTATATAATAAATTGTAGATTAGCGGTCTGTATATCCTGAGCAAGCTCCGCCATGCAAAATAGTTGGCATGCTCGTCTTGTCCACCAGCAAATGAATAAACTCGATATGCAAACTGAAAGGCCCTCCAAATGGTATTGGCGCTCTTGCCTCACGCTCTTTTGGTTTTGGCACTGTTGCTTCCTATATATGAACACACCATATCATCTTAGAAACACAGGAGTCTTTTAGGGTTATACTTGAAGAAGAGAGGAATACTTAGAGAGCTTTTACGATGTAACTTTATTGATTGCTTAAGCTTTGCTTCATACTTGCAAATGTATCACCCTAACACCTATTTGTACTACTTCATGGAATGTTGTAGAGATGAGATATTTTCATGGATATTCTACTAAGAGCTAGATACTTCTTGCATCATCTTGATCATTCTTATTCATCATCCTTATCTAGATGTCTAATTCTAGATAACTCTAACTAGATATTTATAGTATTATTCTAGATATTTCACAAAGATATTTTCCATGACCATTCTACGTTATTCTTGAAACTTCCTCTGTATGGGCTCAGACTAAATCAAGTTTACGATCCAACACCCCCTTTAAACTTGATTTATAGACTCCAAGCCTTATTAGTTATCTTGAGAAATCTTTCTCGTTGAGCGGATTAATTGGTGAATATATCTGCAACTTGGTCTCCAGACCTCGTATGTATCACTTGAACATCCTTTCTTGCAATCTACTCTCCAATAAAGTGATAACGAGTGTTAATATGCTTAATTCGATCATGGTAGACCGGATTTTTAGCTAAGTCAATTGCTGACTTGTTATCCACGTAGATCTCAGTCACATCTTCCTGCTCCATGTGTAGCTCCTTTAGCATACTTCTGAGCCAAATTGCGTGACATACACACGATGTTGCAGCTACGTACTCCGCTTCTTTGAAGACCATGTAAAAGCATTGTTACCTAGAAAGAATAGGAATCCTGTTACACTACTTCAATCGTCTTTGTTTCCAGCCCAGTCATTGTCGCTATATCCAACCAGCTTGAACTCTTCACTTGTTGAATAAAACATACCATAGTTTATAGTACCTTTGATATAACGGAGGATCCTCTTCACAATCTCCAAATTTTTTGTCGTAGGCTCTTCCATGAAACGACTAATCAATCCAACCGCAAAGAGTATGTCGGGTCTTGTACATGTCAAATAGCGCAAACTTTCTGGTCATCAACTTGCCTGATGTTGACTATTCCATCAAAAAGTTGGCTAGTCCAAAGGGTACAGCTTTGGTAAAGACTCATCAAATCTGTTGATAGCTGTAATGGTTTGCTCAAAATCATAGGGTTTTCAACTCACCCATGCTTTGTTGCTGAGTAGTTGAAATGGTTGTCAATTGACCATGGATTTTTCCTTTATGGATTCCAAATAATTGGCTAGCTCACATGTATATGGCTTGTGGTAAAGGCTATGGAAAACCATATTTGGTATTCATTTGACCAAGATGATAATTCATCAATAATTGACTAGTCCTGAGCAAACGGCTACAGGTAAAGACATATCAAATCCGTTTATAGCTGATGATTTGCTAAAAATCATGTGGTTATCAGTGTACCTTTGAACATTTGGCTACTCCAGTAGTGATGGCTATTGGTAAAGAGACATCAAATCCATTATTTTCAATGATTCACCTCTCACAGGAGTTAACACACCTGGATGTGATGAGAATAGTATGAAACTTATATGTTTTGATGTACATTTAGTCTTGTGTTGCTGCAAAGAATGGTGCTTTTCAATTGTTTGCTAATCATAGAGATTCTATTTATGAAGATTCTTTGCTGCTGATGTTTATCCTCAATCCTCTGGTTTGTGCTATTGGCGATCTATCAAGGAATCTTGAACTTAACCATGTCAAATTCAAGATTAGGGGAGGATTGTAAGGAATTTTGGAAGATCCTACTGATGAAGTTCTACTGACAGGATTCTGCTGAAGCTATAGATGGTTTCTGCTGATATAGCGTTCCTGCTGAAGACTTTCTGCTGACACAGTCTTCCTGCTGAAGACTTATTTCTACGGATATTATTAATCCGTATCTTTAGTATTTATTTGTTAGGATTTGTATGAGCTATATTAGGTAGTGATATGTATTGATTTAATATTGATTGTCTATTAGGGTTCCTTGTGCTTATAAAAGGAACATAGTTTTATTGTTTTAATCACATCTTTGAAACATTTTCAATCAAGAAGAATAGAGATCCATAGAGGATCATTGTTATTAGAAAAACCTTGTGAAACTTTGATTGTGATTAATCATTATTCCGCTGTGCAAATAATCATTGTTTCTATTATCCTAGATTGGGCTAAAACGATCTCTACAATTGGTATCAGAGCGGGGGCTCTTGATATCTAGGGTTTATACAAGGTTTTGTGTGTCACGAAGCAGGCAGATTGTAGCAGATTTGATAAAGGTACGGCTGAAGCAGATGTGAAAAGATTTAAGATCAGTTTAATGTGGTGTTAAAGGTATAATATTCTCTACTGATTCACAAATTTATCTCGTATTATTAATCATCATCGTGGATCATAGGAGAGTTTGTCGCCTTGTGCATCTTTGATTCAACAAGTTAACCTCGTACTACATAATTTTCTTTGTCGGCTTATACATAGTATTAATTGATTTCCTGCGCAAACGATTACCTCGTACTGTTTTTCTTTTGGTCCAATGAGATAATTTGTCCGAGGCAATTAATTGATATTGAAATTAATTAAGGATTGTAATTATTTAATGAGATAGTGGGTCGGTTATTATATTTGAGTCAACTATTATTCGTAATTGATTTGTCGTGATATATGCATCTGATTTGTCCGCAATAAGTTACCTCGTACTACTAATAATTACGAATCAGTGATTTAATTTCTTGTGGATTCACAATAATTAAATCTCAAAAGAATTGTTAGTGGGATTGGTCAATGGATATTTATTATTGTGAAGTGGTGACAAAACTAGTGTCAGTGGCTTGAATATTGTAATCGTGATATCAATAGTTGTGGTTTGTCATATTCATGTGGATATTGCTTAAAAGTGTGTCGGTGGCAATTTTATAGTGATTTGGCTTTTGTGTTAAACCTCGTACTACTTCATGTACTAAATTGAGAAAGAGGTCGATTATTATATTGCATATATTACGAGGCGAGCAGATATGGTTGTCGGGTATTCATTGTGGGTCAGCGCTTTAATTCTTTTGTTGTGTTTGTCGCTGGTCAATTTGAGGTGATTACATTTAATTGGTTGACTAATGGGTTTACTGAATTGGCTGATATCTTTGTTGACACATGCATTGGTTTGTGACATATTAAATTAAGGACGAATATTTGCTGCTGATTATTTTACTGTCCGATATTGAATTATTTGTGTGGGGTAAGATTGGATATTCAAGACTTGTTTCTGCTGATCATTGCTGCTGCTACGCGTTTCTATTGCTTGGTATATTTCGTTATTGCTGAAGCTTTGTGATTCTGCTGATTTATTACTGCTGATCACGTGTGGGGTAAGAATTATACATTGATTTGGATTGCGACTGTGCTAATTTGTTGTGGTATATTTATTGCCTGGTGATTGGTTGAATTTATTGCTGTTTGTGCTTGTGGTTTGTCGTGAGACTAATTTGTGATACTCAACTGGGTATAAATCGAGGGTTATTATTATTTTCATAAAATGACTTCATTCGGATCAGATGATTCTCTTGAGACATTTGTCATGAAAGTTAGAAACTTGCTACATATTCGTTCTAGGATAGACAGGTCACAAGATGAAGGAAAAGATAAGGAAAGATGTGCCACTCAAGTGAGGGAAAAGGTTGCTGGACATAAGATACAAGGTGAGGAACTTGAGCCTGATAATGATGAAGCTTCTGGTTCTGAGTAGAGTGGATTGCTGGCAAGCTGTCCTACAAAGGATCAGCATGATCAAGTTGCTTTTATGGGCATTTCTCAGGTACATAATTCTCTTTGTGATTGTGATTCTAAATATCAAACTCTTAAAGAAGCTTATGATGATCTGAAACCAAAATATAATGCTAGTTTTATTGAAGCTCAAACTTACAAAGAAGCTTTTAAAACTTTAGAACAATAGAAAGTGTGGTTTCAAAAGAATCAGCTTGCTTATGAAGAGAAGATAAGAGTGTTGGAAAGAGATTTAAAATGTGCTAATGATGAGTTAAAATGGACTAAGAAAGTAAATGCTAAATTAGATTTAGAGAAACAAGAGGTGCAAGATAGGCTTGATAAAGAAGTGGCTAGGCATAAAGAATGGTTAATGTCAGGTGATAGATTAGCTAGTTGTTTATATGGTAGTCAAGCTGTAAACTCTGGGATAGGTTTAGGGTTTAAAAAATATGTTGGCTTAGAGGCAAGGAATGATATGGGTAAATCTACACCAGCATGCTTAGCAAATTATGTTAAAGAAGGTAAATTACATGCTGTGCCTGGACCTATTAGAGGTGTGTTTATGCCTAGCTCTCCTCAAAAAGACTTTGATGGATCACACCATCTATATGGCAAAAAGTCAAGTGACTTGCCAGACCCTTATTGTAAGTCTACTGACTATGCCTCATGTGATTCAAGTGACAAGTCTTCCAAGGTCAATGTCTCTGCCCCCAGTGTTTTTAGCTCAGAGTCCATCTCAACTGAGTCTACCTCCTTTACTCCTACTTCTAGTGTTTCTACATCTAAGAGTAAAGTTGAGATTGAATCCAAAGTTAGGGCACCCAAACAAGAACCCATTGCTGTTCAAGATTTACCTAGTTTCACATGTAATAAATCTGATAAGAATACATACAATTCTAGGACTTCTTGTAATAAGAATGGTTGTTTTAATAAAAAGGCAAGTAATGTTAAGGATAAGTCTTTTAAGAAGAAAACTTGTTTTGTGTGTGGTAGCAAGTCTCATCTCATTAAAGATTGTGATTTTCATGAGAAGAGAATGGGTGTGTATGCTGACCAAAAGAGACCTAGACCAATGTGGACCAATGTTAGTGCTATTCCCCCATATGTTCCACAAACACATGTGAAAACCAGCAGACCCAATCCTGCTGATAAACCAGTTTCTTCTGATAAGTCAGTTCCTGCTGATAAGTCAGTTTCTGCTGATAGACCTTTTCCAGCCGGTTGGAAAAGACATGTTGCTAGACCATCTTATAGACCTACTAGCACTTACTTTCAGAATGGTTTTTGGCCTAGTTATTGTGACCCAATGGGGTAGGGGACAAGATGGGATAATGGTGTTAAGCCCTCAACAGGTTGTTCTTGGACACATAAGAGGAAAGGTTCATTCTGGGTACCCAAGAACAATAGTTCTTGTCAGGTGCACTGATTGAAGGGAGGCATATGCCTAAGGGGAGGCTTATTGTTGTATTCTATGTATACTAACCATTTTGCAGCTGTTGGATCCTCATATGCCTAAGGGGAGGCTTAGTGTTTCTACTGACACTACATGTTTCTTTGGTTCCTGCTGATTGATGGTATATTTTATATATTTCATATTTCTATTTGTTTCTTTCTTTTATTTAGATTAAAAAAAAAAAAAACTAATATATTTGTATAGTTTTGTGTATGTTGTATGCAGGTTTGGTGTTGATTCTTATCACACTCTTTCTGGTCATCAACTTGCCTGATGTTGACTATTCCATCAAAAAGTTGGCTAGTCCAAAGGGTACAGCTTTGGTAAAGACTCATCAAATCTGTTGATAGCTGTAATGGTTTGCTCAAAATCATAGGGTTTTCAACTCATCCATGCTTTGTTGCTGAGTAGTTGAAATGGTTGTCAATTGACCATGGATTTTTCCTTTATGGATTCCAAATAATTGGCTAGCCCACATGTATATGGCTTGTGGTAAAGGCTGTGGAAAACCATATTTGGTATTCAATTGACCAAGATGATAATTCATCAATAATTAACTAGTCCTGAGCAAACGGCTACAGGTAAAGACATATCAAATCCGTTTATAGCTGATGATTTGCTAAAAATCATGTGGTTATCAGTGTACCTTTGAACATTTGGCTACTCCAGTAGTGATGGCTATTGGTAAAGAGACATCAAATCCATTATTTTCAATGATTCACCTCTCACAGGAGTTAACACACCTGGATGTGATGAGAATTGTATGAAACTTATATGTTTTGATGTACATTTAGTCTTGTGTTGCTACAAAGAATGGTGCTTTTCAATTGTTTGTTGATCATAGAGATTCTATTTATGAAGATTTTTTGCTGCTGATGTTTATCCTCAATCCTCTGGTTTGTGCTATTGGCGATCTATCAAGGAATCTTGAACTTAACCATGTTAAATTCAAGATTAGGGGAGGATTGTAAGGAATTTTGGAAGATCCTACTGATGAAGTTCTACTGACAGGATTCTGCTGAAGCTATAGATGGTTTCTGCTGATATAGTGTTCTTGCTGAAGACTTTCTGCTGACACAGTCTTCCTGCTGAAGACTTATTTCTACGGATATTATTAATCCGTATCTTTAGTATTTATTTGTTAGGATTTGTATGAGCTATATTAGGTAGTGATATGTATTGATTTAATATTGATTGTCTATTAGGGTTCCTTGTGCTTATAAAAGGAACATAGTTTTATTGTTTTAATCACATCTTTGAAACATTTTCAATCAAGAAGAATAGAGATCCATAGAGGATCATTGTTATTAGAAAAACCTTGTGAAACTTTGATTGTGATTAATCATTATTCCGCTGTGCAAATAATCATTGTTTCTATTATTCTAGATTGGGCTAAAACGATCTCTACAAATAAGCACAATGAATAAGCTATAATCAACAAATGAGTACTTTGAGCAAATCGCAAAATCCACACAGGCAAAAAACAAGGACTTTTAGTCCTCTGTGGGGTCCACAGAAGAGAATGAGAGTCCAAAACAAGGGTTGACCTTCAAAGTTGACCTGTTGAACTTCAAAATATGCCAATAAGCAGGGCTTAAGGCTTAGAAATAAGCACTTGGAGAAGCTATGAATTTGGACTTAAATACTGAGTACTCAGTATTGTGTCTGTGGTCAGGTGATTCGTGTGAAAACCAATTATAATAATTATAGTATAGTATCGAAGTGATCCGCAAGAAATACGAATCACCCGAGTCGTTTCCAAGTGAAGGAGTGAATGGAATCAAGAATATTGATCCGTGTAATCGTGATTTGAAAAGTGGTGAAAAAGGCAAATAGTGATCAAATAATTCAAGTATCAACTAACAATCAAAAATCATGCAAAGAGTACAAGCAAGTAATGCACCAAAGTCTAAAACGCAAAAACGGGAATGCACGCGCGATTATTTAAATGTAACGCGCGAAATAAAACGCGAGTTCTAAGCTACACTAATCCTACGGACTTCAAATTATTTTTCAAAAGTTAAAAACGATAAAAGAAAATTTTAAGAAAAATAAAAATATTTTTTAGACTTTTTAATAATTTTTTATAAATTAAAAACTAATTAAACTATTTAATAATTAAAAGAAAATGTAAATAAAGTGAGAAAAATGCAAATTTAATTTCTAAAATTCTAAAATAAATGAAAACTATTTTCTAAAATATTTTTGGATTTTTCTGGGGTTTTTCTGATTTTTTTGGATTTTCTATTAATTAAAAAGTATTAAATAATGATTAAAAATGAAAACTAATTAAGAAAAATAGCAAAATAGCTCAGAAAAATATGAAAATTTCTGGGAAAATCTAAAATTATATTCTAAGTTTAGGAAAAATAGAAAAATTGAAAAATAAGCACTGCAAGTGCTTATTAGCTTAAAAACAGCTTATTTAAGTGCTTATTAATAAGCACTTTTGACCAAGAGTTGACCAAACTTTCACCAATTACTTATAATGCTCAAATGAGCTTACCAGAACCAGAATGAAGTCTTAACATGCATAGGGACACAAGCAATGATCAAATGAGACTCAATAAGCACTAAGAAGGCAAATAAGCTAAGCAGAATAAGCCAAGGCCAATTATCACTTGAAATAGATGCAATGTACCCTACTAAGCTCAGAACAATCAAAATTTGCAACTTTAGACCAAAAATAAGCTTTTGCAGCCCACTTTCACAAACAGCTTATTGCAGAAAAGCTAAACTAAACAGGGCAAATAAGCTATTGAAATAAGCTTTAAGATGCAATCTATTTGCATAATTTCACTCTCTACCACCAGTAGTACTTATAACTACTCTAATTTTAGATCCTAGTATTTAATTGCTACCCTAAAAATGGCCAAGAACCTCAACCCAAACCTGTGGTGCAGGGCAGGTTGTGTTCCACCTAGTCAACTACAAGCTCAAATTACAACAAGCTACTGAGTTTTAAAAGCTAAACTTTTTAGTGATATCTAATACCTCATTAGCAGGCTACCTAAATCAACTATTTTTATGAATTTCCAATGACAGATGAGAGCTACAAGCCCTATCAAAATACCATGTTGACTACTCAGCATAAGCACAATTTGACTTTTTATTTGCAAAATGAGTTTGACTAATTCCAATTATGATCACTGATTACTACTAGTATATTAACTAATAAGCTATTGTGAAGATGAATTAAGCTATATTGAACTAACTAGCAACTACACTAACTGTTTCACTAACTATATTTTTATTATTGCTAACAGTTAAACTACAATGAACCTAATTTTGACTTTTTACTTATTACCTTTTATTTTTATGACTAATTGAGACTATTAGTATCTATAGCAGACTATATGAACCAGAATTAACCACTAGAAACAACAAGAACTCAGCATATGCACTAATTCCAAACACCCCCTTAACAGATAGTATAAACTAGAAAACTTGATTTTAGCTTATGACTTACCACTTTTAAGCACAAATTACACTAAACAAGCTGAATAACAACTATCAAAGCTATTACACTACCAATTAGACAACTAGAAACACAAATGAGCAAACATCCTAGGTTACTGCTACTTTACTGTCTACAAGATAAAAATTAAGGAATGGACTTACAAAAAGCTTCCCCCTCAGCTCAAAATAGAGGGGGATTCACTGTGCTAGCCTATCTTTATGATAGGCTGAGTTCAATTGGGTCTGTCTCAGCTCATCAAATACACCTCAGCATGATTTTTGGAACCAAAGATCTTACTTGACTGCCTTGTGATCAAAGTACCAAACTATATCCACTAATAAGCTAAAAAGCTTAAGTGGATATTGAAAAAAGGAAAATAAGCTCTATGAGGAGCTAATATACTAGTACATATATATATTTTTTTATTTTTTAATTATTTTCTGATTTTTTCCTTTTTTTTTTTTTTTTTTTTTTTTTTTATTTTTGTAAATGATTGTAACTATATAAGCTATATAAAAGTAGGAACTTTAAATAACATTTGACATGAAAAGAAACTTAAATAAGCAGAAATAAGCAATAATAAGATGGATAATAAGCTGTAATTAAAGGAAAATGTAGAACTTTTATTAAACTTTAAAAAGGAAATTACATAAGCTATTCTAGATTACATGATCTAAATAAAATTTTGCAGAGTAACTTTAACCTAAAACCTACTACAGAACATGAATTAGGAGGGGGGTTTTATAGGGGAGCACCAAGGTGAGGGGTCTAGGTCTTGGAAGGATCCAGAAGGCCAATTAGCACCACAAATCTTCAATCCTTCTCACCTCTGAGTCATCCCATCGATTCTATCCATAAATGATAAGGTCTATCATTACCCACGAATCATAAGCCAATAAGGAGCCTTCAATTGGCCACGGTGGAGGAATTATGACATATTTCTGACACGTTGTAGCTTCTAGATAGATTCTTAGTACGAGGTTATTTGATGTGGATAGGTACGGGTAATTTTTGTTGTACGAGGTTAAATGGGGGAGAAGGGTATACAGTGAAAATGGGCGGTGAGTAATTTTTTATTATATTATGAAGCTTGGGCCGGGTTTTGTGATGGGTTGGATCGGGTTAGTTTAATAGGAGGTGGATTGGGCTTGTGGGATGAGTGGATCTGGTGGGCTGCTTGTGTTATTATTATTTCTTGGACTAGTAATGGATGGATCCGGTTTGTAGTAGTAGCAAAACCAAGGGACCAAAGTTGTGCATTCTGATTTTGCAAGGGCCTAGGTTGCCATCTTCACAAAAATAACTCCAAGGGTGTATTGTGGTAATCCTTGGATACTTGGAGGGCCTGAGTTGCCAAGATTCCAAAATGTTCTTCATAAGGACCAAACTTGTAGTTTCATGAAATTGAGGGACCAAAAGTGTCAATTCTTCAAACTTCATTCCCGGGTCTCTTATGGAATACTTGTACAATTGAGGACTTCTCATGACCATAAAAACTTCCTTTAGACCACTAGCTTCCCCGGCTCCGGCTTTATTTAATCTTTTCCAAATCTCGTGCCCGTTTTGTCATTTTCTCGTGATTTTTCGTCTTTTCTTAAATATCCGTACCTGCACATTCACAAACACAAAAACACACTTTCTTTGGCATTATTGGTTAGTTTTTGGTTTATTTGGTCCAATTTTGGCTAAGAAAAGGTGAGTGAATAAGCACTCACCAAAATCCCCCGGACTAAAGTATTGCCGTGTCCTCACGCAATGTGATCAATTCACGCTCACGAGATAAATAATTTCATAACTCTTTCTACTGACTTTGTAAAGTAGCAAAGAGGTTCAAAAGAGATTACAAAATCATTTAATCCCGTAAACGCTCCGTTTTCCAAAATTTATTTCTTTATTCCACTTTATTCTATTTTTGGACTTTTCATACATCATACTTGTGACGGTTTGTTGAACTTTCATTATTTTTGCAATAATTTTTAGGGTCTACGAGTAGAAACACTTCTATTTACGAAGTGACCATACGGATAAAAATCGTCATCCTTGATTTTTCACGAGCTCCCAAACTAAGCGTAAAAACGAGATCACAGCTTATCTACAAATTTAATGCTAACACTACTTATAACAGTTACTCGTGGATACTTCTTACTCCCATGTCCTAGGTTTTTGTATCTCATTATTTTATTTTTGTTGAGAAATGAATCGCTTCATATTTTCTCGTTTTGATAATTTTTAGTCTGATAGTGACACCTAAGTTAAAACGATAGATAGTTATTCATTTTCTCTTAAGAACCACTGCAATAGAAATTCGGTCCATATCAAGGAATTTGGGGTACATACAATATCAAGAATATAAGTTGCGGAGTACAATCACGTGCACCTCATGTGACTGATTACTAATCACTTATCACATGCACCTCACGCGCCAACAACTTATTGATACATACATAACTCTTTATTCAACAATACTACAACTTCATATTTTTCATTTCTCACTTTTTTTTCATACTTTTCTCATATTTTTCACTTTTTTCTTTGATTTTTCTCATAATACAACGGAAGCTTATCGGGTAGCTCCAAAACCACATGCATAATCAACTTTTAACTTTTGATTTTTTTACTTTTGGCTCTTATTTTTGGTGTTCCTTGATATGTACCCAACTTCTAAAGCAAAAATTCTCTTAAGAAAATAAAGAACTAAATATTATTCAAACCTAAATACCACTAATTATTGGTTAGTTTTTGGTTTATTTGGTCCAATTTTGGCTAAGAAAAGGTGAGTGAATAAGCACTCACCATCAGGTCACAAAGAAGGGCCAAATAAGCTAGGTTCCAATAAGCTGAAGCCCAAAATAAGCCAAGGTCTGAAAAGATCAGTTGATAAGCTACTAAAAAAACAAAATTCCAAAGGTGGGGTCCACTTGTTAAGCCAGAATAGGCTTATGAAAATTGGTAAATGGCCTGGTGCAGGGGAGGGTAGTTGCCCTGCACCCTCAAATAAGCAATTGCACAGGCCACATAAAAATTCTAAAAAATAATCTAATGAATGATTCCTGTATTTTAGCTGGTATATTTCAACCTCCAAAAGTCTCAATGCTTAATTTTGAACACAAAATTCAGGAAAAATCATGCAAAAAGTGAGTTTCTGCCTACTACGCAATTTTTTTGACTTTTTCTCTTTTGAAGTAAAATTGACTTTTATGAACTTTTGTTGGATCTAATCTACTAAAAATGAAGTTTTATGCTATATTGAGACTAGTTTAAGTAAAATTACCTACTTGTGTAACTACAAGTTTGCCTATGGAAACCAAAATCTCAACAGTTAATGCAAGAATGAGGTCACAAGTGATTTTTGACTTTTTGATACTATCCACTGGATTTTCTGACCTAAATGACCTAGTTACACCAAATGTAGCATGCTTCAACCAATATTAACAATGAATACTAACAAGATGACAGTTTAACTAGCACATCCAAACACCCCTTTAAATGACTAATTTAGAGCTTTTTGAAGTAAACATAAACTAATGATGATGGAAATGATTCTAATCAACTTATTAGGAATTAAGAAGCTTATATTAACACAGGACCACAGATTTAGACCATAATTACCAACTATGCTAATTTATACTAAATGGCAGTTAAAACAAAAAATTAGAACACAAAAAGATGTTGGTTAATATGTGTAAACTAGTTCCCAGATTAGGGTAAAGATAATCAATAAGGTACCGTATATTCACTTGAAATCGTGGTATCACTTTCCAATAGAAACTATTCGACCCTATGCCTGGGTTACACGAATATCTCTATGGGATAAGACCAAGTGATGTTCTTGTTTTAGGCACAAACCAAGAACCAGATGCGTATTCAAGTGTTTAGGGTTTTGTGATTTCGTCTATATCTGCAGATGTGTTATGACCTCTATTTATAATAGAGAATACTCAAAACCCTAGCCCATGGAATTATATATAATTAACGGCCCATTAATTATATCATAATACTTTCCATAATAGTAGGAATCAGTGGTTAAAACCGAGCAGCAGAATTGCTGATGCTATTAGCAGATTCATACTAACAGCAGAATGCTATCAGCAGCAGAATCCGCTATCAGCAGAATCCTATCAGCAGGATCAGCTAGCAGTAAAATCCTATCAGCAGATTCACAACACTAGCATCAGAATCAGATTCATGCATCAGCAGAATCAGATTCATACTAGTACAACCACTATTGAGTCAGGGTAATCAGGGACTTGATGGGTGTACACTCCGTACCTCCAAACCCATTCCCAAGTATGATTTGATCCCTCAAGTGCACTGAATAGGACAACATGGAATTAACCATCTCCTTTAGAACCCTGTTTTTCCTTTCAGAAATACCATTTTACTGAGGAGTATAAGGGGCAGTCGTTTCATGGATTATACCAACAGACTGAAAATACAGAGTATCCATGTACTCACCCCACCTATCAGTCCTTAATCTTTTGATCAGGGAACTTTGTTGCAATTCAACTTTAGTTTTAAATACTTTAAATTTATCTAATGCTTCATCTTTAGAATGTAATAAGTAAACATGACAAAACCTAGAAGCATCATCAATAAAAGTCACAAAGTATTTCTTATTCCCTAAAGAGGGAGTAGCATGTAAATCACAAAGGTCACTGTGAATTAACTCCAAAACTTTAGTTTCACGTTTTACTCCTTGAAAAGGTTTCTTAGTTATCTTGTTCATCATACAAGTTTTACACTTTTCAGTGTTCATATCAAAAGCGGGTATTAAACCATCCTTGGACATATCTTGCATTCTTTTAAAATGTACATGGCCAAGTCTTGCATGCCATAGGTTTGAATCATAAAGTTTAGATGTAGATATAAAAGCATAATCAATATTATCATGAACAATATTAAGTCTGAACATTTGATTACACAAATAACCAAAACCAATAAACACACCATTTTTAGACAAAACAAACTTATTAGATTCAATAACCTGTTTATAACCACAATTATTCAAAACACTACTAGAAACCAAGTTCTTCCTAATATCAGGAACATGTAAAACATTAAATAAAGAAACAATCTTTCCAGAACTAAACTTCAAATCAACACATCCTTTTCCATGCACCAGGGCAGTTGACTCGTTTCCCATATGAAGAAAAGAACCATCATTCATTGACTCATAGGTATTGAACCAGCTTCTATCTTTACACACATGAATTGTTGCTCCAGAGTCAACCCACCACGCAACATCATCATCCTGCACAAAGTAAATTTCAGATATATATGTAACATAATAAATCTTAAAAGACTTATTAAACACATTCTGACCTTTCAGAGAATTGGTGTTACCATTCCCTCCACCTGTGCCTGATCCATTGGATTTGTTTCCAAATTTACCACCCTTGCAATCTTTCCTGAAGTGTCCAGGTTTCCCACACTTCCAACAAGTCACCTTAGGTTTCTTGTTAGGATCAGATTTTGTGTTATCTTGATACTTACGCTTGCCCTTGTTGTCATTGTACTTAGTGGAGTTGTTATGCTCCACCATATTGACAACTGATGGACCAGTAGCTGTGCTACTCTTTGGCTTGTCAATGTCTTGAGCTTTGAGTGAATCCTCAATGTGCAAGTGACTGCCCAACTCAACAAGAGTTAACTCCCCTTCTTATGCTCAAGCATATGCTTGAAATCCTTCCAAGAAGGAGGCAGTTTATCGATGATACAAGAGACTGAAATAGCCTCATCCATGTTCATCTTGTGTTGTGTGAATCGACCAAGTATACTAAGAAGTTCATTGTATTGTTCCATGACAGGTCTAGAATCAACCATTTTGTAATTGTTAAAATTACTTACAAGGAACTTCTTACTTGATGCATCCTCAGCCATATACTTGGCTTCCAAGGAATCCCATAGTTCTTGAGAAGTTTCAACATTCTGATAAATATCAAACAGAGAATCAGACATACCAGTGAGAATTAAACCTCTGCAAACATAATCATCATTCTCCCATTTGCTTCTTGCCCTCATCTGATCCATAGTAGCATCATCTCCAAAATCTTCTGGAATCTCAGTAGTGAGAACATAAACCACATTCATACTTGACAACAAGAAGTGCATCTTCTTTTGCCATCTTCTGAAATCAACACCTTCAAACTTTTCCAACTTGGAAAAGTTAGCAGCCATTTGTCTCATAGCAGCAGCCATTGATTATCAGTAATAGTTTCTATTGATTGTTGGTTAATATGTGTAAACTAGTTCCCAGATTAGGGTAAAGATAATCAATAAGGTACCGGATATTCACTTGAAATTGTGGTATCACTTTCCAATAGAAACTATTCGACCCTATGCCTGGGTTACACGAATATCTCTATGGGATAAAACCAAGTGATGTTCTTGTTTTAGGCACAAACCAAGAACCAGATGCGTATTCAAGTGTTTAGGGTTTGTGATTTCATCTATATCTGCAGATGTGTTATGACCTCTATTTATAATAGAGAATACTCAAAACCCTAGCCCATGGAATTATATATAATTAACGGCCCATTAATTATATCATAATACTTTCCATAATAGTAGGAATCAGTGGTTAAAACCGAGCAACAGAATTGCTGATGCTATTAGCAGATTCACACTAACAGCAGAATGCTATCAGCAGCAGAATCCGCTGTCAGCAGAATCCTATCAGCAGGATCAGCTAGCAGTAGAATCCTATCAGCAGATTCACAACACTAGCAGCAGAATCAGATTCATGCATCAGCAGAATCAGATTCATACTAGTACAACCACTATTGAGTTAGGGTAATCAGGGACTTGATGGGTGTACACTCCGTACCTCCAAACCCATTCCCAAGTATGATTTGATCCCTCAAGTGCACTAAATTTTCTAACAAAAGATGTTAATCAACTACCAACTATTTTTAGTCTAAATTATTACTACATCCGTCCCATAATTATAGTCCACTGTTGACTTTTAAAGTCTTTTGTTTTCAACTTTGACCTTAAATATTTTTAATTGTGTTATATATTACTTGATGCAAAATATATGAATCGATTAAGTTTTAAATGTATTTTCCATTGGTATAATTTTTATCAAGCATTATATAACACAAATAAAAATATATAAGGTCAAAGTTGCAATACGAAGACTTAAAAAGTCAACACTGGACTATAATTATGGGACGGAGGAACACAAAATAATCTTAAAAGAACAACAATACACAGATTAATGGCTATGAATCAACAGGAAAGGAAAAATTAGAATAAAGCTCACAGTGTGCAATCCTGCCAAACCAAATGAACCAAGGACCAATGAACCAATCCTAACACTCCCCATGGAGTCCTAACCCACTGCCATCCAATATCCACAGTGCTCCAAGCTTCTTCTTCATTTTTTTATTTTTCACTAATTTTTTTTGGTATTTTAGAGAATTTATACTAAAACTATTTCTTTTAACTTAAAAACTTATAAAAGCTTATAATTAAGCTTTTGTGAGTCCTTAGGATCAACCAACAACAATTTTTAACATTAACATAAGCTAAATTGGAAAATCACTAAAATCATTCAAACTTGAATTTATAAAAGGAAACTTGGAATTTGCATTAAAGAAAGATTAGATTGCATTAAAGGAACTGAGTACAAGCTATTTTAAGTAGTTTGAATACCTAAAATTTATTTTTACATTAATTCGACATAACTAAATTGAGCTAAAAATTACACACAGTCTTCACTGCTTCCTTGGCCTTTTATATTGACAAATTAGGGTTTATGAGGCCCCTTTGTCTTTTCCCAGCAACAATATTAACCATTGGATGATTAAAATTTAATCTTGACCATTTAAGGTTTTTGGCGCTAAAATGCTTTAACATCTAATACCTCTGATAACTTGTGCCAGGGTGCAAAATTATTGGATTGGAGTGATTAGGAGTGGCTTGGCAGTGTTTAGGAGTGATGATGAAGGGTATAGGGTGGTTTTGCAGGGGTTCACGTGAGTGGTAATGGAGGTGAAGGTAGTACTGGTGGTGGCCAACGCTGAGGTTTGACCCTGGTGTTTATTATTAAATGGGAGTTGGGCTGGAGGGTGCATTGGGCTTGTGCTGGACTGGATTATGTGAAAGGGAGGGAGTTGGGGTTGTGTTGTTGGGTTAGAAATAATAAGGGTCCATAAGGTTTATAATTATGCACAAGGACCAAATATGTAATTTGCTGAAAAATGAAGGGGTGTTTCTGCCAACCTACCAAAGTTGACCAAAGGACCATTCTTGCCATCCCATAATTCCTCAAGGGCCTTTGTTGTTGATTTTCTAAATTTAAACTCCCAGGGACTAATTTTGCCAAGTTTGCAAAGTTAAGGGGCCAAACTTGCAATTTATCCAAACTCTTCACCCAAGGACCATTTTTGATAAATTTTGAACTCCTAGGACCATTGTTGACTTTTTCTTCTGAAATATTTTTCCAGGGACCAAATCTGTCAATTTCTGAAAGTCCAAGGACTGATTCTGCCAATTCATCATACTTTGCTCATTTTTCACCTGTTTTCAATCCTTTTGTACTTGAAACACATAAAAACACAATCCAAGGATATTTGCAGTATATTTAGGTGTTTTCAGTATTTTTATGGTCTAAAATGGGTATAAAATGATGAGTGTTTGAGCACTCATCATACATCTATACGAGAAAATAGTCGAATAAATCCTAAGGATTCCGACGTCATTTTATAAGAAGGAAATCCGTAGGAAGTTAAAAAAAATCCTAGAGATTTTTGAGGTCATTGTATCAGTAGGAAATCCCTAAGAAAACCGTCACTAATTTCTGACGGATTTTTGACAGTTTTATTTTTGTCACTAATCGCTAGGAAATCAATAGGAAAGCAGTCACTAATAATGGTGCTCATTATCCGTATGATAATTGTCTGAATTCCGTATGTAAGTTCTAACAGAGTGTCAGCTTGATTTCTTGTAGTGTGGGTGTGGTCATATTATCATTGGAAAAGAACGTAGCATGTAATGTTGTCAATGCAAAGGCTACGCACGGTTTGATTAAGGCTCTGTTTGACATGTACCAGAAACCTAATGCGTGCAATAAGGTGTATCTCATTGGACAATTAATAAATATGAAAATGAAGGAAGGAACCCCTATATCACCTGAACAAGGATGTTTAGCTCAATCCTATCGCAATTACTTTTAGTGGAGAGAGGTACTGTTACAACTGTTAGTTTTTTAACTGGATCCAATTCTATTAGTTGTTAGTGACTGTAGAAGATTGCATTCAAGATAAGCATAGAATTATTGTGATTGATTTAGTCTTAATGCAATTAGTAGTTGATTGCTATTTACCCAAAATAGCATGTATAGAGGCTATATGTATCCCTTGTTTTGTATGGAATACACACACAATTATACCAATCAATATGGTATCAGGCCTTAAATAAAACACGATTCTCTCCTCTTTTTTTTCTCCTCCAAAAATTTTGGATTCTCCCTCCCCTATACTGCTTTCTGCCCACCAAAACCTAAAAATCGTCAATTATGGCCGTAGACGGTGACAATCCTCCTCCTCCTCTACCATCCAGAACCGTTGATAAACTCATTCCCTTTAGCATTACCAACAAAGTCCCCATCAAATTAAACCTAGAAAAATATAACTACATTTTATGGAATTCCTTTTTTAAAATACACCTCGGAAGCCTTGGTCTCAAATCACATATCGATGCAAAACCCTCCACCGATGCATCATCTACTGTTCCCGACCCCGAGTGGTGCAAACTCGATGACCTCATCAAGATGTGGATTCTAGGATCCCTTTGTGACTCTCTACAAGATCAAGTTGTCTCTACACCTGGCTATGCTAAGGACCTATGGGACCATCTTCAAAGGTTATTCCACGACAACAAGTACGCCCGGGCTATAAATCTTGACAACGAACTCCGTTCCATCAAGATTGCCAATATGACTATTAATTATTATTGCACAAAGATCAAGTCTATGGCGGATAGACTCCAAAATCTTGGCTCCCCGGTAAGTGAAAAAAACTTGGTTATTTATGCGGTTAACGGTCTTGAATCTCGTTTTACTACCATTGTTAAAATCATTAGACACCGTAAACCTTTACCAAGCTTTGAAACGACAAGAAATATGTTGTTACTAGAGGAGTCTACTTTAAATGAAAACACCGGCTCAAGCACCAATTTTGACAGTAGCTCCTCCTCGCCCACTATCCTTGTAGCCACAAATTCATCAGAACAAAAAGGTACCTACAACACTCACTCAAATAAATCTCATCATCTACCTCAAATCTGTAATCATTTTAATAAGGGCGTGTGCAAGTTCGGTGATCGTTGTAAGTTCATACATGATCATCGTAATAGACCAGGTTTGAATGCTAAGAATTCCACTGGAAACCAATCAGGTAATACAGGGACTATTTTTGGTCGATCATCTGCTGTACAATCGCATCATAATAACAATACTTGGGCTGCACCTGGTTTCTATACCAACCGCCTGGCCCACTACACAAACCAGCCTAACCCCCACCCTCGTTTGATCCAACAGACCTTACCCCAAGCCTGCGCTGTCTCTTTGATTTATTCCCAGCCCATCACCAATATTATTACTACTCCACCAGCAGCCCACTATCAGCTCCAGGCCCAACAGCAACCAACCCAACTCACACCACAGTTTACACAACCTGCTAGTATTCTTGGTCCCGCCCCAGTTGCATATTAGTCTCAAGCCACTTCACTACCTAGTGCGTTTAGCACTATCACCTTGCAAGACCCAACATGAAATATGGATACAGGTGCTTCTTCGCATTTAAATTCTAACGCAAGTAATTTAATTAGACTTTTTAACAAACATTTATTCCCATCTGTGCACGTTGGTGACAGAAATTCTATTTCCGTCACTAACACTGGACATAGCATTATTCCATCTACTCATCGTCCACTCCATCTACACAATGTCCTTGTTACCCCCAATATTATTAAAAATCTCATTTTTGTTCGTCAATTTACTAGAGATAACAACTGCACTATCGAATTTGACGCTTTTCGTTTTTCTGTGAAGGACTTCTGGACTCGCCATATCCTCCTTCGATGTGATAGTTCGGGTGATCTCTATCCTATTACCAAGCCGTAAACTGTCCCTACTACTCTTCTCTCAACAAGCTCCTCTACGTGGCACCAATGCCTCGGTTATCC
Organism: Artemisia argyi; assembly: GCA_030686995.1. Classification (NCBI taxonomy): domain Eukaryota; kingdom Viridiplantae; phylum Streptophyta; class Magnoliopsida; order Asterales; family Asteraceae; genus Artemisia; species Artemisia argyi. The sequence continues at coordinate 89,420,142 of CM060681.1, read as the reverse complement.
CGGTGACGAAGTGCTACGATCTCTTGTTTCTCGTCAATTTATTTCGTGTAATAAAGAAAAGTCTCCACATGTATGTCATACATGCCAATTTGGCAAGCATGTGAAGCTTCCTTTTCATAGTTCCAATTCTACTGTTGAACATTGTTTTTATATTATTCATTCCGATTTATGGACATCTCCAATTGTTAGTAAAAGTGGTTTCAAATACTACGTCTTATTTCTCGATCATTTCTCTCATTATTTATGGATTTACCCTCTTCGTCATAAATCTGACATGCTTGATAAATTTTTGCATTTTCATAATTATGTAAAGAACCAATTTAAATGCGAAATAAAAAGTTTCCAATGTGATCATGGTGGTGATTTCGACAATAACCACTTACATACACTTTTTGCTAACCACGGGATACAATTTAGATTTTCTTGCCCAAAAACCTCCCAACAAAATGGCAAGGCGGAACGCATGATTAGAACCACCAACAATGTCATTCGTACGCTCTTGTTTCAAGCTCACTTACCCCCCCACCTTTTGGGTCGAGGCCCTCCGTATGGCTGCTTATCTCCTCAACCTTTTACCTTCTACCGCCATCAACAACGAAATCCCCTACACAAAACTTTTTCAAAAAGCACCCAACTACTCTAACTTACGTATATTTGGGTGTCTATGCTACCCTCACCTACACTCCCCTCACAAACTTGGCCCACGAGCAACACCATGCATCTTCTTGGGATATCCCACCTATCACCATGGCTTTCGATGCCTAGACCTTGAAACAAACAAAATTTTACTTTCCCGACATGTCACCTTTGATGAAACCCAATTCCCTTACCGCTCATTGACACCTGAATCTCCTCTTTCCTACACCTTTTTAGACTCTACACCGTCCCCTCTACTTCACCAAGTGCTTACTAACCTCCCATTACCAAATCCACTATAGAACTTTCCTAATACCCATCATGAGCCCATCACACCTCCTACTCACACGAGTTTACCCAACAGCCCACTACCCGCAGCTCAACCACAACCCAACAGCCCAACAACCTCCTACACAAACAACCAACCACGACGCCTCTACCCAACCTACACAACCTCCCACCGAACCACCCCGTACTCACCGCATGGTCACTCGGTCACAATCAGGCATTGTCAAACCCATTGAACGTCTCTCACTTCATACTTCTCCTATCTCGCTCTTACCTAAATCTCCCTTCCTCGCTCTACAAAACCCTCATTGGAATAATGCTATGTATGATGAGTATAATGCGTTAGTTAAAAATGATACTTGGATTCTTGTACCACGGCCCTCTGGTGTTAATTTGGTAAGATCTATGTGGTTGTTCAAGCATAACTTTCATGCTAACGGGAATTTGAGTCGTTATAAGGCTCGTTTGGTTGCCAATGGTAGTAGTCAACAACTTGGTATTGACTGTGACGAGACCTTTAGTCCAGTAGTTAAGCCGGCTACCATCCGCACTGTTCTTAGTCTTGCGGTATCTCGCAAGTGGCTTATTCATCAGCTTGATGTTAAGAATGCTTTTCTCAACGGGAATTTATCTGAGATTGTATATATGCACCAACCGTCGGGATTTGTAGACCTCGGTACCCTCACCATGTCTGCCTTCTGCAGAAATATTAATATGGGCTAAAGCAAGCACCTCGTACTTGGTTCAGAGATTTACAGGTTATGCTACTAGGGTTGGATTTTACCACAGTCGCTGTGACTCTTCTTTATTTATTCTTCGACAGGGCTCTCAAGTTGCTTACCTACTTATCTATGTGGATGAAATTATTCTTACAGCCTCTTCTACAGCTCTTCTACAGCAGATCATTGCCTCCCAGCATAGTGAGTTTGACATGACTGATCTCGGGGTACTTAATTACTTCCTTGGTATTTCTGCTACACGACATTCTATAGGTTTATTTCTATCTCAGCGGAAGTACGCTACTGAGCTCCTTGAGCATGCTCACATGGCCAACTGTAACCCTTCTCGAACACCAATTGATACAGAATCCAAACTGGGTCCTGAAGGAGTTCCAGTTCAGGATCTTACTCTATATCGCAGTCTTGCAGGTGGTCTTCAGTATCTCACATTTACCAGACCGGATCTCTCCTACGCTGTCCAACAGATTTGTCTTTACATGCATGATCCTCGCAAGCCACATTTAGCTGCCCTTAAACGTATTTTATGATACGTTCGAGGGACTTTGGATTATGGTCTACACCTATATTCATCATCTACCACTTCTCTTGATGGATATATTGATGCAGATTGGGCGGGTTGCCCATCCACACGATGCTCTACTTTAGGATACTGTGTTTTTCTGGGCGATAATCTACTTTCTTGGTCTTCCAAACGAAAGCACACCATCTCCCGTTCAAGTGCCGAAGCTGAGTACAGGGGTGTTGCTAATGTTGTAGCTGAAACTGCATGGCTTCGTAACCTTCTTCGTGAGCTGCATTCTCCTCTTTCTACTGCCACTCTTGTCTACTATGATAATGTTAGTGCCATCTATTTGTCTGCCAACCCTGTTCAACATCAATGGACCAAACATATTGAGATTAATATACATTTTGTCCGTGACATGGTTATTGCTTTTCAGGTTCGTGTGCTCCATGTACCCTCCCGTTATCAGTACGCAGATATCTTCACCAAAGGCCTTCCTTCAGCCTTATTTGAAGATTTTAGATCCAGTTTGAGCGTCCGGCTTCCTCCCGCTCCAACTGCGGGGGAGTATTAGTTGTTAGTGACTGTAGAAGATTGCATTCAAGATAAGCATAGAATTATTGTGATTGATTTAGTCTTAATGTAATTAGTAGTTGATTGCTATTTACCCAAAATAGCATGTATAGAGGCTATATGTATCCCTTGTTTTGTATGGAATACACACACAATTATACCAATCAATAAATTCTTGAGGAAGATGTCCATAGGAAGAAATCTGGAGAATACTCGAATTCTCTCTTAAGTTCATCAGACACAAGCAAGGCAGGAAACATAACCCATGGCAGAAGATGAAGAGAGGCAGGATGTCACATGTCGGAATTGCAACCAGAATTAATGACCACTTTTGGAATGAGTTTTCTTATGAAATACCTTTAACTTTAATTTTATAAAGTACCTTTTTATTTAATTTATTATCATAGAAGTTAAGGCTGCATGTAGTAACTTATTATCTGGACAACTGGAGTATCAAAGTTTTATTCCAAAACATGGTATTATATATATATATATATATATATATATATATATATATATATATATATATTTCTTTTTTTTTTGAAATGTCCCAGATTTTAAATTCTTCCATGTGACGGTAGATTTGTAGTATTTGTTTATAATTTGTAAGCTTTGATAAACATGAAAAGTTGCTTCTAAAAAACTCATGTCCTCATTGCATTATATAAACATACAAGCCTCCACCATCATTCAGAAGCCTAAATTATAACAATGGCATCTCTAGCACCACTATTAACCACCACCGGGAAAACCTTCTTTTGCTCATCTACCTACTCCTCTTCCTTTTCTTTCAAATCATCTCAAGTTCCCGTGTCCCAAAACCGCAACCATCTCCATGTTGTTTCATGAAAACCCTAGATAATGATAACCATGAAGAAAGCTCTCGCAAAGTTGATAGGAGAAATGTTCTACTAGGTCTTGGTGGCCTTTATGGTGCCATTGTGACTTTTGGTTCCACTTCATTCGCGTTTGCTGATCCTATCATGGCACCAGACATCTCAAATTGTGTTGCGGCTGACTTACCAGAAGGACCCATGAATTATTGCCCTCCAATAGCAAAAAATATTATTGATTTCAAACTTCCACCATCATCAACAACTCGGGTCAGGCCGGCGGCTCATTTGGTCAATGAAGACTACATTGCTAAATTTAATAAAGCAATCGAACTCATGAAATCCCTCCCAGATGACGATCCTCGTAGTTTCAAACTGTAGGATACTTATTAAGTCACAAACATGTAGCTCATGGTGGTTTGTGTGGCGTATGGATTAAGAGAGGAAGAAGAAGAAAGAAACTTGGAACCTTGAGAGAAAATATCAAATATTAGATTAGTGAATGAGAAGGTCCAACCCTCTCCCTTGGTGGGAGAGGGGTATTTATACAAGAAATAAAAACGCCCACACCCAGGCTGTGGATCAGGCATACAGTAGGTAAAGACCCGTCCATCTTCCGCGATGTTACTTAAACTAATTCTAACTAATAACTAAACTAACTACGAGCTAACTTAATGCTATTACAATATTTAGGTGACCGAGTCTTTTATAGGAATATTTGTATTCCTAACAATCTTCCCATAAGCGAGGTCACCTTTGGAAATTAAGCTCTTCGATCTTCACGCATTCTTTAGTCTCTGTAGCTCGTAGGTTCTGATTCTTCACTTAAGGCTCACTTTGTACTTCAAGCAATGAACTTGTGATTTGGAGTTCCTTTGGAATGTGTGATCTTTGAGCTTCTTTGAGATCATCAGTCACAGTAAATCTCCAAGCTCATCCTTAGTTGTATTGCCTCCATGTGATGTAGTGACTTTTGGACCGTCATGCTCACACCCTTCTGTATTGAGAGACTTTTCATCAGAGTTGCGGAAACATTGTTGGTAGTCTCTTTAACTTTCATGATCATCATTGACAGTGAGTAGGATGTGTGAGCATGAGGTATGGATTGATCCGATTCAGCTGGAAATAGGGACCATCAACTCCATCTTTATATGTGCCCCTGAAATAAAACAGTTAGCAATAAAGATAGAGAACGAATGTGGCTTTGTCATTCGTTCTGCGAGGACAGACTACCCTCCGATTTTGTGAAAACCGACCTGTGATCAGGTAGAGTCTCTATTAGAGAAGACTCTCCTTAACAGGAATTTCCAGCTTGTAGTAATGAATCTTCCAAAGAATCCACTTAGGAATCTTCATACTAAGCATGTTCTCATACCGGAACGTCTCAAAGCAGACATCATGATAGAGTGAATCGGTGAACTGATATTCACGGATTGTTGAGAAATAGATTTATAGAAATCACTCGCGTGTCAAATAAAGACATTTTTGAGACACGACGAGAGTTTTAAGCTTTGAATCACATTTCCATAAAAAATACTTTTGTTTGAAAGATTATACACAATCAATGTGCTCGAAAATTAGTTGGTGAGCACATTGAAAGGTTTTTGCAAAAGTATCCTTCATTCCATATCCTGGAACAAGTTTGATTCAATGTTGAAACGCACCATTGTTGCTTTCCAGTTGTCACTTGATTATTGATCCAAGATGTATCTGACATGTTACCTACCAAGAGCTTGAGTGATGTTCACTCTAGAAGTATTTCCATCTTCATTGTGAATATTAACATATCACTCGGATGTTCTGGCAATACCACAAGGATAATGCGTAGGACTCTAAATATTTTATCTTATTTTCCACATCGTGTGAAACAATAAGCATATTTGGAAGTGTGTCCTATCGAGATTTATGGATGATCTCATGGCTCTAGACTCAATAGTGCGTTTTGATCCACTCCTGGAGACTAGGGAGGCCTCTCCTGTTTAGGTATCAACATAGCTCGCAATGAGTGGTCGATACATTGCACAGGGTTCCCCGTGAGAATGAAACAAGCTATTTTAAGAGAACTTGAGTGGTTGGGAAGTTTAGTGCAGTGCATCACTGGGTCCATGACGTCTTGTCTTCAATACCGGTGTTACCTTAGTAACCGGCAGTAGCTTATGAATTGAACCCGGTTTCTTCCCTAAGGTTGAATATATGGAGGGCTATTTCTTTTCACCCTTTCTCATTACATTTCTTTTTCATTCTTCAACCCCTTCAGTGCTTACCGAGACTTCATCACTAGAACCTTGTTGGGTTTGTTCCAGCCCTAGCTCTATCTCAGTCTGCACTCTTCCCTTTCTCACTTTACTCCTTTTTTCAATTATTCCTAAGGACTTCTAATCTATCTATGGATTGTCCCTGGGAAGATCCTTCCGGTTCTGGTGGATCATTGGAACTCATACCTAACCTTAACCATCCTTATAACTCCATGCATAAAGATAAATGGTCGGTCTTTGGTATTACTTCCACCAACGCCTTTTGCTCCCCCTCAATATGTGCATCGATATTTGAAAGGGTTTAACACATATGCGAGAGCCTATTATTGAGTCCAAAATATCACATTTGATTATCAGATTTCATATTTAAATCACATTCTCTCCCCTGATCAAAAATTTCAAATCTTTCGAGATTTTGGATCCCAATTGATTTAAATAAGTTAGAAAACGTTTGGGAGAGAAATGCGGCCAGTTTTAATATTTTCTAATAAAAGGAACTTTTTCTGCTCCCCCTCAATCTATGAGGGAGGTTGTTATGTGTCAGATTTGATGAGTTTACAAAAGATTTGAAGGTTTAATGAAAACTCTTTGAAAATTTCTCATTCTGACACATAACCATTACAAAGTGTATTATTGCAAGGTTTTTGTACAAAGTGGGAGCTTTGATGATACATAAAATTTTGAGAAATCACTCTCCCCTCAATCAATGATGGATGTTAATACTGAAATATTTTCATAAAATATTGAAGTCATTGATTGAGTGAAAAATTTTATCAAAATTTAGATTCAATTTGATTTTCAATCAAAATCTCATGGTACCACCAAGTTTTGCACAAATACTTTTCGGAAAAATCATTGAAGGGAAAGTATTGGCGATAAAAAGAAGATTTCTCTTCTTTATCAAGAAATAATGCACTGAAGCGTACATTAGATCGAGGAAACATGGATATAAAGTAATCCATGCCCAGGTGAACTTCACCCGGTAAAAGGAACAACTGTCTTTTTGGCGACGTGTTTTCCCTATTTTGAAAAAGGGGTTGCTATCTGAAGTAATAGCAAACCATAATTTTGAAGTCCGGGTTATAGCCTGAAATGACTGCAAGCCATACTTTTAAGAATATTTTGAGATACGACATGTTTTAGAAAAAACTTTATTTGAAAACCGAAAAACTCTTGCTCAAGCATATGTATGATTCCGTGTCATTGTTGAATGACATTTCTAGAAACGTACATAATATTGATTACACAAGAGACATGTCGTGAGGAGAATATTTTTGGATTTTAATGATTTTTCAGATTTTTATAGTTTTTATATGTTTTATAATTTTGATTTATGTTGTAACTAAGACTTTATACTAATAGGTATAATGTATAAGAACTATAAAAGGATATGAGAAAGAGTCAAGCAGAAAGTTTATAATGTACAAGTTACATACACAGAACCCAAAATACAACTTATAACGAGACACCACCCAACGTTAGAGATCATTCAGTGCGTTGTAGAAGGCGGTAGTCACCTTCTTGAACTCTACCACCCACGTAACATTCCAAACTACGAAAGATTCTCCTCAACTTCAATATCTTACGAATACCGGCCAGGAATTTCTTGTTCAGTATCAGGTCTTGATCTGTCCAGTGGTTGGTATATGTAAGGAATTATTGAAGATACTGCTGACAGATACTGCTGACAGGTTCCTGCGGAAGGCATAGTGACTTTCTGCTGATGACTAGTTCCTGCGGACGTATAGAGATCCTACGGATAGAGTTTAGCCGTGGATATAATTTATGTATTTTAGGACAAGATATGTAGAATATCTTTTATTAGTTTAGTATTATTCGTTTCTTGTAAGAAAGGTTAGGGTTTCCACTAGTATATAAGGAACCCTAGGTCATTGTAATAGACACAAGTTTTAGTACGAATTTCATTAGTAAAAGTTTATCGATCCATAGAGGATCAAAGTTTTAGTATACGTTTGTTTTTATATTCCGCATAATTACAAATTCACAGAGATTATCTAACTTAGTCTAGCTAGTGATTACATTAGTTGACTAACGATCTATTGGCTCGTGATCTATCAAGGAATGGATCCCTACAAGTGGTATCAGAGCCACTAGATACTCTCTGTAACCTCTACACAATCACATAACTATTCATTCAGTTCCAATGGGAGACAAACCAGGCGGTGATGTTGTTATCTCAGAAGCAGGCTCTCTCACTCAACAACTACAACAGGTGGCCTTCTCCAACAGCAATGTAAAACTTCCTTTTCTTAGGAAGGATGAGTATGAGATCTGGGCCGTGAAGATGCAGAACTGGATTGCAAGTGTTGACTATAACCTCTGGAATGTTATAGTCACTGGTTGTCGTCCTAAAAAGCAAAGTGTTGATGCTGCTGGTAAAGTTACTATTCTGGAACCTGTTTCTGCTGAAGAATTTCTTGCCATACAAAGGGAGAACAAAGCAAGAACCATATTGCTGCAGGCAATCCCTGATGACCACATGGGAGATTTTCATCACATGACTGATCCAAGAGAAATCTGGTGTGCCATAAAGACTAGATTTGGTGGGAATGAAGAATCAAAGAGAATGAGAAAGAGTATGTTGAAGCTGGAATTCCAAGAATTCAAGATTACTGAAGAAGAAGGTCTACACAAAGGTTATGACAGGTTTCAGAAGATTCTGAGTCAATTGAATCAACTTCTAGCCAGACCTGACAATGAAGAAGTGAATTCCAGGTTTTTAAGAGCCCTTCCTCCCTCATGGTCTCAAGTAAGTATATCATTAAAAACCAAAGGTGGCTTGGACTACCTCAGCTTTGATGACTTGTACAACAAACTCAGAGCTTTGGAAGGTGATATAAAGGGATTCTCTCCATTTGCATCAACTCCTTCACAATCTGCATTTGTTAGTTCTAACTCAAACTACATGCCACATACCTATGCAAGTCCATTCCCAGCACCACAAGTTTACTCAAGTCCATCCACACCAAGCCAAACTCTTCCAATGACCACATTGTCTTTTTCAAGTGCTAATCCAATAACTCATCCAAAGATTAGCAATGTAATGGAATATGTACTTCATTCATTTGTTGCTGAAGTTGATAAACAGCAACAAATAGCTTATGAAGACTTTGAGCAAATTGATGAACTTGCTTTGGAAGAATTGGACCTTAAGTGGCAAATGGCTATGCTCTCTCTCAAGGTTAGAAGATTTGAGCAAAAGGTTGGTAAAAAGCTCAATGTTGAAGGAAGAGATGCAGCTAGGTTTGATAGAAGGAAGGTGAAGTGTTATGCTTGTGGAGAAATTGGCCACTTTGCAAGAGAATGCTCAGCCAAGAAGGGTGAGGCCAGTACCAAGTATTCAGCATACAAGAAGAAAGAACTGGAAGCTGGAGAATCAAAGGCCTTGATCACTGCTATAGATACTAGTGTGGACTGGAATGAGCATGATGATGATACAAGCAACTCTCCTCAAATCTCCTGCATGGCTAAGTGTGATGATAGCTTTGGTCTCATGGGAATCTCTCCTCAGGTATCTACTTGTGCTTGTGATTGTGATTCTAAATACACTACTCTAAAAGAAGCTTATGATGATGTGCAAACAAAATATAATGCTAGCTTTATTGAAGCTGTCACTTATAAAGAGGCGTTTAAAACTTTAGAACAACAAAAGATGTGGTTTCAACAGAATCAGTTAGCTTATGAAGAGAAGATAAGAGTGTTGGAAAGAGATTTAAAATGTGCTAATGATGAGTTAACATGGACTAAGAAAGTAAATGCTAAATTAGATTTAGAGAAACAAGAGGTGCAAGATAAACTGGATAAAGAAGTAGCTAGGCATAAAGAGTGGCTAGTTTCAGGTGATACATTATCTAGGTTACTTTACAGCAGTAAGTCTGTTACTTCTGAGATAGGTCTAGGGTTTAAAAAGTATGTAGGTCCAGAAGCTAATCATTATTTAGATAAGAAGAATCATAATTATTCTATTCCTATTAATTATCTAAAACTTCTGATTTTGATGGTTCACACCATCTCTTTGGCAAAAAGTCTAAAGACTTGCCACATAAGTCTGAAGTCTCTTCAACCATAGGAACCCCTAAGCCCACATCCAATAAGGCTGACTTACAAGAATCAATGGAAACCACTGGCATTAGGATCAATGACTCCCCTGACACTAGAAGTATATCTAGTAATGATTCTAACAATTATGTCTCTTGTTCTTCCAGGGACAAGACATCAGAGACCTCTAGTTATGCCAGCTGTGATTCCAAGACCCAGTCAGAGTCACCCAAGTCCTCAATAAAGATTTCTGACAAGTCATCTTACAAGTCTGTGGACTCTGAAGTTGCTGCTGATGAAGTTCTTTCTCAACCAGCCTCTTCTGAAGACTTGTTATTTAATTCTTTTAAAAACAATTCCTTTCAGTGTTCACAAAACAATTCTGTTTCTGATGTTTGTTTGAATAATTCTATGTTTATTAAGACATCTTTTGGATTTAATAAATCTTATAAGAAAAAGAAGTGTTTTGTTTGTGGTAGCAAGTTGCATTTAATTAAGGATTGTGACTTTCATGAAAAGAGGATGGGTGTTTCTGTTGTTAACAATGGACCTAGACAAAAGTGGACTAATACCTGCACCAAACCCTCAGTAGCACTTTCATGAAAAGAGGATGGGTGTTTCTGTTGTTAACAATGGACCTAGACAAAAGTGGACTAATACCTGCACCAAACCCTCAGTAGCTCCACAGGCTAAGCCTCATGTCAGCAGAATGTGTTCCACTCCTGCTGATTGGCCTGTTTCTTCTAATAGGTCTGTTTTAAATAATAGATATAAGAATGGGAATATATATACGTCTCAACCATTTCATGGTGTTCATCAATGGTATGAATATACTGACCAGATGTGTATGGGAAGGGGTTGTTGGGATTCTGCTGAAAAGTCCTCAGCAGATTGTTCTTGGATATATCAAAGACCAATTAACTACAGGGAATCCAGGAACAATTGTGGATCTAACTCATCATCTTGGGTTCATCAGAATGATCCACATGGCAGGCTCAAGTCTTTCATGACTTAAGTCTAATTATACTTGTTGTTGTTGTATATTAACTTTCTTTGTTGTAGGAATATCCTCTTCTTAATAAAGACTTAGGTATTGTTGATAGTGGCTGTTCAAGAAACATGTCTGGTAATGAAGAGAAGCTGCATGACTTTGTGCCAATTAATGGTGGCATAGTGAGGTTTAAGGATTCAATTTGTTTTCAGTCTCACAAATTTGTGACAAAAAGCTTCCTGTGCTTTTCACTGAAGATGGTTGTTTCATTCTTTCACCTGATTTCCAAATGCCTGAAGACTATCTAGTGTTACTTAAGGCTCCAAGGAATCATAATCTTTATACCTTTGACTTGAATGATGTCAAGCCAGAAGGTGATCTAACATGCTTGGTGGCTAAAGCATCCTTGGATGAATCTATAAAATGGCATAGGAGGATGGCACATGTTAACTTTAAAGTCATCAACAAACTTGCTAAAGATGGATTAGTTCATGGACTTCCTTCCAAGATCTTCACCAATGAACATAATTGTGTAGCTTGTAACAAGGGAAAGCAACACAAAGCCTCTTATAAGGCCATTACTACTGTGAGCACAATCGCAGAACCATTGCAGTTGCTTCACATGGATCTCTTTGGTCCTACATCCATCAGGAGTATTGATCATAAGTACTTCTGTTTGATGATCACTGATGCTTTCAGCAGATTCAGTTGGACATTTTTCTTAGTGACTAAAGATCAAACCTTTCAGGCACTCAAAGAATTTATGGCTCTAGCTGAAAATCAACTTAACAAGAAGATTAAAAGTATTAGATGTGACAATGACAATTTATGGCTCTAGCTAAAGCTGCTAAAGGATATATTGTTGGTTACTCAGCTCATAGCAAGGCATATAGGGTCTATAATTTGGCTGCAAAGAAGATAGAAGAGACTCTTAACCTGAAATTTCTGGAGGATAATGTTAATGTTCAACGCAAAGGTCATGAATGGTATTTTGACCTTGATTATCTTACAGATTATTTGGGTTATGCTAGACACCAAACTAACCCCTCTGCAGGTATACAAGTGTCATCTTCTAACAATGCAGGTACCCTACAGGATGATTCAGATAGTGATTCAGAAGGTGATGAACCCACTATTGTTGTAACAACTCTACCAGTCAAGATGGCAGCTCCTCCTACCAAAGAAGCCTTTAATGCCAAATCTGCTGATGATGTGGAAAATTTTACCTATGCAGAAGATCTTGCTAGACTCAAAAAGCAAGAACATGCAGCTGCTGAGGAAGCTAAAAGACTTGGTCTTGAATTTGCTCAAGACACTGAAGCTCTCCTAAAACAAGCTGCTGTTAAAGAAAGCAGAAAACATAGTTCTGCTGATACATCAGCAGATGCATCTTTAGATTCTGCTGATGGCGATTCTGCTAAAAATAGTTCAGCTGCAGTTTCTGTTTCCACAAGTTTAGATGAACCTTTTGGCAGGTTTCCTACTCCCTCAGATCTTGCAAATGTTGAGCAAAGTGATGGCATTTTTCAATCAGCATCTTATGATGAAGACTTTGCTCCTACTTTCACCAATCTTGATACCTCCATTGATGTTAATTCTGTAACAACTAAAAGGATTAACACCATTCATCCACAAGATAATATACTTGGTGATCCAAATGCCATGGTACTCACCAGAAGTGCCATTAAGAATACCAAGTTTGGGCAATGTGCATTTTTGACATATGTATCCACTCAGAAGAGAGGCAACCACACAGATCAGAAGCATTGTTTATTTGCTTGTTTCTTGTCTCAAGTTGAACCCACAAGCATTAAACAGGCTTTGAGTGAGCCTAGTTGGGTTGAAGCTATGCAGGAAGAGATGCAACAATTCAAGAATCAAGATGTTTGGGTACTTGTTGATCTGCCTGCAGGGAAAATTGCAATAGGGACTAAGTGGATATTAAAATGCAAGAGGGATGCCAGAGGTATTGTGGTCAGAAATAAAGCAAGATTGGTGGCACAAGGTTTCAGACAAGAAGAAGGGATTGACTACACTGAGGTCTTTGCACCTGTTGCTAGGGTTGAGGCCATAAGACTGTTTTTAGCCTTTGCCTCTTATATGGGGTTTAAAGTCTATCAGATGGATGTCAAGAGTGCATTTCTCTATGGCAAAATAGAAGAGGAGGTGTATGTTACTCAACCACAGGGCTTTGAAGACCCCCATCATCCTAAAAAGGTTTACAAAGTTGTCAAGGCACTTTATGGACTTCACCAAGCACCAAGAGCTTGGTATGCTAGATTGTCTACATTTCTTTTAGAGCTTGGATACAGAAGTGGAGCTATTGATAAGACCCTCTTTATCAAGAAAAACTCCAGGGACATAATTCTAGTACAGGTCTATGTGGATGACATCATCTTTGGATCTACAAAGGAAGCATGGTGCAGGGAATTTGAAGATTTGATGAAAAGTGAATTTCAAATGAGTGCAATGGGGGAGTTAACCTTTTTATTAGGGCTGCAAGTCAAACAACAACCTGAAGGGATCTTTATTCATCAAGAGAAATATGTTAAAGATATTTTGAAAAAGTTTGACTTTGAACTTTTGAGGACTGCTACCACACCATATGAACCACCCAAGCTTAAAAATCCAAATGAACAAGATGAGGCTATGAATGTTCATCTTTATAGGTCCATGATTGGATCACTCGTGTATCTCACAGCTTCTAGGCCTAACATTACCTTTGCTGTCAGTGCTTGTTCAAGGCATCAAGTCACTCCACTGACTTCTTATCTCAATGCTGTGAAGAAAATCTTCAAGTACATTAAGGGCCAACCCAAATTAGGCCTTTGGTACCCAAGGGATTCACCATTTGTGTTAGAGGCTTACAATGACAGTGATTATGCTGGAGCTAATTTGGATAGGAAATCCACAACAGGAGGTTGTCAATTTCTTGGAAGAAGACTCATCTCTTGGCAGTGCAAGAAACAAACCATTGTGGCTACTTCTACTACTGAAGCAGAATATGTTGCTGCTGCCAATTGCTGTGGTCAGGTACTTTGGATTCAAATCAGATGTTGGATTATGGGTTTAACTTTATGAACACTAAAATCTACATTGATAATCAAAGTACTATTTCCATTGTTAAAAATCCTGTTTTTCATCAGAGAATTAAACACATAGAAATTAGGCACCATTTTCTAAGAGATGCTAATGAGAAGCATCTAATTCAAGTGCTTAAGATTCACACTGATGATAATGTGGCTGATTTGTTAACAAAAGCTTTTGATGGACCAAGGTTTAATCACTTGGTTGTCAATATTGGGATGGTTAACCCTTGAATGCAATGTTTCAGGGGAGGCATAAGCCTCAGGGGAGGCATATGCCTCAAGGGAGGATTGTATATGTTGTATTTATAATAGTTTATTATGTTTTCTAGAATTAAGTTTACTAACTTTGTTTTGCAGGTTATTACTAATTTTGTATATTATCATGTGTTTGTTGTGTTTTTGTGTTCTGTGTGAATGTCTGGTTTCAGGTCATGTTTCTGCTGATGTTCAAAGATCTACATTCAGTGGCATTAGATGTAAAGACAATAAAGTAAAATATTATTCTTCAGTAGAAAGTTTGGTGCAACCATTACTAAGATCTGTTATCAGAAGGAACACAAAATACATCATTCAAAATCAACCAACCACCATCTAACCATCACATCCCTAAGCAACAACCTAATTCATCTTCCTCTTCCCTTTACCCAAGTCCTTTGGGTTTGGCATTTTCTTGTGGATTCCTCTGGATTGCATGTCCTTGTTCCAGAGTTTGGGAGCTGCAAGACCAAGCACCACCTTCAATGGACCCTTCTTTCTGCTTGAGGACTGTGGCTCTTCAGGGACAGAGATTCTTTTCATATCTGCACAGACTCTTTGCATCTCCCTTGTTAAGAATGCTGCAACAGGGGTGAAATCAGGGACAACCATTGCTAGAGGAGTTGGTGTTTCCTTAGCCTCAGTGGTTTCTTTTGATGAGGTAGGAGATGGACACAACTCTGAAGGACCTTCATTCAAGTAGTAGTATGATCTTTGTATTTGAGGTATGTCAAAGGTGGAGTCTGATGAATCAGAGGAGATTTCAATGACATTGGGGGATGACTTCATGGTGTGAATGTGTGAAAGACTTTGGAATATGTTATTAGTGGAATGGTGAGTTGCTTATGACTTGAAGACTGCTTTTAAAGACTTGATTTGGGCTTACTGGGAATTAATGTAAGTTAATGGGAGGTAGTTGAGTCAGTAGCAATTACTAAGTGTGCAAGTTGTCCATTTAATTAGATTCTTCGGATGAAAGTCAATGGTTTGACCAACATGCTGCTGATACTGGTTATTTTGTTGTTAAGTGTGTTCTTGCTGATGGCTTAGACAAGTTCAAATTGTTCAGGGGAATGCTACTCAGAAGAATTAAAACAAGTGATCATAAAACAAGGCAAATTTTATTAATTCTTCAGAAGTACAATACAAGATTGTGAAAATAAAAACAACAAAGTTCCTATTCTACTTTGCCCTTGCCCTTGCCTTCCACAGTCTTCTCTTTGCCTTTGTTGTTGATTTTGAAGAGTCCTTGCCACTGAGGACAGGGCAAACCTAGCACAACCTTTCTGGTCTTTGGCAATGGGGAATTCACTTTTCTTTTTCTTGGACGAGATGACTGAGGTTTCTCAGAGGTTGTAGGGTTGTATAGTGCATCCTTATCATCAGATTCCTCATCCGAAGAAGTGAAGAAGATGAGAGACTCCTCGAGATTGGAAACTCTGTTTGCCCTCTCCAACTCATTCCATCTTCTCTCCATCTCTCTCTGGTACTCAGGATCATCAATTTCAGAGGGATATGGTAGAAGATCTTCTGAAGATGATGAACTAGGAGCAGGCACATCATGTTTCTTCTTCCTGGCTTGTTCTTTTGTGAGACCACGAGGAAGTGTTGGCATTTGGAGTGGTGGTGGAGATCTGAGTGAGTCAGAAGTATCTGATGATTCAGAAGAAAGATTGATGATGGATTGATTGGAAGCCATGGATGGATTTTTATTCAGAGATGTTTTAATTAGGGATTTGATTTGAAGTGAAAAGATTTGGGGATAATTAGCCTTTATTTATGTGATCACCCAACCGCGTGTATTTATTACCATTAATGTGAGGTGGTTTGGAGATAATTAAGGATTCTTTGAAATTTGAATTAAGAAATCGTTTTCAAAGATATTTGGTTTCCACTGATGGGTAGATTCTGCTGATAGATTCTGCGGATGGTTCTTGTTGACCATAGTCAACGTTTGACTACTTTCTGCGGATTGACCATTTGATATCAGCCGTTTGATTTGGTTACTATGGACGAGTCAGTTAATTTGGATTTGCCTTTGGTGATTATTGGTCAAAGATATCTTTCCAATAATTCATATCAGTTTCACTCCACGATTGGTAACTTCTATAATTAACCAAAACGTGTATATCCCACTCCCAAATTAACTGATTCCCGCTCACTATATAATTTCAAAAAAACCAACTCAACATCTCTCAGAACACCCAACCCTAATTTGGTATTCACATTCAATGGCTGAACTTTATTTCAATGCAGATCATAACAAACATGCCTTTCTTGGTCGTGGAAAGGGTGATGAAGATTATTTAGGCATGATGGAATTTCTTCAAAGGTCCAAGATTCGGTATGCTCTGCTCCAATACCCGAATATTATTCATGAGTCTCTTGTTGTACAATTTTGGGAAACGGCACAAACAAGGACTATTGAAGATGGACCACCAGAGATTGTGGCTGTCATAGATGGGGAAGAATATGTGGTTACTGAGTCTTTGGTCAGGACCAAACTACAGTTGGATGATGAAGGAGGGGTGACGGATTTGCCTAAGAGTGAGATACTTAGAGGGCTTCGGGCTGCTGGTTATAGTGGTGATGGGAAAACATGGTACAAGAATCTGTTTTGTCCAAAATGGAGGTTCTTGACACACACATTGCTTCAGTGCATGGGTTCTAAGTCTGGTGGATGGGACCAATTCTCAACAGACATTGCTCTTGCCATTGTGTGTCTCTCTCGAGGAGAAACATTCAACTTTTCTAGGTATATCTTTAATGCTATGCTTGAAAATGTTAAGGATACCAAACTTAAATATTTAATGTATCCTAGGTTTCTTCAAATCATTTTAGACATTGAGACCAATGACCCCACTCACTTGCCTGTTAAGGGTTTATCTAAAAAGTTGTTTTCTCAAATGAGAATTAAATTTACTGGTGAACAAAGACCCTTACTTCCAGCTATGTTGCCTGGTGGCAATGCTCCTGATGGAGTAGCTGCTGATGCCCCAGTGGGCAATCCCCCTGATGGAGATGCAGCTGATGTAGCTGGTGGTGGTCAGGATTCCCCTGATGCTCAAGCACCAGAGGAGTCTCCTGAAAGAACTGAAGATGCTCCTAATACAAGTGCATCAGTTGCTTCTGATGTTCAGCTTCCACTCTCACCAAGATTACCTACACCTGTACATTCACCAACGGATGTTCATTCTCCTGAGCATGAGCTCAATGAGAATTTAGGTTTTGACCAACCTGTAAACTCACCACAATTTACAAGACTTCCTTCACTCAGTCCTTTGAGACCTCAATTTGAGGAACATGTACATGTAGATGTAGATGTAAATTTAGATAATTCTCCTCACAGGACCAATGTTGCTCCCAATACCACAGATATCCCTGTTGGTGGAGCTGAAGGTCCTGTTATTCTCACTTCTGTATCTGCTTTGTTGAACAGGTATGTATTAAAGGTGGACAAATTGGAGAATGATCTGAACTTCACCAAAAAGAATCTTAGCAGTGCCGTTCTGACTCTAATTGGAAGAGTTAAGAAGTTGGAGGGTAAGCTGAAGCAAAGAAAGAGACAAGGTGTGGTGTATGACTCAGATGAGGATTCTACTAAAGCATCTGACAACATTGATTTAGAAGGCCTTGAACTTCTTGCTGCTACTACTTTGGAGAGTGTTCAGAAGAGTGCTGACATCAGACCTGAACCATCTGTTGCTCCAGCTGCTGATGTTGCTCATACTACTGATGCAAGTGTTCCCAAGGTATCCATAGCACAAAATTCTGCTGATGTTGCTCATTATGTCAGAAGGAAGCATTCTGCTGATAAGTAGTCTGCTGGTGATCTTAGTAAAAAGACTTCTGCTGATGTGACTACAAAGGAATCTTTTCCTACTACTTTGCCAACAGTGGGCTCTCATGGTCCATCAGTAGATATTCCAGCTGATCTTCCTCATGATTCTCCTGATCAGATTTTTGTCTCTACTGAGAAGACAGATAAAGGAAAGTCTATTTTGATTGATCAAGACATTCCTTCAAGAGTGAAATCCAAGGTGGAACTTGCTAATGAAAAACTTAGTGAGAATGTTGCTGCACATTTACAAGCTAAAGAGGATGCTGCAGTTACTAAAGTTCAGTTGGATTTGAAAGCTTCAGAAGCATTGGCTAGGAAAATTCAAGATGATTTGGATAAGATGGGACCTCAATACACTACAACCTTGCCTGCTGAAAGAAAGAAGGAGCTTGATGAAATAGCTAAGAATCTTACTGCTGCACAATGGGAAAATTTGGCTGAACAGGCTGCTTCCAAGCCTAATTTGGGTGAATCTGTGCTTAGAGTGAATAAACCTGATTTTGTTCTAATGATGGTTGAAAGAGGAAAGTTGTTGAAACAACAGGAGGCAGAGATTAAAGCTAAGTATCAGAAGGAGAGACCTTGGACAAGGAATGAAATCAAGAAATATATGAGGACTTTTGTGAAGAATCAGGGATGTTCTATGTTTGGGTCAGGCTGGACTAAACAGAGGGTCTGGGGATTTTCAGATAAGTAGTTGACCTACTACTATGACAAGATCATTTCCAATCATCATTCTTCTGGTATAATGGTTCAAGATGTGTTGGAATTTAGAGGAAGACTTTTGGATGAGCCTCAAGCTAGGAAAGCTAAGCTTCAAGATTCTACTGCTCATCCTACTGAGTCTATTGGGTCTGTTCATGTTGGTCAGGAGAATGTGCAATTTTCTTCAGTTTTGCATCCGAAGAATGATACTCCTGATGCTCAGAATGATGACACTCCTGATGCTCAGATGGATGATGTTCCTTCTGGTTCTAATCATGATACTTCTGAAACTCATCATGACACCAATGAAGCTCCACATGATGTTACCAATGATGCTTCAGAAGATGCACTTATTGAAGTGCCTGATGATGATGATTCTGCAGATGTTTTTGCTGATTTGTCCAATCAAGTGCCTAAAGAAGAACCTGTTGATGGTCCTTCTATTCCTGTTTTTACTGGCACTAGGAGAAAGACTAAAGCTATCAAGAGGAAGGCTACAAAAGATATTCCTTTAGAGGATAGTACTACCTTTCTTGATTATGCTTCTGATGATGGTCAAGATCCTGTTGTATGGGAGAAAATTGTAAAGTGGGAACTTGTTGACTCTGAGCTTGGTCAAGGAAAAGTGAATGTCATAGCTAGACAAGATGGAAGTACCAAGACATTTCTGTTTCTGAGTCAGATCTTACATATGGTGGACAAGCAAGATCTTCTCTCACTTTATGATTGGGTTACAAAGTATTATCAAACTCATTCCCCTGATGACATTGGAATGTATTTGATGGGTGATTTGCAGATTTTGTGTGATTCTTATAAAGGTGATTCTGGTGTAAGGTTTCAAGTCTGGAAAGGTCAAAAGACATGGGTGGTTGAATCTTGGAAGTTCTTTCCACTTCCTAATGTTCACATGATTGTAACAACCACTGGTAAGACTTTGTATTGCTGGGCTGATGTTCTATACCCTATCACAAAAGAAGTCATGAATCTCATGCTGGAGACAAAGTTATCTGTTCCTTTGGATATGACTGAGAATGATCTTCATCTTGCTGAACAATTGGTAAGGTTCATCAGAAGAAGTATTTTGACTAAAAAGGAACTGGCAACCAAGCATGGTATTCAAATGGATTCATATCTGTAATGAGCTGTTCTTGGTATAGTATTTTGTTGTATATTTTTCTTTTCTTTTAGTTTTAGTAAAAAAAAACAAAAAAAAAAAAAAAAAAAAAACAAAAAAAAAAAAAAAAAAAACAAAAAAACAAAAAAAGAAAAAAAAAAAAAAAAAAAAAAACTAACATATTTGTATACTTTTGTGTATGTTGTATGCAGGTTTGGTGTTGATTCTTATCACACTCTTTCTGGTCATCAACTTGCCCGATGTTGACTATTCCATCAAAAAGTTGGCTAGTTCAAAGGGTACAGCTTTGGTAAAGACTCATCAAATCTGTTGATAGCTGTAATGGTTTGCTCAAATTCATAGGGTTTTCAACTCACCCATGCTTTGTTGCTGAGTAGTTGAAATGGTTGTCAATTGACCATGGATTTTTCCTTTATGGATTCCAAATAATTGGCTAGCCCACATGTATATGGCTTGTGGTAAAAGCAGTGGAAAACCATATTTGGTATTCCTTGATACTGCTGTGAGAGGTGAATCATTGAAAATAATGGATTTGATGTCTCTTTACCAATAGCCATCACTACTGGAGTAGCTAAGTGTTCAAAGGTACGCTGATAACCACATGATTTTTAGCAAATCATCAGCTATAAACGGATTTGATATGTCTTTACCTGTAGCCGTTTGCTCAGGACTAGTCAATTATTGATGAATTATCATCTTGGTCAATTGAATACCAAATATGGTTTTCCACTGCCTTTACCACAAGCCATATATATGTGGGCTAGCCAATTATTTGGAATCCATAAAGGAAAAATCCATGGTCAATTGACAACCATTTCAACTACTCAGCAACAAAGCATGGGTGAGTTGAAAACCCTATGATTTTGAGCAAACCATTACAGCTATCAACAGATTTGATGAGTCTTTACCAAAGCTGTACCATTTGGACTAGCCAACTTTTTGATGGAATAGTCAACATCAGGCAAGTTGATGACCAGAAAGAGTGTGATAAGAATCAACACCAAACCTGCATACAACATACACAAAACTATACAAATATGTCAGTTTTTTTTTTTCTTTTTTTTTTTTTTTTTTTTTTTTTTTTTGTTTTTTTTTTTTACTAAAACTAAAAGAAAAGAAAAATATACAACAAAATACTATACCAAGAACAGCTCATTGCAGATATGAATCCATTTGAATACCATGCTTGGTTGCCAGTTCCTTTTTAGTCAAAATACTTCTTCTGATGAACCTTACCAATTGTTCAGCAAGATGAAGATCATTCTCAGTCATATCCAAAGGAACAGATAACTTTGTCTCCAGCATGAGATTCATGACTTCTTTTGTGATAGGGTATAGAACATCAGCCCAGCAATACAAAGTCTTACCAGTGGTTGTTACAATCATGTGAACATTAGGAAGTGGAAAGAACTTCCAAGATTCAACCACCCATGTCTTTTGACCTTTCCAGACTTGAAACCTTACACCAGAATCACCTTTATAAGAATCACACAAAATCTGCAAATCACCCATCAAATACATTCCAATGTCATCAGGGGAATGAGTTTGATAATACTTTGTAACCCAATCATAAAGTAAGAGAAGATCTTGCTTGTCCACCATATGTAAGATCTGACTCAGAAACAGGAATGTCTTGGTACTTCCATCTTGTCTAGCTATGACATTCACTTTTCCTTGACCAAGCTCAGAGTCAACAAGTTCCCACTTTACAATTTTCTCCCATACAACAGGATCTTGACCATCATCAGAAGCATAATCAAGAAAGGTAGTACTATCCTCTAAAGGAATATCTTTTGTAGCCTTCCTCTTGATAGCTTTAGTCTTTCTCCTAGTGCCAGTAAAAACAGGAATAGAAGGACCATCAACAGGTTCTTCTTTAGGCACTTGATTGGACAAATCAGCAGAAACATCTGCAGAATCATCATCATCAGGCACTTCAATAAGTGTATCTTCTGAAGCATCATTGGTAACATCATGTGGAGCTTCATTGGTATCATGACGAGTTTCAGTAGTATCATGATTAGAACCAGAAGGAACATCATCCATCTGAGCATCAGGAGTGTCATCATTCTGAGCATCAGGAGTATCATTCTTCGGATGCAAAACTGAAGAAAATTGCACATTCTCCTGACCACATGAACAGACCCAATAGACTCAGCAGGATGAGCAGTAGAATCTTGAAGCTTAGCTTTCTTAGCTTGAGGCTCATCCAAAAGTCTTCCTCTAAATTCCAACACATCTTGAACCATTATACCAGAAGAAAGATGATTGGAAATGATCTTGTCATAGTAGTAGGTCAACTGCTTATCTGAAAATCCCCAGACCCTCTGTTTAGTCCAGCCTGACCCAAACATAGAACATCCCTGATTCTTCACAAAAGTCCTCATATATTTCTTGATTTCATTCCTTGTCCAAGGTCTCTCCTTCTGATACTTAGCTTTAATCTCTGCCTCCTGTTGTTTCAACAACTTTCCTCTTTCAACCATCATCAGAACAAAATCAGGTTTATTCACTCCAAGCACAGATTCACCCAAATTAGGCTTGGAAGCAGCCTGTTCAGCCAAATTTTCCCATTGTGCAGCAGTAAGATTCTTAGCTATTTCATCAAGCTCCTTCTTTCTTTCAGCAGGCAAGGTTGTAGTGTATTGAGGTCCCATCTAATCCAAATCATCTTGAATTTTCCTAGCCAATGCTTCTGAAGCTTTCAAATCTAACTGAACTTTAGTAACTGCAGCATCCTCTTTAGCTTGTAAATGTGCAGCAACATTCTCACTAAGTTTTTCATTAGCAAGTTCCACCTTGGATTTCACTCTTGAAGGAATGTCTTGATCAATCAAAATAGACTTTCCTTTATCTGTCTTCTCAGTAGAGACAAAAATCTGATCAGGAGAATCATGAGGAAGATCAGCTGGAATATCTACTGATGGACCATGAGAGCCCACTGCTGGCAAAGTAGTAGGAAAAGATTCCTTTGTAGTCACATCAGTAGAAGTCTTTTTACTAAGATCACCAGCAGACTGCTTATCAGCAGAATGCTTCCTTCTGACATAATGAGCAACATCAGCAGAATTTTGTGCTATGGATACCTTGGGAACACTTGCATCAGTAGTATAAGCAACATCAGCAGCTGGAGCAACAGATGGTTCAGGTCTGATGTCAGCACTCTTCTGAACACTCTCCAAAGTTGTAGCAGCAAGAAGTTCAAGGCCTTCTAAATCAATGTTGTCAGATGCTTTAGTAGAATCCTCATCTGAGTCATACACCACACCTTGTCTCTTTCTTTGCTTCAGCTTACCCTCCAACTTCTTAACTCTTCCAATTAGAGTCAGAACATCACTGCTAAGATTCTTTTTGGTGAAGTTCAGATCATTCTCCAATTTGTCCACCTTTAATACATACCTGTCCAACAAAGCTGATACAGAAGTGAGAGTAACAGGACCTTCAGCTCCACCAACAGGGATATCTATGGTATTGGGAGCAACATTGGTCCTGTGAGGAGAATTATCTAAATTTACATCTACATCTACATGTACATGTTCCTCAAATTGAGTGGGGTCATTGGTCTCAATGTCTAAAATGATTTGAAGAAACCTAGGATACATTAAATATTTAAGTTTGGTATCCTTAACATTTTCAAGCATAGCATTAAAGATATACCTAGAAAAGTTGAATGTTTCTCCTCGAGAGAGACACACAATGGCAAGAGCAATGTCTGTTGAGAATTGGTCCCATCCACCAGACTTAGAACCCATGCACTGAAGCAATGTGTGTGTCAAGAACCTCCATTTTGGACAAAACAGATTCTTGTACCATGTTTTCCCATCACCACTATAACCAGCAGCCCGAAGCCCTCTAAGTATCTCACTCTTAGGCAAATCCGTCACCCCTCCTTCATCATCCAACTGTAGTTTGGTCCTGACCAAAGACTCAGTAACCACATATTCTTCCCCATCTATGACAGCCACAATCTCTGGTGGTCCATCTTCAATAGTCCTTGTTTGTGCCGTTTCCCAAAATTGTACAACAAGAGACTCATGAATAATATTCGGGTATTGGAGCAGAGCATACCGAATCTTGGACCTTTGAAGAAATTCCATCATGCCTAAATAATCTTCATCACCCTTTCCACGACCAAGAAAGGCATGTTTGTTATGATCTGCATTGAAATAAAGTTCAGCCATTGAATGTGAATACCAAATTAGGGTTGGGTGTTCTGAGAGATGTTGAGTTGGTTTTTTTGAAATTATATAGTGGGAGGGAATCAGTTAATTTGGGAGTGGGATATACACGTTTTGGTTAATTATAAAAGTTACCAATCGTGGAGTGAAACTGATATGAATTATTGGAAAGATATCTTTGACCAATAATCACCAAAGGCAAATCCCAATTAACTGACTAATCCGTAGTAACCAAATCAAACGGCTGATATCAAATGGTCAATCCGCAGAAAATAGTCAAACATTGACTATGGTCAACAAGAACCATCCGCAGAATCTATCAGCAGAATCTACCCATCAGTGGAAACCAAATATCTTTGAAAACGATTTCTTAATTCAAATTTCAAAGAATCCTTAATTATCTCCAAACCACCTCACATTAATGGTAATAAATACACGCGGTTGGGTG
Source organism: Artemisia argyi (assembly GCA_030686995.1). Classification (NCBI taxonomy): domain Eukaryota; kingdom Viridiplantae; phylum Streptophyta; class Magnoliopsida; order Asterales; family Asteraceae; genus Artemisia; species Artemisia argyi. The sequence goes on along the minus strand of CM060681.1, from coordinate 89,395,614 downwards.
ATCACATAAATAAAGGCTAATTATCCCCAAATCTTTTCACTTCAAATCAAATCCCTAATTAAAACATCTCTGAATAAAAATCCATCCATGGCTTCCAATCAATCCATCATCAATCTTTCTTCTGAATCATCAGATACTTCTGACTCACTCAGATCTCCACCACCACTCCGAATGCCAACACTTCCCCGTGGTCTCACAAAAGAACAAGCCAGGAAGAAGAAACATGATGTGCCTGCTCCTAGTTCATCATCTTCAGAAGATCTTCCACCATATCCCTCTGAAATTGATGATCCTGAGTACCAGAGAGAGATGGAGAGAAGATGGAATGAGTTGGAAAGGGCAAACAGAGTTTCCAATCCTGAGGAGTCTCTCATCTTCTTTACTTCTTCGGATGAGGAATCTAATGATAAGGATGCACTATACAACCCTACAACCTCTGAGAAAATCTCGTCCAAGAAAAAGAAAAGTGAATTCCCCATTGCCAAAGACCAGAAAGGTTGTGCTAGGTTTGCCCTGTCCTCAGTGGCAAGGACTCTTCAAAATCAACAACAAAGGCAAAGAGAAGACTGTGGAAGGCAAGGGCAAGGGCAAGGGCAAGGGCAAAGTAGAATAGGAACTTTGTTGTTTTTATTTTCACAATCTTGTATTGTACTTCTGAAGAATTAATAAAATTTTCCTTGTTTTATGATCACTTGTTTTAATTCTTCTGAGTAGCATTCCCCTGAACAATTTGAACTTGTCTAAGCCATCAGCAGGAACACACTTAACAACAAAATAACCAGTATCAGCAGCATGTTGGTCAAACCATTGACTTTCATCCGAAGAATCCAATTAAATGGACAACTTGCACACTTAGTAATTGCTACTGACTCAACTACCTCCCATTAACTTACATTAATTCCCAGTAAGCCCAAATCAAGTCTTTAAAAGCAGTCTTTAAGTCATAAGCAACTCACCATTCCACTAATAACATATTTCAAAGTCTTTCACACATTCACACCATGAAGCCATCCCCCAATGTCATTGAAATCTCCTCTGATTCATCCGACTCCACCTTTGACATACCTCAAATACAAAGATCATACTACTACTTGAATGAAGGTCCTTCAGAGTTGTGTCCATCTCCTACCTCATCAGAAGAAACCACTGAGGCTAAGGAAACACCAACTCCTCTAGCAATGGTTATCCCTGATTTCACCCCTGTTGCAGCATTCTTAATAAGGGAGATGGAAAGAGTCTGTGCAGATATGAAAAGAATCTCTGTCCCTGAAGAGCCATAGTCCTCAAGCAGAAAGAAGGGTCCATTGAAGGTGGTGCTTGGTCTTGCAGCTCCCAAACTCTGGAACAAGGACATGCAATCTAGAGGAATCCACAAGAAAATGCCAGACCCAAAGGACTTGGGTAAAGGGAAGAGGAAGATGAATTAGGTTGTTGCTTAGGGATGTGATGGTTAGATGGTGGTTGGTTGATTTTGAATGATGTATTTTGTGTTCCTTCTGATAACAGATCTTAGTAATGGTTGCACCAAACTTTCTACTGAAGAATAATATTTTACTTTATTGTCTTTACATCTAATGCCACTGAATGTAGATCTTTGAACATCAGCAGAAACATGACCTGAAACCAGACATTTACACAGAACACAAAGACACAACAAACACATGATAATATACAAAATTAGTAATAACCTGCAAAACAAAGTTAGTAAACTTAATTCTAGAAAACATAATAAACTATTATAAATACAACATATACAATCCTCCCTTGAGGCATATGCCTCCCCTGAGGCTTATGCCTCCCCTCAAACATTGCATTCAAGGGTTAACCATCCCAATATTGACAACCAAGTGATTAAACCTTGGTCCATCAAAAGCTTTTGTTAACAAATCAGCCACATTATCATCAGTGTGAATCTTAAGCACTTGAATTAGATGCTTCTCATTAGCATCTCTTATAAAATGGTGCCTAATTTCTATGTGTTTAGTTCTCTGATGAAAAACAGGATTTTTAACAATGGAAATAGTACTTTGATTATCAATGTAGATTTTAGTGTTCATAAAGTTAAACCCATAATCCAACATCTGATTTTGAATCCAAAGTACCTGACCACAGCAATTGGCAGCAGCAACATATTCTGCTTCAGTAGTAGAAGTAGCCACAATGGTTTGTTTCTTGCACTGCCAAGAGATGAGTCTTCTTCCAAGAAATTGACAACCTCCTGTTGCGGATTTCCTATCCAAATTAGCTCCAGCATAATCACTGTCACTGTAAGCCTCTAACACAAATGGTGAATCCCTTGGGTACCAAAGGCCTAATTTGGGTTGGCCCTTAATGTACTTGAAGATTTTCTTCACAGCATTGAGATGAGAAGTCAGTGGAGTGACTTGATGCCTTGAACAAGCAATGACAACAAAGGTAATGTCAGGCATAGAAGCTGTGAGATACATGAGTGATCCAATCATGGACCTATAAAGATGAACATTCACAGCCTCATCTTGTTCATTTGGATTCTTAAGCTTGGGTGGTTCATATGGTGTGGTAGCAGTCCTCAAAAGTTCAAAGTCAAACTTTTTCAAAATATCTTTAACATATTTCTCTTGATGAATAAAGATCCCTTTAGGTTGTTGTTTGACTTGCAGCCCTAAGAAAAAGGTTAACTCCCCCATTGCACTCATTTGAAATTCACCTTTCATCAAATCTTCAAATTCCCTGCACCATGCTTCCTTTGTAGATCCAAAGATGATGTCATCCACATAGACCTGTACTAGAATTATGTCCCTGGAGTTTTTCTTGATAAAGAGGGTCTTATCAATAGCTCCTCTTCTGTATCCATGCTCCAAAAGAAATGTAGACAATCTAGCATACCATGCTCTTGGTGCTTGGTGAAGTCTATAAAGTGCCTTGACAACTTTGTAAACCTTTTTAGGATGATGGGGGTCTTCAAAGCCCTGTGGTTGAGTAACATACACCTCCTCTTCTATTTTGCCATAGAGAAAGGCACTCTTGACATCCATCTGATAGACTTTAAACCCCATATAAGAGGCAAAGGCTAAAAACAGTCTTATGGCCTCAACCCTAGCAACAGGTGCAAAGACCTCAGTGTAGTCAATCCCTTCTTCTTGTCTGAAACCTTGTGCCACCAATCTTGCTTTATTTCTGACCACAATACCTCTGGCATCCCTCTTGCATTTTAATATCCACTTAGTCCCTATTGCAATTTTCCCTGTTGGCAGATCAACAAGTACCCAAACATCTTGATTCTTGAATTGTTGCATCTCTTCCTGCATAGCTTCAACCCAACTAGGCTCACTCAAAGTCTGTTTAATGCTTGTGGGTTCAACTTGAGACAAGAAACAAGCAAATAAACAATGCTTCTGATCTGTGTGGTTGTCTCTCTTCTGAGTGGATACATATGTCAAAAATGCACATTGCCCAAACTTTGTATTCTTAATGGCACTTCTGGTGAGTACCATGGCATTTGGATCACCAAGTATATTATCTTGTGGATGAATGGTGTTAATCCTTTTAGTTGTTACAGAATTAACATCAATGGAGGTATCAAGATTGGTGAAAGTAGGAGCAAAGTCTTCATCATAAGATGCTGATTGAAAAATGCCATCACTTTGCTCAACATTTGCAAGATCTGAGGGAGTAGGAAACCTACCAAAAGGTTCATCTAAACTTGTGGAAACAGGAACTGCAGCTGAACTATTTTCAGCAGAATCGCCATCAGCAGAATCTAAAGATGCATCTGCTGATGTATCAGCAGAACTATGTTTTCTGCTTTCTTCAACAGTAGCTTGTTTTAGGAGAGCTTTAGTGTCTTGAGCAAATTCAAGACCAAGTCTTTTAGCTTCCTCAGCAGCTGCATGTTCTTGCTTTTTGAGTCTAGCAAGATCTTCTGCATAGGTAGAATTTTCCACATCGTCAGCAGATTTGGCATTAGAGGCTTCTTTGGTAGGAGGAGCTGCCATCTTGACTGGTAGAGTTGTTACAACAATAGTGGGTTCATCACCTTCTGAATCACTATCTGAATCATCCTGTAGGGTACCTGCATTGTTAGAAGATGACACTTGTATACCTGCAGAGGGTTTAGTTTGGTGTCTAGCATAACCCAAATAATCTGTAAGATAATCAAGGTCAAAATACCATTCATGACCTTTGCCTTGAACATTAACATTATCCTCCAGAAATTTTAGGTTAAGAGTCTCTTCTATCTTCTTTGCAGCCAAATTATAGACCCTATATGCCTTGCTATGAGCTGAGTAACCAACAATATATCCTTCAGCAGCTTTAGCTTCAAATTTGCCTAGGTGATCACTTGTATTCAGAATGGTCACCTGACAACCAAAAGGTTTCAAGTGTTCAATGGTAGGCTTTTTCCCTGTCAATAGTTCATAGGGTGTCTTATTGTGAGGTCTTGTAATTAACACCCTATTTAACACATAACAAGCAGTACCAACTACTTCAGTCCAAAACATAGTGGGAAGTTTAGAGTCAGCAAGCATTGATCTTGCAGCCTCTATAAGGGTTCTATTCTTCCTTTCAGCAACTCCATTCTGTTGAGGAGTCCTAGGAGTGCTATAATCTCTTTTAATACCCTCTAAGCTACAAAGTTCAATAAGATTAGCATTTTTGAACTCTGTCCCATTGTCACATCTAATACTTTTAATCTTCTTGTTAAGTTGATTTTTAGCTAGAGCCATAAATTCTTTGAGTGCCTGAAAGGTTTGATCTTTAGTCACTAAGAAAAATGTCCAACTGAATCTGCTGAAAGCATCAGTGATCACCAAACAGAAGTACTTATGATCAATACTCCTGATGGATGTAGGACCAAAGAGATCCATGTGAAGCAACTGCAATGGTTCTGAGATTGTGCTCACAGTAGTAATGGCCTTATAAGAGGCTTTGTGTTGCTTTCCCTTGTTACAAGCTACACAATTATGTTCATTGGTGAAGATCTTGGAAGGAAGTCCATGAACTAATCTATCTTTAGCAAGTTTGTTGATGACTTTAAAGTTAACATGTGCCATCCTCCTATGCCATTTTGTAGATTCATCCAAGGATGCTTTAGCCACCAAGCATGTTAGATCACCTTCTGGCTTGACATCATTCAAGTCAAAGGTATAAAGATTATGATTCCTTGGAGCCTTAAGTAAGAATAGATTGTCATCAGGCATTTGGAAATCAGGTGAAAGAATGAAACAACCATCTTCAGTGAAAAGCACAGGAAGCTTTTTGTCACAAATTTATGAGACTGAAAACAAATTGAATCCTTGAAGCTCCTTCACATAGTAGACATTCTCAAAATCCACCTTTGGAGTTTTGATGGTACCTTTGCCTGTAATCCTTCCTACTCCACTTCCAAACCTCACTATGCCACCATTAATTGGCACAAAGTCATGCAGCTTCTCTTCATTACCAGACATGTTTCTTGAACAACCACTATCAACAATACCTAAGTCTTTATTAAGAAGAGGATGTTCCTACAACAAAGAAAGTTAATATACAACAACAACAAGTATAATTAGACTTAAGTCATGAAAGACTTGAGCCTGCCATGTGGATCATTCTGATGAACCCAAGATGATGAGTTAGATCCACAATTGTTCCTGGATTCCCTGTAGTTAATTGGTCTTTGATATATCCAAGAACAATCTGCTGAGGACTTTTCAGCAGAATCCCAATAACCCCTTCCCATACACATCTGGTCAGTATATTCATACCATTGATGAACACCATGAAATGGTTGAGACGTATATCTATTCCCATTCTTATATCTATTATTTAAAACAGACCTATTAGAAGAAACAGGCCAATCAGCAGGAGTGGAACACATTTTGCTGACATGAGGCTTAGCCTGTGGAGCTACTGAGGGTTTGGTGCAGGTATTTGTCCACTTTTGTCTAGGTCCATTGTTAACAACAGAAACACCCATCATCTTTTCATGAAAGTCACAATCCTTAATTAAATGCAACTTGCTACCACAAACAAAACACTTCTTTTTCTTATAAGATTTATTAAATCCAAAAGATGTATTAATAAACATAGAATTATTCAAACAAACATCAGAAACAGAATTGTTTTGTGAACACTGAAAGGAATTGTTTTTAAAAGAATTAAATAACAAGTCTTCAGAAGAGGCTGGTTGAGAAAGAACTTCATCAGAAGCAACTTCAGAGTCCACAGACTTGTAAGATGACTTGTCAAAAATATTTATTGAGGACTTGGGTGACTCTGACTGGGTCTTGGAATCACAGCTGGCATAACTAGAGGTCTCTGATGTCTTGTCCCTGGAAGAACAAGAGACATAATTGTTAGAATCATTACTAGATATACTTCTAGTGTCAGGGGAGTCATTGATCCTAATGCCAGTGGTTTCCATTGATTCTTGTAAGTCATCCTTATTGGATGTGGGCTTAGGGGTTCCTATGGTTGAAGAGACTTCAGACTTATGTGGCAAGTCTTTAGACTTTTTACCAAAGAGATGGTGTGAACCATCAAAGTCAGAAGTTTTGGTAGTAGGCATAAATACACCTCTGATAGGTCCTGGTATAGCATGCATCTCACCTTCTTTTAGATAATTAATAGGAATAGAATAATTATGATTCTTCTTATCTAAATAATGATTAGCTTCTGGACCTACATACTTTTTAAACCCTAGACCTATCTCAGAAGTAACAGACTTACTGCTGTAGAGTAACCTAGATAATTTATCTCCTGAAACTAGCCACTCTTTATGCCTAGCTACTTCTTTATCCAGTTTATCTTGCACCTCTTGTTTCTCTAAATCTAATTTAGCATTTACTTTCTTAGTCCATGTTAATTCATCATTAGCACATTTTAAATCTCTTTCCAACACTCTTATCTTCTCTTCATAAGCTACTGATTCTGTTGAAACCACATCTTTTGTTGTTCTAAAGTTTTAAACGCCTCTTTATAAGTGACAACTTCAATAAAGCTAGCATTATATTTTGTTTGCACATCATCATAAGCTTCTTTTAGAGTAGTGTATTTAGAATCACAATCACAAGCACAAGTAGATACCTGAGGAGAGATTCCCATGAGACCAAAGCTATCATCACACTTAGCCATGCAGGAGATTTGAGGAGAGTTGCTTGTATCATCATCATGCTCATTCCAGTCCACACTATTATCTATAGCAGTGATCAAGGCCTTTGATTCTCCAGCTTCCAATTCTTTCTTCTGGTATGCTGAATACCTGGTACTGGCCTCACCCTTCTTGGCTGAGCATTCTCTTGCAAAGTGGCCAATTTCTCCACAAGCATAACACTTCACCTTCCTTCTATCAAACCTACCTGCATCTCTTCCTTCAACATTGAGCTTTTTACCAACCTTTTGCTCAAATCTTCTAACCTTGGGAGAGAGCATAGCCATTTGCCACTTAAGGTCCAATTCTTCCAAAGCAAGTTCATCAATTTGCTCAAAGTCTTCATAAGCTATTTGTTGCTGTTTATCAACTTCAGCAACAAATGAATGAAGTACATCTTCCATTACATTGCTAATCTTTGGATGAGTTATTGGATTAGCACTTGAAATGACAATGTGGTCATTGGAAGACTTTGGCTTGGTGTGGATGGACTTGAGTAAACCTGTGGTGCTGGGGATGGACTTGCATAGGTATGTGGCATGTAGTTTGAGTTAGAACTAACAAATGCAGATTGTGAAGGAGTTGATGCAAATGGAGAGAATCCCTTTATATCACCTTCCAAAGCTCTGAGTTTGTTGTACAAGTCATCAAAGCTGAGGTAGTCCAAGCCACCTTTGGTTTTTAATGATATACTTACTTGAGACCATGAGGGAGGAAGGGCTCTTAAAAACCTGGAATTCACTTCTTCATTGTCAGGTCTGGCTAGAAGCTGATTCAATTAACTCAGAATCTTCTAAAACCTGTCATAACCTTTGTGTAGACCTTCTTCTTCAGTAATCTTGAATTCTTGGAATTCCAGCTTCAACATACTCTTTCTCATTCTCTTTGATTCTTCATTCCCACCAAATCTAGTCTTTATGGCACACCAGATTTCTCTTGGATCAGTCATGTGATGAAAATCTCCCATGTGGTCATCAGGGATTGCCTGCAGCAATATGGTTCTTGCTTTGTTCTCCCTTTGTATGGCAAGAAATTCTTCAACAGAAACAGGTTCCAGAATAGTAACTTTACCAGCAGCATCAACACTTTGCTTTTTAGGACAACAACTAGTGACTATAACATTCCAGAGGTTATAGTCAACACTTGCAATCCAGTTCTGCATCTTCATGGCCCAGATCTCATACTCATCCTTCCTAAGAAAAGGAAGTTTTGCATTGCTGTTGGAGAAGGCCACCTGTTGTAGTTGTTGAGTGAGAGAGCCTGCTTCTGAGATAACAACATCACCGCCTGGTTTGTCTCCCATTGGAACTGAATGAATAGTTATGTGATTGTGTAGAGGTTACAGAGAGTATCTAGTGGCTCCGATACCACTTGTAGGGATCTATTCCTTGATAGATCACGAGCCAATAGATCGTTAGCCAACTAATGTAATCACTAGCTAGACTAAGTTAGATAATCTCTGTGAATTTGTAATTATGCGGAATATAAAAACAAACGTATACTAAAACTTTGATCCTCTATGGATCGATAAACTTTTACTAATGAAATTTGTGCTAAAACTTGTGTCTATTACAATGACCTAGGGTTCCTTATATACTAGTGGAAACCCTAACCTTTCTTATAAGAAACGAATAATACTAAACCAATAAAAGATATTCTACATATCTTGCCCTAAAATACATAAATTATATCCACGGCTAAACTCTATCCATAGGATCTCTATACGTTCGCAGGAACTAGTCATCAGCAGAAAGTCACTATGCCTTCCGCAGGAACCTGTCAGCAGTATCTGTCAGCAGTATCTTCAATAATTCCTTACAGTATACCTTCTTGGTCCAGAGTTATACACATGGTATTCTTTCACTCTAAAGTCCAAAGCTTCATCGACCATCTGCAACATACCATCACTGAACTTATGTATTTCCGTGAAGCGCAAGACCATAGGAACGTTGTACCGATCTCGAAATATCACTGCCAAGGGAGATTCAATGACCGTAAAATCAGTAGTTGGTTCCATGCTAGCAACATCCCATTGAGGTCGCGTGAGATTGAGCTGGGATTGATAACTTTTGATGCCAAGTTGGAAGTCTTCGACTCGTTTTCTGATGACAATACCCCAGATCCAATGAAGAACATCAAACACAAGAGTCTTCTTCTCAAGAGATGGTAGGTGTTGCAATTTTCCCTGAAGGTGTAACAGATACAGATCTTCAAAGTCATTGGGGCGAAGATGTTTGAAGTCGCCTTCAGATATGGTATATTTTTTGAAATCAGCTCATTGGAGAACTATGCTCTTGAGATAGTCATATCCGTGGATAGGGTGTATCTGTATCTTGACGACACTGATGATTTGGAGCAGTGATCGAACAGACTTGCAGTCACTTTGTGCTTGAAACCGATCTATATAAAATTGTTGCTTCTTGAGCCACCAGTGAGAGATTCCAAGAGAGGCGGCGACATCATAATCACATTCTTGAGAAATCCACATACCATCAGGGACAAGCTGTTCCAACCCAATATCTGAATAATGAGCAGCTTTCATCTTGGTGATAGACAAGGCCGATTTGCATTGCCTACTGCCAAGTCTGAGATACTCGAGATCCTTGTTGAAGAAGAACTCAGCTTGAATCGTGACATGACCAGGAGATCCACCTAGAGGGAGTGGATTGCTGTAGTTGTACTTCATGATCCCTTCATCTATGATATCATTGAACATCTTGTGGCATTCTTCCATTTGATATTGTAGATGATTGACGTCCTGATGAAAAACCTTGACAATTTCGAAAGCTGGTCCTTCTAGATCCTTTTGAGTTAGTTTTGATAATCCACGCTTCTTACAAAACCATTTAATAAACGTCCCCATATCACCCGTTTGTGATAGCAGAGAGTCTTCTGAGGGAAGGACGAAGCTGGTTGTGATGACATTGGCCCAGTTGTTGTCACTAGTCAACAGATCAGAGGAGGGAACAGTCCAGTTTGGCTCTGGAGAGAATGTCTGCACAGCATCAGGTTTCCACCAAGACTCTTTATCTTCCTTGGTCAAGTGGACCGGTGGTGTATCAGTAGAGTCACTTCTTGTGAATGATTTCCACCAGTGCTTCTTTTGCGGGATATGAGTCATGGAAGAATCATCGTCATCATCATCAGAAGAAGCAGTAGGCTGAGGTACAATGGACTCTTCATTAACTACGACATCATCATTGATTGGAGACGCGATAGAGGTCGTGCCAGTGTCAATAGAGGTCCATGCAGCATAAGTGACCTGCTTGGCATGTTTGGATGGTGCTGACTTAGAAGATTTGTCAGGTTGTTGTTTCTTTGATCATGAAGTGGGATGTGATGGCATAGTACGTGATTGAGAACCACCAGGTAGAGTAGAAGTTCCCGTTGGTCCTGATGCTCCAACATGTGGAGGTGGTGGTGGAGGTTGTGGAGGTGATCCCAATGGAGGCCTGGGGTGACCCTGACGCCTCTTTTTCCTCTTCAACTCGATTTCCATGTCTTTGGCGTGCTCCTCGGCATTATCTTGTCTTATAGAAGCACCTAATGCTTCATATAATTTGACGTGTGCCTCATGTCCTTTGTGTTGATCGTTCTCGTACATATTATGTTACAAAATCACCTTCATGTCATTGATGGGTAAGTCTTTGAATCTAGATCTGAGAGGGGCTTCTAGAGCAATGCTGACAGCTTCAGCGACTTGTTCATTGATGGCCTGAGACACTTGTTGCTCGAGGTCTAGATGCTCTAACTTGTATAGCCTGCTGCTGTGATTCTTGATAGTTTGAGGCAAGTCGTGATTCACGATATTCCTTAACAACGAAGCATGCTTTTCCAACTTCTCATGAATGATGAGATTGTCTTGAACGATGCCAGCAGTAATACCAACTAAATCATCCAGTCCGCGGTTCGATTTCTTCTCAGAGGTGGGAGGAGTTAGGATCTTTGCGGTATCGGAGGATTTCTCTTGTGTGGCTGTAGCCTGAGTGGTACCAGTGGTGGCAGTTGCAGCAGTAGGAGTTGGTGTAAACAGGGTAGGAATAGTAGAAGTGTCCTGCTGGATAGTGACATCAACCATTGAGACAACTTCTTCTCGTTCATCACCTGATTTGTCACCTTCTGCATCATCAGGCTTATCTACTAAGAATTGATCTCCAAAAGTGTCAAGGTTCTTGAAAGAAGCCAGAGTTCCTGTTGAGCTGTCAAGTTCCACTGCGAGCTTAGGATCATCGGTCTTGAGCTTGAGATTACCTTGTATGTTAGGGTAAGCAGTGGACACAAACTCGTCATGAAGTGGGTCTAGAGGTGTTTCAGACTTGACTACTTTATCATTGTACAGGTTTGTTGCTGGTGACGTCTTGTGTAGCTAAGATGGAGTCATCACCTTTGAGTGTTGAGCTGGTATCAGTTTCAGACCCACTTGAGCTGGCATGTTGCACCAGACTAGGTGAGTGTGACAATGTATTGTCTGGAGACACTTTGGCAGATGATGATGAAGGAGAACGTCTTTTGAAGATATACTTAGTGCTTGTTGATTTGGAGGCAGGAGATGAGATTTTCAACAATGTTTGTGCAGCCTGTTCTTCTATAGCGACATCCTTACCTTTACCCTCTACATGCTGCAACTATTGACCTTTATCCGATTCAGGTTCTTTGATGCTGACACCACTGACTGGAGGTACTGGTGGCATGTACACATCTTTCAGACTTTTTGCAGTTTCCATTTGAACCATTTCTTCTTCTGGTTCACTTTCCTTAGACATAGGTTTCTTGGAGCTGGACTTTTTGCTCCTAGTGGTGCGTTTAACCTTTTTGGTACCTTCAGAAGAGGCAGCTGAAGTTGTCACTCCCTTGCGTTTCTTTGATGAAGTTCTCTCAGACATGGTGGACAGAGAATGCTCACTAGCAGATGCTTCCCGACTTGCTTTCAGAAGTTTAATATACTCCCCGTAGTATGGTGCAGTGAGTATATCATGTGTGAGTAGAGGATCGGGAATATCCATACCAAAGATTATTTCGCCAGTACTTTTAGCAGTATACTTGAGATATCCCACTAGATTTTCATCAGATGTATGATGGAGAGCCGATTCTTTTCTTGGGTGAAAGTTAAGGGATCGTTGGAGACTTAATATAATAAGTTTTGTGAATCGAATGCTTGGAATGAGAAGCTTGGTGGATCTCTTCTTTCCATCTTTGTTTGCCTCAAGATTTGCTTTATCTTCGAGAAAAGAGTGAATAGACTGAGTGAACTCCTCCCAGATTCTTTAAACAAAATTGACGTCCTTCCCATTGACAACACCCTAGAGGATTTGTAGAGATTGAGCTCTAAGTCTTTCGTAGCCCGAAGTTTTACTAGTCAGACACAAGTTAATGAGACTTGCGATGGCTCTCCATGGTTGGTACATGTCATGAGTGATGACTGTGGATAGTGTTGAGACATGAGTGGGATATCCCAATTCATTGATGTCACAACTCACCATTTCAGGTCATTTCCCGAACTTTGGAAAAACACTATTCATCAAGACACTATTCATCCGTTTACTATTCATCATTTTTGGTGTCAGTTTGACATTCCGAGAAGCATTCAAAAATTTTACTATTCACAAAACACTATTTATTGCCGGAAAAGATTTCATCATTCACGTGCATTATTCATTTCATCGTAAATTTAGTTTACGGGTATTAAAATTCGTGTAACCGTATGGGTTTAGGTGCGAATTCATTTCATTATCAGTAAGGACACTGCATACGGACTAGAGACAGTCTACATATCATCAGTAGGTCATTTACATGTTATACCACTCTTAGGATTTTCAAATTTATATATATTTGATACATTTAACGTTTTCCTTATAATTATTTATAAATAAACGTTAACACACGATTTATACGCGACGAATATATCTAAATATTCCCACAATGGTTCCGACATATTTTTATATCCATTTTATCATCATAAAAGTTATAACATTCAATTACCCAGTATTTTGGAAATTTATTTATTTATAATGTAAGCTTATGAATATTACGACGGTTTTCGTGAAAACTAAACAATAATCACCCGATCACTCAGTAATTGTACCCAACATAATTTTAACATTTTTATGACTTTATTAAGTCCCGGTCAACTTTGTTAATATTTATTTCTAGCAAACCCGGTACCCGATTATAACTAATACTTACACAAAACTACAACTAATAATACACTACATTTCCTAAGTGATCAAAACCGACTTTGCTACTCTTTTATACATTGAAAACCGGCCATGAGCACACCCTAAACCACTTGACTTTTATTTTCTAACTTCATGCATACATGTGCTCATATTATACTATATAACTTATAACTAGTATTTACAAAAACCACTAAAACATAACTTACACTTTTCCAAGAATCATAAACTCATTTTTTTCTCATCTCTTTCACCCCAAAACCCAAAACCCACGAATTTCCCCAAGATCCATGATCAATCCATTATTTTTCAAAGTATAAAGCATCAAAGTTGTTCATTTCATCATCCTAATCAAGAATCATAACACAAAAACACAAGTAATCCAAGGTTTCTCATCATCTCATCACCTATTATTTCAAAGTGAGTATTCAAAATTATTTTCATGTTTTCATCTAATTAACATATGTATCTTATGGTATTCATGCTTAATTTCATGCACAAACTAGTTATACCACTTTATTTTTGTATACTTTTTGAACATACAAACCCTAGATTGTGATTTAGGTGTTCCCTTGTTAAATTAACTTGATTACTAGTCATTAGGAACCCATGGCACCCTAAGAAGGTGTATGGTAGGATTAGTATAGTTTTGTGAAGTTGCAAGAGTTTTTGGTTGATGTAAAAACTAGTTTTTAGCATGAAAAATGGGTTTGTAACAAGTATATAAACATTCTGTCCCATTTTGGTAAATTCTAGAAAATCAGTAAACATAAAGGAAACTTTGGCAAAATTTTTAGAAAATACTTTCAAAAACGAATCCGTAGGCGAAAGAACGGATTAAAAAGAGTTTATAACGAAGAAGTTATGATTTTTGCAAGTTTATTGACGAAAACTATTTTCCGGAAAAATACATGCTGATGGACGTTTTTCATCGGACAAAAAGAGACTTTAGACCTAACCCGGAGGGGTCAAGCTTTCCAAAATATATTACTACATGTTAAGACGTAACCATGGATATAAAGAACAAGTAAAACGGGCTTATAACGATAAAGATATTCACGTTTCAATATCGGCAAAAATCCTCTATAATTGGCAGCTTTTAGAAATAATAATAACACTACGTACTAAATTCTAGATTTTCTAGAAATATTAACCAAGTACCTAATTTCATAACTAATGATGTATTAGTGATTACAAGTATATTTTCATTACTACAAGGCGTTATTTCAAGGATTTCAAACCAAGGATTTCAACACAAACATTGGTACATACGATATATATATATAAGTATATATATTGCAACTAGTTTTATTTTTTCTAATAGCCATATTTTTCCTAAGTCTTGGAATATATATTTTTGATAACAACAAGTGATTTTCCAAAATGTAGAGTGGTATAGGAACATGTGCATGGACATTCATAACATCATTTGGTGATCTAAAGTAGATCGTTCATCATTCATATTAGGTTGCGGCTAGTGTGCGCGCCTTGTTTTTCAGCTCATTACATGTTCACAGTATCATCAGTTTAAGGTGAGTTTTCATAGCCCCGTTTTCAATTCAACATTTTTGATTGTTTTCAAATCCCACGGGGGGAATACATTGCATCAATCCTTTTAGTACGAGCCCAAGTACCAAAACATATGTACATTGCTTAAGTTGCCTTACCATTCAGTTAAAGTCCCCTGTTTATTATCATGGACCGTTAATTTGCCGGTAAGCGAGAGTGAGTGGATAGATCTATCGAGGGTGACGCCTCCATTCGTGGTAGTGATTACCAACCATAAGCGGATGCATTTCATGTCTTTTACAGTTACGAGTGTTCTGGTAAAACATTCGGGAGGGGCATACATCAGTCATAGCTTCGGGGTCATGAGCTTAAGGTCTATTGTACAATTTTCATGAGATTTTTATCTTGCACTTTTACTTGTGGTGGCCGTACATTATTACATTTTACAAACCTATGGAATTCACCAACATTCGTGTTGACGTTTTAGCAATGTATTTCAGGTTATTAAGGTAGCTCATGTGACATGCATTTGGACCTTCATGGAGTCGCGGAGTCGACGCGTCTCATCATTATTTCATGCACTTATGTAAACATTTGATCTAGTAGGACTTGTTTTCATAAATTTGCAACACATTTTGGGGACCTCATTTTGTAAATCTCTGGATTATTTCAATGATCAAATGCAGTATTTTCCAAACGACACTTTAGGTCGTTCAATGTAACTGTAACTGTGGTGCTATGACAGACACCCCCAGGTATTCCATTCCGCTGCAAGTCAGGTAAATTGGGGGTGTGACAATTGACAAAGCTTAGTAAGGTGGCTGGATTAGGCGGGGGAGTGTACTCCACATTATCACCAGTCGGAAAGATTTGAAGTGCACTACGAAGAGTCTCCTTAGTGATGTTCACCCAGTGTTCATCCAGCTGACATTTATATGTGTTAATAGCCCTGTCATGGCAGATGGTGTTCCAGAACTGTTGTATGTAAATGGATGGAATTGTTGTAGATGCAGTGAAGGCTCTGAAGAATGTAGTGTGCTTAAGTTTATCCAGAGCCATTCGGAATATAGGATGGTTCTGAGGTTTGTCAGCCTTCACGTAGCAGTTACTTTTCCCAATAGATACCCACTTGTTAAAAGGAAAGGATATCGTTGTCAGAACGAACTGGTGGAGCTGATGATCCTTCAATATTAGACTCTGCCATAGTATCTGCACTTAACACAAATCACCACAGAAAACAAACACACGGAATTAAACATGTCAGTTATAAGTGAATCCATGATATCACTTCACAAAGATGAGATCAGCAGATCCACATGAGAACCGTGATAGATGGAGACAAGATAATTAACACATATGAGCACCTAGAGAAGGCAGTATCATCTAACGAGTAAGTCAATGGTAGGCCACATACACCACAACAGACCAACGGCATGAAGCATACAATTTGCATAACACATATAGACCTTATAGGGTAAACCTAAGAGGATCTAATTGGAGTTACACAAATAATCTAAGAGAGTAAAGTAAAGATGAATAATCAAACTACTACCAAACTGATTAATGTACAAAGAATCACTGGCAAATAGGGTTGCCACTAATAGAGATAATCACTCACAGAAAATTATGCAATTCAGGGATAATCGCAAGTCAGGATAAACCACAATCAGAGACAAGCGCAAAGTGATATCCACTAAATTAGTAAATCGCTATAAGACTAACCGTAAACACACAAGACGCTAAGATGGATTAACCGCAGTCAAAGTTAACCGCTAGAAGAATTAACCGCTAGATGAGTTAACCGCAGGACGAGTTAACTGCTAGATAAGTTAAACGCACAATAAGTTAATCGCTTAGAAGAGGTAACCGCAAAGCAAGTTAATCGCAAGAAAAGTTAACCGCAATACAAATTAATCACAGTTATGAACAATTGAGGAAATCGCAATCAAGAATGTGCACTAACCGCAATCAAGAATGTGGACTAACCGCAATCAAGAATAACACAACACAAACAGCCACTTAACAGAAGATCATACTAAAAACTCAATTAAAAAATCACAAGATCATCCAGGAGAGATAGAAACAAAACGATCGAGCCCTAGTACTAATGCAACATCCCAAATCACTACATCTTATACCACTAACCTACTCGCTACAAATCAATACCTCGAATTTCCCATCAAGAAATAATAGAGATGTAATCGTGAACAAACAACCACAGTCATAAATGATCACAAGCTAACCTATTAGAGAATAACAATCAAGCGTGACACGATCGATGAAGCCCACAACCTAAATAATATACATTGCAAAACATGTGAGAAGGCATATAACACATTGATATACTAGAAGTCACAAAGAAAGCAATCTACCAACCTAGGAGATTAACAAATGATCACAATTAACGAGGCAGCGATTAGGTCGAGTGTTTAGAGAGTAGTGGAAGTGAATATGCAACAATTGAGACTAAACCGCAAGAATATATATATATATATATATATATATATATATATATATATATATATATATATATATATATATATATATATATATATATATATATATATATATATATATATATATATATATATATATATGAAGGAAACATTTACAAAATGATAGAACTAGTCCTTGTACTAACACACATCCTAGTTGACAATAAACAAAATTTATGAAACAGTCCCTAGAGTTACAAAAGTGATAAATATCACAAAGTAATCAACAGGAAGCACGCATTAAGACATACGACCAGGCAATAAATGGGACCAGATAAAATCGGGAAGCATCATTACAACTATAGCAGCATATTACAAGGAAAGCACACAAGATAGATACCAAGACAAGTAATACCTATACATTGGTGGTGGAACATAATAAGCAAAGAAAAATGTATGCAAAACAAGCAAATTATCTAAACCTGTATGGTATTTCATGCATTGTGACACTCTTATGGTGAATGGTTCCATTATCTGTTCTCTTTTGTCTATGTCTTAAAGGCATTACAGGTTTGTGAGCATTTTGGATCCTAGTAGACAAGGAATTTCTGGCATATGAAGTGACACTTTTCCCATTTGATTTATGATTCAGAAACTTAACCTAAGTGTTGACCAATTGATTATGAGATTTAAGTTTTGAAACCATAGATTTAATCAAAACACGTTTCTCATCTACTTGGGAGACAAACCGAGCTTTTAAGAATTTTGATCTTTCAGAAATAAAAGCATTTGGTTGTCTAATGGTAGAATGATTACCAACAGTTTTTAAAACTGGTTTTCCCAAGATAGATGGTTTTGAAAGATTAGGGTTCATTTGACTCCTTGTCACATTACTTGGCACAATTTTTACACCAGAAATTGTGGGACTTTTAGTCAGACTTTGAGCAATGAGATCATTGTGTTTAGTTAACTGAGAGGTTGTCAGATTGACATTCTTAGCTTTTATTTCTTTGATTGAGTCACGCAGTTCTTTACATTGCACTTTCAAAGTCTCATTTTCCGTACGTAATTTATCCATTTTGCATTCGGTTTCATTAATGTCATGTATCCGTTTGGCTTCATTACTTTGCTCATACATCTTAATTCGATTTTTCAGGCTGTTGATCGTTAAGTCCTTGTCTTGTAGCTGAGTTTTCAAATCGTTTATCACAAAATATTCACTAAGTTCAGGCAATTCCGGATTGAAACAAGGTTTGCAACTTTGAAGACTTTCTTCTTTTTGCTGTATTTCAATTTCAAGTGAAATACAATGTTTTTCAAGTTGTGAAAATCTTTTTAAAAGTTGATTAAAAGTTTCTTTTTCAACCATGTCCTGGTCCATTGTTTTAAAATACTCAGACTTAAGCCTAGAACTTTCATCATACAGATCACTTTCTCCCCCTTTATGACACATATTTGTTGAATTAGAGGAGGTTAAACTGTCAGTCTTTTCCAACAGATTTGTGTCATAAATAGGTTTAATTTGATCTGTATGCTGACATTCATTAGAGGGCATATTATGTTGATCAATTAAAGGCACCTCATCACTTAAATCAAGTACATACACAGGTCTGAACTTTGCATCAATAGCACGCGTCACTAACTTGCCAGTAGTGTCAATCTTGTCAGCTTCCGAATCCATGCATTCAGTGATGACAGACTCAACATCCGATGCTATACCCAAAAATTCAATACCATCACTTGATTGTACCCGATGTGTCTTCACCCGGTCTTCATACTCCAGTTCGTGCTTTGCCTTTTCCTCAATGTACTCCTTAACCCTATCCATGAGTTGGAGTAACATGTCTCTGAATGTGTCAAGATCAAGTTCCGTGTGATCAGCAAAACACTTCATAGTCATCTGACTCTCGTAGTTATATATCATAGCAGATTTTGAATTGATGAACATCTGCAGTTGTTTGCTGAGCACATAGAGGGCAGCCAAGGGTCCAGTATTGGAAGATTCTTCTTGGTCCAGTTGTTTTCGTAATTGATCCAAATTAAGAATCATTATGTCTGTGAAAGTTTGAACGTCTTGACCGAAGAGAGTTGTAAATGCACGTTCGAACCCCATTTTGAATCCATTACCCTCTAGCAGTACAGAGAGATGTGAGTGAAGCAGTCGAAAGCATTCAATGTGGCATTCCTTTGCATAGTCAAGTAATTTACTTGGATGATGAATCACATTCTCTTGGGTATCTGAGCACACAAGTACCATTGAAGCATTGTCAGGTACAAGTCCGTTGATTTGTAGAGAAAGATTAGAAGTCAAAGGTTCATCAACCATGTTGTATAATTTGAGAATCTCGGGTATTACTGAATCAGTAGAAGTTGTCATGATGAAGCAGGTGGGTTACAGTTTGTACTAAGTGTCAAGTTGCTCACCACTTGGTCAATTGCCCACAAAGTTGAGAAAGTCGCAACCAAAGAAAGTAAACCGCAACTTGAGAAGCAAACTGCAAAAGAGATAACCGCAAAGGGGAACTAACCGCAGATAGGAACTAATCACAGGATGAAGCAACTTCTGGTGAGATAAACGCAATACATGGGAAACCGCTAATTAGAGATTAACACAAAGGTGAGTAGCAAACCGCAAAAGATACAAACCGCAAGGTGAGTTAAACGCTAGGAGCAAACCACAAACACATAACCGCTAACCCAAGTCGCAATACACAAAAGTCCAAAACAGTCAATTTCCTTGCGTTTTGTCCTTATACCCAAAATATTAATCGCTAACTAGCAACCGCAGGATCCAGTAGCAAACCGCAGCCAAGAAATAAAACAGTAGAGCAAACCGTAGACAAGAATAACGACCCAAACACAATCCAAACTTCAAAAATACGTATGATATGGCGAAACCAACTGAGAAATAATGTAGTACTAACACAAATGATCATAAAAGTACACCTCTAACATGTCAACTAACACTAGATAGATCAAACCAAGATGTTTTCAAGAAAAACTCTTCTAACACACAAACCAACACAAAAACCACACCAAATCCGATTCTACAAGGGCCAAGATGAAACCTTGGCTCTTGATACCATTTGTAGGATACTAATTAAGTCACAAACATGTAGCTCATGGTGGTTTGTGTGGCGTATGGATTAAGAGAGGAGGAAGAAGAAAGAAAGTTGGAACCTTGAGAGAAAATATTAAATATTAGATTAGTGAATGAGAAGGTCCAACCCTCTCCCTTGGTGGGAGAGGGGTATTTATACAAGAAATAAAAACGCCCACACCCGGGCTGTAGATCAGGCATACAGTGGGTAAAGACCCGTCCTTCTTCCACGATGTTACTTAAACTAATTCTAACTAATAAGTAAACTAACTACGAGCTAACTTAATGCTATTACAATATTTAGGTGACCGAGTCTTTTATAGGAATATTTGTATTCCTAACACAAACAACAAGTGGCTATTCATTGTGCTTATTGTAATGGTGCATATGATCAAGTTGGTTTCCCTGATCTCGAGCTTCATGTCCACGGTTCTTGGTTGTTCTTACCTTTCCATCGCTATTATTTATACTTTTTCAAAAAAATATGTGGGAAGTTAATCGATGACCCTGATTTCGCAATCCCATTTTAGAACTGGGATGCACCTGGTGGGATGACAATTCCTGCTATTTACATGAATAAGGAGTCTCCATTATATGATTCTTTTCGAGATGCTCAACATCAACCACCCTCTATAATTGATCTTGACTTCAATGGTGAAAATGAAAATCTTAGCATTTCGGAGCAAGTGTCCACAAATCTCATAATTATGTATAGATAAATAGTGTCTACTGCAAAGACTGCTAGTCTTTTTATGGGTAGCCCTTATCGTGATGGGGATGAGGCTAACCCTGCTGGAGGGTCGCTAGAGAGTCTACCACATGGTTCGGTTCACATATGGACCGGAGATAGCACACAACCTGGCGGGGAAAACATGGGTAACTTTTATTCTGCCGGTAGAGATCCTCTTTTTTATGCGCATCATGCAAATGTTGATAGAATGTGGTCAGTTTGGAAAACCCTAGGAGAAAGAGGGGATGACTTTACTGATAATGATTGGCTCGATTCCTCCTTTTTGTTCTATGATGAGAATGCGGAGATGGTCCGAGTCAAGGTAAGGGATTGTCTAGATTCCAAGATTCTTGGTTACGTTTATCAAGATGTTGTTATACCTTGGTTAGAAAGCAAACCCACACCACAAAGCACAAGTGTTTTGAGCAATATCAAGAAACTCGCTATGGCTAAAGCAGATGAACACATACATTTTGCTAAAGATGTTTTTCCTGCTAGTCTTGATAAGCCAATCAAAGTATTGGTTCCAAGACCAAAGAAATCAAGAAGTAAGAAACAAAAAGATGAAGAATAAGAGATTTTGGTGATTGAAGGGATTGAAGTGACTAGAGATGTTTTTGCGAAATTTGATGTGTTTGTGAATGATGAAGATGACGGGGTGAATGCAACCGCCGATAAGACTGAGTTTCTGGAAACTTTGTGAACGTGCCTCATAAGCATAAACATGGAATAAGTGTTAAGACGAGATTGAGGTTAGGGATTAGTAAGCTCTTGGGTGATTTGCATGCTACTGATGATGATAATCTGTTGGTAACATTGATGCCAAAAAATGGAGGTAGTGAGGTATCCATAAAAGGGATTAAGATCGAGCATGAGGAATGATCTAAAATATGTTTTAATTCGTTTACCACGTACTCTCATTTTTCTTGAAAAATAAGGATTGATTCTGAGTTATAAAATAGATGTTGTTTCGTTCAACTTAACGTACGTAATATGAATGAGAGTAATTATAAATATTTGTTATCATATATTTTATTCGAGTTTTTGATTGGTTGTTTTAGATTATATTATGGTAGGAGCCAATTCCATATTTCTCTTCATTTTAGTTGACAATTTTGTATATAACTAAACATGCATTTAAAACATTGTACATTATGCATTCAATATTTGCAATTGGAGTATATATGAAATTAGTTATGAAAGTAGAGTGATATATAACATTAATCCATATGTTAATATCTTACTATAAGTCATGCAATTAGTTTAAAATGAATTATCTATTTTTACCATAAATTAAAGTATTTTACTCCTCTAATAAGTATATTAATTATACACACACGTGGTCGTACTGCAGTACATATATAGTTGACTGTGAGAAGCAAGCCAAACACGATATGTGTAATGCAAATACGTACACAAACACTTTTAGCGTTCGTTACATTAAACAGTTCAAGGAGAAACTTTAAAAAGATATTCGGCCATTATGAACACATTTGAGCCAGAAATGAGCTAACAAGAACGTCTAGTAAGGTACTAGGAAATCCGATTACATTTATTTTTTATTTTTTTAATGGCAATTGAAATAAAAACTAGCAAGGAGCTAGACCAAATTACAAGGGGTGGATAGAGCATTACAAGGGTGATTAAACCACTCTATCCAATTCAATAAAGGTTTCTTACATCGACTAACATAGTAACAATCCAATTAAAAGATTAGATCTTGATGTCATTGAAAAGAAGATCCTTGGATAGTTTCTTTAGTGAGAATAAGACACTGTTTATCCTTTGATAGTTTCTTTAGTGAGAATAAGACACTGTTTCTAGAACGCCATAAGGACCAAATTGTAGTTTGTATCACCGCATCGAAGAATTTTGAAAATTTTGCGTCAACGGGTAATTGGTCTTCCAACTGAAAGACATCTTGGAGACAATGAAATGTGGTGTTAGGTATACGCCACCATTTTATAACATTTATCCAAGTGTGTCTTGAAATCTTGCAATTGACAAACAAATGCTCTTCCGTTTCAATGGCATCATCACATATGGGACATCTCAGGGAATCTAAATCTACACCCCGTCGATCAAGATTGGCACGGGTTGCCGTCTTACCATTTAAGACACGCCATGTATTGCTGTTAATTTTCAAAGGCATTACTTTATTTCAACGAGTTACGGAAGAGGATACAGATTGAGACATAGAGCTAATGAAAGACCACATGCCCTTAACAGAGAAGCACCTTGAAGCATCGATAATACATTCCCATCTATCTTCAACATCTGATAAATAAAGATTAGATAAAAGACTAACCAAATGTATGAGTTCTTCAGTTTTTGGTCCAGACCTTGGTTCCCTTCGCCAAACCCACTGGAAGATCAGCCCAGGAGGAAAATATGGGTTCATGGGCACAATATCAGTCAACTAAGCAGATTGTAGGCCAATGAGGGAAACTTGGGCAGTGGGATTTCTATCACAAACAAGACAATCCGGATTTATGTCCAAACGATAAAGGCGAGGAAATGAAGCAACCAAAGGCATATCACCAATCCAAATATCGTTCCAAAAGCTAGTACTTTGACCATCTCCTAGTTTTATCTTGAAGAGTGTATAAAGATTGATGTAGATTTTAAGGAGGTCATCTTTTATCTTCACAATATGATACCATGGACCAGAGTTGGATCTAAGAGAAGAGTTATCATTAAGTCCATCCAAAGGTCCGTGGATAGAACAAATAACTTTGCGCCAAATTGCTTGATTCTCGGTATGGAATCTCCACCACCATTTTACTAGGAAATCTTGATTGCACGTTCTCAAACTATTAATTCCAAGACCACCTTGATCACAGGGAGAGGTTACTTTTTTCCATGCAATCCAAGGTATTTTATTGTCATCCAAACACCCACCCCAAAAGAAATTTCTCCTAATACCTTCAAGTTGATTGATTACCTTTTTAGGAGCCTTAAATGTAGAGAAATAATAAACTCCCAAGCTACTGAGAACGGATTTAATAAGTGTGAGACGTCCACCAATGGAGAGTGTCTTGGATTTCTACTTAGAGAGACGTTTATGAAATCTTTCAACAAGAGGATTCCAATTGAGACACCTTGACATGTTAGAACCAATAGGGAGTCCTAGGTAAGTGCAAAGAAATTGAGATGCAAGGAAACCTATAGATGAAGCAAGTGAATGCAAATCAACATTATAGAGATACCAATTCCAAAAAGTTTACTTTTTGTTGAAGTTGACTTCTAGACCTGAGGCAAGCTGAAAACAAGTAAGAATTCTAGACAAATTCTTAGCATTATTGCAAGAAAACTCACCCATAATTAAGGCATCACCACAAATTGGAGGTGTGAGATGTGAATCTTGTCTTTGCCCACTTTGACGCTACAAAAAATATTACTGTTGGTTGCTTCAAGAAGAGCAACATGTAGAGCTTCAACTGCTAAGATAAACAAAAAAAAGGGGAGAGGGGGTCTCCTTGCCTAAGACCTCTTTCAATCTTAAATTCCTTTGTTGGTGATCCATTAACAAGAACCGAAGCAAAAGCCGAATCAAGGCAAGAATGAATCCAAGTCCTCCATTTAGAACTAAAACCCATTTTCTCAAGAATAGAAAATTAAAATGACCAACTCAATGAGTCAAAAGCTTTTTCAAAATCAACTTTGAGAAACATGATGCACTTCTTGTATTTCTTAGCCCAAGCAATGATCTCGTCCACCATGAGTGGCCCATCAATAATTTGGCACCCTTTTATGTAAGCCATTTGAACCTCACCAACAACCGAAGAGACTACATGAGAGAGGCGGTTAGCAAGAATTTTGTCAATAATTTTATATTGACTACTAATTAAGCTAATCGGACGAAAGTCACCAACAACTAGAGGGTCATCCACCTTGGGAACAGGAGTGATAAAGGAGGAATTGCACCCTCGAGGGATGAGGGCTGTAACTTCAAACTCTTTAACATAGAAAAAGATATCATGTTTGAGAGTATCCCAATGTTTTTTTGAAGAATATAAAGGTGAAACCATCGGGACTCGGTGCCTTGCAACTACCACAATTCTAGACCACCGCTTTGATTTCCTCAATGGTGATAGAGCAATCAAGAGAGAGCGAGTCTTCTAAGGATAGTTGTTTGAAAAGATTACTATAAAAGAGTGGTCTTGACCCATTCTTTTCTTTAAAGTGGTCATAAAAGGAATTGTAAACATGGTTTTTAATTACCAAGGGTTCTGTGATCCAATTTCCATGTATATTAAGCCCATTGATTCTAGACCGATGACGCCTGCTATTGATTATACCATGAAAGAAGTGCGAGTTCTCATCACCTTCAGCTGCCCATTGTAAATTAACTTTCTGTCTAAGGTCTTTCACCTTACGATGTTCAAAATCGGCAAGAAGCTTAATAGAATTATTCCTTTCTTCAACCTCAGTGGATGAAAGAGAAGTTGACTCGGCTTTGTTGTCAAGACTGTCTATCTTGTTTTGAAGATCTAAACACATCTTTGTTTCAGAATGTTGGACACTAGAACGCCATTGCCTGATTGATCTTTTAAGCCTTTGTAATTTTATCTTGAATCCAACTACGGGAAGCCCATTAGCACATGGTGAACCTCATGTCTGCAGCCCAGTAACCGGAAGAGTCCAGGTGTTTTTAAATAAGGCATTGAACTCATTATGATCTATCCATGAATTATATAGATTGAAAGGAGTTGGGCTGTAATCCGGGGCTGAGTTTTTAAGAAGAACATGTGTGTGGTCTGAAATCCGTTTACAATTACATTTTAACCAATTTGATTAGGTATGTCACTATGCTTAGGTATTGAACTATTGATGATCAATAATTGAGACCACCTTTTTATGATTCAGCTTCCCAGAATAATCTATGATACTTTGCACACTTGGCTAAACAAATTTTGGTGTATTATACGCAGGGTGATTAATTTTGGGAAAAGAGTCAGAAAATGTAATTCTAAATATTTATCCTTTGAACTCTAAGATTGTGACACATGTTTTACTTGAAGGTGTTGATGAAATGTGAAAATGAGTGAATTTCACATGTCAAAAGATTAAATGATTAGAAAGATAAATTAGGAACCTGTAACATTGCTCTTTGTCAAATGTTTACTATTCATTAAATAGTAAACATCAAACAAAAATGGCAAGAATGGTCTATGTGGCTTATCTACGATTACAAACATAGTCCTTGAAAAAATACAAAAAATAGTCTATATCCTTTACTCTCGATTGTACAACCAGTCCTTATATTTAACTTATGAAATGTTTCTGTAATCGCAAGTAAATGACAAGGACTATTTTTGCAATTTCTAAGACTGTCTTTGCAATGCAAGTAAAACAAAATAACAATTTATGCCTTTTTACCCATACTTTTTTATTGTTCATTGAACAATAATTTACTCCTATGAATTATTGTTTAGAAAAAATAAAAAATAAATAAATAAATAAATAAAAGTCGCTATCATCTACTCTCAATCACATAAAAAGTCCTTGAGTTTAATCTAGGAACTATTATGTAATAAAAAATTACATAAACGTCCCTTCGGTTTACTTGTGTTGCATCAAAAGATCGTAATATGCAAATAACGCCCCTCCCATTAATTACAAGCACAGAGATAGTCCATATGTTAAGTCTAAGGAGTCTTTGTATAACGAATACTTGCGATTATAGACATAATCTCTAGGTTAAATTTGGGATTGTTTGTGTGACGAAAAGTTACATAAACAGTCCTTATGTTTACCTATCGATTTCAGAAGCGATCTCTTAGTTAAATCTAAAGGATGTTTGTATAATCAAAATAAAATTCACATAACACCCGGCATCTTGCAATGAAGCGCGGGTGAGAAAGTCCTCGTTAACCTACAAAGTTTTAATTCTAGGAAGCACGTGCATGCATACATTTTTTTATGTTTCCTTGTTTAATGCACCATTGTTTAATGTATAAATGCACTCTTCAAACAAAAAACTCAACATTTAGATTTTCTAATTAATTCATATCACATAACGAAATGAGTTTTTCCTTTCCGATTTAGATTACTGGGATGCCGAGGATCAAAGAATATTTAGTAGAGCCATATTCAAAAGATTTGGCTTTTATACAGGCCTAGGGGGTTCCAAGGGTTTCAATGGATCGGAAATCGATGGATTTTTATCGCCTAGAGTAATTTCCATTAAAAATCATGATTTTTTTAAAGGAGCCTGATCCCACAAATTTGTGTCACGTAAATACATGTCTTGTTTAGTTAACTTACTAATATGTCAAAAGAAATACATACCTTCTTAATTTGTTTACTTGTTTTAGTGAAATCGTACATTTTAGTTTATTTTTATCTCTTTTATGCTTGTAAAAACAATTCTGCACCCGATGACTTAAAATCATAGGTCTGCCCCTACTTAGAGAGGACCAAAGGAGGGATTTGGAAAAGCCATTTATGATTACTGAGATTACGAATGCAATTTAGAGTTGTGGAGATGATAAGTGCGAGAAGACAAAGACCAAGTCTTAATGAATAATTAATCCACCACCTACTTTAATTTCTCATGCATTTAGAATACATACTCATGCACGTTTGAATATTTTTCATGCAAGTTAGAGTTATTTATTTCATGCATAAATATAGGGAAGTAAGTGATCAAATACTAAGATCACTTCCCACGTGTCTTTGTTTGTTACCTAAGTTTAGGATTCAATTTGCTTGCTATTTAAGTTGTACTTGTTGTTTAGGAATGAATGAAGAGGAATATAAGAGTCTAATTGGCCTCTCTAGTTTCTTGGAGTCTTTTCGCTTAAAGGGCCTTGATGACATCAAATAACGACTAATTTATAGCATCATTTATCCTATTTATATTGCTTGTTTTATATTATTTTATATGAGAATTGCCACTTAAACGCTTATTTGTGTATTTCTTAGTTTTATAAAGCAATTGGTGAAAGTTAGCAAAAAGAACATGTTCTGGAGCTAAATTGGTGAGGTCAAGAAACTCTACTGAATCTAACATCAATACACCGTATCATTCTAGACAGATACGCCGTATACCAAGACTTAGACGAATTCAAGACCACTGCCTGACTTTGATGCATACGCCATATTGGATTCTACAATACGCCACACACACACACACACACACACACACACACACACACACACACACACACACACACACACACACACACACACATATATATATATATATATATATATATATATATATATATATAACTTTGGTAAACAAGATTGTTTTAGTTCCAATATGCCGTATCCACTCCTATGATACGGCGTATCCATGCCCTAACTTCAAAAAGATATCCATGACGAGAATACCCCAATATGCCGTATTCATGTGCAACGATACGCTGTATTGGATGGTGGTTGAAGAATATTCTGGAATATAATAATCTTGGACCCTACGCGAAATTACCTCGATACGCCATATCAACCCGTATTCGAAAAGTATAAATAGAAAACCTAGCATACGGTTTTTAGAGAGCTTCTAACCACCAAGTACGATTTCCAAACGATTTTAGAAGATAAGAAGGTATTGCTAGTGCGACCATTCCGTAGGAAAACTCTTGTAATCATTTTATTCCGCTATAATCATTTAGTTAGCGTATTGATTTCTTTTGAATTATACTTTAATCGTTCTGAATATGATATTGTGTATGATTTCTGAGATTATGGGCTAATACCTGTAGGTATTAGCCAAGTTTATGATAATTTAATATTTTGATTGTTTATATCGATTGTTTACTCTTTCGTTGGATGTTGAGAATGTTTATCGCTTCATATGTGTTTATGCTTGTGTTTATCTTTCATTCAACTGTCTCTTGTTTATTGAATTAATCCTACCTCACTATACTGTAAATGGCTTATGAACATTAACTTGGGAAAGATGCATATTACTTAGCTTTAAAATTGGATCAATAGTACTATGACCATTAGGCTAATGGTAATAAAGTTAAGGCATAAATTTGTAATAAAGCACTCGTAGTTCGCCTTAGTAGCGATTTCGTAAGCGGATAGATTATAATCAACAATGAAGCTTTATGCGGGATCAATTAATTGTGACAGGATTAATCAGTTAGTAACCTCGAGTTTAGGGAGAAGTACCACTTAGCTTTCAATAGGAAAACATCAACGAATGTAGTACAGTCATTACACACGTAGACAAATCTGGCATTAATTTGATTAACTTGGTTAATACGTTTTCCTTACTATCATGCTTGACTTCTTCTTGTGGAAAACTAGAAGGGGGGGGGGGGGGGGGGGGTTGAATAGTTTTCCCTCTTTTTCGTTTATAAAAAGTTTGTTTCAAAATGTTGATTCGAATTTATTCAATTGTTTGTTTGAAAAACCTTCAATTAGAGTTTAGTATGAAAACAACATATAATCTGTAAAACCCTAAAATCCGTAAACACGATTGATTTGATAATTTGAATTTTTATCTAAGTTTGATATGTGATATTAAGTCACTTACAAATAAAACTATATGTTATATACTTGGACTAATATTAATACTAAACTATACTCTATAAAGTTAATACCTAAACTAAATCCTAAACCTAAGTTATGAGAATAAAACCTGTACATCCATTTAACTTTGAGGCATTCGTGAATCGAATTTTGACTTCCTCCTCTCTCTCACGTTCAGAATTAATAATGGGATAAGAACCAAAACTAAATAGACATATATTGTAACAAAATAGAAGATTTGGTCTACTCTTGATCTCCCATGAAATCGGCAATCACCACTCCCAATCACATTTAATAACCTCACAATCAGCCTAAATTATTTCTCAATTATCCCCCCTAATTCACAAATTACAATTAATAACATTCCCTATCAATTTCTTTTTTAAGTCGTGATTTGTCCTCCACCTTTCCTCCATTTGATCATTTTGAAAACTAAACCCAAACTAGCTATAACAAACCGAACCAAAATCATAAGACGAAGAGAAGTTCTGATCGTAGATAACTGGCTTGTGGTTCGTGTATGAGTTGTGTTTCGGTTCATGTGTGATATCAAGGTTCAACCCATCGTTGGAGGGTTTCGTCAGCGAAGGGTGACATCGTGATTGGGTTGGAGTCTCATGACATTATGGAGGCTGATTGGTCCTAAACGGTCAACTAAATTAACCAGGTGAATGGTCAACCAAGTCAAACGTCTCAGACCAACTAACCAAGGAGTACAGTGAATCCCCGGGTCGTTATGTCCCAGCGAGGTGTGCAATTGTATTTGTGAACGCTTTAAGTGATCGGGTGATTTAACAAGAGGATTAGGAATTTGATTTGTATGATTACACTACGAGATTATGATTGAGAATAACTTAAAAATACTATATTAACAATTATTGATGATCAGATAACGTAAAACGTGAGCTAAACCTAAAAACGCGCATTTGAATTTAAAATAAACGCGAACGCGCAAAATAAAAGGTGAAACGGGAGCAAATAAAGTCCTACGAATATGAAAATTATATTTTTACAATCCTAATGATATAAGAAAATTTTTGGAAAATTAAGATTATTTTTACAACTATTTAATTACTTACTATTAATTAATTACTAATTATTAATTACTTTTTAATTAACTAAATTACACTAAATTATAATTAATTATGAAATTGAACTAGAAAAGTGAAAATTAAATTTAGAAAAATCTAAAATATTATAAAACTAACTTTAAAACAGAAAACCTATTTTTCCTACTTTTTAATTAATCATTATTAATTAAAACTAATTATTTAATCAATTTAAACTAAATTAAATTATAAAAAGTACTAAATGCCAAAAGAAAAATCTGAAAAAATTACTAAAATTATTTTAATCTATAAGAAACTTAAGAAAAATTTAAAATTAAGAATTGCTTATAAATAAGCAAAAAATAAGCCAAAAGGGCTTAAATATAAGCTATCACTTTTCTTATTTTTGTCTTTTCTTGATTTTTCTTTTACAAACCTATTTTACAATTGATATTAGACAACTTTTGTGAAGGCACTTTTGCTAGAGCTTATTAATAAGCTGTTAGGAAAGCCAAAGTGAGGACAGGAAGTCCTAGTAAGCTTGTGGATTGGATTTTGTGAACCAAAAAGCTATGAATAAGCCACAAGCTGTTGAATAAGCTTTAAACAACTTAAGTGAACACAAATAAGCTCAGATGACAAAATAAGCACAGAGTAATAAGCCAGGAATCAAAATAAGTACTTATGCAATACATGAATTTCAAACAGGCCAAATGGGAACTTTTAGCCCTCTGTGGGGTCCATAGAGGTCAAAGGAAGTCCAAAGAGAAAGTTGACTCTCAAAGCTGACCTGGTCAGCTCTATAATAAGCCAATAAGCTGAGCTTATGGCTTAATATTAGACAATTGGTGGACCTTTGAACTTGGGTCCAAATCTGAGTGGGCTAGTTTGGGTTGTGCTGACAGGTCACAAACAAGGCCCCAATAAGCTATGCACAAATAAGCTAGAACCCAAGATAAGCTAAGAACTGGATACTTGAGCTGATGAGCCCTTCAAAAAGCCAAAGGGCTAGTTGTGGTGTCCACTGAGTCAGACTCAGTGAGTCAAAGAAAAATGGCCCAGCGCTTGGTGCAGGGGAGGTTGCACCCCCTGCAGCAAAAAATAAGCTAATGCACACTCCACAGAAAAAATCACAAAAATAAAATAAGCATGAATCCTAGTAGTATAGCTGGAGACTTTATCCTCAACAAATTTCAAGCCCTAACTCAGCCCAAAAAAATTAGGAAAAATCTCCCAAAAAGTGGATTTCTGCAATAATGAACAATTTTTTACTTTTTAGTTTTTTGTAAACTTTGACTTTGCTCAGATTCTAACCTTCCTAGATCACTGATTATGGTGTTTTAGTCTAGAATGAGACTAAATGAAGCAATCTCAACAAGTTTTTAGGCTACAATGATGATTATATTAACTACAAATCTCAACAGTGTGCACAGATTCAAGATTTAAGCTAACTTTTGACTTTTACTAATGAACTACTGTTTTTATAACCTAAGTGATCTAGTAATACCTAATGAAGCATGTATCAACCAATAGTAACAGCAAAAACCAACAGGAACACATCTAACAATCTTAAACCAAACACCCCTTTAACTACCTGTTTTGTAATTATTATGAAGCAAATCTCAGTATTAACCTATTAGTTCAGTAGATTAACATATGTTATGATGTATTAGTCCAAATGAATCACAGGTATTTCAATCTTAACACCAAATGAGCAGAATCACTATTATACAATAAATAGACAGTTGAGATAACGATCTAAGTAACCAAAGATTTTGACTAACAAGCGTGCAATTTTAACCCCACAATCTCACACATGAACAATAAATAAGCACAAGAACATACATATAAGCAGTAATGAGCACATCTTCAGTGAAAATCAAAAATGAAATTTATGCTTACAAAGTGCATCCAAGCAATAAACTGAGAACCATGGACCAAATAACCCTCCTATAGCTTCCCAAGAAGCTCTAAACCAGGGCCATCTAACATTTACCCTGCTCCATGCTTCATTCACCAAACACACTGATTTTTGAATTTGAACTCTATTTTTTTTGTATTTTTGACTATTTTTGAGATTGTTGAACTAAAACCTGCTTAAGACCTTCCTGAGCTTATAAAAGCTTGTAAATGACCTTAAGTGAGCTGATGGAACAGTGAAACAACCATTTTAGTAGCTATGGAACTATAATGAGAAATTAAGTCAATTGAGCAAATTCGAATTTAAATAGGAAACTTGAGATTCATATTAAATAACTTTGAAAGTACACTAATACAACTGAGAATACAATTTGAAAGATAAAATTGTCACTTGGAAAACTAAAGTAAGCTATTTCAACAACAAAATTATACTAAAACTGAAAATTAACTAACTCTTCCTCTTCACAGCATCACTTTCTTTATATAGGGGAGAATTAGGGTTCCCTGAGCTCATTGAAGCTTTCCCACTTTAATCCTTAGCCATTGGATCACTCCACTCAATCTTGGCCGTTTAATTACTTTTGGCGCCAAAACCAGTTTTGGCTCCTAGCCTCTGATTACTTGTGCTAGAGATGCAATTCTTGGACTGGGGTGTTTGGTTGGTTGTAGGGGTAATGATGGAGGAGGTTTGAGCGGGAAGGTGATGATGGAGGTGGTAGTATTTTGCAGGGGGTCACAGGGTGAAGTGAGGTGGATGGAGGGATGGTCAAAGCTGGGTGTTTGACCATTTATTATTTGTTGTAAAAATGGGGGTGGGTTGAGAGGGTATGGGCTTGGAAGGTACTTGGGCTTGGGATGTAGGTTAGTGAATTGGGTGGGATTTGGATTTTTGGGATAATAAGAATAACTTGGTCTGTTTGGTATGTTAGAATTATTAAGGCTTAGAGACCAAAGTGTAAATTCTGAATATTGGAGGGCTGAAGTTGCACATCTTCCAAAAGTTATTCCAAGGGTCTTTCAAGCCAATGATGAATAGTACAAGGAACTTAATTGATTTTTCCACTTTTGAAATTCCCAAGGACCATTTTTGTTAATTTTGAAACTTTAGGGATGAATCTTGCAAATTTTTGAAACATTTCACCCAAAGACAATTTTTGATCATTTTTTACTTTTAAATGCCTTGGGTTGACTTTCCATTCAAAACAAATGCTCAGGGACTAGTTTTGACGATTTTTGAAAGTTGAGGGACTGAAACTGATAATTATGTAAACTTTGTTCGTTTTTCATTTGTTTTTAATCATTTTGCATCTGAAACATATAAAACACAATCTTTGGGATATTTTCATTATTTTGATGCATTTCTGAGTGTTTTTGGATGTTTTGGCAGTTCAGATACGATAAAAATGATGAGTATTTACACACTCATCAATCCCCCACACTAAACTATTGCTAGTCCCTAGCAATCTTTTGAGAAAACTTAATGGATTTGAATCTCTTTACCAAAAGCCATTACTTCTGGAGTAGCCAAATGTTTCAGTTCAAGTAAGATCTATGGTACACCGATAACCATATGATTTTGAGCAAACCACAAGCTGTCAACGGATTTGATTTCTTTTTACCAGAAGCCGTTTGTTTCTGGACTAGCCAACTCTTTGATGGAATACAATCATCATCTTGGTGAGTTGATTACCAATTATGGCTTTCCAATGCCTTTACCACAAGCCATAACCTTGCGGGCTAGCAACTCTTTACTTTTTAAGATATGGTGAGTTGAATACTGTTGGGAACATACTTTTGTATTTTAGTCAAATCTCGGTCATTACCTTTTGTAATAGGTTGCTTAGTTATTTATTGTAACAATTCGCAATTTCAGGACAATTACTATTCCTGGAAAATTCACTATTCACTTTTACTATTCATGTTACTATTCATTTTTACTATTCATTTCTTTCCGAAATTTTCCCGAAAGTTGATTTTTATTTGATATTCTCGAGTGATAAATCATTTCCATGGCAAATTAAATGTTTGACATTCGTCAGATCATTTTCGTGAAAGTTATTAAGGAATTACACGTTTTAGGGTAAAACGTCATTCAGAAATTCTACGCACAACGAAATTCGATCCCGTCAGGTGACCCCACATCGGAAAAATGTTTGACACACTCATGATTTATTTGAGAATTAATCGTGACTGAGAAAAACATGACCAAAGACTTCCCGGCAGGTCACCCAAGCCTGTACTACTCTCGCATGAGCACGCTTAACCGTATGGGCGATTAACCGTTAGACCACAAAACGCATTTCTAAGACGATTTGAGTTTTCAACTTATTAGAAAAAGTCAACATATTTTTCCCTCCTCCATTGACCAAAAATCATCCCTTGATGTTATAAGTCATTTCGTGATTTTTAGGCTTACGGTTTGATGTCTAAAAGACATTTAATACCAACCGACACTAGACTGAGCCCAGTCTAGACATTATAAGTCATTTTAAATCATTTTTATCACATTAGAAAAGTAACATTTTACTTTTCTCAATTTTACGCAATATTCGTACGTTTTACGTATTACGCGTTTTAGACCCGTGTTTCCAGTTTTTAGCAGGGTTTTAGCACCCGATAGAACCTACCACTCATTTTATATTTTATTATGGAGTATAATGACATGTTTAACCATTCTTCCAAGTTTCGTATTTTTACGATACCCGGTTTTACGTTTTGTGACGTAACAACTTACGGTTAGCAATTTACGGAGTCGGAACTAGCTCCATAATCTTGGATAAGATCACCAAAAGTCCACCCTTGCTCCCCAAGGTTGGCAAACCGCCCTAGGAGGGGGGAGTCACACCCATGTGGCTTTATCTCATGAATCTACCCCTAAATCATCATTTTATTACAACTTGGTCACCAAGTTTTAGTAATTTCCTAGCACTTTCCTAACCTCCTCATTTTGGACTATAAATAGCCCCTCTTCCCCCCTTGTTATGCCGTGCACCTCCACCACCATAACCATCCATCCTTAGCTTTATTTCCCTCTAATTTCTTGCAAGGTTCAAGTGCTTCTTCAAGGTGGAAACCCTAGTTAGGTCTTAATTCATCAAACACTTCCATAACCTCATGAACTTTGGTGATTTCTCTTGAGTTTGAATCCACTCAAGTCACCTCAACCTTCATCATCCATCTTTCAAGATTACAAGGGTAGAAAGATTGCATGAAGTGAAGTGGGTTGAAGCAAGTCTATCAATGTCCTATCCTTACATGTTAACTTCCTTTCATCTTTGAAAGCCAAAAGTTGTGAGCCAAACCATAACTTGATTCTTGTTAAATAATCATATTCATGTTATTTACATATTATTTGTGCTATATTATGTCTTGTATTCATGTCCATGATGTATAAAAGTGACCAAAACAAGTTATTGTTATTGATTGTTAAAACAATTTACTAAAACAAGTAAACTAGTGACTTTCTTGGAAAACCACGACCAAAATAGTAAAATTATGATATTGGATCATTACATATTACAGTAGAGGACTTAACAAGGAAACCATAGCAATTTGAACCACCTAAAACGAGTATACGAGTCAAAAGTTACGCCCATTTGAAGTTACCAAAACATTTCGGCAAACTGCCAAATACCATTCTGATCAAATTTGGGTTTTGAAAGTCCCACTTCTGGTCCGATTCATCAAAAAGTTAAAACACGAAAGTTGTCCGAAACGACGTTTTCGTTCGAGATCATAGAAGCTCGAGACCTAAAAATGCTTTCCGAGTGATAAAATTCTTCAAATTCTAAACAGCCCATTTTTAGGCGAAAGTCACTAGATTATGGTTATACTTTGAAAGGAACAAGAGGTCTTATGACCTATAATCGAGACCACAACCATGGCTAGAGCCAAGGATGTGTCTCATGACCTTGGAACAATGACCAAAGGTCATGGCTAGGCCATGACGAAATGACCATACCAACTTACATAGGCGTAAACATGAAACAATGAATTAGGCGATAACTTGAACAAGCAATTTGGATCTACTTCACTTAAAAGGAAACCATGAGATTTTACCAAGAGAAAATGGTCATTCAAGACTTATGAAACTACCCCTAATAACAATCTTCATGTACAAATAAACTTTCCTAAGTTTATTCAAATATCGGACATGTAACCTTTCGGATCAAAACTTATATCTATATATTTCATCAACTACTACAATAGTAGGGAGCCTCATGTGAGGAGTTCATTATGTAAGCCGTCGAGATGAGTTGTGGATTTACGAGTTAAAGTGTCCTGGCTCCTCGAACGCTTACTAACATGACTTCTGAAATATGTCAGCCCGAACGGTAGTAAACGATATACAAAACATACATGTTTCATGAATCTTTCTTTCAAAGACTTATACTATACATCATACCACATCATGGACTAAATGCAAGATATTTATATGGGCACTTATTCATATTCTTTACTCCGATCCTAAGTCGCGACATTCTATTATAGGTTGCTTGTAGAAACCTTCACGATTCGACCATCACATTCATTACTCACTACGTAACTTAAGGTGAGTTCGTAGCCCCACTTTCTATTGTTTAACTATTTTACAAACCCATGGGGGGAATACATGCTATTATTTTTCTACTCGAACACAATGCTTTCTAATGTATGCTTCCCGACGATGTTTTATTGTCACTAAGTAACGATTGCCATGTTCGAAGTCCCTATATCATAAACCATTAGTCACTACCTATAGTGAGCGCGAATATTGTGAATAGATCTATTGGGATTGACGAATCCCATTTGTGTTGAACAACGATGAGTTCACACAAATGCACTATATTTGAGATTTAGCGGTATAACGGCAAAAGTACCTGGATAGGGCTTCTATAATGCCAATTTGTGGTTCGATGTTAATGCTTTGGTTGTATGAGCTTAGTGCAATAAATAACGATTTTTGTTTTCTAACTATGAATGTGTGATTAATTACCTCACATTACGATTATTGTGTTCAAACGATTTAACTAAACTCTACGAATTCCACTCAACCTTTGTGTTGACCTCTCAAGCATGTATTTCAGGTTCATGACGATCAAGGATGGCACGGAAGCGCACGGATCCTCAAGAGGGCTATAAATTTTATTATCATTCAAAACTCAATTAATGTAATTTGTAAACATGGAACCATCTGGGACCTCATTTTGAAATCTCTGATATTTATACAATTTGAATGATAAATCTTTTAAAACGACTCAATTGGAGTTCGTTTTCTATTATTGTGACTATTGTGCCGTCAAGTAACACCCAGTTCGAATTCCGCTGCATCCATGAATTGGGGGTGTTACAGATTGGTATCAGAGCCATGGTTATAGAGAAACGGGTCTAATTGAGACCTAAACTATAACCACAATTACAAGCAAAAACATTTTATAGCCTTCCGCTCTTCGTGCCTTCCATCCTCCAGACGATTATGGACTTATTATGTAAGTTAGGCTACATAAACATATGAGTATACTGCTATATATATGCTTGCCATATTTCGAGCACTTCCCATAAACGATAGAATTATTTTAACATTATAATTCTTCTTATAGAAATCATGTGTATACCCACTTCTCCCGATTATGTGCCCACTCTACCTAATAACTTCCAAGTCTTACCACCCTCACCCGAGTTCGGATTTGACTTCGTAAATGCCTTCGCTTCTGATGACGAAGAAGAACCTTTTGAAGATTCAACCGACGAAGAAGAGGATGAACCGATGCCAACTAATTTTGCGATGAATATTTCTAATTATTTTGAACAAAATTATGTTGAGGCAGACTCCGAGGAGGATAATGAATACGAATATGTACTAGAGCCATTACCACCACCACTATCACCTCCCTTCGATATCCCTACATGTGATGAATTGGATCACTCATTATGGATCGTACCTCGACCACCATTGATCCAACAAGAAAGTCAACATGAAAACTACATCTTCTCAAACTTCATCGACTAGTACCTTTATGACACACTAAACCAAGAAGTTGTTTTGAAACACCAGTATCATCTCGTAATACACTACCTTGTAACTCACCGGCTAATTATAAATGTTGTGTTGGGAATTCTTAAGTAGGATGATTTATAATTATTTGAATGGATTGGGATGCCTTTTCATTTAAATAAAGACATTGTAAATCACTGAACCATAAGTTTATATTTCCCTATTTACATTGTTTGGGATGCCTCTCTATGTAAATAAAGAATTATAAACAAGTGGGCTTATTTGTATCCGAAATAACATAAGTATATTCATATAAACACACTAGGCATTTTACACTACACGAACAAATACTAGTATATTTATATATACATTCGAGTTATTTTCAATCATTTTATCTAAACATATCTACGTATGCCTATTCTAGGGCATTTCGGCACAACTACATTCTCCCAATCATGTTCCTACTTCAACATTTTATGTCCAAGATATTGTAACGAATTACGATGGTCTTTTCTATTTTCCGGATATTGTATGATACAATGGTCTTAATCATTTCTCAAAAGTTTTGAGTCACACAATGGTCTAATCTACTTTCCAGACATTGTG
Source organism: Artemisia argyi (assembly GCA_030686995.1). NCBI lineage: Eukaryota > Viridiplantae > Streptophyta > Magnoliopsida > Asterales > Asteraceae > Artemisia > Artemisia argyi. Next base: position 89,356,517 of record CM060681.1, on the reverse strand, counting down.
AATTGCACAATGGTCTAATCTACTTTCGAGACATTGTGATTTGTGCAATGGTCTCTGGAATTATTCTACCACCATCTTAGAAAAATCACTTCGTTGATACCACCCTATAAATCAATATCATGCCTTCATTTCCAACTTTCATCACAAACCACTAAATCTCAACATACCAAAATGAAGAACACAAACCTTCTTAACCTTCTCACCATCATCATCTTCACAACACTTAATCCCACAAGCTCACTTTCTGATCTTGATGCACTTTTAAAGCTCAAATCATCCTTAGTTACACCACAAGCAACCTCATCACCCTTACAAGATTGAATACCATACGTGACTAAACCGAACATCACATTATCGGTCCTAAATTATACATAGCCTGATCACCTATGTCTAATTCAGGAAGGATCATGTTATGCTGGGAGCAGTCACTCGTATGTTTTCTTAGAAACGAACTTCTCACTTATAATCCTAAGACAAATTTCATGTGAAATTCATGAAGTATTCATCCGATAGAGTACGACAATTAATCACTCTTACTCTACCTTTCCCACCTAAAAGTAAACCTCATCCTACGCCATACCCTGAGCCGAAAGGAACGGGTTAAACCACTACGAGTCCGAGCCTTAGTTTTAAACCATAAATTCAAACTTTCCTGCTCAAATCCTTCACGTTCAAGCTGAGGCAGTGAAAGAAGACATCCAAAAGGAAAAGTTGGATGGCATAATACAGAAGAAATTCGAAACCCGTTCAGATAGAACTCTATGCTTCCAAGGTCGAAGTTGGTTACTACTTTATGGTGGCCTACGAGACTTGATCATGCATGAACCTCACAAGTCCAAATACTCCATACATCCAAGATCTGATAAGATGTATCATGATCTTAAACTACTCTATTGGTGGCCAAACATGAAAGCCGATATTGCAACATACGTTAGCAAATGTCTTACATGCTTCGAGCTTGTATAATAGACTTTGGAAAAGGATGGGATACTCATCTACCATTAGTCGAATATTCCTACAATAACAGCTATCATACAAGTATTAAAGCAGCTTCATTTGAAGTACATTGCGGTCGAAAATGTCGTTCACCTGCTTGTTGAGCTGAAGTGGGAGAAATTCAACTCACTGGACCAGAACTCATTCGAGAAACAACAGATAAGATTGTACAAATCAGAAGTCGACTACAAATCGCAAGAGATCGACAGAAAAGTTATGCCAACACACGACGCAGACCCCTAGAATTCCAAGTCGGAGACAGGGTTATTCTAAAGGTATCGCCTTGGAAAGGCTTGATATGATTCGGTAAACGAGGAAAACTAAACCCAAGATACATCGGACCATTCAAAATCCTAGTCAGGGATTGGCCCTGTGGCGTACAGACTTGAGCTTCCATCAGAACTCAGTAGTGTACACCCCACTTTCCACGTATCTAACCTAAAGAAATGCTTGTCGGATGAATCGCTAGTGATTCCACTCGATAAAATTCAACTCAATGACGATCTTCAATTTATTGAGGAACCCGTAGAAATCATGGACCGAGAGGTCAAACAACTCAAGCAAAGCCGTAGTCTAATTGTCAAAGTTCGTTGGAACTCACGACATGGTCCTGAATATACATGGGAACGAGAGGACCAGATACGTAAGAAATACCCACATCTTTTTACCAACAAAGTTTCTACTCCCAACGCAAATTGATCTCCGGGACGGAGCTCTCATATGGGGTGGAGACTGTAACAATTCGCAATTTCAGGACAATTACTATTCCCGGAAAATTCACTATTCACTTTTACTATTCATGTTACTATTCATTTTTACTATTCATTTCTTTCCGAAATTTTCCCGAAAGTTGATTTTTATTTGATATTCTCGAGTGATAAATCATTTCCATGGCAAATTAAATGTTTGACATTCGTCAGATCATTTTCGTGAAAGTTATTAAGGAATTACACGTTTTAGGGTAAAACGTCATTCAGAAATTCTACGCACAACGAAATTCGATCCCATCAGGTGACCCCACATCGGAAAAATGTTTGACACACTCATGATTTATTTGAGAATTAATCGTGACTGAGAAAAACATGACCAAAGACTTCCCGGCAGGTCACCCAAGCCAGTACTACTCTCGCATGAGCACGCTTAACCGTATGGGCGATTAACCGTTAGACCACAAAACGCATTTCTAAGACGATTTGAGTTTTCAACTTATTAGAAAAAGTCAACATATTTTTCCCTCCTCCATTGACCAAAAATCATCCCTTGATGTTATAAGTCATTTCGTGATTTTTAGGCTTACGGTTTGATGTCTAAAAGACATTTAATACCAACCGACACTAGACTGAGCCCAGTCTAGACATTATAAGTCATTTTAAATCATTTTTATCACATTAGAAAAGTAACATTTTACTTTTCTCAATTTTACGCAATATTCGTACGTTTTACGTATTACGCGTTTTAGACCCGTGTTTCCAGTTTTTAGCAGGGTTTTAGCACCCGATAGAACCTACCACTCATTTTATATTTTATTATGGAGTATAATGACATGTTTAACCATTCTTTCAAGTTTCGTATTTTTACGATACCCGGTTTTACGTTTTGTGACGTAACAACTTACGGTTAGCAATTTACGGAGTCGGAATTAGCTCCATAATCTTGGATAAGATCACCAAAAGTCCACCCTTGCTCCCCAAGGTTGGCAAACCGCCCTAGGAGGGGGGAGTCACACCCATGTGGCTTTATCTCATGAATCTACCCCTAAATCATCATTTTATTACAACTTGGTCACCAAGTTTTAGTAATTTCCTAGCACTTTCCTAACCTCCTCATTTTGGACTATAAATAGCCCCTCTTCCCCCCTTGTTATGCCGTGCACCTCCACCACCATAACCATCCATCCTTAGCTTTATTTCCCTCTAATTTCTTGCAAGGTTCAAGTGCTTCTTCAAGGTGGAAACCCTAGTTAGGTCTTAATTCATCAAACACTTCCATAACCTCATGAACTTTGGTGATTTCTCTTGAGTTTGAATCCACTCAAGTCACCTCAACCTTCATCATCCATCTTTCAAGATTACAAGGGTAGAAAGATTGCATGAAGTGAAGTGGGTTGAAGCAAGTCTATCAATGTCCTATCCTTACATGTTAACTTCCTTTCATCTTTGAAAGCCAAAAGTTGTGAGCCAAACCATAACTTGATTCTTGTTAAATAATCATATTCATGTTATTTACATATTATTTGTGCTATATTATGTCTTGTATTCATGTCCATGATGTATAAAAGTGACCAAAACAAGTTATTGTTATTGATTGTTAAAACAATTTACTAAAACAAGTAAACTAGTGACTTTCTTGGAAAACCACGACCAAAATAGTAAAATTATGATATTGGATCATTACATATTACAGTAGAGGACTTAACAAGGAAACCATAGCAATTTGAACCACCTAAAACGAGTATACGAGTCAAAAGTTACGCCCATTTGAAGTTACCAAAACTTTTCGGCAAACTGCCAAATACCATTCTGATCAAATTTGGGTTTTGAAAGTCCCACTTCTGGTCCGATTCATCAAAAAGTTAAAACACAAAAGTTGTCCGAAACGACATTTTCGTTCAGGGACAAAGAAGCTCGAGACCTAAAAATGCTTTCCGAGTGATAAAATTCTTCAAATTCTAAACAGCCCATTTTTAGGCGAAAGTCACTAGATTATGGTTATACTTTGAAAGGAACAAGAGGTCTTATGACCTATAATCGAGACCACAACCATGGCTAGAGCCAAGGATGTGTCTCATGACCTTGGAACAATGACCAAAGGTCATGGCTAGGCCATGACGAAATGACCATACCAACTTACATAGGCGTAAACATGAAACAATGAATTAGGCGATAACTTGAACAAGCAATTTGGATCTACTTCACTTAAAAGGAAACCATGAGATTTTACCAAGAGAAAATGGTCATTCAAGACTTATGAAACTACCCCTAATAACAATCTTCATGTACAAATAAACTTTCCTAAGTTTATTCAAATATCGGACATGTAACCTTTCGGATCAAAACTTATATCTATATATTTCATCAACTACTACAATAGTAGGGAGCCTCATGTGAGGAGTTCATTATGTAAGCCGTCGAGATGAGTTGTGGATTTACGAGTTAAAGTGTCCTGGCTCCTCGAACGCTTACTAACATGACTTCTGAAATATGTCAGCCCGAACGGTAGTAAACGATATACAAAACATACATGTTTCATGAATCTTTCTTTCAAAGACTTATACTATACATCATACCACATCATGGACTAAATGCAAGATATTTATATGGGCACTTATTCATATTCTTTACTCCGATCCTAAGTCGCGACATTCTATTATAGGTTGCTTGTAGAAACCTTCACGATTCGACCATCACATTCATTACTCACTACGTAACTTAAGGTGAGTTCGTAGCCCCACTTTCTATTGTTTAACTATTTTACAAACCCATGGGGGGAATACATGCTATTATTTTTCTACTCGAACACAATGCTTTCTAATGTATGCTTCCCGACGATGTTTTATTGTCACTAAGTAACGATTGCCATGTTCGAAGTCCCTATATCATAAACCATTAGTCACTACCTATAGTGAGCGCGAATATTGTGAATAGATCTATTGGGATTGACGAATCCCATTTGTGTTGAACAACGATGAGTTCACACAAATGCACTATATTTGAGATTTAGCGGTATAACGGCAAAAGTACCTGGATAGGGCTTCTATAATGCCAATTTGTGGTTCGATGTTAATGCTTTGGTTGTATGAGCTTAGTGCAATAAATAACGATTTTTGTTTTCTAACTATGAATGTGTGATTAATTACCTCACATTACGATTATTGTGTTCAAACGATTTAACTAAACTCTACGAATTCCACTCAACCTTTGTGTTGACCTCTCAAGCATGTATTTCAGGTTCATGACGATCAAGGATGGCACGGAAGCGCACGGATCCTCAAGAGGGCTATAAATTTTATTATCATTCAAAACTCAATTAATGTAATTTGTAAACATGGAACCATCTGGGACCTCATTTTGAAATCTCTGATATTTATACAATTTGAATGATAAATCTTTTAAAACGACTCAATTGGAGTTCGTTTTCTATTATTGTGACTATTGTGCCGTCAAGTAACACCCAGTTCGAATTCCGCTGCATCCATGAATTGGGGGTGTTACATTTATTTATTATGTTTAAGTTACTAGGCTTAAGTATTATGTCCAATGGGCCTTGAAATCCCACGTTTATGATGAATGAGGGAGGAAGGGAGTGTTGCCCTACTCCTCCCCTATATATACTAAGCTTATGTAAACTTTAATGTTGTTGGTTATTTGAATATCCTAATGAAACTCTTGTTCTTTCACTCTTCATAATCTTATAATCAACCATCTCTTTTTCACATCTCATTTCTTATACTTGTGTTTACTAAATGGTGACCTAACAAGTGGTATCATTCGCCTAATAGAGATTGAACTGTTTTTCTTGGTGTTAACGTGGGATTTAGGGTGTATTTCATCATTTTTTTTTTGCTTTTTTCTTTGTTTTTTACACTCAAATCTTGAAGCTTGGATAAGTTTTAAGGTTAATATAGTGTTTAGAAGCTTAGATTTTGCATAAAGTTTTGATTTTTTAAGGTCTTTTTACTCATTCTACGCAAAATCTTCAATAGTTAGTGTTTTCTAAGTATTGGTGAAGTTTTTTGATCAAAAGTACCTTATTTCTAAGCATTTTTTCTTCAAAAATTTGTGATTTTTCAAGTTTCTGACCATCTTACGCGTAAGTTTGGTGAATAGTACGATTTAAAAGCTGTCAACAGTGTTTTTTTTGTCCCTTCTACGCATAACATTGGTCAAAACCCATTTCCTACGCATAACTTTGGTCAAAACCCTCTTTCTACGCATAACTTGGTATTCTACGCTTAAATCCTACGCGTAAGCTCAAATCCTACGCCTAAGTTCTACGCTGAAGTTTCATCCTACACAGAAGTTTGATCTTACACATAAGATATAATCTTACGCGTAAGTTGCTGGAATCTACACTTAAGTTTCATCAAAGGCTTCTCTTCGTGCTACGGTGACTCAGTACTTCCCTAGCTTGGATAAGTTAGTGGAATACTTCGAATTCGGATATCTTTCAAGCTTGGATAAGTTTGAAAGATTTGTTTGGTTTTTGAACCTTACGCATAAGAATCTTACGCATAAGCTTAAAACTTACGCATAAGGTTAATTCTTACGCATAACTCTATAGTTTATGCATAAGATCAACCTTTACGCGTAACTTTGAAGTCTACGCATAAGTTTCAGGTTTACGCGTAAGATTTCAACTTACCCCAGGGATTTTGAACTTAATCAAAGGAACGTGCATTTCAATCTTCTACAAAGATCCATTATTACACAAGTGTTCTAAGATGTCTCAACCACCACATTACTACTTCTCTAATCCTCAGCAACAGCAACATCAGCAGTATCAGCAACAACAATACCATCAGCAACAATCATATCAACAACCTTCACAATCACACTTTCATCAACAACCGTTTAATCCACAACCACAATATCTCATGATGCAACAACATCAAATCATTCCTCAACAACAACCATATCAAATGTCACAACAAAACACTCAGTTTTTCCTCCAAACAACCTCACTGATTTGATAGAATGTGTGAAGTTATTACAACTCAACAATCCAGACATGAGGCGGGATCACTTGAAACACCTCCAATGCTAACACCTGGGAACTATGTTCAATGGTCAAGTCGATTCTTACGATTTCTTGAACTAAAGAAACCTCATGGGAAATTCTTGAAACAAGTGATACTTGAAGGACCATTTAAGTGGCCAACAAGATTTGAAATTGGTGATCCAACTGCTGATCCTCTACGTCCTCCTGGAGAGAGACCTCTTCCAGAATCTCAACTCACAGAAGAACAGAAATTACATCGTGAAGCTGATGAGTATGCAATGACTTATATACTTCAAGGTATACCTAATCCTATTTATCGAAGTGTCGATGCTCAGAAAACAGCCAAAGCTATGTGGGAACATGTTCATCTCCTTATGGAAGGCACTCAATTGAACAAAGATGATATGGAATCCAAACTCTACATGGAATACACTGACATCACAATTGAACCAGGAGAGTCACTTGAATCCTACTATCATCGTTTCACTAATGTGGTTAATGATTTGGAACGACACAAAATAACAGTACCAAGGATCGCAGTGAACTCCAAATTCATTGGCAGTCTTGGACCGGATTGGCATAAATATGTGACATTCGTTCGACAAACCAAAAATCTTCATGATGCACCATATGGATTGTTGTATGATTTTCTGAAACATCATGAACCTGAAGTGGAAAAAGATCGAGCTCTTCCAGGAGGATACTTACCATCACAAACACCAAATTCTTTGGCACTCGTAGCTCAATCTAACTATGCTCCACCACCAATGTCAAATCATGCATATGTTCAAGAGCAAAACTACTTCAGTTATCCACAATCTTCTACCTCAAACCAGATGGTTCCTTATGATTCATCTCTATAGAATACTTCTACTCAACTTGTTCCATACAACAACAATGATGCAGTGTACTACTCGAACTCAAATGAAGATGATCATGAGGAGTTTAATACGTTGAATCAGGGACTTGCTCTTATTGCTCGTGCTTTTAGCAAATTCTCCAACAAAACAAACAACCGTCAACGTTCATCTTCTAACACAAGGAATCAAGCTGTTGTAAATGATGGAAGGGTAGAAATTCAGAATCGTAACTTGGGACGATCTGGTTCAGGAAGTTCTTCAGGAAATTTTGGGAATGGTCAGAGGTTTAACAACAATGGTGGGTTCAGGAACAACTTAGGTCCTTCCCAGCAAAGGTCTGAACAAGTTGAAACTAGGAACTCAAACTCTGAGAATGCAGTGTGGTGTTATAACTATAATGAAAAAGGTCATATAGCGACTGCATGTCCTAAACCGAGAACTCGGGGTAGTAAGTTTCACAAGAAGGCATTACTTATGGCTCTCGAAGATGAAAAAGATGGACACTTCACAAAGCAGGAGAACAATTTCATGGCAAATGTGAACAATGATGATGACATGGAAGATCTCGAAGCTAATGCAGCTGTGATGCTTATGGCCAATATGTAGGAACTTCAGTTTAATGATTCAGGTCCAGTGTATGACACTGACGGCTTGTCTCAGGTACATGACCTTAATGCATGCCTAATACATGCCATAGCCTCACCTACTGCTTCTGAATCAGATATGGCGCAAGTTGTTCCATCTGACTCATCTTCATCTTCTCAAGTAGATGAACAAATAAGCACAGTTGTCATATTTGATGATGACACAGTTGTTTCATTTGATGATCCCATTGAGAAAGATAAACATGATCATATAGAACAACATGAACCATCATTTGATCCAGACCCTGACCTCATATTGTTATCCAAACAACTGAATGCTCAACAATTGCAAATCATAAAATGCAATGAGAATAACAAAGCCTTAAAAGAAACAAATGCGTCACTTGTAAGAGATATTGAGTGTTATAAAATACAACTTTCAAATCAGGAAGACAAGGTTAAACACGCAAAAAGTTTTGAAAAAGCTTTTCAAGAATCTTACAACAAAGAGCAAGATCTTCAACGTAAAATGCAAGATTTAATTGAGTCAAACAGAAAGTTGGTTTCAAAACTTGAAAGTGAAAAGTGTGAACTAAAAGTAAAAGTTGAACAACTTCAAAAAGTACTTTCAAACACAGAAACAGAATTGTCTATTTGCAAAAAGGATTTTTGTGAACATAAAATACGAAAAAGGAAGTATATAGATAACTTAATTGGGGAGATTGTTGATCTTGAAAAACAACTCAAAGAATTTCGTAACATTGTTTACAAAACCGGGGGCTCTGTCACAACAATTTAGAAATTTACTTTAAAACCGAGACCCGATAAAGGATTTGCACTTGGCGATTTCAGATCTATGTTTCTTCACACAGCATTCAAAGAAATTCCTAAAATTTACAGTATGGACCATTTGCTTGATAATACGATTGTACGTACTGTTGTTTATGATACTGAGGAAGAGGAAGAACTTGAAGACGAGAGTCGATCAAAAATGAGTCAAGTTGAAAATTGGACACCATATGATTATTCAAAAGCTCCTCATATTTCTAAATCTTTTGTTACTCAAAAGGACTTACCTGAGAAATCATGGTATGTCACCGAGTCATATGTTTCATCCTCTAATGCGGCCCCTGTCCAAACTGTAGCACAAATAAATGGTCCGTTACCATCCTCTGGTGAAGTTACACCTTTACCAAAAAGTTGTCGTGTCTTAAATTACTACAAAACTTTTATGGAAGACATCGAAATTTTGGAGGAAACAATTGAACGTAATTCTGAAATAAAAATTGAAACTTTTCAATCTGCTTACGAGCGAGAAAAGAGAGATATTTTTCAAAAACAAATGTTGCCAATTGTCAAACACCTCCGTCTCTGTGCTACACGTTGGGAACAGGAACTTCAAAACGAGGTCAAAACAATGATAAACGTTTTCAACTCCACTGAAAATGCGATTTTGGTTCAAAAGCAAAGAAATCGAATTTTATAAGATGATGCTGATCGACTCTTGGAACGATTTCTCAATGCTGATATTTTGTCTGTTATCATGAATGATCTCTATAAATCTGGTACTTCTATGCTTATGGATGATCTTTGTGTTGATAATAATTTGTTGAATGTGGAAATAGAGACACTTAAACATGAAAATGACATGCTGAGAACAAAGAATGATGATGTGACAAAACAATTTTCAAAAGAAATTTGTCTACTCAAACAAAGGCTTGAATGGTGTCAAACTCAAAGTATTGAAATAGAATTAAAACTTCAAAGTCAAAACAATTCAAACTGTTGTCAGCTTTGCAAAAACAATGAGTCTTTAAAAAGTCTGTGTCTCAAATACGAGAAAGAAATTACGGATTTAAAAATTGAAAATGTCAAATGGCAACAAAACCGCGATGACATTAATTATTGCAACGTGAAACTTGAGTCTGAAATTCAGGATAAAAATCACATCATCATTGAGTTAAAAGAGAAAATTAAGCTACTTCAAAAAGGAAAGTTTGTTGACACTACGGTGATAGCACCAGGATTGTATCAATTGGAAAAAACTGCTAAAGGAAATTTTGTTCAAAACACTAATGTTGATAACTCTACTTCCACAGGACTAGTCTCCACTAATAGTGTTAGCAGACCCAAGCGAAAAAGTAACAAGAAGAATAGGATCTTGCAACGTAAAAGAGGACCACTAGAAGCTCAAGAAGTAGAAGATCAACTTAGGACTTTGAATAAAACTCATGTTGCATCTGATTTAGATTCTAATCTGGCAAATTGTAATCAAAATCTAAATGTAACGAATGATGAACCTTTGAATGTTTTGAATATTAATGCATCTTGTGTGTTTTGTCGTAAAAGCGTTTCATCTGGTGATCATACAAAATGTATAGCTAATTCTCTTCTTAATCGTCATAAGAAACGTAGGACATGCATTCCTTCTAGGCCCACTACTGCCTCTAAGTCTATATTAGGAAAGCCACCTTCTACGGTTTCTAATGAAGTTGAAGTTACCCCCATCAATGAAGAGAACAAATCTAGGAACAAGCCCATTACTAGTGAATTCACCAAAAAGAAAGCAAGAACTAGTTGGAATTGGCAATGTTGGTTACAACATAAACCAGACTTTAAATGGATTCCTAAATTGTTGAATACATGTGTTTCTAACCAACAGGAACCCACACTTTCTTTGGGTTCCACCCTTACTTCTGTTCCATCCTTGTCGTCTTCTTGTGATGCAGGTGGTACAGATTGTTCTCTGGATTGTTGATAGCGGATGCACCCGACATATGACAGGCAATCTCAAACTGTTACACAACTTTGTTTCAAAGTTCATTGGTACTATCAGATTTGGGAATGATCATTACGCTTTAATCATGGGATATGGTGACTATGTCAGTGGGAACATGAAATCTGTCGTGTTTATTATGTGGAAGGCCTTGGACACAACCTTTTCTCTGTTGGTCAATTTTGTGATGGGGATCTAGAAGTCGCATTTCGTGAGAAAACTTGTTTCGTTCGTGACTTACAAGGAAATGATCTGATGTCTGGCTCACGTGGTTCTAATCTTTATAGAATATCAATGTCAGATATGATTGCTACATCTCCGATATGTCTTCTCTCCAAAGCAAAATCAACTAAATCTTGGTTATGGCATAAACGTCTTTCGCACTTGAATTTCAAAACTATGACTGAACTTGCTCGTCACAAACTTGTTGATGGATTTCCAAGATTCCGTTTTACCAAAGATCACTTATGTTCAGCCTGTGACAATGAAAAAGTACTCGGGCTAATTTTCCTTCTAAACCTGAGCACAGTACGAATCATGTGTTACAATTGCTTCATATGAATTTGTGTGGACCGATGCGTGTTCAAAGTATCAACGGTAAACGCTACATACTTGTAATTGTGGATGATTACTCTAGATGGACTTGGGTTTATTTTCTACGAAGTAAAGATCAAGCTCCTTCAATGATCATCACCTTTCTCACTAAAATTCAAGTTCAGTTACGCAACACAGTACGAATGCTCAGAACTGACAATGGAACAGAATTTAAAAATCAGACACTTCGGTCATATGATGAGAAAGTGGGAATTGAACATCAAACATCTATTCCTAGAAGCCCAGAACAGAATGGAGTTGTTGAAAGACGCAACAGGACGTTAGTGGAAGCTGCTAGAACCATGTTGATAAATGCTCAATTACCAGATTACTTATGGGCAGAAGCTGTTTCAACCGCATGTTATACCCAAAACCGTTGCATGATCACAAAACGCCATCGCAAAACACCTTATCAAATTGTTCACAAAAGAAAACCAAACATCGATTACTTTCATGTATTTGGAGCACTTTGTTATCCGAAAAATGATCGTGATGATTTAGGTAAACTTAAAGCAAAGGCTGACATTGGAGTGTTCGTTGGATACTGTGAAAATTCCAAAGGTTTTCGGATATGGAATCGTCGAACAAGAGAAATTCAAGAAACCATTCACGCTAATTTTGATGAACTCACACAAATGGCTTCTAAGCAACACAGGTTAGGACCCGAATTCAACCGTCTTAACTCTCCGGACTCTTCGGCTGAACCATTGCCCCTCAACCGCAAAGAATTGGAAACCTTGTTTGCTCCACTGTTTGATGATACAATTGAATACCGTTCTACTGAGGTCTCACCCAATTCCGCTGCTCAACCTGAAAATATTCATGTACCTGACTCACCTCAACAAACTACAACAACTGTTGAGAAAGACGGTCCTCCAATTGCATCACCATTTACAGCAGAACAAACTACTTCCAACTCACGACAATCAGCTGAAGCTCCTACACCACAATCAGTTCCACAACCCGCAGAGCATGATCCTAATGCGTTCTTTAACTCGTTTGCACCGGCTCCAACATTTCCTGAAGTAGTTGAGTCGTCCACACGCAATTTGGATCCTGCTAACATGCGAGATACTTATCAACTACACCCTTCAACACACAAATGGACTCGAGATCATCCCCTAGTTCATATTATTGGCCATCCAGATGCACCTGTAATGACAATACAACGACTTCACACTGATGGAGAAACTTGTATCTATGCACTCACTTGTCAAGAAGAACCTAAGAACATTAAAGAAGCAATGACTTATGACAACTGGATTGAATCTATGCAAGAGGAATTTCAGCAATTCATACGATTAGAAGTCTGGGAATTAGTTGAAAGACCTGATGGAGTCTTTGTCATCGAGTTAAAATGGATTTGGAAAAATAAGCTAGACGCATAAGTCACAGTCATACGTAACAAATCACGCCTGGTAGCAAAAGGATACTCCCAACTAGAAGGAATTGATTTTGCGGAATCCTTTGCTCCAGTGGCTGGACATGAAGCTGTTCGGATCTTTCTGGCTTATGCAGCACATTGGAACATGGTTGTTTATCAAATGGATGTGAAAACAGCTTTTCTTAATGGAGAACTCCGTGAAGAAGTTTATGTTAGCCAACCTGACGGCTTCGTTGATCCTGAGCGTCCCAATCACGTTTACCGACTGAAAAAGGCACTCTACGGACTTAAGCAAGCCCCAAGGGCGTGGTATGACAAACTGTCTACTTTCTTGCTGGCCAATAAATTTTCTAAAGGTTCAGTGGATCCCACACTATTTACAAAACCTACGGGGTGGACTTACTTGTTGTTCAAATCTATGTCGATGATATTATTTTTGCTTCAACAAAAAGAAGTTACTCTAACGATTTTGCAAAATTAATGAAAGATAATTTTGAAATGTCCATGATGGGTGAACTTTCATTCTTTCTGAGACTACAAGTTCATCAATCACCCCGTGGAATTTTTATAAATCAGTCCAAATATGCTCTAGAAATTTTAAAGAAACATGGAATGATGAGTTGTGATACTTACAATACACCAATGGGCTATACCACAAAACTAGATGCTGACTTACATGGGACACCGGTTGACCCTACCAAATACCGTAGTATGATTGGGTCACTCATGTATCTCACATCTAGTAGACCTGATATAGTATTTGTTGTCTACATGTGCTCTCGCTATCAGTCTAAACCAACTGAAAAACACCTCAGTGAGGTTAAAAGAATCCTTCGATACATAAAGGGAACCATTAACTTGGGAATCTGGTATCCGAAGGATTCTGGTTTTGAACTAATTGCTTTTTCAGATGCTGATCATGCAGGATGTTTAGACACACGCAAAAGTACATCTGGTGGATTACAGTTTCCCGGAGATAAACTTGTGTCATGGCAATCAAAGAAGCAGGACTGCACATCACTGTCGTCAACAGAATCTGAATATGTAGCTATGTCTGCTTGTTGTGCTCAAGTCATCTGGATGAGATCACAACTTGAGGATTATGGCTACCTGTTCAACAAGATTCCGATCTACTGTGATTCCAAAAGTGCCATTGCTATTTCCTGCAACACAGTTCATCACTGCAAATCCAAACACATTGATCTCCGATATCATTTCATCAAAGAGCATGTTGAAAAGGGTACCGTTGAATTATATTTTGTTGGAACTGAGTACCAATTGGCGGACTTACTTACCAAATCCTTAGCACCATCAAGGTTTGCTAGTCTAGTTCACCAAATTGGTATGCGATGTTTGACTCCAGAAGATCTGGAAAAGTTTTTAAAACACAAATGATCGTCAAACATCAAAACTATCTTTGTAAATATTTTCAAAAACAAAATACAAAAATATAAAACCCCAAAAAAAAGAAAAAGAAAAAAAAAGAAAAAAAAAAAAAAACTCTTGTTCTTTCAAAAAAAATGCAAGTACAACCACTCTTTTCAACACTATTTTTATAAACGTCTTCAAATATAATCAAAAAAAAAAAAAAAACAAGTGTTGAGGGGGAGGTAAAATATTTTTCAATTTTTCTTAATAATTACTACGTACTTGCATTTTACCAAAAATATTACGTTTTATCTAATGTGATGCTTCAAAAAGTTTTTTCGGGATACTTTCTTTGACCATTATAATAAATTTTTAATTTTTAGAGACTTCGGTCTAAGGTCGAGGGGGAGTAAAATTTCACAAGTTGTTCTTGTCGTAGACTTGGTGTAGTTAACGTAAGTTAATATGTAAGTTAATTGGTCACTAGGTATGATAGTAATATAAGGTTAAGGGGCCAAAGTTGACAATCATTGAAACTTGTGTTAATCTTAGTCAAAACTACTTTTGACCCTAGCATTTACTGCACTGCAAAAACACATTTACTACTTACACCAACCTAATCTACGGCTCACAATCAAACTGCAAATCCAACCATAATTCCTCAAATCTGTAAGTGACATAATGTTTTGATCATGTTTCTAAACATTGGTTTTCAATTTCATCAAAATCCTACGGTTAAATCTTTCTAAATCTATTATTTTCGATTTAAGGTTTTTGCGTAAAATTGGACTTAGAGATTAAGAGTGTTAGGATGTGTTTTGGTTGATGGGAAATGATCCTATGATGATAATAAACATGTTTGTGAACTCCAATCATACCCAGAAACTCTAATTGATTGATTTTGAATTTAGGGTTCATACGTGGTTTTAGGGGTTTCTGATTTTGAGTGTTATGATTCAAATTGTTGATGGGGATAGTGTTTGTATATGCATAGGAACTCAATCTTGTGGTTTAATTGCTTCAGTTACAACTAATTGATCATGAATCTTTGATTTATGGTTCGATGACACTAGCAGATATGAACTCTTGATTTTGTGGGTAATTGTTGTTATAATTTGGTCTACATGTCCCTTAGCATATTAGGAACACTTGCCCTATTCCAATTTTAACCCAGAAACTTGTTTGAATCCGATTGTGATTAGGTGTTCATACGATCCTACGCATTAGTTTGAGTTTTGACATGTTTACGCGTAATGTTGTGTGTCTTAAGTGTGTTGGAATGAATTGAATGAAATATTGATCAGTGGTTGTGTTTAACACTTTCAGGAATCAAAAAGAGACAATTTTCAAAAGGTGATTTTCGTTTAAGACGTTTCTATGCAAAAGATACTCATCCTACGCGTAAGATCGAATCTTACGCGTAAGATTCGACACGTTTGAAAAACTTGTCTTGGATAAGACAATGTTTACGCAAAAGAGATTTTCTTACGCATAAGTTATAAACTTACGCATAAGTCAAAACTTACGCATAAGTTATATCTTACGCATAAGGTTTAATCCTTTGCATAAGCTTCAATCCTACGCATAAGATTTAATCGTACGCATAAGATTGAGCCTACGCATAAGATTAAACTTACGCGTAACATATAATGTTATGCGTAGATTTTTCTCTTACGCCTAATTTCATTTCTTACGCATAAGAAATGTTATGCGTAGGATTTCCATCTTACGCGTAACATTGCCTAAATTCATGAAATTTGTCTAAGTGTTGTAAAATTTCAAAAGTGTAAACTCTTGTAATGGTTAACTCATGTTGTGACTAGATTGTTATAAATTTCTACTAAGTGTTAACTTCTAAAACACAAGTTTATCATATAACAACAGTTTATACACAAAACACCCACTGATCAATTCATAATCCACATTATCATGTAATTGAATGTCTGAGCTAACAAAGTCAATCATTGCTATGTTTGTGTTTGTTTATGTTCAATTCAGATGGTACAACATAATGACATTCCTTATGGACCAGAACCTGAACCAAAACTCTCCTGGGAAGAAACCTTTCCCGAGGATTATTCCAGAAAGATAGGCAAGAACAACTTAAGAATCAACTTCAACAAAATCACGTGCAATGAATCTTCATGCATTGTAGCAGTGGATGCTCTCCTCTATCACCCGAACAAAATCCTGTTCACCAAGTCAGCATCCGTGGCTTGCTTCTACATACACCAATTTTGGCACACACTTCAGCTAGATCTTGGGGAAGGGTCCTTCACTTGCATGCTTCATAATAGACAAGTTACTGTGGACATAGATACTCTTCGGAATGTTCTTGGTTTACCCGAACTTGGCCCAGATGAAGAATACGATCCAGTACCTACTGAGGAAGAGCTGATAGAATGGTTATGGGATATTGGTTATGATGAATCAGAAGAAGTAGTGACTAGACACTCTAAGGTCAACATCAGATTTCTTCCACAACCATGGAGAACATTGTACATCCTGATTGCTAAATCGTTATCTGGAAGAGACACTGGTCACGAACACCCCAAGCTCCAACACCTCAAACTTTTCTGGGCTGTGGCAAACGTCAAAAAGGTGGATTATGCTAGCATTATTTGGGAAGATCTCGTGTGGCACATACAACACAAAACTACCAATATTCCATTTGTTCGCTTCACCAAATTACTCATCGAAAGCTTCCTTCGTGAGTATGACGATATTCCTCAGAGACTAGATGATGAAGCTAAGAACACATTCAGAAATGAGGACACTCTCAGACAAATTAAGAGACTTGACACCAGCACTCGTAAACAAGGAAAACCTTTTCCCGCTTGTCTCTTGAATGATAAAGTGAAGCTTTGTAAGAATTACAAGTACTACGTTCAAGCTCTCAAGGAAGAAAAAGTTGGGTTCTTAGACGAAGTAATTCTACCTTCGTGCATGCAGAAGAAGGGGAAGAAAAGTAGCAAGTCTGGGAGCTCTGGTAGTTCTACCAAGTCTACACGAAAGAGGGGTACACTCAAGTTCACAATTCCAGTCAAGAAACCTGAATCTATTCCTGAACCCACTCAACCACCTTCTCCAAAACCGTCTGACTCAGAAACCGAATCCGATGAAGGTCCAGTGTATAGGGAAGCCTATGCAAACATCGACAAGAAGGTTAATCTTGAAGATATTGATGATAGAGACATGACTTTCGAAGATTGGGATAAAGACATTGATGAATTTGCTGATAATGCTGAATACCCAACAAATCTCAATCAAAGACCGTTCACTGAAGCAGACACTAAATTGGAAGAAGAAAGGTTAAGGAAAGAGAAGCTGAAGGAACCAATGACTGCTGAACAAGAAGCTGGTCACTCAAACATAGGCCTCTCAGTGGAAGAAGAAAATGAAAGAGCTCTTAATTTGGGTCTCCTCCACAGCAAAATAGATGCCTTCCAAGCTGATCAACCTCCACCTCCTTTGTTCTCTCAAACAAATGAAGCAGGCGGATCTAGCAGAATTCCTGAATCCACTACAGGAACCAATGCTGCCTTGATTGTCTACGAAACCCCCACAGTATCATCTACAGAAGTAGATATGCTTAATGCTTCAGCAACAGGAGAAGAGGAAGAGGAGGACCCTATGGATACTGATGCTCCACATCTTTTGACCATGGAATAAATGGAGATCAGAGAAAGGCCTCAAGAAGAAGAGTTAAAGAGAAAACAAGAAGCTGAAGAGGCTAGGCTTGAGGAGCTAGCACAAGCCAAATTAGAAGAAACTATTCGTATGGAAGAAAGCAGAAAAGCTGAAGAGGCAGCCAAACTGGCAGAAGATAAGTTAAGAAAAGAAGAAGAAGCCAAGCTTGCAGAAGATCTTAGGCTTAAGGCAGAAGCAGCCAAATTAGCTAAAGAACTAAAGCTTAAAGCCGAGGCTGATAGGCTGGCTGAAGAACAAAGATTACAGGAGGAGGCAGCCAAAGAAAAGAATGTTGAAGCCAAGGATAAACCCGAATCACAAAGAGGAGATGACAAGGACATCACCACTCACATTGAATCTTCACAATCATCACCTCCAGCATCTGAATCTACTCATGACGAATCAATCAAGAAACCCACAAGCACTAAAGCCTCTGCTGCATCAAAGTTGATCAAGAAAGCTTTTAGGAGAGTTCATGAAAAGAAGAAAAGCAAATTGGAAGATCGAGTTGAATCACTTGCAAGTCAAGTTGCAGAATTGACAAAGCTTAATACAAATGTCTAAGAACTACAAAAAAGGTAGATACCTTCTTAGCCAAGGATGTACAAGAAAACTTGGAAGCTACTTTAGCTGCTCAGGCACATCAGTATATGGAACAACACTTAGTTGCTGAATTAAAAGATTTGCTGGCACCTATGAGAGATGAACTCACCAAGTTTGCAGAACAAGCAGTCAAGAAAGTGATCAGATCTACCTCATTTACTCTCCGAGCAGACAAATCCACTCTACCACAACCACAGATGTCATTGGACGAATTAGAGACCCAACTCTTAGACAAATTGGCAAGTAAATTTACTTTGTCACCTGATGAAGCTAAAGTCTTGTAAGCATTAAAAGCCAAGATGTCTAAAGAGTCCTGCAGCACTGAGGCCGACAAACTGAAGCGTCAAAGAGATGATGATGACAAGGATCCTAACTCACAGGCAAAGAAACAAAAACAAGCCGAAGGACCCTCATCTCAACCCAAAGAACTGGTCATTCCTCCAACTACAACTACATCTACTCAACAACCCAAGGCATCTGGTTCCGGTCATAAAGCCCATGACCACTTTGAATACACAGGTGAAGACAAGATTCCTTAGACCGATGAGGTACTAGAACCGTCATCTACAAAGAAGAAAGAAAGGAAACGAAAACATCATCAGCATAAACCGGACACCTCTTCAAAAGGCACAGAACCTAAGAAACCGAAAACCATTCTCAACTGGCTTGACGAAGACGAAACTGCCGATTACTCCTGGTTTGACAAGATGATTAATTCGCAACCACCACTTGCAGATAATCAAGAACCTCTCGATGGTCGAACAGTGGAATACGCTCAGTTGATTCAACACAAATTTTACATGAAAAAGATGAACAAGAAAGAGTTACGAAGAATCAAGAATGATGCGTTCAATCTTCTGAAAGATCGGTCTACTAACTCCATCGAACTTGAATATCATCTAGAAAATATTGCTCGAGCTATGTCAAGCAATATTGACTGGATCAATCCTGAATCTTACATCGATCCGGTCACAAGGAAAACAGCACCATACATAACTGACTGGTCCAAACCACTGCCTATGATTGGGAAGCCAAAGGAACCCAAGATCCCTTACAAGTTCTTCTTCAACAACGACTTGGAATTTCTACAACACGGCAGCAAGATTGAGAAGAAGTACGCCACATCACTTACCTTCATCCCTGCAGCCAGATACCTCAACAATGACATCGAAGAAGAAGCCTCTAACTTATTCATCGATAAAGTTGTTGACTATGACCGGAACGCACTCTATGGTATACATCATTGGCCAGATAACCGAGCACAGTATTATCGAAGCAGCAGACTCAATCAGACGATGGGTAATGTGACAAGTGAGTTGAAGATTGTCTCGATTCAGTTCATTTCAACAGTCTCTCACTTTGGGTACCCCTTCCTCAGCAAAATAGTACTCAAAAGACTTGATGAAAAAGAGTACGAGATTTTCGAGTCAGACTTTCCACGACTACTCATCAACGACATAGAAGATATGTATCTACTCAAAGTTCAAGGAAAGCTTTGCAACTTACCCAAACCTATGCAGCTTTCCTTTATCACAGCTCTCCTAATCTTCATCAGACAAATAGTCATCAGAGAAAGAGTAGAAGATCTTCAACTAGGAGTGGAAAGTTATCAAAAGAAGCTGAATCTCACCAAACCTAATCTGTTCAACATCCCCAACCTTCAACACCTATCTCAATACTCCTTGATCAGGCATCCAGCATTTGGGTTCACATACCGCAGTGTAAACGGTCGAAACTGCTTCATGGCCAATGAAGAAATCCATAAGTTCTGTGATGAAACCCTGAAGTTCGTCAGAGATGGAATCAAAAGCAGATTGGATGACTTAGCACTGGGCAAATCCAAAAGGTGGAATACCGATGAGGCCAGAGAAGCTCGCAGATTCATTACAAGGATTGAGAACCGGTTGAAGCGTAGGGATCAGTTTAGGAGATTGGAAAGCTATGTTGGAGGCAGACCAGGATTTCCGGTGTTGACATTTCAGAGACCTGAATGGTAGTAAATTTTTAAGAACTTGATTTGATTTGTCAAATACTATTCTTCATAATGGCTTGTGCATGCATTACAGTGCACAACCCGAACTTGTAAAGAAAGGACCCTGAGGTACACATCAGTGCCTCAATCCTAATATAAGGTGCGAAGGCTTCTTACTTTTGAGTAGAATTAATCAAATATTTTATGATTTTTCATAATTCTGCTCAAAAGGACAAGTATTTCACCTTAATAAGACCTAATCACTTGTTGAGGGGGAGCACTTGTCAAAACAAAAATACTTTGTTCCTAAATCAAAAGTTCTTGGTGAATCTCCCCATAAGACTCAAAAAGGCATATTTTAATCTAAAAGGATTGTCAAAAACATCATTTTATATGCTATTTTTGAGGGGGAGAAAATGGAAAAGTGATTAAAATATAAGTAGTCAAAAGGACAAAAAGTTGTATCGTGTGCGAGCTAGACTTAGAATTGACCCAGGAATTGATGAGACAATAAAAGTTAGTAATCTCGAAAAGACTTATCCTCGATGGGTAATAACATCAAGTTAGTTACTAGAGCTAGTTGTCACCTAAAAGCTGACAATGGAACTCTTTAACTAACCACGTAAGCGTGTCTCGAAAAGGATTTGTCTTAGTAGAAATGTACCATCTCGAGAAACTTTATGTGGACTTGACCAGGCCGGGTAATAACTTCAAGCTAGTCTAACTAGTGATGTAAGCGTGTCTCGAATCGGTCTGGTTCACTGAAAGTGGATCAATTCAAAATGATTGCTCCTCCCGCATGTGCAAATTTACTAAATACTCATGAGCACATGTGAAGGGGGAGCCCTTCAAAAGTGTACACAAAACTCTCAAAGTGTTAACCAAAATATTTGATTATCACAAACGCTTTGAGAGATTTTCAATCAAAGGTTTCTTGGCTACTGTCGGTTAATCAAGGAGTTATAAGGTGATTAAGATAGGAAAAACCGTCCTATGATCTGCCTGAGCCGGAGGGATCTACCCAAGGACATCTCCCATAGTTAGAATTAGAAGTCCTTAGGTATGATACGAAAAAAGGAGAAAAGATTGAAAGGGAAAGAAGGAGTTGAAGAATTAAAAGGAAATGTAAAAGAAAAGGGTGAAAAGAAATAGCCCTCCATATGTTCAACCTTAGGGCAGACACCGGGTTCAACTCGTACGCTACTGGTTGTTGCTAAGGCGACACTGGTATTGAAGACAAAGTCGTCATGGACCCAGTGAAGCAATGCACTAAACTTTCTTAACCACTCAAGTTCTCTTAAAAGAGCTTGTTTCATTCTCATGGGGAACCAGTGTAATCTATCTATCTATCTCTTAGAGATGGTTGATATTGAAGCAGGAGACCCCTCCCTAGTCTCCGCATAGGAAACCTAAGTGTGCACTTATAGAGTCTAGAGCCTTGAGATACATCAAAGATCTCTTAGGAACACTTAGTACTTCTACAACTTGTGTTCTACATCAATGGACGCCAGCTGTAAATTATCGAGTCCTTCGCAGATCTTAGCAATCTGCCGAGAACGTTTATGAGAGAATTACGTATGTATTTCTCAATAATTAAACGGAAATTCCTGCCATGGTCAACATCAAACAGCCCTGACAGCAGGTCACTTCGGTAACCCCACAAGGGTTACGCTTAGTGTTCGCGGTGGTTCCATAGCGGTCTACAGTCGTGGAGTGATCCCCAGCGACTCACCCAGTCATTGAGCTACTTAGTAGGTCTCGTAAGCTCCTTCGGGAGTATCTGATATGGGAACGGCCTTGATAAGGATTAGAAGGAGTCTTCACACTATGCTGTTGACGAACTCTAATTCCTTATCTGTAAGTACCGGTTGTTTATTGCTAACTGTTTACTTGCAGGTACATCACCTCCATGATGATAGATTCCAACATGCTCATACATACATCTTGAAGCAAATGATAGCTCCCCCAAAGATCTTAGCACCACAAAGTTCAAAGAAAGATTCTACGCCAATAAGAAGAATCTACAAAGTTTAAAGACTAAAGATCTTAGAGTATGAAAAGGAACTTCGTGCACGTGAAAGACTAAGTCCAAAGATGTATGAGTATGTTGGAATGGCGGACAACCACCACAGATGCAGGAGTGACGAATGGCATACTACTTCATAACAAAATTACTACATCATCACCGCAGAACAATGACATAGAGCAAAGTGCATTTATTATACATTATTTTTGAAGACGTCTAAAGTTTTACATATCACAAATCAACGACAAAGATGAAGACGTCAAGCAACCGTGATGACCGACCCTTAGGGGGAGATTGTTGGGAACATACTTTTGTATTTTAGTCAAGTCTCGGTCATTACCTTTTGTAATAGG
Organism: Artemisia argyi; assembly: GCA_030686995.1. Taxonomy (NCBI): domain Eukaryota; kingdom Viridiplantae; phylum Streptophyta; class Magnoliopsida; order Asterales; family Asteraceae; genus Artemisia; species Artemisia argyi. The sequence goes on along the minus strand of CM060681.1, from coordinate 89,333,593 downwards.
TTGCTTAGTTATTTATTTATTATGTTTATGTTACTAGGCTTGAGTATTATGTCCAATGGGCCTTGAAAGCCCACGTTTATGATGAATGAGGGAGGAAGGGAGTGTTGCCCTACTCCTCCCCTATATATACTAAGCTTATGTAAACTTTAATGTTGTTGGTTATTTGAATATCCTAATGAAACTCTTGTTCTTTCACTCTTCATAATTTTATAATCAACCATCTCTTTTTCTCATCTCATTTCTTATACTTGTGTTTACTAAATGGTGACCTAACAAATACCATACAATTTTCGGCAAATTGTCAGCCATCAACGAATTTGATATATCTTTACCAAGAGCCGTTTGTTCCTGGATTAGCCAATCCTTTTGTCGTTTAGACATGGTGGACTGATAACCATAAAAATTTTGAAATAAAGTGAAATTTTTTTTTTGAAATTTTGGCCAAAAACAGGGGTACTAGAAGGTATAATGTGATGAAATTCGCTAGAATTCCCCCCCCCCCCCCCCCCCCCCCCCCCGCACACTTAGAATTGAATATTGTCCTCAATATTCAAAGTCCCAGCTATTATGCCGACTCTCTGAACGTAAAAAGATAATATTATAAGCTAACTCTGGAAATATCATTTTTCACTTTATTTATATATACATACAAACACACTTTTTTTTTAAAGATATATACATATATACATTGGAAACAGCAGGGGGCGGCCACTCCCCCACACTTGGGTGTTAGAAAGTAGAAAGAAGTCAGAGACATGGGCAAAACCCATGTTGTTGCTACTGTTTTTGTTTATCGAGTCGCTAGCTTGACTCGATCCCCGAATTCATTTGTTTTTGGGAAAAGTTTGGAGATCTGGGACAACCATGGATAGTATGTCCTCTCCAAAGTAGTGTTTCAAACGATGCCGATTTACTTTGAAATTTGGTCCGTCATTTTGAGATAATTCGACGGTGCCATAAGGATAAACCTTTGCGATAGTGAATGGGCCAGTCCAACGGGTTTTGAGCTTTCCCGAGAAGATCTTGAGTCTAGAGTTGAAAAGAAGGACTCGATCACCAATGTTGAAAACGCGGTTCTTGATCTTTGAGTCAAGAATCTTCTTTGTCTTTTCCTTGTAGATCAAAGAGTTCTCGTAAGCCTGATCACGAAGTTTATTCAATTCATTCATTTGAACTTTCCGATGATCACCCGCAGTTTGTAGGTCAAAATTTGCATGCTTGATGGCCCAATAGGCTTTATGCTCAAGCTCGATCGGTAGATGGCACGCTTTCCCGTACATAAGCTTGTAAGGCGTACACCCGATGGGTGTTTTGTAAGCTGTACGGATAGCCCAAAGTGCATCATCTAATTTGTCCGACCACGATGCACAATTTTCACCAACGGTTGTTTCCAAGATTCTTTTAATGCCTCGATTGGAAACTTCTACTTTTCCACTTGTGAAAGACGGTGAGTTACACCATACTTTTGCATGACTTTATCAAATTTGTCATTGCAGAAATGTGTACCATGATCACTAATTATAGCACGTGGAGTTCCAAATCGAGCAAAAAGAGCTTTTAAGAATTTCACAACAACTCGGGCATCATTTGTGGGTAAAGCTTTAGCTTCAACCCATTTTGACAAATAGTCTACAGCCACGAGTATGTACTTATTTCCATGAGATGACGGAAATGGCCCTATAAAATCAATACCCCATACGTCAAAGATTTCACAAACTTGAATTGCATTTTGTGGCATTTCATTCTTTTGTGAAATATTCCCATGACGTTGACAAGCGTCACAAGATTTGACCAATTCTTGGGCATCCTTATAAATCGTGGGCCAATAGAATCCGGAATTGTTGGGTTATAAACTGTTGCTAAGTGAAACTACTGCTATGAAAGAAACTGTTGCTAGTGGTAATGATTCTGCTGCTGATGTCAAAGTGCTACTAAGGTTAAATGTTGCTAACAGAATCTACTGCTGAAGAGATAAGGATGTATACGGTTTAGATAAATATAGAATAGATTGAGTAAATATTATATATATCTAGAATATTCTTATCGTGTAAAGAAAGGTATTGTAAACCTAGTAGGATTCCTTAGTCTATAAAAGGAGGATCCTAGGGTTAGTTTACATATTCATTGTTTACGTATTGTTTACACTTCAAGGTTGTAAAACCCTAGCATTGTCGAGTGCTCGTATTAATAATATTGAAGTGTTGAAAGTGAATCATTATTATTCTTAAGTTAAGCTTTTATATTCCGCGTATTAGCTTAAGTGTTTAATCAAGTTAACTTCTATACAAGATCGTTTAAGCTCAACTGGGATCAACAAGTGGTATCAGAGCTTGTGATCTAGAAGTTATTATCAAGAAGATTTTGTTTCTTAAGAGTTTGCTGTTCCAAATCTATTGCTAAGATGGGTGATGAAACTCATATGGTGACTGCTTCAAGGGTACCCATGCTAAATCCTTCTGAGTATGAGCTATAGAAGAGAAGAATCAGACAGTACATTCGCATGATTGATTTCAACATGTGGAATGTGATAGTTAATGGTGACTCTGTACCAGAGAAGAGTGCTGATGGGAAGGAGATACCAATTAAGTCTGCTGAAGCTAACACAGTAAGGAAGATGGAAATCAAAGCACACATTATTCTCTTAATGGGAATACCTAATGAATTCCAAATGGACTTTGATGACTGTGAATCTGGAAAAGAATTGATGGATGCTGTTGAATTCAGGTTTGGAGGGAATGATGCTACTAAGAAATCCAGGAAAAACATGCTGAAGCATCAGTTTGAGAATTTTACTTCTGAAAGTGGAGAGAAGATAATTGGCACATACAACAGGCTAAACCAACTTGTTAGTCATCTAAAGCTTGTTGGATATGTGGTTCCACAAGAAGATGTAAACATAAAGTTTCTAAGAAGTCTTGCACCTGAATGGAGTATGCACACAGTTGTGTGGAGGAATAAGCCAGATTTTGAAACTATGAAGTTGGAGAGTCTCTACAACAATTTAAGAGTGTATGAATCAGAACTGTCTACCTCTTCTACTTCATCTTCTGATACTCAAAATCTTGCCTTTGTATCCTCTAAAGGAAAAGGATCTCAAGAATCTCACTCTGCTGCTCATTCTACTGCTTATGGAGTATCTGCTACTGATGGATCTGCTGCTAGTTCTAATGATAAGATTTCTATCAGTGATATTGCTTTGTGTGCATTCTTGGCTGAGCTCACAACTACTATAAGGTCACAAGTCATTAATCAAGACTTAGATCACATTGATCCTGATGATCTTGAAGAAATTGATCTTAAATGGCAAATGGCTATGTTGACCTTAAGGGCAAGAAAGTTTTTGAAGAAGACTGGAAGAGAAGTCAAGTATAGAGCTAAGGAAAGTCCAGGCTTTGACAAATCAAAGATAGAGTGCTACAATTGCAACAGGAAGGGACATTTTGCCAGGAAGTGTAGAGCTCCAAAGAAGAATGCTGATGTTATAAAGAAGGTTGCTGAAGAATCAAAGACTGCACTGGTATCTTGTGATGGACTGGGAGATTATGATTGGAGTGATATGGCTGAAGAAGAACCAAATTTCTCTTTGGTAGTTGCTGCTCAACCCAAAGTGCAGAACTTAGCACTTATGGCCTATGGTTCATCATCAGGCTCTGACTCTGAGGTATCAAATGATTCAGACTTATCTGTGTGTTCTTTTAAATCTTGTGCTGATACTATAGAAGAACTTAAGTCTAGGAATAAGAGTTTAAATAGAGAAGTTGAACACCTTAAACTTGATAACTTAGGTTACAAAGTAGGTATTCAAAATGTTGAAAGAAGATTAGAATATCTCAAAGAGTGTGAGAAGGAATATGTAGATCAACTTAACCTCAGAGATATAGAAATTTTTAAGAAAAACAGTGAAGTAGAAGTTCTTAAAAATAAGTTAGAAGAAGCAGAAAAAGATAAAGAGAAAGCTCTTGCTGATAAAGATAAACATGTAGTAAGAGTACAAAAACAACAATATGCTTCTGATTTGGTTAATAAATCTATAGAGAGTACCTTGATGAGAAAAGGTAGTGTAATTGGGTATAATGAAGTGGCTCCTCCAGCCAAAAGTGCTTTTGCTCCACCAGGAAAAGAACTATCCTTCATTAGTGAGCTAAACATTGAAAAACCTGTAGGTGAATGTAGCACAAGTGTTAAAGAAACACCTAAGGTTGAGGTTAGAAAATTTCCTGAAGCTCATACTATAGAAGAATGGTATTCTGATAGTGATAGTGATAGTGATGAGGAACAGGTTAAACCAGAACAAAGAGTGAAAAAGGAAGAAATTCCTACAATGGTTAAACCTAAAATGGAACAGGTTAAGTTTGTCAAACCTGTGTTAGGAAATAACATCTCTAGGAAATTGGTAGAGTACAATGAGGTACCTAGAGAACAAATGGAAAGATTCAATAATAAGCCTAAGGGTAACCAGAGAAACTTCAACAACCTAGTTTCACACAGATTAGGTAATCAGTTTCAATTACAAAAGAAGGCTTGTTATAAGTGTGGTAGCTTTGACCATTTGATTGCTAGATGTCCTGAACACCAAAAGCCTGTTTGGAATCAATATACAAGGGTGAATCACAAATATGTAACTAAACAAACTCACCCACATTCTAATAGGAATATGGTTCCAAGAGCTATTTTATTGAGATCTGGTGCAACTAGATCTATTTATGCTGCTAAAACAAATGGTGTTTTCAAAACCACAACTGGTTCTTCTACTGGCTCTGCTGCTAGTAAGCATTCTGCTGCTAGTATGCACTCTGCTGCTAGTAAGCATTCTGCTGCTAGTATGCACTCTGCTGCTAGTAAGCAATATGCTGCTAATACAAAACTTTCTACTTCTGGGCTAAAAGTTTTAACAAATACAGTTGTTGGTAATCACTTTTATGCTGTTAAGGCCTCAGCTTGCTGGACTTGGAAACCAAAAACTACTGGTTCAAATTCTGTTAAGTGATTTAAAGAAATTTAATTATGTTGATGCACAAGGCAGATCCAAGTCAGTAATGGCTTGGGTCGTCAAGAGGAACTAATGTCTCTACTTTTCATGTGCAGGTCAATCTACTGGATGAGCTTAAGGATATGGTTATTGTTGACAGTGGATGTTCTGGACACATGACAGGAGATGAGTCTCAACTTGAAGACTTTGAGGCTTTTGATGGTGGTTATATTGCTTTTGGGAATGATCCAAAAGGTGGAAAGATTGTTGGAAGGGGAACTCTAAGAACTAGAAACTTGGACTTTGAGAAGGTGTTTCATGTGAAAGGACTTAAGTTTAACCTTTTTAGTGTTTCACAAATGTGTGACAAAAAGAACTTTGTTCTTTTTATAGACACTGAGTGTATGATCCTTTCTCCTGACTTTCAGTTGCCAGATGACAAATCTGTGCTTTTGAAGGTCCCTAGAAATGAGAATATATACAGTGACCATATTAAGAACATTGTTCCTAAGAGGGCTTTGACTTGTCTAATTGCAAAGGCCACTGTTGATGAGTCCAAATTATGGCATAGGAGATTGGGACATCTGAACTACAAGACTGATGAGTGCTCAAACACTCATCATTTTTATCGTATATGGACTGCTAAAACATCCTAAAACACCCAAAAACGCATCAAAATACACAATTTATCCCAAAAGTGTGTTTTATATGTTTTAGATGCAAAATGTTTAAAAACAAATGAAAAACGAACAAAGTTTGCACAATTGGCAGTTTCAGTCCCTCAAGTTTCAAAATTTGGCAAAACTAGTCCCTGAAAGTATAAAATGAAAGAAAAGTCAACCTAAGGCAAAGAAAAGTCAAAAAAAAATTGTCAAAATAAGTCCTTGGGTGAAAAAGTTTGAGAAAATTACACTTTTACCCCTCAAAATCTAAAATTGCAATAACAGGTCCCTGGAGTTTCAGTATTTGGCAGATTTGGTCCCTGGTGGGATAATTTTGAAAGAAAAAATCATTTTTATCCTTGGAAAATCAAAATGTGTCAAAAATGGTCCTTGGGTAAAATGTTTGTGGGAATTACAATATTGGTCCCTCGAGTTTGGAAACTTGTCAATTTTAGTCCCCGAGAATTTGAAAAAAATGGAAAAATGCAATATTGATCCTTGGGATATTTTAACTTGGCAAAAGTGGTCCGTTAAACAAAGTTTAGAAAATGGCAGATTGGGTCCTTCATGTTTCGGATAATTACAATTTTGGTCCTTGTGTGAAAATTTCTACAAACCAAACGGACCTAGTTATTATTAATACCCACTCCAAATCCAACACAAACTAAAACCTGATCCAAGTCCACCTTATATCTCCAAGCCCACACCCAATTTCAGCCCAATCCACTCCACAAATAATAAAACACCTTGTCCATTTTTATCCCTTCCTTCGTTGACCCGGTCAACACCCAGTTACCCTCTTCCCCACTTGGCTGTTAGCAGTCTGCAAAACCCAAACCAATACTCAACCTCCCCTCCTCCAGCTCACCACTCATCAGTCTTTGTTCCCCCCTCCAAATACTACCCTCCAAGCTCAATTAATGCACCCACAAATCCCTCCAAGTTACCCATTAGCTGCCAAAATATCTTTTCCCGCCAAAGAAATTTAAAGGTCAAGATTAAGCAACACTCATCCAATGGTCAGAATTCAAGGTGGGATAGTCCAAGAAAACTTCATGGACCCATATAAGTGAAGAAAGGAAGCAAAGTACTGAGTTAGTTAGTTTTTAGTATTCTAGTTCAATTTTAGGGGTCGAATTTAGTTTAAATTATTGTAAACTCTCTAAATTAGCCTTGTAATCTTTCTTTCTGTACTGATGTTATCTTTTTAATACAAGAGGTTCAGTTGTGTTGCAATTTATTCAAAGTGAAATATTTTTATTTAGCCTAAAAAATTTAATCCTGCTCAAATAACTTTCATAAGCTTATACAAGCTCAATTCTGGTTTACTCAAGCTCAATGTAGTTTAGTATATGTGTTAGTGGTAATAGGGTGCAATATTAACTAATATAGCAAAAATTTCCAAGAAAGTCAAGCTCAGTCAACAAAAGTCAAGAGTGTTGGTTCATGTTAGAAAGGGACAAATGGTGTTTGAATCATGGTTCTGAGATGTTGTTTAAGCCTATTTAAGATAGGCTTTTGGTTGTGAATCATCCCTATTTCAGTTAGGGTATACCTATTGTAAGTCTCATTTCACCTTTCTATTTCTTATTACTCATTCTCTGGTATCCATGGTTATTGTTGTTCTCAGTTGTTGAAAGCTGCTTATATATACTCATCTTAGGTTAGTGTAAGGTTTAGACTCAGTTTCATGGTGTATTGGTGTCATTAGTTTTATAAAATTTCATTTTCAGTCACTTTAGGGGGTGTTTGGCTCAGACCATTTTACTGTGTTTAGGAATTTAATTGTTGTTGTTCTTGCTTGCATCTATTTAACTTAGGCTAATTTAGGTCTAGTAACCCTTCAAAATCAGGTTCCAAGTGGCAAAAGTCAAATTTTCCTTTCATTCTTCACCACAGTCCACTGTTGGGACTTTGTGGTTGCATAAACCATGAAACACTTGCATAAGTTGTTACCATAGCTAATTTTAGTTTCATTTCCTCTCTTAAACATGTTTCCAGTAATTTAGACCCATCCCAAGTTCAATAAAGTCAAAACAAGTAGTTTTTAGCAAAAAGTCAAATGCATGTTCTTAGATTTTTCCAAATATTGTGGTAATTGTTGTGATTTATGTGAGTTGATTTAGAGGTTAAAACTTGTTCCTATTTGTACTATATCAGCTCATCTTTGAGTTCCCAACTTCCTTTCATTTTTACAATTTTTGTCGTGGGCCCCATTCCACCCCTAAGTGAGTTGCAGGGCTGCTTTATGCCCTGTGCAGCTGCACGTCAGTCTCACACCACCACCTTTGTGGTGGTTTTCTGGCCACCACAGTGGTCCATAGCCACCATTCCTTGGCCCTAACAACCCCCCTCCTACCCCTCTCCTAGGTTTGACCTCTGCTTTGACCTTGAACCCCCTGGGTCCCACTTGAATTAAGCCCATAATTCTGTCCCCATTTTCAGTCCATATAAGAATTCATAGTGCTTAATTGTGCCTTATTGCTTATTCTGTGGACCTCAAGTGAATTTTACAGCTTATTCTAGTTCTCATAGCTTATTTGTACCTGAATCAACCATTGTGGGTCCCACTTGAGGCCATTTTAGCTTATTTTGCCTTTTGGTCAACTTTGGTCAACTGTCTCAACTCTTGGCTTTTTCTCAGCTTATTTTTAAGTTTCACATTATTTGTTTTTACAAAAGTTTGTAGTTTTTAGGTATTAAATAAGTTTGTAAAAGAAAAAAAAAAAAAAAAAAAAAAAAGTCAATTTAAAATTAAGTTATAGTTTCTATTTAATGTAATTTAATTTTAATTTGCATTTTTAAATTTTTGTTAAGTACTTGTCAATTTTATATTTTTATTAATTATCTCTTATATTAAAGTATTTATATTAATTTTCTCAGATTTTTATTTCATTATTTGGTGTTTATTATATTTAATATTAGTTTTATTAGAAATTAATTAATATTAAGTTTAAAATAGCATAATTAGTTTTTATTAAGCAAAACCTAGTTTTTATATTTTTTATAGCTTTTATATGTTATAAAACATTTTTAGAAATTTTATTAGAATTTTTACTATTCATTTAGTATTTTTCTTAATTTAAAATAGTTTAATTAGGTAATTAGTAATTAATTAATAGAAAATTCACAAAAAGACAAAAATACTTATTTTTATTTTTAAAGCTTATTTTTAGTTATTTTATAATTTTATAAATTTTATTTTCACCTTTTTAGTATTTAAATAATATTGTATTGTATTTTAGTTATTTAAGTATTAATAATAAGTATTAAATAGTTTTTAATTAATATTAAATAAATAAGTAGTGTAAAAATTAATTTTCTTTTTCTAAAAATTTTCTTTTACTTTTAAGTTTGTAAAAAAATCATTTTCACCCCCTGGGTGTTTTCAGATTTCCGTTTTTACTTTTTATTTCGTACGTTTACGTTTTATTTAAACGTGAACGTACGCGTTTTAAGTTTTAATTGTTTCTGGTTTTTCCTAGCTTTCAAGTTTTATTCATATAGCTTATTTAAGCTATTTCTTTGTAGATTCCTTAACTTAATCACTCACAAACCCCTTTTCATCCAAATTCACCCGATCACGAAACCGTTTTGTTTACCATCCACACCTCGTCGGGACATAACGACCCGGGGAAGCCACTATACTTCATCGGAGATTGATTCTAAGCAGTCTGACCTTGTTGACCATCACTTGGTCAATATAAGTTAGGTGGTTTAGGCTCAATTAATTTTTGGCGCCGCTGCCGGGGAGGTTGTGTGCGTTTTCTAAACGGTTTTTCTGATTAGTGTCTTTGGAATTCGTTCCATTGTACATTTATCCATCCCTTGTTCATATTTTCCCATTATCAAAACAAAACCGTTCACGAAAACTTTTTAAACTCAGTTTTCAACGAACACAAAAAACACAAAAACATTTTCTTTTCTATTTGTACAAAATGTCTTTCCAAAAACCCAAAAATATCCTTCTTCACCCACCTACCCTTTTGATTCTCATTTCCTCACCCTCTATACACATTTGATTCTTTCTATGTCTCATCCACACTTTCTGGTTTGCCATTGGTGTGGTAATCCTTATAATGGTGGCAATTGCCCCAGTTGTGGCATGGTAGAATCAGGAAACGGGTCTGTCTATAACCAAGATCCTTACTCCTACCATGACACGACTGATTCATTCCATCAGTTACCACACCATCAGTCTCAGCAGTTTTACTGTTGTGAGTACTGTGGTGGTTCACACTACAGTTCTGATTGTCAATCAGGAAACACGCTTGTCTATGAGCAGTTTCCTGATAACAATTTAGACTTTAGCACATACGACTCACAGCCTCAACAGTTTTACTGTTGTGATTACTGTGGAGGTCCACACTTCAGCTCAGATTGTCAAGCGGGGAATCCATATCCTTGTGACAATTTTAACACACCTTGTTATGACCAACCTCCACAGTACGATATGAATCAAGCACTTCTTCCAGAAATGCAAAATATGATGAAAATCGTTGATGAGCTTAAGGGTTTAGTTCAAGACTTTGCCCAAAGACACACTCATCAAAAATCCATGGAAGAATTGCTTACCGAAGAGCAGGCTGCTAGAATAAATTCCCAAGATGCCTATGAAAAATCTGTGAGGGAATCCATTGCAAGAAAAAAAGCAGCCAAATCTAGCTCTTTATTCCGTTTCATTCCTGATGACAGTGATGATGAGGATACACTTGACATCCTTCAATTTTATAAAACTTCATCAAGTTCATCAGTTGATACCCCAGCAGTTGAGATTCCATCTCAAACAACTGCTATCACACCCGAGGTTCCCACTCACTCTTTGATCATGGGGGACGAGCATCTTGACACTGTTCCTGATAAGGAATCGGACGGATTAATAAAGTCTAGTGTTGAGATCCTTGTCCCAATCCTGAGAGAGTCACAGGGAACTCTTGAGCATATGTGTGATATTCCTTCCCCTCTTGAGTGTTCAAATGATCATTTTGAGACTTTCTCAGATTTTAATGATGATTGTACATCTCATGGAGACATTGAGTATATTGAGGCATCACTCCCTCATTCTGATGTTGATCCTCTTCTTGAGGAGTTCGCTGATGAACTTGCTCACATCGATCCACTTTCATTGGAAAGTGATGATGGTCTCCTCGATTTCCAAGCCGATCTGGGAGAAATTGAAAGTCTCCTACATCTTGATCTGTCACTCACTTCTTATCCCGACAATCCAATAGAGAATGATAATCTCTTTGTTCCCGAAACATTCAATACTACTCTCACCAATCCTCTATTTGAATTCGATTATGAATTCACTTTGATTTCTGATAATCCACTCTTTGATACTCAGATTGAGGATTGTGATGAGTCTATTCCGAAACATGAGTTCCCATATTCACATCTTGTGAATAATTCTCTTCATGAGGAGTTCTCCGGTGAACTCGCTCATCAGTTTGATTGCCCGGGGGGAGATGCTCTCAATCATGAGAATTTGAAAATTCCCACCCACCCTCCCGGGTTGTTTACGAGCTTACCCTTTGAAATCCAAACTCAGGCTACGGAGCCTGCACTCGAGGAAGAAGATCAAATCATGCTTTTTATCATGATTTTCTTCCTTTTCTTCACCTATACGGTGACTTCTTCTCTTCTTCACTCCTTCGGGAGTGAGGACACAATATTTGATCCCGGCATTTTCATTTATCATTATCTTGAGCCGGGATTATATCTCATCGGTGTGGAACTTTCACGTGCTTCATATGTTTGTCCAAACATTTTGAATGAAAGTCCGATGGAGATCACTTCTTCCACATTCCCCAAGGACAAATGAATTCGGGGTCGAGTCAAGCTAGCGACTCGGTAAACAAAAACAGTCGCATGCTTATAGGGTTTTCACCCTAAGTGTGGGGGAGTCCCCCATGCTATGGTTACTTATGAAGTGAAAAAAAACAAAATGGTGTTTTCCACGCTTAGCTTGTAATGTTGCCCTTTTACGTTCAAAATGTCGGCATAATATCTGGGATTTTGAATATTGAGGACAATATTCATGTCAAGTGTGGGGGGTATTCGCTATTCAAGCGAATTTTATCACATTTTACTATATAATACCCCCGTATTAGCCAAAATTTCAAAAATTTTAAAATTTTTTCACTAGTGCTTCAAAATTTTTGTGGTAATCAGTCCGCCTTGTCTAACCGACAAAAGGGATTGGCTAGTCCAGGAGCAAACGACTCTTGGTAAAGACAACTCAAATCCGTTTACGGCTTGCAATTTTCCCAAAATTGTATGGTTCCTCAACTCCCCGAAAACAAATGAGTTGGCTAGCCCACAAGATTATGGCTTGTGGTAAAGGCCGTGGAAAATCCATAATTGGTAATCAGCTCACCAAGATGTTGACTATTCCATCAAGATATGGCTAGTCCAGAAGCAAAAGGCTTTTGGTAAAGACTAATCAAATCCGTTGACAGCTGGTGGTTTGCTCAAAATCACACGGTTATCAGGTGTGCCACAGTTCTTACACCTGGCTACTCCAGAAGTGATGGCTTTTGGTAAAGAGTTTCAAATCCATCAAGTTTTTCTCAAAAGATTGCTAGGGACTAGCAATAGCTTAGTGTGGGGGATTGATGAGTGCTCAAACACTCATCATTTTTATCGTATCTGGACTGCCAAAACATCCAAAAACACCCAAAAACGCATCAAAATACAAAATTTATCCCAAAAGTGTGTTTTATATGTTTTAGATGCAAAATGTTTAAAAATAAATGAAAAACGAACAAAGTTTGCACAATTGGCAGTTTCAGTCCCTCAAGTTTCAAAATTTGGCAAAACTAGTTCCTGAAAGTTTAAAATGAAAGAAAAGTCAACCTAAGGCAAAGAAAAGTCAAAAAATTGTCAAAATAAGTCCTTGGGTGAAAAAGTTTGAGAAAATTACACTTTTACCCCTCAAAATCCAAAATTGCAATAACAGGTCCCTGGAGTTTCAGTATTTGGCAGATTTGGTCCCTGGTGGGATAATTTTGAAAGAAAAAATCATTTTTATCCTTGGAAAATCAAAATGTATCAAAAATGGTCCTTGGGTAAAATGTTTGTGGGAATTACAATATTGGTCCCTCGAGTTTGGAAACTTGTCAATTTTAGTCCCCGGGAATTTGAAAAAAATGGAAAAATGCAATATTGATCCTTGGGATATTTTAACTTGGCAAAAGTGGTCCTTTAAACAAAGTTTAGAAAATGGCAGATTGGGTCCTTCATGTTTCAGATAATTACAATTTTGGTCCTTGTGTGAAAATTTCTACAAACCAAACGGACCTAGTTATTATTAATACCCACTCCAAATCCAACACAAACTAAAACCTGATCCAAGTCCACCTTATATCTCCAAGCCCACACCCAATTTCAGCCCAATCCACTCCACAAATAATAAAACACCCCGTCCATTTTTATCCCTTCCTTCATTGACCCGATCAACACCCAGTCACCCTCTTCCCCACTTGGCTGTTAGCAGTCTGCAAAACCCAAACCAATACTCAACCTCCCCTCCTTCAGCTCACCACTCATCAGTCTTTGTTCCCCCCTCCAAACACTACCCTCCAAGCTCAATTAATGCACCCACAAATCCCTCCAAGTTACCCATTAGCTGCCAAAATATCTTTTCCCGCCAAAGAAATTTAAAGGTCAAGATGAAGCAACACTCATCCAATGGTCAGAATTCAAGGTGGGATAGTCCAAGAAAACTTCAGGGACCCATATAAGTGAAGAAAGGAAGTAAAGTAGTGAGTTAGTTAGTTTTTAGTATTCTAGTTCAATTTTAGGGGTCGAATTTAGTTTAAATTATTGTAAACTCTCTAAATTAGCCTTGTAATCTTTCTTTCTGTACTGATGTTATCTTTTTAATACAAGAGGTTCAGTTGTGTTGCAATTTATTCAAAGTGAAATATTTTTATTTAACCTAAAAAATTTAATCCTGCTCAAGTAACTTTCATAAGCTTATACAAGCTCAATTCTGGTTTACTCAAGCTCAATGTAGTTTAGTATATGTGTTAGTGGTAATAGGGTGCAATATTAACTAATATAGCAAAAATTTCCAAGAAAGTCAAGCTCAGTCAACAAAAGTCAAGAATGTTGGTTCATGTTAGAAAGGGACAAATGGTGTTTGAATCATGGTTCTGAGATGTTGTTTAAGCCTATTTAAGATAGGCTTTTGGTTGTGAATCATCCCTATTTCAGTTAGGGTATACCTATTGTAAGTCTCATTTCACCTTTTTATTTCTTATTACTCATTCTCTGGTATCCATGGTTATTGTTGTTCTCAGTTGTTGAAAGCTGCTTATATATACTCATCTTAGGTTAGTGTAAGGTTTAGACTCAGTTTCATGGTGTATTGGTGTCATTAGTTTTATAAAATTTCATTTTCAGTCCCTTTAGGGGGTGTTTGGCTTAGACCATTTTACTGTGTTTAGGAATTTAATTGTTGTTGTTCTTGCTTGCATCTATTTAACTTAGGCTAATTTAGGTCTAGTAACCCTTCAAAATCAGGTTCCAAGTGGCAAAAGTCAAATTTTCCTTTCATTCTTCACCACAGTCCACTGTTGGGACTTTGTGGTTGCATAAACCATGAAACACTTGCATAATTTGTTACCATAGCTAATTTTAGTTTCATTTCCTCTCTTAAACATGTTTCCAGTAATTTAGACCCATCCCAAGTTCAATAAAGTCAAAACAAGTAGTTTTTAGCAAAAAGTCAAATGCATGTTCTTAGATTTTTCCAAATATTGTGGTAATTGTTGTGATTTATGTGAGTTGATTTAGAGGTTAAAACTTGTTCCTATTTGTACTCTATCAGCTCATCTTTGAGTTTGCAACTTCCTTTCATTTTTACAATTTTTGCTGTGGGCCCCATTCCACCCCTAAGTGAGTTGCAGGGCTGCTTTATGCCCTGTGCAGCTGCACATCAGTCTCACACCACCACCTTTGTGGTGGTTTTCTGGCCACCACAGTGGTCCATAGCCACCATTCCTTGGCCCTAACAACCCCCCTCCTACCCCTCTCCTAGGTTTGACCTCTGGTTTGACCTTGAACCCCCTGGGTCCCACTTGAATTAAGCCCATAATTTTGTCCCCATTTTCTGTCCATATAAGAATTCATAGTGCTTAATTGTGCCTTATTGCTTATTCTGTGGACCTCAAGTGAATTTTACAGCTTATTCTAGTTCTCATAGCTTATTTGTACCTGAATCAACCATTGTGGGTCCAACTTGAGGCCATTTTAACTTATTTTGCCTTTTGGTCAACTTTGGTCAACTGTCTCAACTCTTGGCTTTTTCTCAGCTTATTTTTAAGTTCCACATTACTTGTTTTTACAAAAGTTTGTAGTTTTTAGGTATTAAATAAGTTTGTAAAAGAAAAAAAAAAAAAAAAAGTCAATTTAAAATTAAGTGATAGTTTCTATTTAATGTAATTTAATTTTAATTTGCATTTTTAAATTTTTATTAAGTACTGGTCAATTTTATATTTTTATTAATTATCTCTTATATTAAAGTATTTATATTAATTTTCTCAGATTTTTATTTCATTATTTGGTGTTTATTATATTTAATATTAGTTTTATTAGAAATTAATTAATATTAAGTTTAAAATAGCATAATTAGTTTTTATTAAGCAAAACCTAGTTTTTATATTTTTTATTTTAGAAATTTTATTAGAATTTTTACTGTTCATTTAGTATTTTTCTTAATTTAAAATAGTTTAATTAGGTAATTAGTAATTAATTAATAGAAATTTCACAAAAAGACAAAAATACTTATTTTTATTTTTAAAACTTAATTTTTAGTTATTTTATAATTTTAGAAATTTTATTTTCACCTTTTTAGTATTTAAATAATATTGTATTGTATTTTAGTTATTTAAGTATTAATAATAAGTATTAAATAGTTTTTAATTAATATTAAATAAATAATTAGTGTAAAAATTAATTTTCTTTTTCTAAAAATTTTCTTTTACTTTTAAGTTTGTAAAAAAATCATTTTCACCCCCTGGGTGTTTTCAGATTTCCGTTTTTACTTTTTATTTCGTACGTTTACGTTTTATTTAAACGTGAACGTACGCGTTTTAAGTTTTAAATGTTTCTGGTTTTTCCTAGCTTTCAAGTTTTATTCATATAGCTTATTTAAGCTATTTCTTTGTAGATTCCTTAACTTAATCACTCACAAACCCCTTTTCATCCAAATTCACCCGATCACGAAACCGTTTTGTTTACCATCCACACCTCGTCGGGACATAACGACCCGGGGAAGCCACTATACTTCATCGGAGATTGATTCTAAGCAGTCTGACCTTGTTGACCATCACTTGGTCAATATAAGTTAGGTGGTTTAGGCTCAATTAATTTTTGGCGCCGCTGCCGGGGAGGTTGTGTGCGTTTTCTAAACGGTTTTTCTGATTAGTGTCTTTGGAATTCGTTCCATTGTACATTTATCCATCCCTTGTTCATATTTTCCCATTATCAAAACAAAACCGTTCACGAAAACTTTTTAAACTCAGTTTTCAACGAACACAAAAAACACAAAAACATTTTCTTTTCTATTTGTACAAAATGTCTTTCCAAAAACCCAAAAATATCCTTCTTCACCCACCTACCCTTTTGATTCTCATTTCCTCACCCTCTATACACATTTGATTCTTTCTATGTCTCATCCACACTTTCTGGTTTGCCATTGGTGTGGTAATCCTTATAATGGTGGCAATTGCCCCAGTTGTGGCATGGTAGAATCAGGAAACGGGTCTGTCTATAACCAAGATCCTTACTCCTACCATGACACGACTGATTCATTCCATCAGTTACCACACCATCAGTCTCAGCAGTTTTACTGTTGTGAGTACTGTGGTGGTTCACACTACAGTTCTGATTGTCAATCAGGAAACACGCTTGTCTATGAGCAGTTTCCTGATAACAATTTAGACTTTAGCACATACGACTCACAGCCTCAACAGTTTTACTGTTGTGATTACTGTGGAGGTCCACACTTCAGCTCAGATTGTCAAGCGGGGAATCCATATCCTTGTGACAATTTTAACACACCTTGTTATGACCAACCTCCACAGTACGATATGAATCAAGCACTTCTTCCAGAAATGCAAAATATGATGAAAATCGTTGATGAGCTTAAGGGTTTAGTTCAAGACTTTGCCCAAAGACACACTCATCAAAAATCCATGGAAGAATTGCTTACCGAAGAGCAGGCTGCTAGAATAAATTCCCAAGATGCCTATGAAAAATCTGTGAGGGAATCCATTGCAAGAGAAAAAGCAGCCAAATCTAGCTCTTTATTCCGTTTCATTCCTGATGACAGTGATGATGAGGATACACTTGACATCCTTCAATTTTATAAAACTTCATCAAGTTCATCAGTTGATACCCCAGCAGTTGAGATTCCATCTCAAACAACTGCTATCACACCCGAGGTTCCCACTCACTCTTTGATCATGGGGGACGAGCATCTTGACACTGTTCCTGATAAGGAATCGGACGGATTAATAAAGTCTAGTGTTGAGATCCTTGTCCCAATCCTGAGAGAGTCACAGGGAACTCTTGAGCATATGTGTGATATTCCTTCCCCTCTTGAGTGTTCAAATGATCATTTTGAGACTTTCTCAGATTTTAATGATGATTGTACATCTCATGGAGACATTGAGTATATTGAGGCATCACTCCCTCATTCTGATGTTGATCCTCTTCTTGAGGAGTTCGCTGATGAACTTGCTCACATCGATCCACTTTCATTGGAAAGTGATGATGGTCTCCTCGATTTCCAAGCCGATCTGGGAGAAATTGAAAGTCTCCTACATCTTGATCTGTCACTCACTTCTTATCCCGACAATCCAATAGAGAATGATAATCTCTTTGTTCCCGAAACATTCAATACTACTCTCACCAATCCTCTATTTGAATTCGATTATGAATTCACTTTGATTTCTGATAATCCACTCTTTGATACTCAGATTGAGGATTGTGATGAGTCTATTCCGAAACATGAGTTCCCATATTCACATCTTGTGAATAATTCTCTTCATGAGGAGTTCTCCGGTGAACTCGCTCATCAGTTTGATTGCCCGGGGGGAGATGCTCTCAATCATGAGAATTTGAAAATTCCCACCCACCCTCCCGGGTTGTTTACGAGCTTACCCTTTGAAATCCAAACTCAGGCTACGGAGCCTGCACTCGAGGAAGAAGATCAAATCATGCTTTTTATCATGATTTTCTTCCTTTTCTTCACCTATACGGTGACTTCTTCTCTTCTTCACTCCTTCGGGAGTGAGGACACAATATTTGATCCCGGCATTTTCATTTATCATTATCTTGAGCCGGGATTATATCTCATCGGTGTGGAACTTTCACGTGCTTCATATGTTTGTCCAAACATTTTGAATGAAAGTCCGATGGAGATCACTTCTTCCACATTCCCCAAGGACAAATGAATTCGGGGTCGAGTCAAGCTAGCGACTCGGTAAACAAAAACAGTCGCATGCTTATAGGGTTTTCACCCTAAGTGTGGGGGAGTCCCCCATGCTATGGTTACTTATGAAGTGAAAAAAAACAAAATGGTGTTTTCCACGCTTAGCTTGTAATGTTGCCCTTTTACGTTCAAAATGTCGGCATAATATCTGGGATTTTGAATATTGAGGACAATATTCATGTCAAGTGTGGGGGGTATTCGCTATTCAAGCGAATTTTATCACATTTTACTATATAATACCCCCGTATTAGCCAAAATTTCAAAAATTTTAAAATTTTTTCACTAGTGCTTCAAAATTTTTGTGGTAATCAGTCCGCCTTGTCTAACCGACAAAAGGGATTGGCTAGTCCAGGAGCAAACGACTCTTGGTAAAGACAACTCAAATCCGTTTACGGCTTGCAATTTTCCCAAAATTGTATGGTTCCTCAACTCCCCGAAAACAAATGAGTTGGCTAGCCCACAAGATTATGGCTTGTGGTAAAGGCCGTGGAAAATCCATAATTGGTAATCAGCTCACCAAGATGTTGACTATTCCATCAAGATATGGCTAGTCCAGAAGCAAAAGGCTTTTGGTAAAGACTAATCAAATCCGTTGACAGCTGGTGGTTTGCTCAAAATCACACGGTTATCAGGTGTGCCACAGTTCTTACACCTGGCTACTCCAGAAGTGATGGCTTTTGGTAAAGAGTTTCAAATCCATCAAGTTTTTCTCAAAAGATTGCTAGGGACTAGCAATAGCTTAGTGTGGGGGATTGATGAGTGCTCAAACACTCATCATTTTTATCGTATCTGGACTGCCAAAACATCCAAAAACACCCAAAAACGCATCAAAATACAAAATTTATCCCAAAAGTGTGTTTTATATGTTTTAGATGCAAAATGTTTAAAAATAAATGAAAAACGAACAAAGTTTGCACAATTGGCAGTTTCAGTCCCTCAAGTTTCAAAATTTGGCAAAACTAGTTCCTGAAAGTTTAAAATGAAAGAAAAGTCAACCTAAGGCAAAGAAAAGTCAAAAAATTGTCAAAATAAGTCCTTGGGTGAAAAAGTTTGAGAAAATTACACTTTTACCCCTCAAAATCCAAAATTGCAATAACAGGTCCCTGGAGTTTTAGTATTTGGCAGATTTGGTCCCTGGTGGGATAATTTTGAAAGAAAAAATCATTTTTATCCTTGGAAAATCAAAATGTATCAAAAATGGTCCTTGGGTAAAATGTTTGTGGGAATTACAATATTGGTCCCTCGAGTTTGGAAACTTGTCAATTTTAGTCCCCGGGAATTTGAAAAAAATGGAAAAATGCAATATTGATCCTTGGGATATTTTAACTTGGCAAAAGTGGTCCTTTAAACAAAGTTTAGAAAATGGCAGATTGGGTCCTTCATGTTTCAGATAATTACAATTTTGGTCCTTGTGTGAAAATTTCTACAAACCAAACGGACCTAGTTATTATTAATACCCACTCCAAATCCAACACAAACTAAAACCTGATCCAAGTCCACCTTATATCTCCAAGCCCACACCCAATTTCAGCCCAATCCACTCCACAAATAATAAAACACCCCGTCCATTTTTATCCCTTCCTTCATTGACCCGATCAACACCCAGTCACCCTCTTCCCCACTTGGCTGTTAGCAGTCTGCAAAACCCAAACCAATACTCAACCTCCCCTCCTTCAGCTCACCACTCATCAGTCTTTGTTCCCCCCTCCAAACACTACCCTCCAAGCTCAATTAATGCACCCACAAATCCCTCCAAGTTACCCATTAGCTGCCAAAATATCTTTTCCCGCCAAAGAAATTTAAAGGTCAAGATGAAGCAACACTCATCCAATGGTCAGAATTCAAGGTGGGATAGTCCAAGAAAACTTCAGGGACCCATATAAGTGAAGAAAGGAAGTAAAGTAGTGAGTTAGTTAGTTTTTAGTATTCTAGTTCAATTTTAGGGGTCGAATTTAGTTTAAATTATTGTAAACTCTCTAAATTAGCCTTGTAATCTTTCTTTCTGTACTGATGTTATCTTTTTAATACAAGAGGTTCAGTTGTGTTGCAATTTATTCAAAGTGAAATATTTTTATTTAACCTAAAAAATTTAATCCTGCTCAAGTAACTTTCATAAGCTTATACAAGCTCAATTCTGGTTTACTCAAGCTCAATGTAGTTTAGTATATGTGTTAGTGGTAATAGGGTGCAATATTAACTAATATAGCAAAAATTTCCAAGAAAGTCAAGCTCAGTCAACAAAAGTCAAGAATGTTGGTTCATGTTAGAAAGGGACAAATGGTGTTTGAATCATGGTTCTGAGATGTTGTTTAAGCCTATTTAAGATAGGCTTTTGGTTGTGAATCATCCCTATTTCAGTTAGGGTATACCTATTGTAAGTCTCATTTCACCTTTTTATTTCTTATTACTCATTCTCTGGTATCCATGGTTATTGTTGTTCTCAGTTGTTGAAAGCTGCTTATATATACTCATCTTAGGTTAGTGTAAGGTTTAGACTCAGTTTCATGGTGTATTGGTGTCATTAGTTTTATAAAATTTCATTTTCAGTCCCTTTAGGGGGTGTTTGGCTTAGACCATTTTACTGTGTTTAGGAATTTAATTGTTGTTGTTCTTGCTTGCATCTATTTAACTTAGGCTAATTTAGGTCTAGTAACCCTTCAAAATCAGGTTCCAAGTGGCAAAAGTCAAATTTTCCTTTCATTCTTCACCACAGTCCACTGTTGGGACTTTGTGGTTGCATAAACCATGAAACACTTGCATAATTTGTTACCATAGCTAATTTTAGTTTCATTTCCTCTCTTAAACATGTTTCCAGTAATTTAGACCCATCCCAAGTTCAATAAAGTCAAAACAAGTAGTTTTTAGCAAAAAGTCAAATGCATGTTCTTAGATTTTTCCAAATATTGTGGTAATTGTTGTGATTTATGTGAGTTGATTTAGAGGTTAAAACTTGTTCCTATTTGTACTCTATCAGCTCATCTTTGAGTTTGCAACTTCCTTTCATTTTTACAATTTTTGCTGTGGGCCCCATTCCACCCCTAAGTGAGTTGCAGGGCTGCTTTATGCCCTGTGCAGCTGCACATCAGTCTCACACCACCACCTTTGTGGTGGTTTTCTGGCCACCACAGTGGTCCATAGCCACCATTCCTTGGCCCTAACAACCCCCCTCCTACCCCTCTCCTAGGTTTGACCTCTGGTTTGACCTTGAACCCCCTGGGTCCCACTTATTAAGCCCATAATTTTGTCCCCATTTTCTGTCCATATAAGAATTCATAGTGCTTAATTGTGCCTTATTGCTTATTCTGTGGACCTCAAGTGAATTTTACAGCTTATTCTAGTTCTCATAGCTTATTTGTACCTGAATCAACCATTGTGGGTCCAACTTGAGGCCATTTTAACTTATTTTGCCTTTTGGTCAACTTTGGTCAACTGTCTCAACTCTTGGCTTTTTCTCAGCTTATTTTTAAGTTCCACATTACTTGTTTTTACAAAAGTTTGTAGTTTTTAGGTATTAAATAAGTTTGTAAAAGAAAAAATAAAAAAAAAAAGTCAATTTAAAATTAAGTGATAGTTTCTATTTAATGTAATTTAATTTTAATTTGCATTTTTAAATTTTTATTAAGTACTGGTCAATTTTATATTTTTATTAATTATCTCTTATATTAAAGTATTTATATTAATTTTCTCAGATTTTTATTTCATTATTTGGTGTTTATTATATTTAATATTAGTTTTATTAGAAATTAATTAATATTAAGTTTAAAATAGCATAATTAGTTTTTATTAAGCAAAACCTAGTTTTTATATTTTTTATTTTAGAAATTTTATTAGAATTTTTACTGTTCATTTAGTATTTTTCTTAATTTAAAATAGTTTAATTAGGTAATTAGTAATTAATTAATAGAAATTTCACAAAAAGACAAAAATACTTATTTTTATTTTTAAAACTTAATTTTTAGTTATTTTATAATTTTAGAAATTTTATTTTCACCTTTTTAGTATTTAAATAATATTGTATTGTATTTTAGTTATTTAAGTATTAATAATAAGTATTAAATAGTTTTTAATTAATATTAAATAAATAATTAGTGTAAAAATTAATTTTCTTTTTCTAAAAATTTTCTTTTACTTTTAAGTTTGTAAAAAAATCATTTTCACCCCCTGGGTGTTTTCAGATTTCCGTTTTTACTTTTTATTTCGTACGTTTACGTTTTATTTAAACGTGAACGTACGCGTTTTAAGTTTTAAACGTTTCTGGTTTTTCCTAGCTTTCAAGTTTTATTCATATAGCTTATTTAAGCTATTTCTTTGTAGATTCCTTAACTTAATCACTCACAAAACCCTTTTCATCCAAATTCACCCGATCACGAAACCGTTTTGTTTACCATCCACACCTCGTCGGGACATAACGACCCGGGGAAGCCACTATACTTCATCGGAGATTGATTCTAAGCAGTCTGACCTTGTTGACCATCACTTGGTCAATATAAGTTAGGTGGTTTAGGCTCAATCAAAGACCATGAACAAATTGGTACACCATGAACTACGTCTAGTCAGTTTTTATAGGGATTACGAAATATAAAGAGCATTCAATGCTAAGGATCTTTGACTTTTTGACCAAGCTGTTTAGTCAACTCTGCTGCTGGATAATTACACTCTGCTGCTAGTTATATAACTCTGCTGCTAGTGATATTGGGCTGCTACGGTTGTAAGTGTGAGGGTGGGATGTGTAACTTCTATCAATCACTTTAAAACCTAATTGATCTTCATTATTGGTTTTCTCACGTTTCAAATTGAAGTTATCACAAACCCTAACACTCAATAATTCTCAAAGTCAATTATTCCCAATTTCTCTAAACCCTAAGTCATGGAATGCACACGTACCTGGGCAGAGCAACACAATAGTGTGGCTGTTTTAGATGAAGAGTTGGTTCCTGAAGGGCTCACAGACATGGTTAAATTTTTGAATGCTACTTCTCTTAGGTACGCACTCACTGTGAATCCTACTATATATGTTTCCTACATCAAACAGTTTTGGCTTACTGCTAAAGTCAAATATATGAATGGGGAAAAATATGTCAGTGCTTTAGTAGATAGGCAAAAGGTTCGTATCACTGAATCATCTATAAGGGAATCTCTTCTCTTAAATGATGAAATAGAGACTACTTGTCTTGCTAATTCTGCTATTTTTGATGGTTTAAAAACTTTGGGGTATGAGGGCAAGCATAACAATTTAAAATTTTAAAAGGCTCTCCTCTGTCCTCAATACAATTTTTTGGTACACCTTCTCCTTCATTGTTTGAGTCCTAAAACTTCTGGGTGGCATGAGTTTAATGCTACTATTGCTTCTGCAATGGTATGCTTAAGCACAGGTCAACCATTTAATTTTTCAAATATGATTTTGGAGGGGATTGCTAAAAGTGTTAAAGAGTCTGGTTCTTATTTTCTTTATCCAAGATTTCTACAGCTCTTTATTGTTGACCAACTTACTGATTTTAGATCCCATGTTGGTTATTATGATGCTCCAAGATCGATTTCAAAAACTTTCACTTTCTTGGTTAAACATGGAAAAAGTTTTTCAGGCAGACATACAAATCTTACACCTTATATGGTGCAACTTGTGCAAAATCTTCAGGGTGAAGGATCAGGAAATCCCACTGATTCCCATCACACACCCAATTTTTCTGCATCTACTACACAACCCAAAATACACTATACCCGTAGGAAAACCAAAAAGAACACTGATCTACCTCAGGATAGTGTTAGTATGGCTGTACCAGATGAGGCTGTCCTAGTTGATGGAGGGGACATGTTGGTGAGGGCTGTCACTACTGCTTCTAGCTTAGCAGCAGAGCAGGATAGTGATAACATAAATAAGACCCAATCCAAGGCAACATCTAGAGAAAAGGATTCTACTGAATCTACTTCTCAGGATGGTAACCCTAGCCAAATGGAAAATATAGGGGGCTCAGATGATCAACCTCGGTTTGATGCTGAGTTTATGTCCCAAGATTCACCTCTCGGACCAGGTTACACAGGTCGAAGTGATGAGGACAGGCCAGTGACCAATGAATTGATGGAAAATCTTGTACATAATGACAATGTCCATGATTCACCTCTCGGACCAGGTAACACAGGTCGAAGTGATGAGACTAGTATGCAACTCATCAATGAATTGACGGTTACTTGTACCAATTTGGGGTTGAAGTGTACTACTTTGGAAGATAAGGTTCTTACTCTGTCTACAGTGGTTGCAAGTCAAGGCAAGATAATCACAACATTGAAGAAACAGATTAAGAAATTGAAGAAATGAAAAACTTCAACCTCATTGAAACGTCTAAAGAAGGTGGGCACTTCTCAAGTTATTAGTTCACCTGAACTTTCTACACATTTGGAAGAGGATGATGCTTCCAAACAGGGGAGGAATGAAGATGTAATGAGTTCAGGGGAGGCAAATTTGAAGAGGGTTGAAAGTGCTCAGGTTATGAATGAAGAAATGGCTTCAGGGGAGGTTCCAGTGATTAGAGACATGGATGTGGAAAGTCCTGAAGATGCTGAGAATTTTGTGGTTGCTGATCAATCAGGGAATGAGGTGGTAATGGAAAAAGTGATTGCTACTCAAGAAAAGGTGGTGGAAAAACTCAAGACTTTGGAGCCTGAGCAATTAGTGAAGGCAACAGGGGTAATGGGTGAAGCTTTAAAGACTTTGGGGAATTCAATGGTGAAAGAGCTTGAAAATGCTGCTATTGCTGACAAGACTAATGACTCTACTGCTGCTCATGATTCTGCTGCTAAGGATCCTATTGATTCTGCTGCTAGTGGAAAAGTAACTTCTGCTGATGCACAAGACTCTGTTGCTGGGTCTAGTGATAATGCTGCTGCTAAAGCAATGGTTTTGTTAAGTAAGAAGACTTCAGAAGTTCTATGTGAATCATCTTCAAAACATACACCACTACCAACACCATCACTACCACAACAACCTACAATAACAACCATATCATCTACACCAAGTTTACCTCTAAAAGGAGTTGTATTCAGAGAACCTGCTGCTCAACCAAAGAAGATAGTTTCATCATCTACTGACAAAGGAAAGGGCAAGCAAGTTGCAGAACCTCAATGGATGTATAGGGGGTTTGACTATTCTGTACTACCTTTTCATATGTGGCCTAAGGAACTACAACTTAAACATGACTCAGCTATTGCTTTGAAAGAACAAGAGATGATTGATCAAGAAGAACTACAGCTGCCTCAGAAAGAAAAGGAAAAGATTGAAAAGGAGACAGAAGATCTAAGGAGGTATGAGGAATGGGTGGATGAAAAGATAAGGATAGAAGCTGATATTGAACTCAACAAGATGATCAAGATTGAGGAAAATGAAAATCAAACTTTTGATGTGAAATCTTGGTTAAGTAAGTTCACAGCTAAGAAAAAGAAAGAAGATGTTACTGCTAGAAAGAATAAAAAGGTACTTAGAGGTCCAACTCCATTACAAAAGAGAAAAGAGTATGAAAGATATCTGAAGAATATGAAAGGATGGAAATTGGTGCAGTTAAAACCTAAGTCTGATCAAGAGGTTTATGACTTGTATCAAGTAGCTAAAAGACAAACAGATACTTTTTATCCTATGGGCTGTGCTGAAGACTTGGAATATATTGTTCAGATGAACAAGAAGTTGGTACCTGAAAAAGTGGCTGAAGTAGAGTATGTTCAAGAAGCTGATGTTGTTAAGCAGCTTGATGATGCAGCTAAGACTACTTCTTCTGTGCAAAGTGGTAAAAGAAAAGGTGTAGTTCATAAATCATTTGCAAAGAAGAAAAGGAAAACAGGGGAAGAAAGCAGTTCTAAGCTAGAAGGAGATGAGCTCAAGAATGATTGTGATCATATTCCTCCTGAGCATTTAAAAGAACAATTGAAGGTTTACACTATGGTTGGCAAGATGGAAGATCCTGAAGTAGTTGATGCCAAACCAATAGGAGTCAAATATCCTATTATCAAAGTAACTACAGGATATGATACTAACATTGGAGCATTTCATGATGTTGAGAGATCTGATGGTAAGACTCACAGGTTTCTTAGATTTCAACAGATGCTATACTACTTTGATAGAGAGGATGTTGATGACTTGTGGAAGTTATACAAGGCAAAGTTTGGAGCTAAGAAGTTTGATGGTAAAAAGTAGGAGATAGATCAAATTGATCATATCATAACTATGACTGATAATGTTCTGTGGAGAGCTCTAAAACTTATGTTTGAACCTTCATTGGATGATTCTGAATGGACAGAGATAGTAGAATACAAAGTAAGAAAATGGAGACTCTTTCAAGATTCTGGAGTTCATATGCTAGAAATTGGACCAATTACTTTGTATATGCTAGCTGAAAATGATTACCCAGTGGTAAGATACTGGAATATTGTCAATCAGATGATTAATGGTGATAGATCACTTAAGTTGCAGAAAGACTATGATTCTGATGATCAAGCATTCAATTTGCTGTCAAAGTATAAGAAGATATTTGATCAACTGAATTCTCAAGGTTTGAAGTGTTTGGAAGCATCCTCCTAGTGATTAACTGAGCTTAGAAGAAACTTACTTATTTAGAAATAAATAATAAGTTTAGGGGAGGATTGTTGGGTTATAAACTGTTGCTAAGTGAAACTGCTGCTATGAAAGAAACTGTTGCTAGTGGTAATGATTCTGCTGCTGATGTCAAAGTGCTGCTAAGGTTAAATGTTGCTAACAGAATCTACTGCTGAAGAGATAAGGATGTATACGGTTTAGATAAATATAGAATAGATTGAGTAAATATTATATATATCTAGAATATTCTTATCGTGTAGAGAAAGGTATTGTAAACCTAGTAGGATTCCTTAGTCTATAAAAGGAGGATCCTAGGGTTAGTTTACATATTCATTGTTTACGTATTGTTTACACTTCAAGGTTGTAAAACCCTAGCATTGTCGAGTGCTCGTATTAATAATATTGAAGTGTTGAAAGTGAATCATTATTCTTCTTAAGTTAAGCTTTTATATTCCGTGTATTAGCTTAAGTTTTTAATCAAGTTAACTTCTATACAAGATCGTTTAAGCTCAACTGGGATCAACAGGAATCAAACACCTTTTTGGTGGTGTAGTTAGGATTATGGTGTTCCCCCGTGGGTCCAGCATGGCAAGCCTTGAGAATGTCATTGGCTTCCTGACCATAAACACACCGTCGGATGACTTGATCCGCACAGATTTTGAAAAGGTAGGGGTCGTCCCAGAAGTAATGTTTCACATCTTTAAAGAACTTGTTCTTTTGTTGGGACGACATCCCTTTAACAACAAAGTTACCCGCATGGTAGTTTTCAAAATCGGAAAACCATGGGGTAATAGAATCTCCACGAAAGGCAACCGCATTAAGTGTCTCGAGAGGGAAGGTTTCATTAATTTCCTTCTTTTCAAAGACATCTTGATGGGGGTTTTCCAAACGGGAGAGATGATCAGCAGCTGGGTTCTCAGCTCCTTTTTTATCACGAATTATGATATCAAATTCTTGCTGGAGGAGAACCCAACGGAGTAGTCTCGGCTTTGCATCTTGTTTTGCAAAGAGGTACTTCAAAGGCGAGTGATCCGTATACCCTATGCTTTTGGTCAATATCAAATATGGCCGTAATTTTTTGAAGGCATACACCACTGCTAATAATTCTTTTTCAGTGGTGGTGTAATGACTTTGATCCTCGGTCATTGTCTTGCTTGCATAGTGTATCAGCTGAAAGTATTTTGATTTACGTTGCCCCAAGACTGCCCCTATTGCATAATCACAAGCATCACACATAAGTTCAAAGGACAAGTCCCAATCGGGGGCAATAAGAATCGGTACCTCAGTAAGATTTTTCTTCAAGGTTTCAAAAGCTTCTATGCACTCAGGTGAGAAGATAAAATGAGCATCCTTTTCGAGGAGATGGGTCATAGGCCGAGCGATTTTAGAAAAATCTTGAATAAACCTACGATAGAAACCGGCATGACCCAAAAAGCTCCTAATACCTTTGACGGTAGTGGGATGAGGTAATTTTGCAATGACATCAATTTTGGCTTTGTCAAACTCAATCCCATTCTTTAAAATTTTATGGCTGAGGACAATGCCCTCTTTGACCATAAAGTGACTCTTCTCCCAATTGAGACACAAGTTTGTGTCTTTACATCGTTTCAGCATATTTTCCAAGTGGGAGAGACAAGATTGGAACGAATCCACAATGACCAAAAAGTCATCCATGAATACCTCCATTGTTTTTCCGATCATGTCGGAAAATATTGACATCATGCACCTTTGGAACGTGACAGGGGCGTTGCATAAACCAAATGGCATGCGACGGTAAGCAAAGGTTCCGTAAGGGCATGTTAAGGTAGTTTTCTCTTGATCCTGTAGATCAATGGGGATTTGAAAGTATCCCGAGAAACCATCGAGGAAACAGTAGTACTCATTCCCCGCTAATCTCTCGAGCATTTGATCCATGAAGGGTAGAGGAAAATGGTATTTACGGGTGGCTTCATTGAGTTTTCTATAATCTATACATACACGCCACCCCATAACCAAACGAGTTGGAATCAACTCGTTTTCCCCATTGGTGACAACAGTTATGCCACCCTTCTTAGGAACACAATCAATGGGACTCACCCAACGACTATCAGAAATAGGGTAAATCAATCCAGCATCAAGAAGTTTTAGAACCTCTTGTTTCATTACTTCATGAATTTTTGGATTTACCCTCCTTTGATGTTGCACTGCGGGTTTGAAGTCATCCTCCATCAAGATTTTGTGTGTACAAAAGACCGGGTTAATACCCTTAATATCGGAGAGTTTCCAAGCAATTGCTTGCTTGTGTGACTTTAGAACCTTTATGAGCGCAGTTTTCTCCTCATCACTCAAATTTTTAGCGATTATGACGGGTAATTTATCATCACCCTCCAAGAATGCGTATTCAAGATGAGGAGGCAAGTCCTTGAGCTCAACCTGAGGAGAATCATCAGTTTTTTCAACATATTTGATGAGGATCAGGAATTTGATTTGTATGATTACACTACGAGATTATGATTGAGAATAACTTAAAAATACTATATTAACAATTACTGATGATCAGATAACCTAAAACGTGAGCTAAACCTAAAAACGCGCGTTTGAATTTAAAATAAACGCGAACGCGCAAAATAAAAAGTGAAACGGGAGCAAATAAAGTCCTACGAATATGAAAATTATATTTTTACAATCCTAATGATATAAGAAAATTTTTGGAAAATTAAGATTTTTTTTACAACTATTTAATTAATTACTAATTATTAATTACTTTTTAATTAACTAAATTTCACTAAATTATAATTAATTATGAAATTTAACTAGAAAAGTGAAAATTAAATTTAGAAAAATCTAAAATATTATAAAACTAACTTTAAAACAGAAAACCTATTTTTCCTACTTTTTAATTAATCATTATTAATTAAAACTAATTATTTAATCAATTTAAACTAAATTAAATTATAAAAAGTACTAAATGACAAAAGAAAATTCTGAAAAAATTACTAAAATTATTTTAATCTATAAGAAACCTAATAAAAATTTAAAATTAAGAATTGCTTATAAATAAGCAGAAAATAAGCCAAAAGGGCTTAAATAAAAGCTATCACTTTTCTTATTTTTGTCTTTTCTTGATTTTTCTTTTACAAACCTATTTTACAACTGATATTAGACAACTTTTGTGAAGGCACTTTTGCTAGAGCTTATTAATAAGCTGTTAGGAAAGCCAAAGTGAGGACAGGAAGTCCTAGTAAGCTTGTGGATTGGATTTTGTGAACCAAAAAGCTATGAATAAGCCACAAGCTGTTGAATAAGCTTTAAACAACTTAAGTGAACACAAATAAGCTTAGATGACTAAATAAGCACAGAGTAATAAGCCAGGAATCAAAATAAGTACTTATGCAATACATGAATTTCAAACAGGCCAAATGGGAACTTTTAGCCCTCTGTGGGGTCCACAAAGGTCAAAGGAAGTCCAAAGAGAAAGTTGACTCTCAAAGCTGACCTGGTCAGCTCTATAATAAGCCAATAAGCTGAGCTTATGGCTTAATATTAGACAATTGGTGGACCTTTGAACTTGGGTCCAAATCTGAGTGGGCTAGTTTGGGTTGTGCTGACAGGTCACAAACAAGGCCCCAATAAGCTATGCACAAATAAGCTAGAACCCAAGTTAAGATAAGAACTGGATACTTGAGCTGATGAGCCCTTCAAAAAGCCACAGGTCTAGTTGTGGTGTCCATTGAGTCAGACTCAGTGAGTCAAAGAAAAATGGCCAAGGGCTTGGTGCAGGGGAGGTTGCACCCCCTGCAGCCAAAAATAAGCTAATGCACACTCCACAGAAAAAATCACAAAAATAAAATAAGCATGAATCCTAGTAGTATAGCTGGAAGACTTTATCCTCAACAAATTTCAAGCCCTAACTCAGCCCACAAAAATCAGGAAAAATCTCCCAAAAGTGGATTTCTGCATTAATGAACAATTTTTGACTTTCTAGTTTTTTGTAAACTTTGACTTTGCGCAGATTCTAACCTTCCTAGATCACTGATTATGGTGTTTTAGTCTAGAATGAGACTAAATGAAGCAATCTCAACAAGTTTTTAGGCTACAATGATGATTATATTAACTACAAATCTCAACAGTGTGCACAGATTCAAGATTTAAGCTAACTTTTGACTTTTACTAATGAACTACTGTTTTTATGACCTAAGTGATCTAGTAATACCTAATGAAGCATGTCTCAACCAATAGTAACAGCAAAAACCAACAGGAACACATCTAACAATCTTAAACCAAACACCCCTTTAACTACCTGTTTTGTAATTATTATGAAGCAAATCTCAGTATTAACCTATTAGTTCAGTAGATTAACATATTTTATGATGTATTAGTCCAAATGAATCACAGGTATTTCAATCTTAACACCAAATGAGCAGAATCACTATTATACAATAAATAGACAGGTGAGGTAACAATCTAAGTAACCAAAGATTTTGACTAACAAGCATGCAATTTTAACCCCACAATCTCACACAGGAACAATAAATAAGCACAAGAACTACATATAAGCAGTAATGAGCACATCTTCAGTGAAAAGCAAAAATGAAATTTATGCTTACAAAGTGCATCCAAGCAATAAACTGAGAACCATGGACCAAATAACCCTCCTATAGCTTCCCAAGAAGCTCTAAACCAGGGCCATCCAACATTTACCCTGCTTCATGCTTTATTTACCAAACACACTGATTTTTGAATTTTAACTCTATTTTTTTTTTTTGTATTTTTGACTATTTTTGAGATTGTTGAACTAAAACCTGCTTAAGACCTTCCTGAGCTTATAAAAGCTTGTAAATGACCTTAAGTGAGCTGATGGAACAGTGAAACAACCATTTTAGTAGCTATGAAACTATAATGAGAAATTAAGTCAATTGAGCAAATTTGAATTTAAATAGGAAACTTGAGATTTATATTAAATAACTTTGAAAGTACACTAATACAACTGAGAATACAATTTGAAAGCTAAAATTATCACTTGGAAAACTAAAGTAAGCTATTTCGACAACTAAATTATACTAAAACTGAAAATTAACTAACTGCTCCTCTTCACAGCATCACTTTCTTTATATGGGGGAGAATTAGGGTTCCCTAAGCTCATTGAAGCTTTCCCACTTTAATCCTTAGCCATTGGATCACTCCACTCAATCTTGGCCGTTTAATTACTTTTGGCGCCAAAACCAGTTTTGGCTCCTAGCCTCTGATTACTTGTGCCAGAGATGCAATTCTTGGACTGGGGTGTTTGGTTGGTTGTAGGGGTAATGATGGAGGAGGTTTGAGTAGGAAGGTGATGATGGAGGTGGTAGTATTTTGCAGGGGGTCACAGGGTGAAGTGAGGTGGATGAAGGGATGGTCAAAGCTGGGTGTTTGACCGTTTATTATTAGTTGTAAAAATGGGGGTGGGCTGAGAGGGTATGGGCTTGGAAGGTACTTGGGCTTGGGATGTAGGTTAGTGGATTGGGTGGGATTTGGATTTTTGGGATAATAAGAATAACTTGGTCCGTTTGGTATGTTAGAATTATTAAGGCTTAGGGACCAAAGTGTAAATTCTGAATATTGGAGGGCTGAAGTTGCACATCTTCCAAAAGTTATTCCAAGGGTCTTTCTAGCCAATGATGAATAGTACAAGGAACTTAATTGATTTTTCCACTTTTGAAATTCCCAAGGACCATTTTTGTTAATTTTGAAACTTCAGGGACCAATCTTGCAAATTTTTGAAACATTTCACCCAAAGACAATTTTTGATCATTTTTTACTTTTAAATGCCTTGGGTTGACTTTCCATTCAAAACAAATGCTCAGGGACTAGTTTTGATGATTTTTGAAAGTTGAGGGACTGAAACTGCCAATTATGCAAACTTTGTTCATTTTTCATTTGTTTTTAATAATTTTGCATCTGAAACATATGAAACACAATCTTTGGGATATTTTCAGTATTTTGATGCATTTCTGAGTGTTTTTGGATGTTTTGGCAGTTCAGATACGATAAAAATGATGAGTATTTACACACTCATCAGAGGCTCATGTACTATTGGTTCGATTTCCACTTTATTCTTTTCGAGCAGCCTTCATTTGACTTGGAGGATTTTTAGATGTTGAGTTCAGATCAGGTCGATTGATGGTGTTCGTGTTGTGTTCGATTTGACTCAAAAAGAGTGTTTTGGAGGTTTCACGTTGGTCACAGTCTCAAGTTTCGCATTTGTTTCTACTTTCGATCATCCATTAATTTGTTTGAAGGTAAACCTTGAGCCTTAAGATTTCATTTTTAACTGATATTCGGTATTCGCATTTCAAACCTTCACATGCATGCTAAGAAAACTAAAACTGAACATGTAAATAAAATAAACCATGCATGCTATCATTGACTACTTATATAAAAGGGAATATAGTACGTTATAGCATGATGTCGAGACCTGCTCTCCACACTATCTAATCGACCTTCCAATACAGTCTAAAGATCTTTGAAAACTAACATATAATATTGAGAGTATGCACTAAATATTGATTATAGATTGATATTAGAACCTGATAAGATGGAACGAAAGAGATGAAAACTCAATATTCGTATATATACAAGACGTGGATAAGATCATGCATGTGGAGAGAAATATAAATGTATATTAACTAATCAAAATACGGGCTTTTTGTATGAGGTTACGTGTGGTTGTTTGAATATACATATGGTTATGAAAAGTCGACCATGCTCATTTGCCCTTGGCGCGTGTGTTGTGTTTTGGTGTCAACCGATTAGGCGTTGAATACATATAAAACTTGTCATCTTATACGAGAGTAAAATAGAACATAATATTAAATGGATTGAAGGAAGTGTTATATATATTAGGAAACTGGGAAACTAGAATAGTTAGGGTCTTGTATCTCAACAAATAAACATGCATATACTAGTAATCGGGGTAAGTTTTGGAGTTCATATACTCGAGTGACTATGAGGTTCGATAATATCCTTTTAAGCAAGGGTACATACTTGTGTTCGAGAATTTTTCGAGAGTGGTAATTGTTTATAAATCAATCTATTTTGTTTTCCTAAATTCAATATATAAATATTCGAGAAACCTTTTGAAAACCTATGTTCTTACTAAATATGATCAAGACCTAAACATGTTGATATAAGATATGACTAAATATGTGATACTATGTAATATACTTTGGCTTGTTAAATATGTTGGTGTAT
The DNA here is from genome assembly GCA_030686995.1 of Artemisia argyi. Taxonomy (NCBI): domain Eukaryota; kingdom Viridiplantae; phylum Streptophyta; class Magnoliopsida; order Asterales; family Asteraceae; genus Artemisia; species Artemisia argyi. Next base: position 89,299,673 of record CM060681.1, on the reverse strand, counting down.
GTTGAGATGTGTCGTGTATAAATATGAGTCGTGTGGGTAATGTTTAAATCGTATTTTGGAGTCGTCGCTGTATAATTTGATGTCGTGTATACATACAAATAAATTATGAACTATGGGGTCTATAATTATCCTTTAATATAAAATTATAGTATAAACCTAATTTATCTTACATTTTAAATTTTGATAATTTATATTTATGACCCTAAATCTTACTAAATTGACAAGATTAACCATAACCCATTATATTGGTCATTTTAACCCTTAAATATTATTAATTGTCAATTATAACCTTAAATTATGAAACTTGTTAATTTGGGAAGTTACTAATTCGGGAAACTTACTAGATATGGAAACTTACTAATTCGGGAAACCTGCTAAAAATAGAAAGTTACTTAAAATTACTAAATTACTATAAATGGAAGCTTACTATTTTTGGAAAGTTACTATTTTTGAAAATCTGCTATAAATGGGAAGTTACTAAAAATGAAAATCCGACGAAAATGAGTAAAGTGATTTAAAACTAGTTATTAATATTACCCGATCATTAATTCGTGTAGAGTCGCTAAAGAAGGAGTGACTTCCTATTCTTATGCTATGTTTCGTTGGCGGTTTAAGGTACAGATATTCTGCTTTTTTAGTAAAGGCCTTCTTTATCTCATGACTCTTTACTTTTTATGTATGATTCTATCCCTTTTAAGTCATTGCTATGCTTCCCTTTGTCTGATTCGTATTTGATTGATCTAGTTTTGTTATGATTTACTTGATTTGTTGTATGCTATAGTTCTTATTCCTATAGCATTCCTTTGCCCTATTTGTTGCCCATTATTTGATTAATTTGTAGCCAGTCATGGGGAGTCCATGGCCTTGCCACTGATGCACCAGTGGTATTGACACTTTCTGTGGAGGTGGGTTTTAGTCCACAGTGTTCCCTTTAAGCTAGCTATTCAGGCATGTATTTATTATTGTATATGTTTACTTAGCCTAGAGCTTTGTGCATATATATCTGTTTTGCAGGGAGCATATGGATGCATCCTAGGTACTTAGTTTGGTGATTGGTTTAGTGTGTGTGCAATACACCCCTTTCACATAGTACATTGGAGGTGTACAACTCCTATGTGCGCATTAGTATTTGTTGGGCATTTCTGTTAGTTCCACTTTTATATGATCCTTACTATCTTGTCTTCTCTATTGTGATTAACTTATGTTTGTTTTTTTTTTTTTCTTTTCAATTGCTCACACTTATGATCCATTTCATTTTCATTTGATTCGTTTGATATTCCATATTCGTATTTCCTTTGATTATATTCTGTTAGTCCTACTATATGTTCCATATTCCTTGACCTTTGTCTCAGCAGGTTTGCTTGGACTCATTTTGCACTCGCTTTTGTTTTCCTTTATTTATTAGTTTTCATTTGTCTATATCTGTTCACTGGGCTTTTTAAGCTCAACCGCATTTCTTTTCTTGCGGGAGGTCTTAGAAGAAAGTTGGGTTGGGTGAAGAGTGCTTAGGAGCTCTTAGTGGACTACACAGTTGTTAGCTTCCTAGGGATTAGATTTGGGCATAGAGTTTTCTTTGTTATTAGTTTGTATTTAGCTTGGAAGTTGTAATATTTAAAGTTATCACCTTATCATGTATCCAGATTTGCTTTTGACCCTTGTATTAGTAATGTATTTCCGTTTACTTGTGTTCTGATGTGACCCAAAATGTTACACTTTAGCCCTTTTCGGGTTGGGGTGTTACATAATCAATATGATCAATTATGTATGTGAGCTTTTGGACTAGTTTTCAAATCTTAGTTTCATGAATGGAGCTTTGGTTGATCTTTATGTGAATACGTTTTCCTTTTAAAATCTTAAAACGTTTTGTATCAAATTATCTATCAAGTTAAACTCAATATGAGAAGTGTGAATAATAATCAATTAGACCATATCATATAATTATACACACAATCACAATATTAACTTTCAACTATAACACAATTAATCATCATGACAATATAAGCAACTATCAACACATATTTGCAAGCATAGATATAAAGCAATAAATGCAAGAATAAATGTAAAGAGATAAGAGAAAGAAAATGCAAACCGGACACGATGATTTATAGTGGTTTGGCTACAAGAACGCCTTCCTTGCCCTACTCCACTCCCGGAGTCACCTACTCGAGAGTTCACAACACTACTCAACAAGCTCCCTTTTGGCGGAGAAAACCGTACACACCTTTGCTTACACCGTTTAACGACACCAAGCAAAATGTCGAGTCCTAATGCTAGCTAGGACCAAACTCATGACACAACTTCGATCACTGCACAACTTCTACATGACTTCACGACATCTTCATGACTTCACGACTTCATGACTTCTTTACTACTTCACAACTTCTTCTATACTCCACTACTTATTCGCACACCTACTTCTACATGACTTCTCCACACTACTACTTCTTCCCACTACTTCTTACTCACTCATTGACTCACAACTAAGTAAGATCATCATGATCTACTTATTACATATACATACATAACTCACAACTTCACATCAACACTAACTAGACTCTAATACATCTTTGGCTTTATGATAGGGAGGATTCTTCTCTTGCACTTTGAGTGGTGAATGATTGGATCACTTGAAACAAAGGCTTATAATCTTATGATCAAAGGACTTAAAAAGATGTTTTGAAAGGATTGGGACTGAAAATTTCCGTGCAAAAGATGCAGAAAAATTATAGAAATGAACCAGTATTTATAGGCAAAGTTTCTGACAACTGGAGCATGCCAGCCCCCTTAATTGTATGGCCGACCCCCTTAAAGTTAAGGGGGCTGCCCAGACAGAAATGGCTGTTTTCTTCTCTTTTTCATGAGAAGGTTTATCTAGTGAAATTTTAACTGTTTTTGGCTAAAAATTTGCATTCATATATTTATTATGAATTAAACATTTTCCTTTATATACCAAAAGTGTTTTTCAAAATATATAATATGTTTATAACATTTTATAAAATTTTTAGTGTCTAAATAAAATCTCTTTGATCATAAAATGTATTAGACATTTGTTTGTACATACCTTAAGTGATTGTTGAAGCATACTCGAGATGTTGAGATGTCGAGGCTTGTTGACGTATGAATGCATAGATGCACTGTGATCACAAGTAACTTAAACCTTTACATTATATGTTGTAGCTTACATCTTTGTCATCATCAAAACATGAAGAGGATTTTTAGATTAAATATCGTAATATTCATGCCAACAATCTCCCCCTTTTTGATGATGACAAACTATGTAAACTATAACTCATAGTAGAATGTATAAGTTACTTGTTTACACTTCTTCTCCCCCTTTTGTCGAATCAAAAAGGTGGACTCCTAGACGAGACTTCAACTAAACTTCAATTCTTGAAATAAAGAGGCGAGCTTGCATCATCGTAAGTGAAGCCTTGATCATATCAACCTCTAAAATATGACTCTAGCGAATCCATGGATCAAATAAATTGCAAACTTATAACCTGCATCAAGGGTTAGTTTCCTGCAACAAATATATATATATATATATATATATATATATATATATATATATATATATATATATATATATATATATATATATATATATATATAGTTGAAAAAGAACGCACATATACATAATGATGATGATAGATATATGCATGACAATTATTGGGGAACAAGATATGGATGTCTAAGGTATATGGACTAAAAAATATGACACATGCAATTATTATTTTAAAAAATAACAACCTAAATTCAAAAAAAAAAAAAAATAGATGACCAACGCTTAAGACATGACAATGATTAGGACCTAATGAAAAGATTCGACCGAAAGATGCCAAAAAAATATATACTCTAAAAGAGTTAAAGAAAAATGAGGATGAGAATGATACGTTCTTTTAAAAAACGTAGAAAAATGAGGAGGGATGAGCGTGAATGTAAAGGGAAGTTGATGACAAACGATTGACAATTATGGTTTAGATTAATATATCGTTTGACAAAGGTGGATGATAGGGAATCATGGGATTTTTAGGTGTTTTGTTGGTTGACAACCGAAGGTGGATATGTGAAATGAGGTGGTGATGACTCGAAAACACTTGAAACTTGGATTTCTTCATTGTGTTCTTCACTTGCTAGAAACTGGAAATGATGCATTTCGTAATGAAATTCACTTGGATGAGGTGGTGATAACTCGACAACACTGTTGGGATATGAATATCAAAGTACTTCTGAATAGGGCTGAGCACCGCAGGTTCAAAACCGAACTGGACCGACGAAACCGACCGAACCGACAAAAACTGAACCGGACCGACGGCCCGTCGGTTCGGTTTCGGTTTCGGTTTTTCATGAATTTCGGTTTCGGGTCGGTTCGGTTCGGCACAAAACCGACAAAAACATGCCAAAATACACATGGACCGACAAACCCGAACCGAACTGACGAAAACCGAACCGAACCGATGGCCCGTCGGTTCGGTTTCGGTTCCGGTTTTTCATGAATTTTGGTTTTCGGTTTTTTCTGTTCGGGTCGGTTCCGACCCAATGCTCAGCCCTACTTCTGAAGCTCAAAGTACTGCTTGTGTATTATGGTCAAAGTACTGCTCGTGCATGAAGAAAGTCAAAGTACTTCTATTGATAAAGGACTGTTATGCAAATTAGTTAAGGGACTATTATGTAAAGTTATTAGAATATTCTAGAATTAGTTAAGATTATAATTAGTTTACTTGTCGTTCAAGTATTGTAAACCGACTTAAGGTTTTCCTTATGCTTATAAAAGGAGCCATAGGGTGGTATTAGACATACGAATACTTTAGAATACGATATTGAGAATTAAAGAGTTATTAGGGTTGTTAGTAAATCTGTATAGAAAGTAGGTTCAAAGTTTGGTTTTAAATATAATCATTGAAGTTCTTCTTAGCTTTGTTGAAGTAGATTCCGCATACTTAATAAAGTTATATCAGTGTTTCATTATTAATAGTTTTGGAGTTATTCAAGATTGTTAAACCTTTACAAGCTACATAGTTAGTTTGGTCAGAGTACATCGATCCAACAAGTGGTATCAGAGCTTGTGTGGAAACTCTGATTAAGAAGAAACCCTTAAAAACCGATTTTACTTCAAACCCTAAAAGATGTCGATTGAAGTTGCACCAGTTCCATCCATCACCTCAATCAGAATCCCTATTGTCAAGAAGGGAGAGTATGATCTATGAAGCATGAAGATGAGGCAGTACATTGCTATCACAGACCATGCTCTATGGGATATGATTGTCAATGGTAATGTTGTTATTGAAGAACCTGTAGCAGTTGAAGGACAACCTATACCACCTAAGCCAACCCCACCAGCAGTTACAAAAAGAAATCAAGATAAGGCTCTCAACATACTGCTGTCAGCTATTCTTGATGGTCACCTACTAAAGTTTCATGATGCTAAGGATGCAAAACAACTATGGGATGCTATTAAGATAAGATTTGGAGGTAATGATGCTTCCAAAAAGATGCATAGAAACCTATTGAAGCAACAGTTTGAAACATTCACTGTTGGTGAAAGAGAAGGTCTTAACTCTGCCTATGACAGATACCAAAATTTGCTCAGTATGCTAGAGTTATATAGAGCAGAGGTATCAGTTGAAGATACAAACTTGAAGTTCTTAAGAAGTTTGCCATTTGCATGGAATGTGGTTGCAACTATGATTAGAGGACAACCTGGTTTGGATTATATGGACTTTGATGATCTCTAAAACAATTTAAAGGTGTATGAGCATGAGATGAAGAGCAACATAGGTTCAAGTTCTCATCATAAATCTCATAACATTGCTTTTGTGTCTTCTGAAAATTGCTGCTTACCCTGTCCAAAGTACTGTTGAAGATAAACAACACACTTGCACAACCATGACTACTACCACTTCATCACCATCAAATAACACCAACTCTGATGATGTTATATGTTCTTTCTTTGCTCAACAAGCCACTTTACCTGTTACATATCAAGAAGATGTGTTGCAAATTGATGATGATGCTCTAGAATAAATTGACATAAGATGGCAGGTTGCCATGATCACTGCAAGGATCAAGAAGTTCATGAAAAAAACAGGATGAGGTATTGATTTTAAAGCCAAACAGGGTATAGCATTTGATAAATCTAAGATTGATTGCTTTAATTGTCAAAAGACTGGTCACTTTGCAAGGGAATGCAAGTTTGCAAAATATCAGGTAAATAGAATGATTGAAAAACCCAAGGTTGAAAGAAAGGAAGTTCCTATTGCTGAACCAAAATTACAAGCTTTGGTGGCTCAAGAAAATCTATCAGAGGTTGACTGGAGTAATGAATTTGATGATGAACTAGTAACCTACTCTATGGTTGCATTGGAAGAGTTTAATTGGAGCACAACTTTTGATGAGGAACCATGATTTGTTGCTTTGGAATCAAGAGATGGTCTAGGAAGCTTTGATTGGAGCATGGAAAGTGAAGAAGAACCTGTTCAGTTTGCTATGGTAGCTACTTCACCAAGTTCATCCACTATCTCTGAGGTATGCTCTAAATGTAGTAATTTTTATCAAAAGTTGCTTAAAGAATATGAGACTGAAAGAGATAATTATAGAAGGGCTAGGTCTGAAGTAGCTAGTTATCAATTGACTTTAGAGTCAATGGAAGCCAAAATAATCACTCATGAAAAAAATGAAATGGCTTGGGCAGAAAAATATGAGCAACAAGACTATCAATTAAAGCTGTGTGAATGGAAGTTAGGATGTAAGGTTTTTGAACTTGAAAAGATCACTAAAGAAAGGGATAAGTTGTTAGCAAAATTTGCTAGTTGGAAAGAATCAGGTCTGTCACATATTAGCTTTGTAGAGAAACAAAGAACAGCAAACATTAAAACTGGCCTAGGTTATGATGTTGAGTATAGTAGTTCAGAAGAGAACCCAACTAGTGATAAGGAACAAATAAATTCAGAGGAGATTTCAACTAGTGATGAAGAATTCATTAGCTTAGAAGAAAACACATCTAGTGATGAGGAATCAATTAGTCAAACACCTCCTGAATTTAAGAAAGAAAAAGGATACAATGAAGTTCCACCACCCACTGGTAGCTTTCAACCACCTAGGACAGATGTTTCTTGTTTTGGAGTAGCCAATTTGGAGTTTAGGAAGAAGCTTACAGGTCAATCTAATTCAAGTCCATCTGGTTCTAAATCCTTTAAGAGAGACAGTTGAGAAACCTATGGATGATAACAAGTGTTTTCCAAACAAGCAGTACTTCCAAAAACTTCTCAAAGTACTGCTGGACAACCAGCAGTATCTTCAAGAAAAACTTTTCAAAATACTGCTACCTTTAGAAAACCCTTTCATAATTCACCAAAACGTCAAGCTAGTTTTGGTCATAGAACTAATGGAAGAGGATTTGGGGATCAAAAGTTATGTTTTGTTTGCTATAGTCCTAATCATTTGATTAAGGACTGTGACTTTCACTCAGAATATTTAAGTAAATTCCCAAAGTCCACTAACCACAAGCCAAGGGAGAATAAACCAGTTTGGAATCATTCACATTGGGTTAACCATAGTAATTTCTCAAAAGACTATAGGTACCCTCACCAGAGAAGACCTTTTTCCAAACCATCAGTACCTTCTCAAAGTACTGCTAAGTATTCACCCAATCAAGGTACTGCTAGCACTGTTTCTAATGTAAGACCAAGGAGATTCAATTCCTATAAACCTAGAAGGCCTTACACCTCAAGAAGAGTACCTAGATCAAAGAACCCACCACAAACTGTTAAAACTAAATGGGTTAAGAAAGAAAGTTCTGATAGGGGATAAAAAGTACTTTCAGCAAGTAAGGGAGAAAAAGGTAGTGTTGATGAAAATCCAACATAGGTTTTTGAGATCAAAGACACTAATTCTTGATAATGTTTTCAAAAATTGTCGTGATTACATACTCAAAGAATTTGAGTATGTCACTCCACAAGGGGAACACAAGTCAGTAATGACTTGGGTTCCTTATAGAAACTAACCCTTTTCATCTTTATGATGGGCAACCCAGAAGAGGAGCTTAAGGATCATATTATCATTGATAGTGGTTGCTCTGGCAGCATGACAGGAGACAAGGAGCTTTTGTCAGATTTTAAGGCATATTTTGGAGGAAGAGTTGCTTTTGGGAATGATCCTAATAGAGGGAGAATTACTGGCAAAGGAACCATCAAGACTGGATGTATTGATTTTTAGAATGTTCGTTATGTGAAGGAGCTTAAATTCAATCTTTTGTTAGTATCTCAGATCTGTGACAAGAAATATCCTGTGTTATTCCTTGACACAGAATGTCTTATACTCTTTGTTTGAGGGGAGGCAACATAGTTTAGTCCAAAAGGATGGAAAGTACTATTGGGCAAAGTACTGCTTAGTATTGGTTTGAAAGTGCTGCCTAGTACTTGGTGGAAAGTACTGTTTTGTCAGGGTACTGTTCCAACGGTCGAAAATAATGGATAACTAATTTACAGAAGAGATAAATGCAAAAAATAACGGTAAAAGCATTTATTAGGCCGCAATTTTTTAAATATTATCCATTTATGTGATTATCTCTTCCATATACTTTTACTCTCATCGTTATTCCTTTCCAATTATTCAAACTTCAAACAAATTCATCACCGATCAACATACTCTTCCAAAACTAATCAATGGCTAATCGTCCAACTGTCAACAAGCACAACATGATCGCTAATTTGGACAAGACACAGTTGAATGTTGATTTTCATGGTATCATTGATTTCCTCACTGGGTCTTCGATTAACTATGCACTTTTGGTCAATCCTGACATCATTGGGCCATGGATTCAAGAATTCTGGGCTACTGCTACATCTGGTTTGGAAGAAGATGAAGCTTTTATTCAAGCTATGATTGCTGGAAGGCAAATTCGTATCACTGAGGCTACAATCAGAGAGGACTTATTGTTTAATGATGAAGAAGATACTGTTCTTTTTTATAGACAAGTACTTTGGGATACACTTAGAGACATAGGGTATGAAGGTGCTCTTACTAAACTTACTTTTCAGAAACCTTTGTTTAGCCCTCATTGGAAGTACCTTATTCATGTTTTACTTCACTACTTGAGTCCTAAAAGTACTGCTTAGGATCAGTTTGGTCAATCCATAGCTTCAGCATTAGTGGGCTTAGCTACCAATCAACCTTTTAATTTTTCAAATATGATTATTGATGGTATGCTTACTCAGATCAATAATGGTTCACCATTTTTGATGTACCCTAGATTTGTTCAAATATTCTTGAACAAACAGCTTGAGGATATTCCTAAACCTCAACATTTTTTACCTGTTGTTGTACTTCCTGCAAAGGTGTTTACTTTCATGGCTCACAAGAGTGTTAAGTTTTCAGGGCGCGATACACCTTTGACTGATCATATCTTGGAAGTAGCACAAGCTGTTAGAGATGAAGCTGATGCAGCTAGTGATAATGAACCTTCTAATTCAGCACATAATCCAACACCACCTCATGAATCACCTCAACATACTACTTCAAGTGAAAGAACTACTTCTTTGCTAGTTCCTGCTTCAAAGGAAAGATCTGTTTCTTTGCAAGGTTCTGTTTCCAGAGAAAGTACTTCTCAACATACTGCTTCCCAACAAGGTGCTGGTCATACTGATTCTGAACAAGGTGTGAATCCACCACAATCTCCCAATGATTATACTTCCACGGATGGGTTTCAAACATCTGGAGGAGATGAGGGAGAGATGGATACTTATGCTTTGACAAGAGAGTTTAGAAGGCTGAAGAAGGTGGTTGACACTCAAGCTGATTAGATAAAGAGGTTGCAAGATAAGTTTAGAAGATTGAAGAGGTTTGTTTGGCCGCTAGTTAAGCATCATAGTTTGTGGATAAAGCAACAAAGAAAGAGTGGTCAGAAATCTAAGAAGGCATCTAAGTCTAGGAAAAAGAAGCTTAGAAAGCAATCTTCATTCACATTGGGGAGGAATTTGGATGAGAATCTGAATGAAGATGCTAAATCTCATGAAGAAAAAGATCAGATGATGCATTATGAAGATACATCACTCTTTGAAGACATTGCTCATCAAGGTACTGCTGAAGGAAAAAGTGATGAGAATGTTGTTGTGGAAGAAGAGAATGTGATTGCTGGTGTTCTAGGTGAGGATATTCAAAGTACTGGCGATCAAAATATTGCCCAAAGTACTGGTGTTCAAAGTACTTTGGATCAAGGTATTGCTACTTTGAATTTTGATGAAATTGGCCCTTCAACAAGAACTTTGGATGAAGAAGCTGGTCCTTCCAATCCAATTCAGCAAGAAGAAATTAAGGAACTTACTGCTAGTGATGATGAGACTATTGCTCAGATTATGCTCAACATTTCAAGACCAAGAGGTATTAATATTCCTGGTATTGAACAATTTCAAGTCTCACAATCTTCTTCTCAATCTAGTTAGATCCTAAAGATAAAGGAAAAGGGATTATGAAAGTGTCAAAGAAGAAGAAGAAGAAGAAGTTCACTTTAGCACAGTTAAGAGCTTTTGAGATAGCTAAAAATGAAGAAGCTGCTAGAAAGTATCAAGCTGATTTGGATGCTGAATATGAAAGAGAATCAAAGAAACCAGTTGTGCAAACAAGAAGGCCACCATCCATTGCTCAAGAAATAAATTCCATGATAAGTTTCTTGAAGGGTAGAGGATATAAAGGTTTACATAGGTTAAGATATCCAGATGTGAAAGCTTTATATGATACTGTTCAAGAGTCCATTCAAAGAGAACTGGATAGTTTTGTTCCTATGGATTCTGAAAAGGAAAAGAAGTTGGAGGAAGTAATGAAAGAACAAGCTGATAAAAGAAGGTCAAAGAGAAAGAGGACAACTCATGATGATCAATTATCAAAGAAGCTCAAATTGTTAAGAACTGACACAGTTGATGAATTGGGAAACTACTTAAGAGTTGTTGATTTTGAAAATCCAAAGAAGTCATAAGATGAGAAAAAGTCCATGATCTCTACATTTTCTGTTGTAGAATCATCTGAAGGAGATTATCTCATATTTCATAGAGAAGATGAAAGTTTCAAAGTATTCAACCTATTGTGGGATATACTGCATATGATAGACAGAGAAGATCTATATCATTTGTATCAACATGTGCAAGTTTATTTTGAGAATACTATGCCAACAGGAGTGGGATTGATCTTACTGGGTGATCTTACAACCATATGGGAAACAAATGAAACAAGTAATGATGCTCTCTAAAATAATCAAGAGAATTGGGAGATTACAAGATGGAGATTTTTTAAATCATCTGGAGTGCATTCAATGGAGCTAGAAGATGGGACCATGATTCACATGCTAGCAGAAAGGAGATATATTCTTACAAGAGATCTCATGATCAGAATGCTAGATCATGGTATGGAAGTTGAAGCTGAGAATGAAGTAGCACTTATGGTGATTGAATTGTTTATTAAATGGACTACTTTAGATGACGATGCATGATTACTAGTATGGTTTTTATTGTATAAATCTTTTTGAATAATAAGTACTTTATTCAAAGTACTGCTAGAGAAACAATACTTTTTCAAAGTACTGCTTGCTGTATAAAATCAGTAAAGTCTTTTGATTAAAACTTTTTGAAGCACAAGATGATATTAACAAAATGTTTTGAGAGGAACACATGGTGTTAGTACTTGTACTACATAACAAATGGTAATCAACTCACCATGTTTAACAAACAAGAAAGAGTTTGACTCATCATGAGGGTACGGCTCTGATGTGATTATCAAATCCGTTTTTAGTTGACAATTTACTAAAAATTGTATGGTTTTTGTTGGGAATTATACTAACAGTTACCACGGCTAGTGAAGATGTTACAACTGCTGAAGAATGTACTTGCAGTGGAAACTCATTACCACTGCAAGAACATATATTACCACTGCTAAGTTGATAACTGTTAGAGAAACGCGTAGAGATAAATATAGAATAGATCTTGTGTATATCTTATTCTATTAGCATTATACTTATCTTGTAGAAGAGGACTCCTTGGTGTATAAAAGGAGATCCTAGGTTAAAGGTTAGATATAACTTTCATATACGTTTTTCTTAAAGCTTCAAGGTGTAACCCTAGTGATATCATAGATCACTCGTATTATTATCATTAATAATATTGGAGCTATTTGTTTGTTACATACATTGTTCTCACATACATATAACTGTTTCATTCACAATCAATCTTCTAAGTATCATTAAGTAGATTCCGCATACTTAGTGGTATTACTCAAAGTATCATATTAACACAAGTTCAAGGTGTTCACGATCCAACAAGTGGTATCAGAGCAAGGCTTTGATATTTTAATTTAGAAGACCCTAAAGTTCACTCAGAAGAATGGAGACAGAAACAAGTCAATCAAACATTGTTGCAAAGCTTCCAAAGCTTAAATTAAATGAATTTGAGATGTGGAGGCTTATGATAGAACAATTCTTTATGGTTCAAGACTACACATTATGGGAGATCATTATGTGTGGAAATTCCTTCAAACCTGGTACAACTGTAGAGCAGGTTGGTGACCAAACAGTAACAAAAGTTAACACTGGTCCTGTCACCAATGATGAAAGAAGTCAACTGAAGAATGATTTGAAGGCTAGAGGTTTGCTGTTGATGGCTCTACCCAGAGAACAAGTTCTAGCTTTCAGCAAATACAAGTCTGCAAAGACTCTTTTTGATGAGATCTGTGAAGTGTTTGGTGGTAATGATTCCACCAAGAAGACTCAAAAGACTTTACTGAAGCAGACTTATGAAAACTTTGGTTCAACAAGTAATGAATCTCTTGATAGCATCTTCACAAGGCTACAAAAGATTGTTACTCAACTCACTGCTTTTGGACTTGAGGTGGAAAAGGAAGATCTCAATCTAAAATTTCTAAGAAGTCTACCCTCTGAGTTTGAAACCAATGTTGCAGTATGGGAAGATAAGCCAGATTTGGAGACAATGAAGCTTAATGACTTGTACAATAACTTCAAAGTTATTGAACAAAGATTAAAGAAAGCTGGCAAATTAAGTACAAGTTCTGCAAGTGTGGCACTCATATTATCATCCTTCAATGATGATTCTGATGAAGAAAGTGATAGTGATGATGACAGTGATAACATGATTGTTTCCACTGGTAATGGAAGTGTTTCCACTGGGAGCTCAAAGAAACAGGTTACAGGACTAAATGATGCTACTTTCTATGCCTTTATATCAAGCCAAGTGGGTGGTTTAATTCTCAATCATGAGGATTTGGATCAAATTGATGAAGATGATATGGAGGAGATGGATATTAAATGGCAGGTAGCATTACTAAGCTTAAGAACAAAGAAGTTCTGGAAGAAGACTGGGAGAAAGATCAACATAAGTGGCAATAAGACTGTAGGTTTTGACAAAAAGAAGGTGGAGTGCTACAATTGTCATAAGAAGGGGCACTTTGCTAGAGAATGTAGGAAGCCAAGGAAGTCTGATAACAAGTCAACATGGTACAAGAAGGACAAGAACAAAGAACCTACTACTGAAGAGCCAAAGGTGCTATTGGCTATTGATGGAGTGAGCTTTGATTGGAGCTTTATGACTCAGGATGGAGAAGATGATTCAGAATCTACAATGCTTGTTACTGAGCATGCACTCATGGATTTCTCTGACACTGAGGTACATACTAATAATGCTTGTTCTAAAAACTGTAAGGCCTTAAAAGAGTATGAGAACATAAAAGCACAATATGATGCACAGATGCTAGAGTTACATCATACTAATTTTAACTTAGCAAATCATAAAAGAGGTCTAGGTGTATTAGAAAAGCAGTTAGAGCATTATAGGGCAAATGAATCTAAGTTCAATGATGACATTGCTGTTTTAAAAAGAGACTTAGATTTTCAGGTTGCTGTGAATAAAGCTCTTAGGGAAGAGATGGAAAAAGTTAAAAAGGCTAGTGAGAATATTCAGATTACTAATCAAACATTAGATCACCAATCTAAGAGTATTAGTAAAATTTGGGAAGCCCAAGTTGTGAGCAAAGCTAAATCAGGTCTTGGATACAAATAAGTTCCACCACCTCTAAGAGGTGTTCTAGCACCTCCTGGCATTGACTTAGCTCACACTGGTTTAGAAGAATTTCAGGATCTACCTATGACCTATGGACCAAAATTTGTTAAAACAGTTGAAACAGAAAAGGTTCAGGTTGAGGTTGAGACTTTTGATAGTGCTAGTGACTCATCTCTCAAAGATGAATGTTTACATGTTGAGTCTAAACCTAGTACTTCAGAGAATGTTAAAGTGGAAGTTAGAAAAAGTATTCCTGAAGTAGTCAATGAGAAGCCTAGGACACAGTCAAATTACACTAGGCCTACTACTAGGTATGCTGAGATGTACAGGGATAGGTCTAAATCTCCTAGAGGGAACATGAGAAGTTGGAATCATGTTAAAACTAGGCAGTTTGGTAGTGATTTTGTTTTTAACAATAAGGCCTGTCATATTTGTGGTAGCTTTGATCATCTTTCTTATACTTGTAACTACCACATGGGAAGAAGGGAAGTATTTGGGAATACAAGGGTGAATGGACATAATTCTAATAAAATAACTCACCCAAACCCCCTAAGCAAGATGGTTCCCAGGTCTGTTTTACTTCACACTGGCATCAAACCAATTTCCACTGCTAGACCAGCAGTTGCCACTGCCAGTAGTAAAAACAGAGTTTATCCTAAGTCCCTGTCACTACTTTTGTTAAATCTTATCAAACAGGGAAAAAGACTCATATTGAAAAGAATGTTCACAAGAAACACATGTGGAGACCCAATGTTATTGATTCAGCAGTTTCCACTGCTAGGCCTGCAGTTACCACTGCAAGACCAAATGTTTCCACTAGGGTCTATGTGAACAAGAAAATGGTAAACATTGGAAATGCTGTTAAGGCCTCAGCTCATTGGGAATGGAAACCAAAAGGATCAACAACCTCAAACACTCCCAATGGTGTATCAATGACCTTTGATAGATACAATTATATTGATACACGAGGCAGATCCAAGTCATTTGTGGCTTGGGTCCCCAAAAGGAACTAATTCCTTTATTTTTATGTACAGGGACATTAAAAGACAAAAGAGGATCAAGGTTATTCAGATAGTGGATGTTCCAGACACATGACTGGCAACAAGTCCTATCTCTCAGATTTCAAATCATTTGATGGACAGGCTGTCAGCTTTGGAGGAGGTATTGGTGGCAAGGTTTCTGGCAAAGGAACAATCAAGGCTGGAAACTTGGATTTTGAGAATGTATACTATGTACCAGAACTCAAGTACAACCTCTTCAGTGTGTCACAGATGTGTGACAAGAAAAATAGAGTTCTATTCTCAGAAGATGATTGCTATATCTTATCTAAGGATTATAAGCTACCAGAGGAAAAAGATATTTTGCTTAAAATCCCTAGAAAAGGTAATCTATATAGCATTGACATGAAGAAGATAGTGGCTAAAGATGATGTTACTTGTTTACTTGCAAAAGCCACTTTGGATGATTCTATGCTTTGGCACAGAAGACTTGGTCATGTGAACTTCAAGACCATTAATAAGATTGTTAAAGATGGTCTAGTCATAGGTTTACCTGAGAAGAGATTTGAAAATGATCAAACCTGTGTTGCCTGTCTTAAAGGTAAACAACACAGAGCTTCTTGCAAGACCAAAGCAGTGAATTCTATTGATCATCCACTCTACATGCTGCATATGGACTTGTTTGGTCCTACTTCTGTTAGCAGCATCAATTTGAAGAAGTATTGTCTTGTTGTGACTAATGATTTCAGTAGATTTACATGGGTTTTCTTCTTATCTACCAAGGATGAAACTACAGGCATTCTCAAGACTTTCATCACTGAAGTTGAAAATCAAGCTGAAAAGAAGATAAAAATCATCAGATGTGACAATGGGACAGAGTTCAAGAATAGAGTAATGGATGATTTCTGCAAAGACAAAGGTATTAGAAGAGAATTTAGTGTTGCTAGAATACCTCAGCAAAATGGTATTGCTGAAAGAAGAAATAGAACATTAATTGAGGTTGCTAGAACCATGATAGCTGATTCAAAGCTTCCGGTAACTTTTTGGGCTGAAGCAGTTAACACTGCTTGCTATATTCAAAACAGGGTTTTAGTGGTCAAGTCAAAGAACAAGACACCCTATGAGCTATTCAGAGGCAGACCCCCACTCTTGGATTTCATGAAGCCATTTAGATGTCATGTCACAATTCTCAATACCATTGATCATTTGGGAAAGTTTGAAGAAAAGGCAGATGAAGGTTTCTTTGTTGGTTATTCCATGGTTAGTAAGGCTTGTAGAGTCTACAACTTAAGAACAAGGAAGATAGAAGGGAATTTTCGTGTTCAGTTTCTTGAAAATAAAGCTAACATAGCAGGTTCAGGACCTGAATGGCTATTTGATCTTGAGACTTTATCAAATACAATGAACTATGTTCCTATTACCTCATATTCAAGTGATGCTGATCTTGAGGATACAGAAGAGTTTATTGATGAAGATGATTCTTGCAGAGATGATGAAGATGATAAAGATCAATTTGTTATGCCTATTTGGGATTTTGATGGTACTAGAGACTCACAGCCTTCCAAGAATTCTGATAAAGAAGATGAATTTGTGGATTTTGATGTTCTGCATAAAGAAGTTCCTGACGGCAGTGGTAATCCTGTTACCACTGTAACACAAAACGTTTCCACTGATGGTCCAAATGTGGAAAATACAGCACAGGAAACTACAAGTGATGATGTAGAGATCTCAAACATGCCTACAACATATGATATTCCTAGCACATCATAGTCTACCATTCACAAAGTGCATCCACTTGAGAATGTTATTGGTGAACTTCAATCAGGAGTGAAGACTAGAAGACAGACAAAGAAAAATGATATTCATGGGTTCATAAGTGAAGTGTATGAGTCCAAGAAACATAGCAAGAAGAATGAGTGTTTGTTCTTCTGTTTTCTCTCACAGATGGAGCCTAAGAATGTGTATATGGCTCTAGGAGAATCTAGCTGGGTTGAAGCTATGCAAGATGAGTTGCTGCAGTTTAAGCTTCAAAAGGTTTAGGTTCTTTGTGACTTGCCTGATGGTATGAAGGTCATTGGTACTAAATGGGTGTTCAGAAACAAGAAGGATGAAAGAGGAATTGTAATCAGGAACAAAGCTAGATTGGTTGCTCAAGGATACACTCAAGAGGAAGGTATTGATTATGAAGAAGTTTTTGCTCCTGTTGCAAGGATTGAGGCTATTAGACTATTTCTAGCCTATGCATCATTTATGGGCTTTACTGTCTATCAAATGAATGTTAAGAGTGCCTTTCTGTATGTTACTATTGATGAGGAGGTATATGTTTCTCAACCTCCAGGCTTTGAAGATCCTCAACACCCTCATAAAGTTTACAAAGTGGTTAAGGCTCTTTATGGTCTACATCAGGCTCCAAGGAAGTGGTATGAAACCTTAGCTACTTATTTATTGAATAATGGGTATCATAGAGGCAAGATTGATCAAACTTTGTTCATCAAGAAAGACAAGGGTGATATTCTACTTGTGCAAGTATATGTTGATGATATTATCTTTGGATCTACTAAACAAGAGATGTGCAAAGAGTTTGAAAAGCTGATGAAAGATGAATTTCAGATGAGTTCTATGGGGGAACTCACATTCTTTTTGGGGCTGCAAGTACAACAGAGTAAAGAAGGCATCTTTATCAGTCAAGACAAGTATGTGGCTGAGATAATTAAGAAGTTCAAGTTCACTGATGCAAAATCTTCCAATACCCCTGCTGACAAGACCACTCACTTGTTGTTAAAGAATGCTAGTGGTGTAAATGTTGATGTCCATACTTACAGGTCAATGATTGGCTCTTTGATGTATCTCACTTCATCAAGGCCAGACATTATGTTTGCTGTGTGTGCCTGTGCAAGATTTCAAGTGACTCCTAAGACATCACATATGACAGCAGTGGAAAAGATTTTTAGATACTTGAAGACTTATCCTAATCTAGGGTTGTGGTATCCAAGGGATTCTCCTATGGAATTGATTACATACTCAGACAGTGACTATGCTGGTGCAAGCTTGGATAGAAGGTCAACCACAGGAGGATGTCAATTTCTTGGATGTACATTGGTGTCATGGCAGTGCAAGAAACAGACAATGGTTGCTACTTCAACTACTGAAGCAGAATATGTTGTAGCTGCTAGTTGTTGTGCTCAGATCCTTTGGCTTCAGAATCAACTCTTGGATTATGGGTACAATTTCATGAACACCATCATATATATAGACAATAGTAGTACCATTTGCATTATTAAGAATCCTGTGCAACACACTAAAACTAAACATATTGAAATTAGACATCACTTTATTAGAGATTGTTTTGAGAAAAAGCTCATTAATGTTGTCAAAATTCACACTGATGACAATTATGCTGATTTATTAACAAAAGGGCTTGATGTGGGTAGGTTTCAGTACTTGGTAACAGGTATTGGAATGCTTAATCCATAAACTTTTGATGTCTAATACTTTTTAGTGTAGCAGGATAGCTTTTAATGTACTATTATTGTTTGTATATGTTTGTATGGTTTTCCACTAACACCTATGTAGGAGAAACAAGCTCAGTGGAAACTATGCATCATACAGTGAAAAGATTTGCTCTCACAGTGGTAATAAGGAAACAGAGAAGATCATTTATTTATCACTTCAAAAGGTTGCAGAGTACATTCTTTCACTAAGACAAGTTCAAAACGCAAGAAAAACTTAAACAAACAACCCACAACCTAACAACTAAGATCTTCAGACACTACATAGGCTTCTTCCCTTTGCCCTTATAAGCATGCTTGCTCTTAGCTGGCTTGTTCCTCTTCTCATCAAAGGATAGCTGTTTTCTTGGACAAGCAAGCCCAAGCACTTGTGATGGAGGTTTCAGATCTTTTGCAGGCTTTGAAGACTCTGGCCACTTCATGTTGTGTATGGCAGTCTTTAGGGCAGTTGTAAGTGCCTTTGGTAGTTCCTCAGAAAGGTTGAAGGTTGGATCATCTTTCTCTGAATCAACATCAAGAGATGGAGATAATGCAGTATTTGATGGAAAAGCACTTGGTGGAAAGTATCCACTCCATCCAGAGGAAAGCTCCTCAGAATCTGAGCAGTAGCTGATCTCTTCATCAGAAGAATTGTCAGAGGAGATGTACACGATTGGGAAACTCATGTTGAAGTTTAGGGTTTGTTAAAGTGATAAGTTGGTTGATGCTGATAAGTGTGTTTTGAGACCCCTATTTATATGCAAAGTCAAGGCCAATGGATAATTAATGAAGTATCTTTACTCCTATCTGTTTTGGTAGTTTGGAGGAGTAATTATGGAAGATATCGGGTTGACTTTGGAGCAATTAATGTATAAATAGTAACTTGGTTAAAAAGTTACTTGGGTTAGATAATATTGGTTAAGTTTGGTCCTTATTCTTTTTACACAGCCAAACCCAGTATTAATTCAGATGATTGGAGTTATAAGAAGTGTAAACTAAGACACATAACAAATGGTTATTGATTCACCATGTCTTATCCACATAAGAATCAACTAGTCCTGAGCAAACGGCTACAGGTAAAGACACATCAAATCCGTTCATGGTTGATAGTTTACCAAAAACTAGGTTCTCAACTCACCATACATCCTTGTGATCAAGAGTTGGCTAGTCCATAGCAAACGGCTCATGGTAAAGACATATCAAATCCGTTGATAGCTGATAGTTTGCTAAAAACTATGATAAGAGCAGCTAATTTTACATGTTTTACTTTCCACTGCTCTTTGAAAATTTTGTTGATTTTTACCACTGCAGGTTCACAGTTACCACTGACAGTGAATTTTTTTTTTTTTTTTTCTGTTGATCTAAGCAATTAATCCTTATTATGTGTAGATGCAGGACATGAAAGTGTTAACATCCTTAAAAGCTCTACCATGGCAACACTTCATGTGTCTGATTCTAAGGGATTGGATACAGGTAGTGAAATCCCTAGCCAAATTATAACATATGGGTGGTTCAGAAGTACTATCTAGTTTAACTAGGTAAGAAACTGAATCTTTGCCTAAAGATGCACCTCTCCCAGAAGGTAATACATCTGGAAGTGCTGAAGGCAGTATGATACAAAAGGAATTGATGGAACTGTGTACCAAATTATTATACAAGGTGGATACTCTTGAAGAATATATTGCTGCTACAAAGAAACTTTATGGAATCTTCAGGTCCTTCTGAATTTTATCTGATTGTGCTGATTTTGGTGATGATTCTCCCAAACAGGGGAGGAAATGTGATGAAAAGATTCAGGGGAGGATTGCTCATGACAAAGCTAAGAAGCTACTTTGATTCAGAAGATTCAAGATCAATATTCAAGAGCTACTAATGAGTTAAGAAAAAGAAGATAAGTGTTTGGAAGAATTCCCATATCCTCATTATGTTGACTATTTGAAGAAACTTGTTGATTTACTTATAAATCATAAGTTTAGGGGAGGATTGTTGGGAATTATACTAATAGTTACCACGGCTAGTGAAGATGTTACAACTGCTGAAGAATGTACTTGCAGTGGAAACTCATTACCACTGCAAGAACATATATTACCACTGCTAAGTTGATAACTGTTAGAGAAACGCGTAGAGATAAATATAGAATAGATCTTGTGTATATCTTATTCTATTAGCATTATACTTATCTTGTAGAAGAGGACTCCTTGGTGTATAAAAGGAGATCCTAGGTTAAAGGTTAGATATAACTTTCATATACGTTTTTCTTAAAGCTTCAAGGTGTAACCCTAGTGATATCATAGATCACTCGTATTATTATCATTAATAATATTGGAGCTATTTGTTTGTTACATACATTGTTCTCACATACATATAACTGTTTCATTCACAATCAATCTTCTAAGTATCATTAAGTAGATTCCGCATACTTAGTGGTATTACTCAAAGTATCATATTAACACAAGTTCAAGGTGTTCACATTCCAACAGTTTTTAACTCACTATATCTGTAATAGTGAAGAGTTGGCTAGCCCACAAGAAAATGGCTTGTGGTAAAGGCTGTGGAAAAACCATTTATATGGGAATTAGTTCACCATGGTTGTGATTGTACTAAAATAACTAACTAGTCCAAAAGTAAACGGCTCTTGGTAAAGACTAAACAAATCCGTTGATAGATGATGATTTGCTAAAAATCACATGGTTATCAATGTACCATGGTTTTTAATCTAAACCTAAACATTGGCTACTCCAGAGTTAATGGCTTTGGTAAAGAGACATCTAAATCCATTAAAATTTCAATGATTCACCTCTCACAGGAATTTACACACCTGGAAGTGATGAGAATAGTGTGAAACTCTATGATTTGATGTACATTTGCCATATGTTGCTGAGTTGCTGAAAAGATTAGTTGCTGTAAAGATATCATCTGTTGCTGATAAAGAGTACTTTGATACATAAGTCACAAAGAAGATAAAGATTCAATCTTTCCTTGAAGATAAAGATGTTGATGTTAAAGAATCACAAAGAAACTTGAAATCAAGCAAGTAGAATTCAAGTTAGGGGAGGATTGTTAGGATATGAAGATCAAAGTACTTCTGAAGATCAAAGTAATTTTGAAGCTCAAAGTACTGCTTATGTATTATGGTCAAAGTACTGCTCGTGCATGAAGAAAGTCAAAGTACTTCTATTGATAAAGGATTGTTATGCAAATTAGTTAAGGGACTGTTATGTAAAGTTATTAGAATATTCTAGAATTAGTTAAGATTAGAATTAGTTTACTTGTCGTTCAAGTATTGTAAACCGACTTAAGGTTTTCCTTGTGCCTATAAAAGGAGCCTTAGGGTGGTATTAGACATACGAATACTTTAGAATACGATATTGAGAATTAAAGAGTTATTAGGGTTGTTAGTAAATCTGTATAGAAAGCAGGTTCAAAGTTTGGTTTTAAATATAATCATTGAAGTTCTTCTTAGCTTTGTTGAAGTAGATTCCGCATACTTAATAAAGTTATATCAGTGTTTCATTATTAATAGTTTTGGAGTTATTCAAGATTGTTAAACCTTTACAAGCTACATAGTTAGTTTGGTCAGAGTACATCGATCCAACAAACACTTGAAGCTTGGATATCTTATTTGTGTTCTTCACTTGTTAGAAAGTGGAAAGGACGCATTTCATAATGAAATTCACTTGATTTTTGACTACATAGGCAAACATGTTTATGAGTGTATGGAGATGGGAAATGGGTATTGGCGAAGATGGCTAGGTGGAGTTGACTACATACCAATGGTGACTCAACAACACTTGACGCATTTCATAAAGAAATTCACTTGACTTTCAGGGATTTAAGTTTTGGTGGTGATGACGCACTTAGTAGAATGTACGGAATGGTTACATGGTTGAATCTTCTTGTGAATATGACTTGGTGGATTTATTTGTGAAGATGGGTGAGAGTGAAAGAGAGATATTCATGGAATTAATTTCTTGGGTAGGATGTGGTGGTGACACTTTCGGTGGTGGAGACAATTGTGAGTTGGGATATCCATTGATGGATAGAGATGAAGTTGTGGCAGAGGGTGTTTTAGATAGTACATTAGGTGCTCTAGGATATGAAATTTGAGGTTGAGGTGATGGAATTTTGAGGTTGAGGTTGAGGTTTATTGTTTAGGAGGTATGATATTGATTTTTGGTTTCTTTGAGGGCATGGAAATGGTGGATGACTCGAGATTGGTAGTATGAAGGATGACTCGGTTTTTCATTTCACATTGGTGGTTTGAGGATGTACTAAAGAAGGGTTATGAGGTTTAACTGTAAGGTAGAAGTATATATATATATATATATATATATATATATATATATATATATATATATATATATATATATATATATATATGAGTGAGTGTGTTTTCTCTTCCTATTAAATTCGTGCTCATCCGGACATAGAGTGTGACACAAATAAAGACAAACCAACATGAAAACGATAATCTTGACAATGACATGAAGGATGAAGGATAGCATACAAGGAGGTTTTCCTAAAGGTGGACGGAAGGTGTTTGACATCTATATAATAATAGAGTTATGACTCAAGAAATAGACATGAACAATGAGTGACATTTTAATTTGCATTTTGCTAATTAAAAATACTTAAACATTTCAGATGAAATATTTAAGTTGTCATACCTACTAAGAGAGGTATTAGATTAGTATCTAACTATCTCTTGACAAAGGAGTGGATTGTTTGGAAGGAAACAAGATGATGAATGAGGAAGTAAGTATGCATGGAAACTCTAGGACACTTAAGACAGTTTTGAGACTAATATGACCTATCGGATTGTGACACTAAGGTTCTCATGAAATAAGGGTATAAAATCTAAAGTCAAAAAATATATACTTAGATAAAAGAGACAAATAGAGTAATGCAGGTAAAGGCATTTAGGCATGTCTCATAAACAAGTACAAAAATATATCATATCGAAATAGTTAGAGAAAAACAAAAACTATTATAATAAACATGCATTCAATAACTAAGCAGATAATTATGAAAGCATACAATCAAATCACATAGGAGCAAATAAACATCTAGAAATATCATATATGTGGGATGCCATAAATCTAGGAATGTAAAAATCTAATGAGAAGCAAAGTTCATAAAAGTAAACTAGCGTTAGGTATATTTAGGAAGAACCATTTAATCAAGTTGGAGAATGAGTATGAGACTATTACTAGTGGTGCTCAATTCAGGCTAAACACGACCATTTTTACGGGTTACACACACCCAACTTCTCACATAGAAGCAATTCAACCGTTAGGTTAAATTGAGTTTCTAGTCAATAGATTCTCTAGTAGTCATTCTCTTTCTAGAAGAAATTAAGTTCCTAAATTTACCTATCGAAGAGTATCAAATATGAAGTATGCTTGGTTCACTAATACTTGGCTTAATGTGACTCAAACATCATGTTTTTATGAAGGTAAATCTAGATATATTTTACTCATGATCCCAATAGAGACGTGTTGAATGTTTAGATAAGAGTAAACAAAAAGTTTTAATCTTTTGTTCATGATTTACCGGTTGTTTGGTTTTAATAGCATATTAATTGATTTAATAAATGTACTTGATTTAAGAATGCTCCTTAGCATATCTTGTGAAATGAATCTCATTAAGATTATTTATCTTAAATGAGTTTGTGATTCTCAAATGATATCAAAACTAGACATTAATATATTCTTAAACAAATATTATTTTCAATGATTTTTGCCAATGTTATATATCATAATTTAACTAGTATTTAAATTTTTTTTACTAGTTTATGGATTGTGACAAGTTATTTTTCAATTCTAATAACTTACATTATTTCAAAAACGAAAGTGTAGTGCATTATCTTGTAACACAACCATTCATGCTACAAAGAAAATGAAATACATAGAATATATAGTGTGTATTATTCTTAAATATGTATTTTATCTTGAAGTGATGATTTTAAGTAGTGTGAGCAAAGTTTACATATGTTGTTAGTTTGATCATGTTTGGTTTTTCGGATATGACACAATTATCTATTGCGTTGCAATGTAAATTGCTTGAATATTTCGGACGAAACATCCAAGTCGTCAATCCTACTTCATTGTATATCTTATGAATGTGTTTAAAATGTTATTCCAATATTTGGAATACAAATATTGGATAAGTAGATTCAATATGACATTATCAACACAAGTGTGAATTATGATCCAATGCATACTCGTTTCATCTACAAAGGATGTAACTATTTTCATATCAATCTAGTGTGATTGAGTATGTAGATTCAAGACTATATCTTTTGTTGTAATTTGATATAATTTTGAAGCTAAACAGAATATACGAAGTGTGAGTCATAAGTTAAGCTTATCAAATAACTCCTAAAGACTTCCAGTTTTCTAAGGGTGTTTTATCTAAATTGTGTATTTGCAAAAAATAAGCAGATAGCAAACACCAAAGATACTGTCAAATAACTCCTAACAACTTCTGGTTTTCCGAGGGTATTTTATCTAATGTGTGTATTTGCTTAAAAATAAGCAGATAGCAAACACTAGAAGATACTTAATTCTTAACATAAGCAAATGAGCATTTAAATAAGTATCATGAACATGTGTCCTAAAGTTAGATGTATCATCTTTTACTATGTAGTCCTTTAGTCCAACATGTTTGATACCTTGAAAGAATATAATTCAAAAAGTAGCTCATTGCTAAAGGTTTCCATGTACCAAATGTAGCTTTTAAAGAAGACGACTACTTATCAAGTATCTAAAAGTGCGTCTCTATTTTTAAAACCACTCCGTTATGTAGAGAACTGCAGTCGATATTTTCTTCTATTAATGTTGTGCTTCTTTATATAGTCGATCTTTTCTTCTATTAATGTCGTGCTTCTTTATATACATATGAAAGGGGTGTTTGGATTAGTCTATTTTTGCGGCTTACAACATCTTTATTTTCTAAAAAGCTTATAAGCACTTTACAAGGTTTCAATTCAACAATAACAACCGATGAATGCTACTGAAGAATGATTAGTCAATTCAAAGAAATGTAACTATTTTCACATGTATGTATGGGCTCATTTCATTTAACCATGTGAACACCTTGTGCAGGTCATCTTCTTATGTCCCTAATTGTTAAGGCGTGAAGAACTTATAATAGTTATAGCCTTATAGGGCATCTATGAAGAACATCATTAGTACTTCAAGGAATATATAAATGAAAAATTCAATATAGATCATTATGTTAAATACATGGTACTGATAATAAACTTATAGAAAGGATAAAAGTGAGGTAGCAATAAGGTTGACCAGTGATTAGGGAACCAAATCCACAATTATTGTTTATGTTCAATTTGAATGTATATAACTTATATTTTGGGGTGGAATTGTAGGAAATGTCTTTCAACAGGGGAGCGGCTTACGTGATCGCTATAGTTGTTGACCTTCATAAGTAACCTTTGAAAGGGTTCTATTTTCCAAAGTAAGTAAGAGCTCACTTCTCTACATTATTATTCAGATATTAAGTGCATTTGCAACCAATTTCAAACACTCTAATATGTTACTTTATAATATCAATTATAAATGAAAATTCAAACACCCCCTAAAGTTCCATTTATTGTTTCTCTCAATTACATTTGTGTTTATTGATTTTAAGTGAAAAGCTTCATTTAGTCACATCACATTTTAATCAACTTAGAGTTGTGCGCTTAAGCTACTAATTGAGTTATGCCTGGAGAAAACCAAAATATGCTTCTGAGAAAACTTCTACCAGTATGTCTCACTCTAGCAAAAGTCTTGAGTCAAGGCATATTCATATTTGAATGTCATACTTACATGGCATTATTAGTTATAAAAAAGTAAACATTGGAAATAACTTCATAAGCTATGTATGGAGGTTTGAGAGTGAGGTTTTATCAGACCGGTTAACACTATAGTTGACTATTTTGACCCATTTATCTTTGTGTGGGTTGATTCAGAATTTTAGATGATATTACAGACCAATCAAACCTGACATTCTTTGACCTGTACAAATATAGATATTTGGACCGATCACCAATAGTAATGTATCCAAGTTATCGTCTGCTATGTATATAGCTTTGCTCATGGAAGGATTTCCATTAAATGTTCTTGGAAATAAGGTCAAAGGTGTTGCTAAACAAAGACTACTAACAAAGTATTTAACTTCATGGATGTATCGATAATGACTCATCAAGGGAACATGCAAATGTAATGTCTGGTGCACCAGTTTTCCCTTGTCTGCTACTTTACAATCTCTATAAGTAACACTTAATGTTAGCCCATTTCCAAGGAGTAATGTCTATTTTGCTTAATTTTGGGCAGATGCTTACAAAAATTCTAACCAAGGTTCCTTAAACATGTATTCTTGATGAGGAAAAAACTGTACCGCTTTTAAGGGGTCATTTAAGCCCGAATTCATGATTATTTGATCAATTACTGCCCTAAATCGTTCCTTTTGTCATTTTAGGTACTTTTGAGGAGAAATCTGGAAAAGGAAGCATTTTGGACGTTTTTGGAGCATAAAAGTGAAAACGGCAAAGTCTCAAAACCCATGTTGCGAACAGTACGTGACGACGTCAAGACTTCACACATGACGGCGTCAAGCTTGGCAAAAGAGGTAGAAGTGGAAAATACCTGTGACGGCCCAGAACATTTTTAGTGTTATTGACCTGACGGCGTCACCAAGGCCGTCAGGGTCATTTTGCAAGTGACGGCCCAGAGCTCAACTTCTACATGACAGCGTCAAGACTGGATCTAGGCAATACGACCCTTAATTTGGCGGTGTAACAATTCGCAATTTCAGGTTAACTTTTATTCCCGAAAATTTTACTATTCACTTTTTACTATTCACTTTTCACTATTCATCTCAGAAATTTTTATTTCATATTCTCGTAAGTTAAACTATTTTAACGATAATCCGAGAGTTTGACGCTCGTCGGATCATTTCTGCAAAAATCACAAAGTCGTGTCCGAGATTTACTTTTAGGTTTAAACGTCATTCCAGCATCCCGATATGTCCATAAAACATTATAAACAATAGAAATATGATTTTCTCTCATTTTAGGACAATTCCAAAAGTTTCGGAATTTTACGTTTTTCAGTTCAGCGTTTTACGCGAATTACGCGTTTTAGACCCGTGTTTCCAGTTTTTAGCAGGGTTTTAGCACCCGATAGAACCTACCACTCATTTTATATTTTATTATGGACTATATTGACATGTTTAACAATACTTTCAAATTTCATATTTTTACAATACCCGGTTTTACGTTTTGAGGCTTAATCATTTACGGTTAGCGATTTACGGAGTCAAAACTAGCTACATACTTAGGATAATACCATCAAAAGTCCACACCTTGTTCTCCAAGTTCATGAACCGCCACTAGGGGGGGCATTCACACTTGTGGCATGATCTCATGACTTTAGCCATTAGATCAAGATTTAATTACAACTTTGTCACCAAGTTTATGTAAGTTCCTAGTAACCTTCCTAACCTCCTCATTCATAGTATAAATAGCAAGCTAATCCCTTCCATTCTCATCAATAAAAAAAACGCCACAACACAATCCCTAACTCCATGATCCTTTGATCTTCAAACTACAAGTTACACTACAAAGTTCAAGGTCTTAGTATTCTCTACCTAGTTCTTAAGTTTGTTTGGTGATTCCATGGTTGAATTAGGAGCTACACAAGGTGATTAGGGGCTGAAGTTAAATGGTTTTCACAAGGTTTATATCAAGTCTATCAATGGTTACAAGAGTTATGGTGAAGGGTTTACAAGCATAGGTTTAGTGTCCTAGTTCATATTTGACTTCCTTTCTTAAGTGAAAGCCAAAAGTTGTAAGAAACCCTTATACACTTTCTTGCTCAATATCATTTTCATGCTCTTTGTGTTCTTTTCATGCTATATATGTTCTTGTTATTGTGTTCATGATGTTTAAAAATGGATAAAACGAGTATTGGTATACATATGTTAACTTATGACAAGCAAACAAGCAAACTAGTGATTTTTATGGAAAACCACGACCATAATAGTATAACTTTGATATTTGACACTTACTTACTGTTAAATAGGACTTAACAAGGAAAACATAGCAATTTGAATCACCCAAAACGAGTACACGAGTCAAAAGTTATGACCATTTGAAGTTAGCGAAACCAAAACGGCAAAACTGCCTAAATAGCATTCTGATCAAATTTTGATTTTGAAAGTCCCACTTCTGGTCCGATTCATCAAAAAGTTAAAACACGAAAGTTGTCCGGAACGCCGTTTTCGTTCAGGAACAAAGAAGCTTGAGCCCTGAAAACGCTTTTTGAGTGATAATTTTCTTCAAATTCTTAACAGCCCATTTTTAGACCAAAGTTACTATATTATAGTTATGAATTACTAAGACCAAGAGGTCTAATGACCTAAAGCCAAGACCACAACCATGGCTAAAGCCAAGGTTGAGTCTCAAGACCATGGTAACAATGACCAAGGTCACGGCAAAGCCACGGCTAAAGACCATATAACTTTTAAAGATCAAAACTTATATATATGTTATCAAATACTACAATAGTAGGGAGCCTCATGTGAGGAGTTCATTAAGTAAGCCGTCGAGACGAGTTGTGGATTTACGAATTAAAGTGTCCTGGCTCCTCGAACGTTTACTCCATGACTTCTGAATTATGTCGGCCTGAACGGTAGTAAGAGATGTGCAACCTATACATGTTTCATAAACCACTTATATTCAAAGACTTACACATTATACCAAAGTACTACATCATGAACATTATGCAAGACATATATTGGCAATTCTTCGTATTCTTAGATGTACTCCAAACCTAAGTCGCAACGTTCTATTATAGGCTGCTCTTAGAGACTTTTGCGATTCGACTACCATTTTCATTTCTCACTACATAGACTTAAGGTGAGTCATAGCCCCTACTCTTTTCGTACTTGTTTTAACTCTTGGGGGGGATACATGCTCAACTACTTGCTTACTTGTACAAATACTCAAAACATTTATACTTGATTGTTTTATACTTGATTGTCTTATACTTGATGGCATTATACTTGATTTCATACATACATGACTGTCTTTTATCTTTGGGAAGTGGCTCCCAGTAAACTTATATCTTTGGGAAGTGGCTCCCAGTTTTCTTTGGGAAGTGGCTCCCAGTTGTCCTTGGGAATTGGCTCCCAAAGTGAGGTCTTCGGAGATGAAGTAGAGACTCACTACTAATTGCTTAATTGTCTTGATGAACTTATACATGTCTTTATTATACTATATGTTAGCAGTGGGTTGTGAACACACAGGTTACAAGTCTCTTATGGCGGGACTTGTAACTGAGTGGATTCACGATGCCTTTGCTTTGTGAACATTCTTTTAAGGCTTTTCAACTGTTTTAAGATAAACTCTATGAACTCACCAACCATTGTGTTGACACTTTAGCATGTTTATCTCAGGTTAGTAAGGCGATAGCTAGTGCGTGGAACTTAGAGTCAAGCTGCATATTCTGAAGACTTACGCTTTTATCATTTACCATTCAAAACATTTTGTATACATTTATGTATCATACTTTGGAATCTCATGTTTGTAACTTTGAATTCATTAATCGAATGGTAACTTTTCAAAACGTCTCATTTAGAGTTCGTTTTCTATAACTTGTACTTTGTATTATGAAGTAGCACCCCTATGACACAGTCTTCCGCTGCGGTATTTTGGGGGTGTTACAGATTGGTACCAGAGCCTTGGTTATAGAGAACTAGGTTGCATTTAGTGCCTAGACTATAACTGTTATATACGTTGGGACCTTCCTCTTTATTTGCCTTACACACAATACATACACATATGCTTTTTGGTTAGAGGTTTGCTTAGTTCCACGCTGTTAGATGATGTGACTTTAGTATTATAAGGAGCCCCAGAGATTAGCCGAGTCATTAAAAACATGGAGCTCGGTAATAACTAATTAGTTAACTTGATCTTGTGACAGTTCTTGTTTGATGAGACACAAGATTTGAGTTAAATAATATTATTGCTTAGCTTTAGGGATTTGATGGCTTGATTATCTTACTATCGGCCTCAGAAGGCGGATTTTGTGTCGGAAATTCTTAAGTAGGATGTTTTAGAATCTCCTTATTTAAATGGATTGGGACGCCTCTTCAGTTAAATAAAGAAATTGTAAATCACCGAACCATGAGTTTATGATCCCTTACTTACATAAATTTGGACGCTTTTTTATGTAAGTAAAGAGTTATAAATAAGTGGGCTTATTTACATCCGATACAACTCCTTAACCAGAACCTTAGACGAATCAGAGTAAACACCACTATATTAGAGATCCCGGATTCTTTTAGACACACCGTAAGTAGTTAACATCAACTGAACTTCGGGACGAAGTTCTCCTTAAGGGGTAGAGACTGTAACAATTCGCAATTTCAGGTTAACTTTTATTCCCGAAAATTTTACTATTCACTTTTCACTATTCATCTCAGAAATTTTTATTTCATATTCTCGTAAGTTAAACTATTTTAACGATAATCCGAGAGTTTGACGCTCGTCGGATCATTTCTGCAAAAATCACAAAGTCATGTCCGAGATTTACTTTTAGGTTTAAACGTCATTCCAGCATCCCGATATGTCCATAAAACATTATAAACAATAGAAATATGATTTTCTCTCATTTTAGGACAATTCCAAAAGTTTCAGAATTTTATGTTTTTCAGTTCAGCGTTTTACGCGAATTACGCGTTTTAGACCCGTGTTTCCAGTTTTTAGCAGGGTTTTAGCACCCGATAGAACCTACCACTCATTTTATATTTTATTATAGACTATATTGACATGTTTAACAATACTTTCAAATTTCATATTTTTACGATACCCGGTTTTACGTTTTGAGGCTTAATCATTTACGGTTAGCGATTTACGGAGTCAAAACTAGCTACATACTTAGGATAATACCATCAAAAGTTCACACCTTGTTCTCCAAGTTCATGAACCGCCACTAGGGGGGGGGCATTCACACTTGTGGCATGATCTCATGACTTTAGCCATTAGATCAAGATTTAATTACAACTTTGTCACCAAGTTTATGTAAGTTCCTAGTAACCTTCCTAACCTCCTCATTCATAGTATAAATAGCAAGCTAATCCCTTCCATTCTCATCAATAAAAAACGCCACAACACAATCCCTAACTCCATGATCCTTTGATCTTCAAACTACAAGTTACACTACAAAGTTCAAGGTCTTAGTATTCTCTACCTAGTTCTTAAGTTTGTTTGGTGATTCCATGGTTGAATTAGGAGCTACACAAGGTGATTAGGGGCTGAAGTTAAATGGTTTTCACAAGGTTTATATCAAGTCTATCAATGGTTACAAGAGTTATGGTGAAGGGTTTACAAGCATAGGTTTAGTGTCCTAGTTCATATTTGACTTCCTTTCTTAAGTGAAAGCCGAAAGTTGTAAGAAACCCTTATACACTTTCTTGCTCAATATCATTTTCATGTTCTTTGTGTTCTTTTCATGCTATATATGTTCTTGTTATTGTGTTCATGATGTTTAAAAATGGATAAAACGAGTATTGGTATACATATGTTAACTTATGACAAGCAAACAAGCAAACTAGTAATAGTATAACTTTGATATTTGACACTTACTTACTGTTAAAGAGGACTTAACAAGGAAAACATAGCAATTTGAATCACCCAAAACGAGTACACGAGTCAAAAGTTATGACCATTTGAAGTTAGCGAAACCAAAACGGCAAAACTGCCTAAATAGCATTCTGATCAAATTTTGATTTTGAAAGTCCCACTTCTGGTCCGATTCATCAAAAAGTTAAAACACGAAAGTTGTCCGGAATGCCGTTTTCGTTCAGGAACAAAGAAGCTCGAGCCCTGAAAACGCTTTCTGAGTGATAATTTTCTTCAAATTCTTAACAGCCCATTTTTAGACCAAAGTTACTATATTATAGTTATGAATTACTAAGACCAAGAGGTCTAATGACCTAAAGCCAAGACCACAACCATGGCTAAAGCCAAGGTTGAGTCTCAATACCATGGTAACAATGACCAAGGTCACGGCAAAGCCACGGCTAAAGACCATATAACTTTTAAAGATCAAAACTTATATATATGTTATCAAATACTACAATAGTAGGGAGCCTCATGTGAGGAGTTCATTAAGTAAGCCGTCGAGACGAGTTGTGGATTTACGAATTAAAGTGTCCTGGCTCCTCGAACGTTTACTCCATGACTTCTGAATTATGTCGGCCTGAACGGTAGTAAGAGATGTACAACCTATACATGTTTCATAAACCACTTATATTCAAAGACTTACACATTATACTAAAGTACTACATCATGAGCATTATGCAAGACATATATTGGCAATTCTTCGTATTGTTAGACGTTACTCCAAACCTAAGTCGCAACGTTCTATTATAGGCTGCTCTTAGAGACTTTCGCGATTCGACTACCATTTTCATTACTCACTACATAGACTTAAGGTGAGTCATAGCCCCTACTCTTTTCGTACTTTTTTTAACTCTTGGGGGGGATACATGCTCAACTACTTGCTTACTTGTACAAATACTCAAAACATTTATACTTGATTGTTTTATACTTGATTGTCTTATACTTGATGGCATTATACTTGATTTCATACATACATGACTGTCTTTTATCTTTGGGAAGTGGCTCCCAGTAAACTTATATCTTTGGGAAGTGGCTCCCAGTTTTCTTTGGGAAGTGGCTCCCAGTTGTCCTTGGGAATTGGCTCCCAAAGTGAGGTCTTCGGAGATGAAGTAGAGACTCACTACTAATTGCTTAATTGTCTTGATGAACTTATACATGTCTTTATTATACTATATGTTAGTAGTGGGTTGTGAACACACAGGTTACAAGTCTCTTATGGCGGGACTTGTAACTGAGTGGATTCACGATGCCTTTGCTGTGTGAACATTCTTTTAAGGCTTTTCAACTGTTTTAAGACAAACTCTATGAACTCACCAACCATTGTGTTGACACTTTAGCATGTTTATCTCAGGTTAGTAAGGCGATAGCTAGTGCGTGGAACTTAGAGTCAAGCTGCATATTCTGAAGACTTACGCTTTTATCATTTACCATTCAAAACATTTTGTATACATTTATGTATCATACTTTGGAATCTCATGTTTGTAACTTTGAATTCATTAATCGAATGGTAACTTTTCAAAACGTCTCATTTAGAGTTCGTTTTCTATAACTTGTACTTTGTATTATGAAGTAGCACCCCTATGACACAGTCTTCCGCTGCGGTATTTTGGGGGTGTTATAGGCGGCGAGTTGATGACGTTAGAAGCTACCACATGACACCGTCAATTTGTTTTATATATATATATATATTTTTCCAATTTTTCATTGTAATAAGTGGTACATTAGGAGGAACTTTACCACAAACCCTAGGTCGAATTTTCATCATATTGTAGGGGTTTCAAACCCCTCTTTCATCCATGTTTGAATAAAGATAAGTCTTCCAATAATCATTCAATATGTCTATGTGTTGTTTGATTCTATCTTATGCTTGTCTTTCTTTTAACATGTTAGGCTAGGTTTTCATTGTGTTTGCTTAGATGTAGTGAAACCTAGATGTTGATTATTGGTTGACTGTTTGTTTATAATTGTTGCGGATGATTGTATTCGATGTTAGGCTTAAGAAAACTGGCAGACTTCCATTGGTAACTTGCTTGAACGTCTTAAGAAACATGATCGGAGGTGTACTATGATTTTTTGTTGTATTTAATGCATAAGTGAATTCTAGTGATCCCATGTTAGGAGCTTTTAGTCGGCTCGACATAGGAGTGAAGTAGGATCTTATAGAGTTAGGGAATATTGTACACACCCCTACGACTAGTATTAAGGAATATAACCCGTCATCCATGCAATTGTAACAAGCTAATCAACCGGTAAAAGATATCTAGGGAGTAATGAAATCTAAGTAAACACATCTTTTCTCATTATTGTTTTCACCATATAATTACATTAGTTTATTTTTCATTTCTTTTTATTTTACTTTGATTGCATCTTTAGTTAATTGGGTTAGTTGACTAGCAACTAATTCCGCCCACTCCTTCAAAACCCGAGATTTTACTTGCTTTTATAAAATATAAAAAATACAAAAAGAATCATCCCTCACCTCTAGACCTAGTTTAGTAGGCTTTCTAATCCTAGCGACACTATTCCTGAGTTGAACGATCAATCCCCTGGTACTTGTCACTATACTATACTACAACGATCAGGTACACTGCCTGGCGAGGATTGCAAGCTTCTCAAGATCCCTTGAGAGGTAAAACCTGTTGCGAGGGCACAATCCCGCGTATCAAGTTTTTGCGCCGCAGCCTAGGGAACAGTTATTGTCTAGGTTAGAATTTCTTTTTATTAGGTCTACTTGCTAGATTCCTTTCTAGTAAGATTTTTATTTTTTATTTTATAGGTTTTCTTTAGTCTATCTCATTTCTTTGTTTCCTTTGTTCGTAAGCTATCTCGATGGATAACAATAGCATTGATCATTTGATTCCTGTTATTCGTGTTTTTCGTCGTAGGATTTTCCAAATACCCGCCCCAATCCCTTTTGTGGAAAATGAGAACCCACCTAACCTCTCGCCTGACCATCACTTTGACAATAATTCTGAGATGGAGGAGTCTGACCATGATAATGACCATAGGACTAGTCCTTTTTACTATTCGGACTCCGATGAGGACCTAGACGATAGTGATGTAATTAATGAGGATATGATGGAAGATGAGATTAACCCTCTTAGGTATTTCGACCCTAGAACAAGGATTGAGAATGACAGCTCATTTAATATGCAGTTTCCTTGTAAGATCGGATTTAGGAGCTTTGATGCCTATCTTAACTCATCTCTACCAATGAACATAATCTCGCGTAGTGAATACAATAAAATTATGATAGATGAGTTAGAATACAAAGGAGATAATATTGTTGCTAGGGCAATGACATTGCATGTGTTTGTAGGAAGCTTTGTTTATCTGGTTGAGTTTATGGTTATGGAGAATCTAGGAGAATTTTTCAATAGTAACTTAACCCAAGTTGTGTTTGGAAAACCCTTCAAAAGGTTAACCAAACTAGATGAAAAACTTATGGAAGGGTTAATTACATTCTCGGATGGGAATGAAGATTTTGTTTACCAAATGCCCCGGGCACACCCAAGGTTCAAGGATTTTTCTATTGAGAAATGTAATAGGTATCCACCCCTTGATATGCTAAGCGAGAATGATAAAAGGAAAGGGCTTAAATATCCTCATGAAAAGAATAAAAGGTATTATCGTGGATATTTAGAGCTAAGTGATAACTGTAAGAAAGATGAGGCAACTATTAGATGGCTCACACTTGGATATGTGAGCATAAGCGACACACGATAGCCCATGACCTTGATTCTAGCTACAAGACTCGTTAATAAAGAAAAGCGCTTCTTGGGAGGCAACCCATGTTTTGTGTGTTTTTATTTGTTTGATTTTATTTGTTTCCGTATGCATGTTTTATTTTTATTGGTTGTAAATCATGTTTCAAAGTAAATTGTGAAAATGCTTTATTTTGTTTTTAACTTCGTCTTAATTACATATAAAGGTATTTTGCAAAAGCTAAGTGTAAGGGAAATCCAAATTTGTTTATAAGAACGAAAATGAGCATGATTCACTACAATATTAAATGAGCATGTATATTATTATTTGTTAGAGTCAAATGCTTGTATCGGGTCATAATGATGTTTTGCAGGATTTCCAGGAAATAAGGCATAAATTTTTCCATAAATTTTCCGGAAACTTAATATAAGATTTTTCCAGGAACATTCTGACAGCGTCAGGAGTTACAACCTGACGGCGTCAGGTACTAAAATTTTGCGAATTTTGTTTAAACCGGAGTCTTAAAGTTTTTGTTGATTCTTTAGTTTTATAAACTCCAGGAAATCTGCAAACATTCATTCCACAAGCATTATATCTTAATTTGCTTTCTAGGATTTTTTTTAGTATATATAGATTGCCGCCGATTTTACACGAGGTTTGCCTTGATTGTTTTCTCAGGTTTAACAGGTTATATATGACAAGAAGATGATTTATATTTCTGGAGCGAAGCTTTCAACGTTCGTTTTCTTGGAGAAAGATCTAACCTTGTTGACACACTATCCACACCGAACGAATCAGGGGAGTATTTGTTTTCATTCTTTTACCTGCTTTACTTTTACATCTTTTAATTGAACATTGGGGATAATGTTCATCCTAAGTGTAAGGGGAGGGTAAATGATGATACCTTATAGGAGATAATTGCACTTGAGTTTGTTTGTTTGATAGTAGGTGTGTAATAAAACTAAGAGAAATACTTGCTAGGGCAACTTTAGCACCAAATTTAAAATTTTTTACAACATTTAGGAGTGAAACTTTAGCCTTAACAAGCGTCTCATGGATAGGAGTTGTATGACTAGCACAAAACCGTACCACTTAAAAAAATTTCCACCCAAATATGTGAGGTTCGCCTTTAGATTTGATAGGAAAAGCTTTCATTATTAGTGCTTATGAGTGTACCGGTAGTATTTAGATTCTAGAACTTGCGTTACTGATGCATCCCGAGACCGCTGGTGAGACTACATTCGTGTAGTAGGATTTACTACATGATAAGAGGTATTAGGATCACCCTTGTGTTAAACCCGTATCATAAATACTTGACCATTTAAGTCATATTACTTGACTAGCGAAATCAATTAATTTTCCCACACCTTTGCGTTGTACTCATTTTTAGTACACGATACCCCTAGTACACCCCTCCGAGCCTATCTTTTCGTTTCTAACTTTAAGCATCTTACTTAAAGGAATAATTTGTTTACAATCCACCCAAATGTGTAACCAAATCGCCTTAGCCTTCCTTGTATGCACTAATCTTTAGTGCATTATTGTTATTTGTTTAAACCCTTAGTTAATTATCTAATTGATTACATGGTTGCTAAGTCGAGTCATATCTTGTACATATTGTTTTGGGACGATTGGGACTCATGGGTAAAGTACTAGTGTTATGGAGTAATGGGGAAGAACATCAATTGTTACTCCCATATGTGCGTTAATATTTAAAAAGTACTCCAAGTGTTTTTGTTGGGAATTATATTAACAGTTACCACGGTTAGTATGAAGATTACAACTGCTGAAGAATGCACTAGCAGTGGAAACTCATTACCACTGCTAGTACATATAATTACCACTGCTGTTAGGATAACTGTTAGGAAACTTATATAGATAAATATAGAATAGATCTTGTGTATATCTTATTCTATTATCATTATACGTATCTTGTAGAAGAGGACTCCTTGTGCTATAAAAGGAGGTCCTAGGTTAAGGTTAGATATATGTTTTTCTTAGAGCTTCAAGGTTGTAACCCTAGTGATACAAAGATCACTCGTATTATTATTATTATTAATATTGGAGCTAAAAGTTTGATTCATACAGTTTTCTCATTCATATACAATTGCTTTTCACTCACAACCAAACTTCTAAGTATTACTAAGTAGATTCCGCATACTTAGTGGTATAACTCAAAGTATAATTCTAACACAAATTAAGGTGTTAAGATCCATCAAGTGGTATCAGAGCCAGGCTTTGATACTTTGATTTAGAAGACCCCAAGTTCACTCAGAAGATTCAATGGAGACAGAGACCAGTCAGTCCAACATTGCTGCTAAGCTTCCTAAGCTTAAGTTGAATGACTATCAGATGTGGAGGCTAATGATCGAACAATTCTTTATGGTGCAAGATTATGCACTTTGGGAGATCATTATGTTTGGAAATTCTTTCAAACCTGGTACTACCTCACAAACAATTGATGGCAAGGAAGTACAAAAGATCAACACTGGACCAGTCACTAATGATGAAAGAATTCAGATGAAGAATGATCTGAAGGCCAGAGGCTTGTTGTTGATGACCCTTCCAAGAGATCAAATACTAGCATTCAGCAAGTACAAGACTGCACAGACCTTGTTTGAGGTGATCTGCAATGTTTTTGGTGGTAATTATTCCACCAAGAAAACACAGGATACCTTGTTGAAACAGACTTATGAAAACTTTGGTTCAACAAGTAATGAATCTATTGACAGCATCTTCACAAGGCTTCAAAAGATTGTCACTCAACTCACAGTGTTTGGAATTGAGGTGGAAAGGGAAGACCTCAATTTAAAGTTCTTAAGAAGTTTACCCTCTGAGTTTGGTACAAATGTTGCTGTGTGGGAAGACAAGCCAGAACTGGAGAATATGAAGTTGAATGATTTGTACAATAACTTTAAAGTTATTGAAGAGAGGTTGAAGAAGGCTGGCAAACTAAGTTCAGGATTAGGGAACTTAGCACTTATATCATCATCTGTTGATGATAGTTCAGATGAAGAGAGTGATAGTGATGATGATGATGCTAACATTGTTGTTTCCACTGGTAGTGGAGGTGTTTCCACTGCTAGTTCAAAAAGGCAGGTTGTTGGTCTTAGTGATTCTACTTTTTATGCCTTTCTTTCAAGTCAAATGAATGGTTCAATTATGACACATGAAGACTTGGATCAAATTGATGAGGATGACATGGAAGAGATGGACATTAAATGGCAAGTTGCATTGCTAAGCTTAAAGGCAAAGAAGTTCAGGAGGAAGACAGGTAGAAAGATCACCATAAATGGCAATGAAACTGTAGGTTTTGATAAGAAGAAGGTGGAGTGCTACAACTGTCATAAGAAGGGGCACTTTGCAAGAGAATGCAGGAAACCAAAGAAGCCTGATAACAGGTCATCTTGGTATAAGCAAGACAAGAAGAAAGAACCTACAACTGAAGAACCAAATGTGCTTTTGGCCATTGATGGAGTGAACTATGATTGGAGCTATATGGCTGAGGATGAAGAAGATGGTTTAGAGTCTGCAATGATTGCTACTGAGCTTGCACTTATGGCTTTTTCTGACTCTGAGGTACAAATTAATAATGCTTATTCTAAAACTTGTAAGGCTTTAAAAGATTATGAGAAACTTAAAGAACAATATGATGAACAATTGCTAGAGTTAAATCAAACTAATTATAACTTAGCAAATCATAAAAGAGGTCTTGCTGTTTTAGAAGCACAGTTAGAGCATTATAGAGCCATTGAATCTAAGTTCAATGATGATATTGCTGTTTTAAAAAGAGACTTAGATTATCAGATAGTTGTGAATGAGGCTCTTAGGGAAGAGTTAGAGAAGGTTAAAAAGGCCAATGAGAATATACAGATAACTTGTAATACACTAGATCATCAATCTAAGTGCATTGACAAAATTTGGGAGGCCCAAGTTGTAAATAAAGCCAAATCAGGAGTAGGATATAAAACAGTTCCACCACCCCTAAGAGGTGTTCCATCACCTCCTAGTATTGACTTAGCTCACACAGGGTTAGAAGAGTTTCAGGAACCAACCATGACCTATGGCCCAAAATTTATTAAAGAAGTTGCTATTAAAAGGGTTCAGGTTGAGGTTGATACATTTGATAGTGCTAGTGACTCATCTCTTAAAGATGAAAGTATGAATGTTGAGTCTAAAACTAGTGTTCCTGAGTGTGTTCAAGTGGATGTTAAAAAGAGTATTCCTGAAGTTGTTAATGAGAAGCCTAGAACAAATGCTTATAATACTAGTCCCACTACTAGATATGCTGAGATGTACAGAAAAAGGTCAACAACTCCTAGGGGCAACAAAAGGAGTTTGAATCATGTTAAATCTAGACAATTTGGTAGTGACTTTGTGTTTAACAACAAACCTTGTTACATATGTGGTAGTTTTGAACTTCTTCATTATAATTGTAACTATCACATGGGTAGAAGGGAAGTGTTTACCAGGGTGAATGGAAATAATGCTAATAATTTTACTCACCCAAATCCACTAAGCAAGATGATTCCTAGGTCTGTTTTGCTTAACTCTGGCATCAAATCTCTTTCCACTGCTAAACCAGCAGTTGCCACTGCCAAAAGTATAAACAGAGTTTACCCTAAGTCCCTTGTTAAGAGTGCAAAACCTATTACAACTTTTGTTAAATCTGCACAAATAGGGAAAAAGGCCTATTTTAAAAAGAAAGTTTACAATAACCACAAGTGGATACCTAAAATTTCAAAACCAGCAGTTACCACTGCTAAGCCAGCAGTTACCACTGCAAGGCCAAAAGTTTCCACTGGTGGTTCTGTGAACAACAAAAGGGTAAATGTGGGAAATGTTGTTAAGGCCTCAGCACGTTGGGAATGGAAACCAAAAGGAACTATCACCTCAAACAATCCTAATGGTGTATCAATGACCTTTGACAGATATAATTATATTGATACACGAGGCAGATCCAAGTCATTTGTGGCTTGGTCCCCAAAAGGAACTAATTCCTTTATTTTATGTGCAGGGACATTCAAAGCCTAAAGAAGATCAAGGATATTCAGATAGTGGATGTTCCAGGTACATGACTGGCAATAAGTCTTATCTCTCAGACTTCAAACCTAATGATGGATAATTTGTCAGCTTTGGTGGTGGTATTGGTGGAAAGGTTTCTGGAAAAGGAACTATCAAGGCTGGAAACTTGGGCTTTGAGAATGTATATTATGTGAAAGAACTCAAGTAGAATCTCTTCAGTGTGTCACAGATGTGTGACAAGAAACATAGAGTTCTATTCTCAGAGGATGAATGTTATATCTTATCTAAGGATTATAAGCTACCTGATGAAAGTGATATTTTGCTTAAAATCCCTAGAAAAGGCAATCTATATAGCATAGACATGAAGAATATAGTGGCTAAAGATGATGTTACTTGTTTGCTTGCAAAAGCCACTTTAGATAAATCAATGCTTTGGCACAGAAGACTTGGTCATGTTAACTTCAAGACCATTAACAAGATTGTGAAAGATGGTCTAGTCAGAGGGTTACCAGAGAAGAGATTTGAAAATGACCAAACATGTGTTGCCTGTCGATGAGGCGAAAAATGATCCGTTTTTAGGGGTTATTTAAGCCAGAATTGGAATTTATTTGATCAAATATTGCCCTAAATCATTCCTTTTGTGATTTTAGGTACTTGGGGAGTGAATTCTGGAAAAGGAAGCATTTTGGACGTTTTTGGAGCATAAAAGTGAAGAAAACGGCAACGTCTTAATTGTCCTTGCTGGGAACAGTACCTGACGGCGTCAAGAAGGAAAAGATGACGGCGTCAGGAGCAAAATGGATGACGGCCCAGAGAAAACGTGACGGCGTCAGAACAAGGGCGTCAAGAGTAAATTTGGTGACGGCCTGGAAAAAGATTGCACATGACGGCGTCAGATATAGATCTAGGCAGTCCGAGAAGTTTATTGGCGGTGAGATAACAGCGTCAAAATTTTACTCTTGACGTCGTCACCTCATAAAATCTATAAATACTTTTCTAATTTTCATTCATTAAGGAGGGACTTGTGTGGAGAATTCTAGGGCCGAACTTTATAAACCCTAGCTCGTTTGTAACAGTATTTTCAATGGTTTTCACCCCTTGAAACCCTTCATGTTCAATTGAGATAAGTTTTCTTTCAATTCATTCAATATGTCTATGTGTTGTTTGAATATATCTTATGCTTGTCTTGATTTTAACATGTTAGGCTAGATCTTTTATGTGTTTCCTTAGATGTAATGAAACCTAGATGTTGATTATAGGTTGATTGCTTGTTTATAGTTGTAATGGATGAATGATTTCAATGTTAGGCTTAAGAAAACTGGCAGATCTCCATTTTGTTACTTGCTTGAACGTCTTAAGAAACATGAACCGATGTGTACTAGGTTTTTATGGTTATATTTAATGCATGAGCGAATTCTAGTGATCCCATGTTAGGAGCTTCTTGCAGGCTCGACATAGGAGTGAAGTAGGAGCTTATAGAATTGGGGAAGTAAGTACGCCACCCCATGATTGGTATTAAGGAATATAACCCATCATCCACGCAACTGTAACAAGTAATTAACATGTAAAAGATATCTAGGGAGTAGTGAAATCTAAGTAAACACAATTCTCCCATTTATTGTTCACACCACTAGTTTAATTATTTTTATTTTCATTTTTGTTATTTTATTTTGATTGCATCTTAGTTATTGGGTTAGTTGACTAGTAACTAATTCCGCCCACTCTTCCAATACCCGAGATTTTTAATTGCTTTTATAAAATATAAAAATACAAAAAGAATCATCCCTCACCTCTAGACCTAGTTCTTAGGTTTTCTAATCCTAGCGACACTATTCCTGAGTTGAACGATCAATCCCCCGGTACTTGTCACTATACTATACTACAACGATCAGGTACACTGCCTGGTGGGGGTTGTAAGCTTCTCGAGATCCCTCGAGAGGTAAAGCCTGGTGCAATTTCCACGCATCAAGTTTTTGGCGCCGCAGCCCGGGGAATAGTTATTGTCTAGGTTAGAATCTCTTTTTATTAGGTATACTTGCTAGATTCCTTTCTAGTAAGATTTTATTTTTATTTTTAGGTTTTCTTTAGTCTATCTTATTTCTTCATGTTTTTGTTCATAACTCTTTACCATCCGACATTATGGAAGGTGGTAACATCTTTGAACCCATCAACCCACCACAACGAGACCACCCACAAACCCACCACTAGCTAACCAAACTCTTAGGCCCCGAACCCTAGGAGAGTACTCCCGACCTAGCCACCAAGGCTATCGAAACACCATTGAGCTCACCCAAGGAGCCAATGTGTCTCCTTTGCGATCCGACACCATCCGGTTGGTGCAAAGCGGATGTGCATTCCATGGACTTCGTTCCGAAGATCCAAATCAACATCTCAAGGACTTCCTTAAAATCGTAGATTTCATAGACCTTGATGTTAGAACTAGAGAGTCAACCCGATTATGCCTATTCCAATTCTCTCTACGTGATCAAGCTAGTCAATGGCTTGAACGTTTACCCACGGGATCTATCACCTCATGGGATGATCTCACCACTCGTTTCCTTGCTCAATTTTTCCCACCGGGGAGAACTACCAAGCTTAGAAATGATATCTTGATGTTCCAACAATGTCAAGGTGAAACTCTATATGAAGCATGGACTCGTTTCAAGGACTTACTCCAAAAAGTCCTTCATCGTGGCATAGATCTTTGGCTCCAAGTCCAAATCATCTATGACCATATCGATCTCTCCACAAGGCGAACCATTGACCAATCGGCCGGTGGCAAGCTACGTGATCTAAGTGCGGAAGAATCATGGGAACTCATAGAAGATCTTGCTCTCTATGACAACGAAAGTTGGAATGATCCCCGTGATTTGAACAAAATGGTCAAGGCAATATCTTTGCCTTCGAACAATTCTAGCACTCCCGACCATAGGATCATGGAACTTTAGGACCAAGTCAAGTTTCTCATGAAATCTTACGAAGCTCCTAAGCCTTCAAGCCAAGTGAATAAAATCACTTCCTCATGCAAATTATGTAGTGGTCCCCATGACACTCGTGATTGCGTGGAACTCCCCGGAACAGCTTTTGCGGACTACGCGTCCTCGCGTTCCGACGAAGCGGGAGATAAGTGGTACACTTTCAAACTTGAGCTAAACCCTTACGGTGATTCCTACAACCCTTCTTGGAAAAATCACCCAAACCTTAGGTGGAAACAAAACCAAAACAATTCTTCCAATCCGCCTAATCGTTACCAACCAAACGGTCCACCCTCTAACCGTACTTTCAACAACAATCCTTCTAACAACTATGGTAGTACCAACAATCTTGAAGGATTGATGTCCAAGTTTATGGCATCTCAAGAAGCTCGCATATCTAAGTTTGAAGCCGATTTCAAACAAAAGCAAAGTGAGATGACCACCAAAATTGACACATTGTTGAAAGTTCTCAATGACCGAGAAATGGGAGCACTCCCAAGCGACACGGTCAAGAACCCGAAACTAAACGTTAATTCCATATCATCAGTTTTGTCACCCAGTTCTTTCCGTAATACTACTCGGTTAAGTCTACGAG
Organism: Artemisia argyi; assembly: GCA_030686995.1. Taxonomy (NCBI): domain Eukaryota; kingdom Viridiplantae; phylum Streptophyta; class Magnoliopsida; order Asterales; family Asteraceae; genus Artemisia; species Artemisia argyi. The sequence goes on along the minus strand of CM060681.1, from coordinate 89,255,143 downwards.
CACGTGTTTCAAACAAAACTAAATTCTTCAAAAGGACCAATCAAATAAAACACTCGATATAAAACCGGTCAAAAGCATAGTTGAAACACCTCCTATGCAAGACCTTGACGATGAATTCAAGGAGCTTCACCTTGAACGTCCCGTCATTGATGTCTTAGCCCATGCTCCCTACTATAGTGCCCTCCTAGAAAAGTATGAGAAATTTAAACTAGGTAAAAATGGGACCGCCTTCGTTCAAAACAAGTTGCCTAAAAAGCTTGATGATCCGGGTATATTTGTTTTGCCTTGTAAGATAGGAAGATCCAAAGCTTTCGACACACTAGCCGATTTAGGGTCAAGCCTCAACTTGATTCCCTTATCCCTTTTCACCACTCTCAAGCTAGGAAAGTTAGAGGAGACGGAGGTATTAATTGGTCTAGCGGATGGGAGTATTGCCCACCCGGTTGGGATGATCAAGGATGTAGTTGTTCACGTAGGGAAGTTAACTATTTTAGCGGATTTTCACGTCCTTGATATGGTTAGTGATACTGATGAGGCGAAAAATGAACCACTTTTAGGGGGTCATTTAAGCCCGGAATTGAATTTATTTGATCAAATATTGCCCTAAATCGTTCCTTTTGTGATTTTGGGTACTTTGGGAGTGAAATCTGGAAAAGAAGGCATTTTGGACGTTTTTGGAGCATAAAAGTGAAGAAAACGGCAAAGTCTCAATTTTCCAAGCTGGGAACAGTAGGTGACGGCGTCAAGAAGAAATTTCTGACGGCGTCCAGAGTAAATTCCATGACTTTCCATGACGACCCAGTACAGATTTGACGACGTCACGAAGTAGGGTGTCAAGAGTAAAATGCATGACGGCCTGGAAAATGCTAACACATGACGGCGTCATAAGTAGATCAAGGCAGTCCGAGAAGTATTTTGGCGGCGAGATGACGGCGTCACAAGTTTTTTCTTGACGCCGTCAGCCCCTATTTCCTATATATAGTTTTCTAATTTTCACATTAAAAAGAGAGGAGTTTTGGAGAAACCCTAGGTCCGAACTTAAGACGAATTTTACAAGTTTTTCAAGCGTTCTTTGCCCTTGATCCCTTTCAAGTGTAATTGAGATAAGTATTCTTTTAATTCAATCAATATGTCTATGTGTTGGTTGTCTATATCTTGTTCTTGTCTTAATTCCATAATGCTAGGCTAGATCTATCTTGTGTTTGCTTAGATCTAATGAAACCTAGATGTTAATTATGTGTTGATTACTTGTTTATGGTTGTTGGATGAACGATTTCGATGTTAGGCTTAAGAAAACTGGCAGATCTCCAATTGGTAACATGCTTGAACGTCTTAAGAAACATGAACCGATGTGCACTAGGTTTTATTGGTTGTATTTACTGCATGAGTAATTTCTAATGACCCCATGTTAGGAGTTTTTAACGGCTCGACATAGGAGTGAAGTAGGCACTCATAGGATTGGGGAAGTAAGTGCGCCACCCCATGAATGGTATTAAGGAATACAATCGGTCATCCATGCAACTATAACAAGTAATTAACGTGTAAAAGATGTCTAGGGAGTAGTGAAATCTAAGTAAACACATTTTCTCCACTTATTGCTCACAACCTTAGTTAATTTAGTTTATTTTCATTTCTAGTAGTTTACTTTTAATTGCATTTTTAGTATTGGGTTAGTTGACTAGCAACTAATTCCGCCCATATCCTTCAAAACCCGAGAATTTACTTGCTTTCATAAAAATATAAAAATACAAAAATAATCATCCGTCATCTTTAGCACTAGTAATTAGGTTTTCTAATCCTAGCGACACTATTCCTAGCTGAACGATCAATCCCCCGGTACTTGTCACTATACTATACTACAACAATCAGGTACACTGCCTGGTGGGGGTTGTAAGCTTCTCAGGATCCCTTGAGAGGTAAAGCCTGGTGCGATTCCCACATATCAAGTTTTTGGCGCCGCTGCCGGGGAATAGTTATTGTCTAGGTTAGGATTTCTTTTTATTAGGTCTACTTGCTAGATTCCTTTCTAGTAAGATTTTATTTTTCTTTTTTAGGTTCCTTTAGTCTATCTTCTTCTTTGTGTCTTTGTTCGTAACTCTTCACCACCCGACACCATGGACAACGGGAACATCTTTGAACCCGTCATCCAACCACAACAAAACCCACCACTAGAACCCCTTAGGCCCCAAACCTTAGGAGAGTATTCCCGACCTAGCCACCAAGGCTACCGAAACACCATTGAGCTCACCGGAGCCAATGTGACCCCCTTGCGATCCGACACCATCCGTTTGGTGCAAAGCGGATATGCATTCCATGGACTTCGTTCCGAAGATCCAAATCAACATCTTAAGGACTTCCTTAAAATCGTAGATTCTATAGACCTAAGTGTTGAAACTAGAGAGACTACCCGATTACGCCTATTCCAATTCTCTCTACGGGATCAAGCTAGTCAATGGCTTGAGCGTTTACCCGCGGGATCCATCACCACATGGGATAATCTCGCCAATCGCTTCCTAACCCAATTCTTCCCACCGGAAAAGACTGCAATGCTTAGAAGGGACATTTTGATGTTTGAACAACATCGGGGTGAAACTTTCTACGAAGCATGGGCCCGCTTTAAGGATCTCCTCCACAAGATCCCTCATCATGGCATAAACCTTTGGCTATTAGTTCAGATTTTCTACGACCATGTTGACTATCACATTAAACGTACAATCGATAGGGCCGCAAGAGGGAAACTGCGTGATAAAAACGCCGAGGAGTCCTGGGCAATTATTAAGGAGCTCGCCGCCGATAATCAAGAGGTATGGGAATTTAAGCATGCAATTAACGCGGCCATTAATGCAGTCTCAACACCAGGAGGACCCACCGAGCTACCCGATGAAATCCTATGCAAACTCGAGGCAAAGGTTGACTATTTTGAGGAAAGGCAACGAAAACCTTTTAGTCTTAGACGGGCTACTGTTAATTCTGTCTCGAAACCAACTTCAAACCCATTATCAGAATCACCCTCTAGAGAAAACATCGAGACTTTTCAAAACTATGCCCCACCTTATTCCCCACCCGAGGAGCTTAGCTCAGAGTTTGAAGCTAGGATGAGAGAATACATGGCAGCTCATTCTGGTCGGCTTGCTAGATTCGAGGAAGCAGTGTATAAGCAAAAAGAGGAGATTCAAGAGAAGATGAATGAGATGATGAGTCTATTGGAGGAGTATGCCAACCAGAAAACCCCCGAAAGAATGCTACTAAGGAAAGAAAGCGTCACCCCCACTACCCAATTTGTTAATTCCATCACAATTGTCCACAAGGATGACGAGAAGGTGGAAACCTCTACTAAACAGACCTTGGAAGAGCCACCAAGATCCCAACCCTTGAGTCACTACCTAAAACATGATATAAACGACAACACCATAACAAATTGGATAAAGGGTGACAGGCGTAACCAACCTTCCAAACAGGGTTCAGAGGACGGGGAAGGGGGAAAAGATGAGTATGATACGTTACCTGGGGGGCCAATGTTCGAGAAACTATTGATACAAAAGGTGGTTACTAAGCAGGTGGCGTGTGGAAACTTTGAGATACCAGCTAGCATCGGGGATTTGAAATATCTTAATGCTTTCGCCGACCAAGGATCAGAAGTAAATCTTATGCCCCTCACTATTTATATCCAACTAACATCAAAAATGCCGGCCCCCACTCGTGTTAGGTTGTCCCTTGCTGGACACTCATATGTATATCCCCTAGGAATCGCAGAAGATGTATTAGTTAATGTCGCAGGGTTCATGTACCCTGTTGATTTCATGATCATCGATGATAAGGGAGATGGATACATGCCAATAATCCTCGGGGTACCATTCCTTGCCACCGCTAGAGCTGTCATTAAGTATGAAGGGAGAAAAATTAAGCTTAAATCTGGGAAAAGAAAGATTAGCTTCCCCATGACCCCACGGAATGGGCATGAGAATGTGAGGAGAAAGCTCAAAAACAACATTGACACGACACCCATAAGCGTTCAGAATAAAATTCTTGCATGGGAGGCAAGAATCAAAAGCTATAAGGAGGGTAAGTATGAAAGAAGCAAAAGCGATAAGGTTCAGGTCGAATTCGAACATACTCACCAGCAGAAAATCATGTACCATTTGAGGAAGGTAACTTGGTACTCCTAAGACACTCGAAAATAACAATACCACCCAATAAACCAAGTCCTTGGTGGTATGGGCCTTTCGCGATTGAAGGCGTGAGCCAAGATGGGATGGCTACCCTAAGAAGTAAAGTAGGTGGAGAGGTGATTGCAAGTGTCGACAGATTACGGCACTACCACCACAATAGTAATGATCACAACTATATGGGGTACATCATCTCACAGGATGAAATCACGTAGTAACCTATGACCTTGAGTCTAGCTACAAGACTCGTAAATAAAGAAAAGCGCTTCTTGGGAGGCAACCCATGCTTTGTATAATTTTCATTTTTTGTTTGTTATTTGCTTCCGTATGCATGCTTTATTTTTATTGCTGGTAGATCATGTTTCTCAATTAAAATGTGGAAATACTTTACTTTGTTGTTTTGGCTTAGTCTTAACTCCACCTAAAGGTATTTTTGCAAAAGATAAGTGTAAGGGGAAACCCCAAATATGTTTTTTTAAGAAACAACTCGATCATGATTCTCCACAATATTAAATGAACATGTGTATTCGTATTTGTTAGAGTCAAATGCTTGTATTGAGTCATAATGAAGTTTTGCAGGATTTTCCAGGAAGTAGGACCAAGTTTTTCAAGAAATTTTCCGGAAACTTAACATAAGAATTCCTGCAGGTCAATCCTGACGGCGTCACGAGTTAACTCTTGACGGCGTCACGGGCATAAAAATCTGGAAATTTTACCGGTTTTGTTTTTCTAACGGAGTCTTATGGTTTTTGTGAATTATTAAGTTTTATAATCTCCAGAAAATCTGCAAACTTCATTCCACAAGCACTATATCTTACTTTGTTTTCTAGGATTTAGTAACTTATATAGGATGCCGCCGATTTTATGCGAGGTTGTCTTGTCTATTTTCTCAGGATTTACAGGTTATGTATGACAAGAAGATGATTTATATTCTGGAAGGGAAGCTTTGATTGTTTATTTTCTTGGAGGAAGATTTAACCTGGCCACCAAATTATCCATATCGAGCGAATCAGGGGAGTATTTGATTTCATTCTTTTTATTTTTTCACTTTTACATTCTTTACTTGAACATTGGGGACAATGTTCATCCTAAGTGTAAGGGGAGGGTAAAATGATGATACCTTACATATGCACTTTCGCTTGAGTTTGCTTTGTTTAATGGTAGGTGTGTAATAAAACTATGAGAAATACTTGTTAGTGCAATTTTAGCGCCAAATTTAAAATTTTTTACAACATTTAGGAGTGAAACTTTAGCCATAGTGATACGTGGGAATCGCACCAGGCTTTACCTTTCAAGGGATCTTGAGAAGCTTACAACCCCCACCAGGCAGTGTACCTGATCGTTGTAGTATAGTATAGTGACAAGTACTGGGGGATTGATCGTTCAGCTAGGAATAGTGTCGCTAGGATTGAAATTAATCTAACTAGGTCTAAAGGAGAAGGATGATTCTTTTTATGTTTTTATATTTTATGAAAAGCAAGTAAAAATCTCGGGTATTGGGAGAGTGGGCGGAATTAGTTGCTAATCAACTAACCCAAAAGCTACTAATTAATCTAATAAACAAGAAAATAAACTAAGGTTCTACAAGATCAGTGAAGCATGTCTACCCATGATATGTTACTCCTTGCTAGCTATCCAATCCTACCTATTGAATTGTAACCTTGTTTTAATCGACGGGTTGTATTCCTTAATACCATTCATGGGGTATCGTACATAACTCCCCAATTCTATGAGCTCTTATCTCCTTCTATACCATGCCCAGCACAACCATAGGGATTATAAACAGTGGCTCATGCATTAAATACAACCAATAAAGACCTAGTGCAATCGGTTCATGTTTCCTAAGACGTTCAAGCATGTTACCATTTGGAGATCTGCCAGTTTTCTTAAGCCTAACATATAAATTCATTCAATCAAAACAAGAATCAATAGGAAACAAGAATTATAAACTAAACCAACTAGATCTATTGAAGTTGTCACGCCTTAATTGATGGAGATAGACACATACATCAACAAGCCCCTCATTGATGAAGATAGACACAACATCAACAAGAAATCAATGAGATCTAATCAATTATATACAAGTTTCACATAATCATAAGTAGACACAAAGTGAATTAGCAAAACATAATCAAAGAAAAGCAAACAAGAATAATGAAAGACATAGTTGAGATAGAATCATCAAACCAATACATGATGTTTATGGAGTGATTGAAACCCTCTAAGTTGCTGGAAAAACACCCACCTAAACCCAGAAATCGACCTTAGGGTTTTGGGCATACAAAAAGTGAAGTTATGAAGATATATTTATAGGCATGTTTTCTGTTGGCAAGGCTTGACGGCATCAGCTCGTTCTCTTGACGCCATCACGGCCATTTTCTAACCAAATTGTAGATCTCTTCTTCCTCTTCGCGTGGGCTTTTGAATCACCTAAATCCGAGTTCGTATGCAAAAGTTATGACCAAAACAATATCAGCTACTCCGCGCGCAAGTTTTGGCAAGTTAACACGTGACGGCCTTGGGTGACGCCTTCACATTCTCTCTGGGCCGTCACCACTTTTACTCTTGACGCCGTCACCAAAATGCCCTTGACACCGTCAGGTACTGTTTCCAGCAAGGAAAATTAAGACTTTGTCATTTTCTTTACTTTTATGCTCCAAAAATGTCCAAAATGCTTCCTTTTCCAGAATTCACTCACAAAGTACCTAAAATCACAAAAGGAACGATTTAGGGCAATATTTGATCAAATAAATTCAATTCCGGGCTTAAATGACCCCCTAAAAGTGGTTCATTTTTCGCCTCATCGTATATCCCTACACTTGTGGTTTGCTTGTCCTCAAGCAAATGAGCTTTTCCACCAATCAAAATACAAGTTAGGGGTCATTTAACACTAATATAAAAGTAATTACAACAAATGATCATTCCACCTTAGTCAAAACAGGCACGGAAATTATACACTAGCACCTCACATTAAGTATTTGGATACTCTCAACTCTTGTTTGTTGTAAATTTATATGTCATAATTGGAAATGGAGAAATATCACTCTTTACCTGTCATAGCAAACAGATTACCATAGGCTTGGGAAAGGATCAAACCTCCACCACTTGGCGTAAGCACCTAGGATAAACTATCAAAGAGGTCTTTTAAAGGGTGATAACGTTAGGTGTAGGGGATATGGAAAACACGGTTTTGTTGGATAAAGAAAGTTTTACTGGTGGCAAGTCAATTGTCTTAGTTAACTACATGTACAATGAGGCGTTGCTAAGCCAAGACTCGACTCAACTTAAACTAACCACAACTCTTTTTGGATTTTCAAGACACTATTTGACTTAAACATAAATAAAAGAAACGGATGGTAGCCTGTATGTTTTTCTCTTTTCTTTTTCTATTTTTTTTTTATTCTCTCTTTCTTCTTTTTTTCGATTTTTTTTTTTTTATCATACACTCTTACTCTACCATCCAAAATAATACATCAAAGGGAGCTCGTTTCCTCCCTACACTTGAGCTTTTACATACTTTACAATCAAATATTCTAATGACTCGAATCAAGATAATCAAAACACTTGGAGTACTTTTAAATATTAACGCACATATGGGGGTAATAATTGACATCATCCCCATTACTCCATTACAATAGTACTTTACCCATGAGTCCCAATCGTCCCAAAACAATATGTACAAGATATGACTCGACTTAGCAACCATATAATCAATTAGACAACTAACAAAGGGTTTAAACAATTAACAATAATGCACTAAAGATGAGTGCATACAAGGAAGGCTAAGGCGATTTGGTTGCACATTTGGGGTGGATTGTAAATAAATTCTTCCTTTAAGTAAAATGCTTAAAGTTAGAAACGAAAAGATAGGCTCGGAGGGGTGTACTAGGGGTTTCGTGTACTAAAAATGAGTACAACGCAAAGGTGTGGGAGAATTACTTGACCTATGAAGTCAATGTAATTATATTACAGGTGTAGAACAAGGGTTATCCTAATGCCTCTTATCATGTAGTAAATCCTAACTACACGAATGTAGTCTCACTAGCGGTCTCGGGATGCATCACTATCACAAGTTATAGAATCTAAATACTACGGGTACACTCATAAGCACCAACAATGAATGCTTTTTCCTAAAGATCTAAGGGCGAACCTCACATATTTGGGGTGGAAATTTTTGAGTGGTATGTTTTTTTGTGCTAGTCATACAACTCCTATCCATGAGACGCTTATTAAGACTAAAGTTTCACTCCTACATGTTGCAAAAAATTTTAAATTTGGTGCTAAAATTGCCCTAACAAATATTTCTCTCAGTTTTATTACACATTCACTATTAAACAAAACAAAAACCAAGTGGAGTAATAGTTTCTAATATACCCTCCCTACACTTAAACCGAACATTGTCCCCAATGTTCTAGATAAAAGATGTAAAAGTAAATAAATAAGAATGAAAGAAACTAATACTCCCCTGATTCGTTCACCGTGGATAATGTGAGAACATGGTTAAATCTACCTCCAAGAAGACGAACGTTGAAAGCTTCCCTCCAGAAATATAAATCTTCTTGTCCTGTAATCAACAAACACAAAAACCAAAGCATCAAACCGAACAAAAATCACAACTAGATGTAATTCCAGACTTAGAAATAGAAACAAGACAAAGCAACAAAAGGATAGGATACTTGTGGAATGAATTACAAATAGGAACTCATAAAACATATTCACAATTATTGACACACAAACAAGATAGAATATATGCTAATTATAAATTGTGAAGTTTTCATGTTCGAATTTAGTTCTTTTTAACAAAATATAAATTTCCTTACACTTATCTTTTTGTAAAATACCTTTATATGCAATTAAGACGAGGTTAAAAACAAAATAAAGCATTTTCACATATTATTCGAAACATGAAAATTAAACAACTATGATTAAGCATATATGACACAAATAAACAAATAAAATAAAAACATCAAACAATTAAAAACATGGGTTGGGTTGCCTCCCAACAAGCGCTTGTTTTTGTTCGAATCACGAGCCTGACTCTACCCTTATTTAACAGAAATAGGGGAGGTTTTCCCTACACTTAGGATTAAGTGTGGGTGAAAGTAGCGATACACACCCTTAGGGTGTGAATATGCCATGTGAGGTGAAGGGGGTGAGTGAATGGCTTCCTTCATCCTAAAACTACCCGGATAATATTGTTTGATGGGTGGGTCGGTTCCTCTTTTGTCTCTTAGAAATAAATCTAAGGATGGGAAGTTGTGTAAAGGTTGAGGTTCCGGTTCATCAACATTAGGAAATTCCCTAGAACTAGGAGTAAGGTTATCACTACAAGTATTCAAACCTATATCCTCTAGTGGTGCTTGTTCCAAGGGTTCTACCTCAATTGGGGTTCCTATATTCTCTTCTACTTCTTCCGGGTAAGTCACGGGCGGTGTATGTGCCTCAAATGATGGTAGGACTTGTGGGGTACTTTGTGGGCTTGGATTGTCCACCTCATCCTCCATTATACCTAGATTACCTATGTGTTTGTTTTGTACTATGATTTTAGGTGACATCCACGCAGGTATCCCTAAGTAATCATCCCCAGACAAACTTCCTGTTTGCTCCTTCAAACTTGTTATTGATTGATTTGTGATGCTTTTTGTCGGGTTGTCTACACTATAATAATATTGGGTACAATCTTCTATGGCATCCCATGCTTCTTCAGCATTTAATTCCCTAAGGTCCCCATTGGTAAAATCGTCAATGTACCTTTGGTCATACGGGTGGACACTATAGTAAAAGATTTGAGTTAGGTACCATAGATCGAAACCATGATGAGGGACTATTCGTAGTAAATTTTTAAAACGAGTCCATGCATCATAAATAGGTTCATCTCGATATTGTTTGAACATCAAGATGTCATTAGGAGTGAATGGGTTTCGTGGTCGGTAGTATGGTGGATTCGCGTTCTCCATAGTGGTGAACGGAAGAGTCAATGGAAAGGTTTCTACAAACAAATACACAAAGAAAAGATAGACTACGAGAAAGCTAATAAAAAGAAAATAAAAATCTCACTAAAACGGAATCTAATGAGTAGACCTAATCAAAATAAATTTCAACCTAAACAATAACTATTTCCCGGGCTGCGGCGCCAAAAACTTGATACGTGGGAATCGCACCAGGCTTTACCTCTCAAGGGATCTTGAGAAGCTTACAACCCCCACCAGGCAGTGTACCTGATCGTTGTAGTATAGTATAGTGACAAGTACCGGGGGATTGATCGTTCAGCTAGGAATAGTATCGCTAGGATTGAAATTAATCTAACTAGGTCTAAAGGTGAAGGATGATTCTTTTTATGTTTTTATATTTTATGAAAAGCAAGTAAAAATCTCGGGTATTGGGAGAGTGGGCGGAATTAGTTGCTAATCAACTAACCCAAAAGCTACTAATTAATCTAATAAACAAGAAAATAAACTAAGGTTCTACAAGATAAGTGAAGCATGTCTACCCATGATATGTTACTCTTTGCTAGCTATCCAATCCTACCTATTGAATTGTAACCTTGTTTTAATTGACGGGTTGTATTCCTTAATACCATTCATGGGGTATCGCACATAACTCCCCAATTCTATGAGCTCTTATCTCCTTCTATACCATGCCCAACACAACCATAGGGATTATAAACAGTGGCTCATGCATTAAATACAACCAATAAAGACCTAGTGCAATCGGTTCATGTTTCCTAAGACGTTCAAGCATGTTACCATTTGGAGATCTGCCAGTTTTCTTAAGCCTAACATATAAATTCATTCAATTAAAACAAGAATCAATAGGAAACAAGAATTATAAACTAAACCAACTAGATCTATTGAAGTTGTCACGCCTTAATTGATGGAGATAGACACACACATCAACAAGCCCCTCATTGATGAAGATAGACACAACATCAACAAGAAATCAATGAGATCTAATCAATTATATACAAGTTTCACATAATCATAAGTAGACACAAGGTGAATTAGCAAAACATAATCAAAGAAAAGCAAACAAGAATAATGAAAGACATAGTTGAGATAGAATCATCAAACCAATACATGATGTTTATGGAGTGATTGAAACCCTCTAAGTTGCTGGAAAAACACCCACCTAAACCCAGAAATCGACCTTAGGGTTTTGGGCTTACAAAAAGTGAAGTTATGAAGTTATATTTATAGGCATGTTTTCTGTCGGCAAGGCTTGACGGCGTCAGCTTGTTCTCTTGATGCCGTTATAACCATTTTTTCACCAAATTGCAGATCTCTTCTTCCTCTTCGCGTGGGCTTTTGAAACACCTAAATCCGAGTTCGTATGCAAAAGTTATGACCAAAACAATATCAGCTACTCCGCGCGCAAGTTTTGACAAGTTAACACGTGACGGCCTTGGGTGACGCCTTCACATTCTCTCTGGGCCGTCACCACTTTTACTCTTGACGCCGTCACCAAAATGCCCTTGACGCCGTCAGGTACTGTTTCCAGCAAGGAAAATTAAGACTTTGTCGTTTTCTTCACTTTTATGCTCCAAAAACGTCCAAAATGCTTCCTTTTCCAGAATTCACTCACAAAGTACCTAAAATCACAAAAGGAACGATTTAGGGCAATATTTGATCAAATAAATTCAATTCCGGGCTTAAATGACCCCCTAAAAGTGGTTCATTTTTCGCCTCATCACATAGCAAGCGTCTCATGGATAGGAGATTGTATAACTAGCACATAACCGTATATTCAGAAAAATTTTCCACCCAAATATGTGAGGTTCGCCTTTAGATTTGATAGGAAAAGCATTTACTATTAGTGCTTATGAGTGTACCGATAGCATTTAGATTCTAGAACTTGCGTTAGTGATGCATCCCGAGACCGCTAGTGAGACTACATTCGTGTAGTAGGATTTACTACATGATAAGAGGCATTAGGACCACCCTTGTGTTAAACCCGTATTATAATTTCTTGACCACCTAAGTCATATTGCTTGACTACTTAAGTCAACTAATTTTCCCCACACCTTAGCGTTGTACTCATTTTTAGTACACGAAACCCCTAGTACACCCCTCCGAGCCTATCTTTTCATTTCTAACTTTAAGCATTTTACTTAAAGGAAGAATTTGTTACACCCCACTTAAATGTACAACCAAATTGCCTTAGCCTTCCGTGTATGCACTCATTTTTAGTGCATTATTGTTATTTGTTAAACCCTAAGTTAACTATCTAATTGATTACATGGTTGCTAAGTCGAGTCATATCCTTGTACATATTGTTTTGGGACGATTGGGACGATTGGGTAAAGTACTTAACTTATGGAGTAATGAGGAAGAACATCATTTATTACCCCCATATGTACGTTAATCTTAAAAGTGCTCCAAGTGTTTTGATTATCTTAATTCGAGTCATTAGATTAGTTTATTGTAAAGTATGTAAAGATTCAAGTGTAAGGGGAATGTTCATTCCCTATGATGTATTATTTTGGATGGTAGGGTAAGAGTGTATGCAAAAAAAAAAAAAAAAAAAAAAAAAAAAAAAAAAAAAAAAAAAAAAATCGAAAAATCAAGAAAAAGAAAAAAAAAATAGAAAAAGAGAAAAAAACATACGGACTACCATCCCTTTTTATTCCATGTTCTTTTTATGTTTTTGTAATTTTTCATTTATTAGCTTAAGTCGAGTCTAGTCTTGGCTTAGCAACGCCATGTTGTTCATGTAATTAAACAAGATTGTTAACTCGCCACCAGTAAAGACTGCCTTTATCCAACAAAACCGTGTATTTCATATCCGTACACCTAACGTTACAACCCTTTAAAAGACCTCTTTGATAGTTTATCCTAGGTGCTTACGCCATGTGGTGGAGCTTTGATCCTTTCCCAAGCCTATGGTAATCTATTTTGCTATGACAGGTAGTGAGAGATATCTTCCGTTTCCATATTGTAATTTATACTTTATTACACCCGAGAGATGTGAGTATCTAAACACTATTTGTGAGGTGCTTATGTATGACCTCCGTGCTTGTCTATTGGTCTTTAGTGGAACGATTATTTGTTGTAATTACTTTTATATTAGTGTTAAATGACCCCTAACTTGTATTTTGACTAGAAAAAAAGCGCATTTGCTTGAGGACAAGCAAATCTCAAGTGTAAGGGTATATGATGAGGCGAAAAATGAACCACTTTTAGGGGGTCATTTAAGCCCGGAATTGAATTTATTTGATCAAATATTGTCCTAAATCGTTCCTTTTGTGATTTTAGGTGCTTCGGGAGTGAAATCTGGAAAAGAAGGCATTTTGGACGTTTTTGGAGCATAAAAGTGAAGAAAACGGCAAAGTCTCAATTTTCCAAGCTGGGAACAGTAGGTGACGGTGTCAAGAGTAAATTCCATGACTTTCCATGACGACCCAGTATAGATTTGACGGCGTCACGAAGTAGGGCGTCAAGAGTAAAATGCATGACGGCCTAGAAAATGCTAACACATGACGGCGTCAGAAGTAGATCAAGGCAGTCCGAGAAGTATTTTGGCGGCGAGATGACGGCGTCACAAGTTTTGTCTTGACGCCGTCAGCCCCTATTTCCTATATATAGTTTTCTAATTTTCAAATTAAAAAGAGAGGAGTTTTGGAGAAACCCTAGGTCCAAACTTAAGACGAATTTTACAGGTTTTTCAAGGGTTCTTTGCCCTTGATCCCTTTCATGTGTAATTGAGATAAGTATTCTTTTAATTCAATCAATATGTCTATGTGTTAGTTGTCTATATCTTGTTCTTGTCTTAATTCCATCATGCTAGGCTAGATCTATCTTGTGTTTGCTTAGATCTAATGAAACCTAGATGTTAATTATGTGTTGATTACTTATTTATGGTTGTATTGGATGAACGATTTCGATGTTAGGCTTAAGAAAACTGGCAGATCTCCAATTGGTAACATGATTGAACGTCTTAAGAAACATGAACCGATGTGCACTAGGTTTTATTGGTTGTATTTACTGCATGAGTAATTTCTAATGACCCCATGTTAGGAGTTTTTAACGGCTCGACATAGGAGTGAAGTAGGCATTCATAGGATTGGGGAAGTAAGTGCGCCACCCCATGAATGGTATTAAGGAATACAATCCGTCATCCACGCAACTATAACAAGTAATTAACGTGTAAAAGATGTCTAGGGAGTAGTGAAATCTAAGTAAACACATTTTCTCCACTTATTGCTCACAACCTTAGTTAATTTAGTTTATTTTCATTTCTAGTATTTTACTTTTAATTGCATTTTTAGTATTGGGTTAGTTGACTAGCAACTAATTCCCCCCATATCCTTCAAAACCCGAGAATTTACTTGCTTTCATAAAAATATAAAAATACAAAAATAATCATCCGTCATCTTTAGCACTAGTAATTAGGTTTTCTAATCCTGGCGACACTATTCCAAGCTGAACGATCAATCCCCCGGTACTTGTCACTATACTATACTACAACGATCAGGTACACTGCCTGGTGGGGGTTGTAAGCTTCTCAGGATCCCTTGAGAGGTAAAGCCTGGTGCGATTCCCACGTATCAGATACTACATGCCCTTTATTAGTAGGAAGAGGATTTTTAGCAACCGCTAGCGCCATGATAGATTGTAAGGAGTCTAAGATAGCGGTAGGTGAGTGTGATACTTGGTCGGTATATGATGTTAAGAAACATAGCTATGATTGTGAGGATGAACCGACACCACATTGGGTAGAGATGAATAGGAGACCATCTAGATATGGACCTTGGATAGAAAGAAACTTTATAGGACCTCAATGCCCATTCTACCTAGAAAAAGATTTCATCGATAAAACACATTCGGTGGAACAACTCATAGCTAGGGATGAAGAGCTAGACCCTTTTGAGGACCCCCGAGTCTTTAGGAAAATGATTGAGTTCTTGAGCGTAATGCCCATTAACATAGATATGAACAAGTGGAAAAGAGAGGGAGATAAGTATAAATGGAGGTGGGACAAGCCACCTAAGGAAGGTGACAGATCATGGCATATGAAGATGATTTTGTATGATCCGGATGGAGAAAAGTTTGAAAGGTCATACCGCACTAAGAAAACCGATAAGAAGTTGAAACCTAAGTTTGATCCCAAAGAAGTCCTCAATGAGGAACTCGCCCATATCACGTAGTAACCCATGACCTTGAGTCTAGCTACAAGACTCGTAAATAAAGAAAAGCGCTTCTTGGGAGGCAACCCATGTTTTGTGTGATTTTATTTTGTTTGATTGTTATTTGTTTCCGTATGCATGCTTTATTTTTATTGTTGGTAGATCATGTTTCAAAACTAAATGGTGAAAATACTTTATTTTGTTGTTTGGCTTTGTCTTAACTTCATCCAAAGGTATTTCGCAAAAGATAAGTGTAAGGGGAAACCACAAATATGTTTTTAAGAAACAAAACCGGTCATGATTCTCCACAATATTAAATGAACATGTATATTCGTATTTGTGAGAGTCAAATGTTTGTATCGAGTCATAATAATGTTTTGTAGGATTTTCCAGGAAGTAGGAAAAAGTTTTTCCAGAAATTTTCTGGAAACTTAACATAAGGATTTCTGCAGGTCACTTCTGACGGCGTCAGGAAGAAACTCCTGACGGCGTCACGTGTAAAAATCTGGAAATTTTGCTAGTTTCGTTTTTCTAACAGAGTCTTAAAGTTTTTGTCGAATCTTTAGTTTAATAATCTCCAGGAAATCTGCAAACATCATTCCACAAGCATTATATCTTACTTTGTTTTCTAGGATATGTTAGCATATATAGATTGCCGCCGATTTTACGCAAGGTTGCCTTGTTTATTTTCTTTGGTTTAACAGGTTATGTTTGACAAGAAGATGATTTATATTCTGGAAGGAAAGCTTTGATTGTTTATTTTCTTGGAGGAAGATCTAACCTGGTTACCATACTATCCATACCGAGCCAATCAGGGGAGTATTTGATTTCATTCTTTTACCTGTTTTACATTTACAATCTTTACTTGAACATTGGGGACAATGTTCATCCTAAGTGTAAGGGGAGGGTAAAATGATGATACCTCATAGGATACACTTTCGCTTGAGTTTGTTTGTTTGATGGTAGGTGTGCAATGAAACTATGAGAAATACTTGTTAGTGTAATTTTAACGCCAAATTTAAATTTTTTTACAACACTTAGGAGTGAAACTTTAGCCATAGCAAGCGTCTCATGGATAGGAGATTGTATGACTAGCACAAAACCTTACCATTCAGAAAAATTTTCCACCCAAATATGTGAGGTTCGCCTTTAGATTTGATAGGAAAAGCATTTACTATTAGTGCTTATGAGTGTACCGGTAGCATTTAGATTCTAGAACTTGCGTTAGTGATGCATCCCGAGACCGCTAGTGAGACTACATTCGTGTAGTAGGATTTACTACATGATAAGAGGCATTAGGATCACCCTTGTGTTAAACCCGTATCATAATTACTTGACCATTTAAGTCATATTACATGGATAGTTAAGTCAATTAATTTTTCCCACACCCTTAGCGTTGTACTCATTTTTAGTACACGATACCCCTAGTACACCCCTCCGAGCCTATCTTTTCGTTTTTAACTTTAAGCATCTTACTTAAAGGAAGAATTTGTTACACCCCACTTAAATGTACACCCAAATTGACTTAGCCTTCCGTGTATGCACTAATATTTAGTGCATTATTGTTATTTGTTTAAACCCTTAGTTAATTATCAAATTGACTACATGGTTGCTAAGTCGAGTCATATCCTTGTACATATTGTTTTGGGACGATTGGGACTCATGGGTAAAGTACTTATATTATGGAGTAATGGGGAAGAACATCATTTTATTACCCCCATATATACGTTAATCTTAAAAGTACTCCAAGTGTTTTGATTATCTTAATTTGAGTTATTAGATTAGTTTATTGTAAAGTATGTAAAATTCAAGTGTAAGGGGAATGTTCATTCCCTATGATGTATTATTTTGGATGGTAGGGTAAAAGTGTATGCAAAAAAATAAAAAGAAAAAAAAAAATATATATATATATATATAGAAAAAGATAAGAGAAAAAACATACGGACTACCATCCCGTTTCATTCTATGTTTATTTTATGTGCTTGTTATTTTTCATTTATTAGCTTAAGTCGAGTCTAGTCTTGGCTTAGCAACGCCATATTGTACATGTAATTAACCAAGATTATTAACTCGCCACCAGTAAAGATTGCCTATATCCAACAAAACCGTGTATTCCATATCTCTACACCTAACATTACAACCCTTTAAAAGACCTCTTTGATAGTTTATCCTAGGTGCTTACGCCATGTGGTGGAGGTTTGATCCTTTCCCAAGCCTATGGTAATCTATTTTGCTATGACAGGTAGTGAGAGATGTTTTCTATTTCCATATTGTGATATATACTTTATTACACCCGAGAGATGTGAGTATCTAAACACTATTTGTGAGGTGCTAGTGTATGACCTCCGTGCTTGTCTTTGGTCTTTAGTGGAACGATTATTTGTTGTAATTACTTTTATATTAGTGTTAAATGACCCCTAACTTGTATTTTGACTAGAATAAAAGCGCATTTGCTTGAGGAAAAAGCAAATCTCAAGTGTAAGGGTATATGATGAGGCGAAAAATGATTCATTTTTAAGGGGTCATTTAAGCCGGAATTGGAATTTATTTGATCAAATATTGCCCTAAATCGTTCCTTTTGTGATTTTAGGTACTTGGGAAGTGAATTATGGAAAAGGAAGCATTTTGGACGTTTTTGGAGCATAAAAGTGAAGAAAACGGGAAAGTCTTAATTTTCCTTGCTGGGAACAGTACCTGACGGCGTCAAGAAGGAAAAGATGAAGGCATCAGGAGCAAAATGGATGACGACCCAGAGAAAACGTGACGGCGTCAGAACAAGGGCGTCAAGAGTAAATTTGGTGACGGCCTGGAAAAAGATTGCACATGACGGCGTCAGATATAGATCTAGGCAGTCCGAGAAGTTTATTGGCGGCGAGATAACGGCGTCAGAATTTTACTCTTGACGCCGTCACCTCATAAAATCTATAAATACTTTTCTAATTTTCATTCATTAAGGAGGGACTTGTGTGGATAATTCTAGGGCCGAACTTTATAAACCCTAGCTCGTTTGTAACAGTATTTTTTCAAGGGTTTTCACCCCTTGAAACCCTTCATGTTCAATTGAGATAAGTTTTCTTTCAACTCATTCAATATGTCTATGTGTTGTTTGAATATATCTTATGCTTGTCTTGATTTTAACATGCTAGGCTAGATCTTTTATGTGTTTGCTTAGATGTAATGAAACCTAGATGTTGATTATAGGTTGATTGCTTGTTTATAGTTGTAATGGATGAATGATTTCAATGTTAGGCTTAAGAAAACTGGCAGATCTCCATTTTGTTACTTGCTTGAACGTCTTAAGAAACATGAACCGATGTGTACTAGGTTTTTATGGTTATATTTAATGCATGAGCGAATTCTAGTGATCCCATGTTAGGAGCTTCTTGCAGGCTCGATATAGGAGTGAAGTAGGAGCTTATAGAATTGGGGAAGTAAGTATGCCACCCCATGATTGGTATTAAGGAATATAACCCATCATCCACGCAACTGTAACAAGTAATTAACCTGTAAAAGATATCTAGGGAGTATTGAAATCTAAGTAAACACAATTCTCCCATTTATTGTTCACACCACTAGTTTAATTAGTTTTATTTTCATTTTTGTTATTTTATTTTGATTGCATCTTAGTTATTGGGTTAGTTGACTAGCAACTAATTCCGCCCACTCTTCCAATACCCGAGATTTTTAATTGCTTTTATAAAATATAAAAATACAAAAAGAATCATCCCTTACCTCTAGACCTAGTTCTTAGGTTTTCTAATCCTAGCGACACTATTCCTGAGTTGAACGATCAATCCCCCGGTACTTGTCACTATACTATACTACAACGATCAGGTACACTGCCTGGTGGGGGTTGTAAGCTTCTCGAGATCCCTCGAGAGGTAAAGCCTGGTGCAATTCCCACGCATCACCAGTCTAAAAGGAAAGCAACACAGAGCTTCATGCAAGACCAAGGCATATAATTCAATTGATCATCCACTTTACATGCTGCATATGGACTTGTTTGGTCCTGCATCTGTGAGCAGCATAAATTTGAAGAAGTATTGTCTTGTTGTGACTGATGATTTTAGCAGATTTACATGGGTTTTCTTTTTAAGAACCAAGGATGAAACCACAGGCATCCTTAAGACTTTCATCACTGAAGTAGAAAACCAAGTTGACAAGAAGATCAAGATCATCTGATGTGACAATGGGACATAGTTCAAGAACAAAGTTATGGATGATTTCTGCAGAGACAAAGGTATTAAGAGAGAATTTAGTGTTGCAAGAACTCCTCAACAAGATGGAGTTGCTGAAAGAAGAAACAGAACACTAATTGAGGCTGCTAGAACCATTTTAGCTGATTCCAAGCTACCAGTGACTTTTTGGGCTGAAGCAGTTAACACTGCTTGTTACATTCAGAACAGGGTTTTAGTGGTGAAGACAAAGAACAAGACACCTTATGAGCTATTCAGAGGAAGACCCCTAATTTTGGATTTTATGAGGCCATTTGGATGTCATGTCACAATTCTCAATACCATTGATCATCTGGGAAAGTTTGAAGAAAAGTCAGATGAAGGCTTCTTTGTTGGATATTCTATGGTTAGCAAGGCTTTCAGAGTCTATAACTTAAGGACAAAGAAGATTGAAGAGAATTTGCATGTTGAGTTTCTTGAAAATAAAACTAACATGGCAGGTTCAGGACCAGAATGGTTATTTGATCTTGAAACTTTATCAAATACAATGAATTATGTACCTATTACCTCAGGTACATGAGACAATAATCTTGAAGAGTCAGAAGAATTCATTGATGAAGATGAATCTTGCAAAGATGATGAAGATGATAAAGATCAAATTGTTATGCCACTTTGGGACTTTGTTGACAATAATGAAGATTCCCAACCTTCAAAGAATTCTGAAAAGGAAAGTGATGCAAATGTTGTGAATGTTGATGTATTGAATAAAGAAATTCCTGCAAGTAGTGGAAATCCAATTCCCACTGCTCCAACAGAAGTTTCCACTGATGGTCCAAATGTGGGAAGTTCATCTCAGGAATCACCCAGTGATGATGTTGAGATCTCAAACATGCCAACAACATATGATATTCCTAGCACATCATAGACTTTAATTCACAAAGTGCATCCACTTGAAAATGTTATTGGTGAGCTACAATCAGGTGTGAAGACAAGAAGGCAGACAAAGAAGACTGATGTTCATGGGTTCATTAGTGAAGTCTATGAATCCAAGAAGCACACAAACAAAAATGAATGTTTGTTTTTCTGTTTTCTATCACAAGTGGAGCCTAAAAATGTTTATAAGGCTTTAGAAGAATCTAGCTGGGTTGAAGCAATGCAAGAGGAGTTGTTGCAGTTCAAACTTCAAAAGGTTTGGGTTCTTTGTGATTTGCCTGATGGAATGAAGGTGATTGGTACTAAGTGGGTTTTTAGAAACAAGAACGATGAAAGAGGTATTGTTATCAGGAACAAAACTAGATTGGTTGCTCAAGGATACACTCTAGAGGAGGGTATTGACTATGAAAATGTTTTTGCTCCTGTTGCAAGGATTGAGGCTATTAGATTGTTTTTAGCCTATGCATCCTTTATGGGCTTTACTGTCTATCAAATGGATGTAAAGAGTGCCTTCTAGTATGGAAAGATTGATGAGGAGGTCTATGTCTCTCAACCTCCAGGCTTTGAAGATCCTCAACACCCTAATAAAGTGTATAAAGTGGTTAAGGCTCTTTATGGCTTACATCAAGCTCCAAGGAAGTGGTATGAAACCTTAGCTACTTATCTATTGAACAATGGGTTTCATAGAGGAAAGATTTATCAAACTTTGTTCATCAAGAAAGACAACGGTGATATTCTACTTGTTCAAGTATATGTTGATGATATCATCTTTGGATCTACTAGACAAGAGATGTGCAAAGAATTTGAAAAGCTGATGAAAGATGAATTCCAAATGAGTTCTATGGGAGAACTTAGTTTCTTTTTGGGGCTGCAAGTACAACAAAGAAAAGATGGAATCTTTATTAGTCAAGAAAAATATGTGACTGAGATTATCAGAAAGTTTCACTTTACTGATGCAAAATCTTCAAATACCCTTGCTGATAAGACTACTCATCTATTGTTGAAGAATGCTAGTGGAGCAGATGTTGATGTGCACACTTACAGATCTATGATTGGTTCCCTGATGTATCTTACTTCATCAAGACCAGACATTATGTTTGCTGTATGTGCTTGTGCAAGATTTCAAGTTACTCCTAAGACATCTCATATGACAGCAGTAGACAAGATCTTTAGGTATTTGAAGACATATCCTAATCTAGGATTGTGGTATCCAAGAGAATCCCCTATGGAGTTGATTACATACTCAGATAGTGATTATGCTGGTGCAAGTTTGGATAGAAGGTCAACTACAGGAGGATGTCAATTTCTTGGATGTAGATTGGTGTCATGGCAGTGCAAGAAACAGACAATGGTGGCTACTTCAACCACTGAAGCAGAATATGTTGCTGCTGCTAGCTGTTGTGCTCAGATCTTATGGCTTCAGAATCAATTGTTGGATTATGGGTACATTTTCATGAACACCATTATATATAGACAATAGTAGTACCATATGCATTATTAAAAATCTTGTGCAACACACTAAAACTAAACATATTGAAATTAGACATCATTTTATTAGAGATTGTTTTGGGAAAAAGCTTATTAATGTTGTCAAAATTCATACTGATGCCAACTATGCTGATTTGTTAACAAAAGGGCTTGATGTGGGTAGGTTTCAGTACTTGGTAACAGGTATTGGCATGTTAACCCATAAATCATTGATGTCTAATAATTTTCAGTGTTGCAGGATAGTTTTTAGGTACTAATATTGTTATTATATGTTTGTATGGTTTTCTACTAACTTGTATGTAGAGGAATGTAAGCACAGTGGAAACCATGGTACAAACAGTGGCAAGATTTGTTCTCTCAGTGATAAAAGAAAAAGATCAAAGTACTTTCATTCATTATTCAAAAGGAGACAGAGTACAACCATTCAGAGAGACAAGCACAAACATCATATCACAAAACACAAAACTAAACAACCTAACACCTAAATCTTCAGACAAGCTACTCCATGGGCTTCTTTCCTTTACCCTCATAGTCATGCTTGCCCTTAGAAGCTTTCTTTCTCTTGTCATCAAAAGAAAGTTGCTTTCTTGGACAAGCAAGGCCCAATACTTGCTTGGGTGGCTTTGGATGTCTTGAAGGCTTTTCAATTGCAGGCCACTTCATGTTGCCTATGGCTGACTCCAAAGCTGTAGTGAGGGCTTTTGGAATCTCCTTGGACAAGGTGTAGGTAGGATCATCATCATCAGAAGAAGAGCTTGAATAAAATTCTAGAGATGGAGTAGGAGCAGCTGAAATCTTCTTGTTAGGCTTCATGTTAAAGGATGTAGCTGTTGCAGCACTTGGAGGAAAATATCCACTCCATCCAGCTGAGAGTTCTTCTAAATCAGAACAATAGCTGATTTCCTCATCAGATGCGTCATCGGATGAGATGTAGATTAATGGAAACCAGCTCATGATGATGTTTAGGGTTTGTGAAAGTGAAGATTAGTTTTGATGAAGACTAAAGTGTTTTTGAGCCCCCTTTTATAAGTAAAGTCAAGGTCGAGGGATAATTAATGAAGGTAATTTACTCTTATCTATTTTGGTAGGTTGGAGGAGTAAATTTGGATATTATCGGGTTGACTTTAGAGAGATATTTTTATGAATAGTAACTTGGTCAAAAAGTTACTTTGGGTTAAATTATATTGGTTATGTTTGGTGTTTCCTACTTATGCAGAATACAAACCAATATTGTTTGAGTGATTGGAGTTATAAGGTGTGTATCTCAGACACACAACAAATGGTTATTGATTCACCATGTCTAATCAACATAAGAATCAACTAGTCCAGAGCAAACGGCTACTGGTAAAGACTTATCAAATCCGTTTATGGTTGATAGTTTACCAAAAACTATATGGTCATCAACTCACCATATTCCAAGTGATGAAGAGTTGGCTAGTCCATAGCAAACGGCTCATGGTAAAGACATATCAAATCCGTTTATAGCTGATAGTTTGCTAAAAACTATATTTAGAGCAGCTGATTTTACTTGTTTTACTTACCACTGCTCTTTGAAATTTTGTGAAAATTTACCACTGCTAGTTCACAGTTACCACTGCCAGAGTAATTTTTACCACTGGTGAACTAGCCGTTACAACTGTTGTGTCAGTAATCTTATTTTTTAACTAGCCGTTGTAAATAACCGTGTTTCCTTATTAATAGGGTAACTTTTTGTGAATTATCCACTTACCAATCTTAATTTATTCTTTTCCCAAAGATAAATTCTTTCTTAAAATAATTCACATTACGCATACTCCTCAAAACCCTATTAGTATATATTTCTCATCATACGGCTTGTTTCTTATTCCCGATTACTAACACTTTTATCTTTCTCTCACAAAATCATGGCGATTCTAAACTTTGCTGAGGAGCGCAACCAAGTGGCCTATTTACAAAAGTCAAACGAAAAGAGTGGCCCTGTTTTCCATCAGATTGTGGATTTTCTCAATACAACCCATATAAGGTATGCTTTAACTGTTAATCCCACAATCTGTGTTTCTTATATCAAGCAGTTCTGGAACACTGTGGAGTCTATAACTATTGAACAGGGAGACACACAAGAATCTGTGGAAGCTCTTAGAGCCACAGTGGATTGGGTAACTATTGATGTTACTGAGTCATCCTTGAGGAGAGTTCTCCAATTGGATGATCTCAATGGTATCATCACATTACCCAATTCAGATATTTTCAAAAATATTGCTTCCATGGGGTATGATACATCTGATCAAAAAGTTACTTTCAGAAAAGGATGTTTTTGTCCCTATTGGAGATTTTTCATACATACTCTTTTACATTGTCTAAGTCCTAAGAAAACTTCTTATGAGCAATTTGCATCAACTATGGCTTACCCTTTGGTTTGCTTAGCTACGGATAGGACTTTCAATTTTTCCAAGTTTATCTTCAATAATATGAAAGGCAATGTAAAGAGTTCATATAAATTTTTGATGTATCCAAGGTTTGTGTAAGCAGTGCTAAATGAATTTCAACTGCAAATACACAAAAGAGTTTATCAAACCCCCTGTCTTAAGCCAAAAGTTTTTCAAAATATGTGTAAGGCTTCAGAACTTTGGAATGGGGAGGTTAAACCCTTTTTCCTGAAATGCTTTCAAAGATTTCTCAGGTACAGGGTGAAGGTGCAACCATCCCAGTTGTATCCCATCACACACACTCTATTGTTGTTCCACCTATTCAACACACCCCTGTTGTTACTCACACATATGAGAGGAGGAAAAAACAGCCACCTCCTCCCATTAATTACAACATTGCATGTTGCCGAGCCTTTTGGTTTAGGAACAAGCAGTGGTGGTTCAAGGCTTCATTCTAGTCCAACTAGAGAAGAGCCTAAATCAATGCCCTATGATTCACCTCTCCCAACAGGTAACACAGTTGGAAGTGTTGAGGGCAGTGTGCAACAAAATGAATTGATGGAACTATGTACCACTTTAGTCAAGCAGGTTCAAGCTCTGGAGAAAGATCTGGCAAAGACTAAGCAACAACATGCCACAGAGCTTAACCAGATGAAGGCAGAGATTAAGAGTTTAAAGGATGAAGTTGAGAGTCTAAAGAAGCACAGATCTGCTAACCTTGTGCTATCATCTTCCTCTTCACCTCATGATGATGACTCAGCTTACTTCAGTGAAGATTTGGAGAATTCTTCCAAACAGGGGAGGATTAAAACTGATGCAGAGTTTAAAGGGAGGAGACTTAATTTTGAACAAGAATTTGTTGAGATTGATGATTTTGATAATGTTCAAGAAAAGGGAGATGAAGCAGTGGGATCTAAAGAAATTTTTACTGAAGCAGTTGAAACTCATAAAGACACAGTGGAAACAGATAAAGATGTAGTGGATGTTGCTGATGCAGAATTTCAAAGAAAGAGAATGGAAAAAGGAAAAGTTTACATTGTTGATAAATCATCTGAGCAACAGTCAAAGAAGATTTCAAAGAAGGAACAAGCTCAGATACATTATGATGCAGAATTGGCAAAGAAATTAGTGGAAGATGAAACTGCAATGCTAAAGAAAAGACAAGAGGAGGAAGAGATTGCAAGTTTCATGGAGGCTCAGAGGTTGGATAAATTGGAAACAGTGATTAAAGAACCACTTTCTATTGTTTCACCAACTATACTACATGAGAAACCTCCAATGTACTTATGTGCCTACTGAAGAAGAAATTGAGTTCTTGATTGCAAATGATCCAGTGATTAGGAAGAAGGCAGTTGAACTCATTACTAATACAACTTTAAATGAAGATCAAAGGTCTGCTCAATTGAAGGACTTCATTCAGATGAAGAATCAACAGGCTCTTGATGATATTATTGGCACAGTAAGAAAGGGTCAAAAGAAACCAAAACAACTTACAAAGGCACAGATTATTGCTGAGATGAAGACCTATTGTTGTCATGTTGGAAATTGGAAGATGGCACAGTTTAAAGGAATGACACATGATCAGGTTGAAGGAATTTATTACAGGGTTAAAAGACAGGATAGTCATTTCATCCCTATGGATAAAGAACCTAAATTTATGGAGCCAAAAAGGTCAGGTGTGAGTCTTGAATCCAAAGATGCTAAGAAATTGAAGACTCAGAAGTTATCTCAAGCAATGGAAGGTGTCAGCAAGTTAACTGATGAACAAGTTTCAAATATGGTGTTTATTGAAACTGATGTGCTGAATATAGAACCTTTACAAGCAAGATAGCCAGTAGTTGGTTGGGAAATTTATTCTGATGATTTTGGTGTTGCATGGAAGATTATCAGAACTGGTAATGTCACAAGCATCTGCAGAGATTTTGAAGATGTTGTTAGATTTTGTGATAGAGAAGATATGGATACTTTGTGGAGGATAATACAAGATCAGTTCAGGAAGGATGAACTTGTTGATGTCAAAGCTCAAGAATTGTGAGTTCACTTTAGAAGATTATATGAACCTGACCCTAGTGACAGGTATTAGAGATTTGAACCCCATAATATGAATACTCTGTGGAAATTCTATGATTCAAGTGCTGTACATCATGTTTCTACTCAAGATGGAGATGATGTGTTTATGATGAGGCGAAAAATGATCCGTTTTTAGGGGGTCATTTAAGCCCGGAATTGAATTTATTTGATCAAATATTGCCCTAAATCATTCCTTTTGTGATTTTAGGTACTTTTGGAGTGAATTCTGGAAAGGGAAGCATTTTGGTCGTTTTTGTAGCATAAAAGTGAAGAAAATGGCAAAGTCTTAATTTTCCTTGCTGGGAACAGTACCTGACGGCGTCACCAAGTTCTTAATGACGGCGTCAAGAGGAAAACAAGAAGTGAAGAGGATAGAGTCCATGACGATCCAGAAAGTTTTTACATTAGGGCATGACGGCGTCACCATAGGCCGTCATGGTCCCTTTACACATGACGGTCCAGAGAAAAATTGCTCTTGACGGCGTCAGATCTGGATCTAGGCAATCCGATATTATTATGGGCGGCGGGTTGACGGCGTCAGAATTCTCTTCTTGACGCCGTCACATTGGAAAATCTATATATAGTTTTGTAATTTTCATTCATAGAGGAGGACAATTTTAGGGATAACTTGGAGAAACCCTAGCACGATTTTATTAGTATTTTCAAGGGTTTTCACCCTTTGAAACCTTTCATGTTCAATTAAGATAAGTATCATTTCAATTCATTCAATATGTCTATGTGTTGTTTGAATATATCTTACGCTTGTCTTGATTTTAACATGGTAGGCAAGATCTCTTGTGTGTTTGCTTAGATGTAGTGAAACCTAGATGTTGATTATGGGTTGATTGCTTGTTTATAGTTGTTACGGATGAATGATTTCGATGTTAGGCTTAAGAAAACTGGCAGACTTCCATAGTGTAACTTGCTTGAACATCTTAAGAAACATGAACCAATGCGTACTAGGTTCTTATGGCTGTATTTAATGCATGAGCGAATTCTAATGATCCCATGTTAGGAGCTTCTTGAAGGCTCGACATAGGAGTGAAGTAGGAGCTTATAGAGTTGGGGAAGTACGTACGCCACCCCACGATTGGTATTAAGGAATATAACCCGTCATCTACGCAACTGTAACAAATTATCAACCTGTAAAAGATATCTAGGGAGTAATGAAATCTAAGTAAACACAATTTTCCCATTTATTGTTCACTCCACTAGTTTAATTAGCTTTATTTACATTTCTGTTATTTTATTTTGATTGCGTCTTTAGTTATTGGGTTAGTTGACTAGCAACTAATTCCGCCCACTCTTCCAAAACCTGAGATTTTAATTGCTTTTTTAAAAATATGAAAATACAAAAAGAATCATCCCTCACCTCTAGACCTAGTTTTTAGGCATTCTAATCCTAGCGACACTATTCCTGAGTTGAACGATCAATCCCCCGGTACTTGTCACTATACTATACTACAACGATCAGGCACACTACCTGGTGGGGATTGTAAGCTTCTCAAGAACCCTCGAGAGGTAAAGCGTGGTGCAATTCCCACGCATCAAGTTTTTTGCGCCGCAGCCCGGGGAATAGTTATTGCTTAGGTTGGAATTTATTTTGATTAGGTCTACTCATTAGATTCCTTTTTAGTGAGATT
Source organism: Artemisia argyi (assembly GCA_030686995.1). Classification (NCBI taxonomy): domain Eukaryota; kingdom Viridiplantae; phylum Streptophyta; class Magnoliopsida; order Asterales; family Asteraceae; genus Artemisia; species Artemisia argyi. The sequence continues at coordinate 89,227,141 of CM060681.1, read as the reverse complement.
TTTATTTTCATTTTATTAGCTTTCTCGTAGTCTATCTTTTCTTTGTGTCTTTGTTCGTAAAAACCTTTACATTGACTCTTCCGTTCACCATTATGGAGAACGTGAATCCACCAAGTCCGACACTAGAGTTTTAACAGAAAAAATATAATTACACCAGTTTGGATATACCAAGATGGACGAATGAAATGAGGAGGACAGGATCTTATATTGATTTTATTGAGTACCTTGAGAAAAGAGGCCAAGTGCATAAGACTTTTAAAGAATTCACCTTAGGAGCTCCATCAACCCCTCAAAATGCCTCACTTAGTGAAACCTATGCACCATATGAGCCTTCACCTAGGATAGTTTCCTAAGAGCCACCTAGCTGCATGTCATGGTTAGGCACTACCATAATACAGGATGAACACATAGGTGACCTTGATGTGATGGAGGATGTAGCCGAACATGATCACATTGATCAAAAAGACCTAGGTTATATGATCGATGATGATGAATCTCAAGAAACACATGATGAATCTTTTGGGCAATTTGTATATAGCAGTCAGAATACTGAGGATGATCCTTATGATTCGGATATAGAAGTTGAGATGCCTAGAGAAGCACTTGAGATACTTGGGAAAATGTTAGGGTTAGATTATAATAAAACACATGTTGAGGATATAGGTGATCGTGACACAGGGAATGATGAAGTAAATAACATAAGCTCACAAAGTACCCCACAACTCCCATCATCACTTGAGGAACACACACCGCCCGTGACTTACAAAAAGAAGAAGAAACTTTAGGAATAATGATGGAGGTAGAACCCTTGGACTAGGCACCACTTGAGCATATAGGTTTGAATACTTGTAGTGATAACCTTACTCCTAGTTCTAGGGAATTTCCTGGTGTTGATGAACCGGAACCTCAATCTTTACACACCTTTCCATCCTTAGATATATTTCTAGGAGACAAAAGAGGAACTGACCCACCCATCAACCAATATTATCCGGGTAGTTTTAGGATGAAGGAAGCCATTCACTCACCCCCTTCACCTCACGTGGCATATTTCCACCCTAAGGGTGTGTATCACTACTTCCACCCGCACTTAATTCAAAGTGTAGGTAAAACCTCCCCTATTTCCATTAAATAAGGGTAGAGTCAGGCTCGTGACTCGAACAAAAACAAGCGCTTATTGGGAGGCAACCAAAGCTTTATTTATTTATTTGTTTGTTTGTTTGTTTATTTGATTTTATTTGTTTCCGTATGCATGTTTTATTTTTGTTGTTTGTGGCTCATGTTTCAAAGTAAATTGTGAAAACGCTTTATTTTGTTTTTAACTTCGTCTTAATTGCATATAAAGGTATTTTGCAAAAGATAAGTGTAAGGGGAGACCCAAATTTGTTTATAAGAACGAAATTGAGCATGATCCACAACAATATTAAATGGACATGTATATTAGTAATTGTTTGAGTCAAATGCTTGTATCGAGTCATAATGATATTTTGCAGGATTTTCCATGAAGTAGGACATAAGTTTTTCCAGAAATTTGCCGGAAACTTAACATGAGATTTTTGCAGGAACATTCTGACGGCGTCAGGTACAAAAATTCTGAAAAATTTTGCGAGTTTTGTTTATACCGGACTCTTAAAGTTTTTGTTGATTCTTTAGTTTTATAAACTCCAGGAAATCTGCAAACATTCATTCCACAAGCATTATATCTTTAATTGTTTTGTTTTTGTTCCTAAGTCTAGAATTACATCTAGTTGTGAGTTTCCTTTGTTCGGTTTGATGCTTTGGGTTTTTGTGTTTGTTTTCTCAGGTTTAACAGGTTACGTATGACAAGAAGATGATTTATTTTTTCTGGAAGGGAAGCTTTGATTGTTCATTTTCTTGGAGGAAGATCTAACCTTGTTACCGCACTATCCACACCGAACGAATCAGGGGAGTATTTGATTTCATTCTTTTACCTATTTCACTTTTACATTCTTTAATTGAACATTGGGGACAATGTTCATCCTAAGTGTAAGGGGAGGGTAAATTATGATACCATATAGGATACACTTTCACTTGAGTTTGTTTGTTTGATGGTAGGTGTGTAATAAAACTAAGAGAAATACTTTTTAGTGTAATTTTAGCGCCAAATTTAAAATTTTTTACAACATTTAGGAGTGAAACTTTAGCCATAGCAAGCGTCTCATGGATAGGAGTTGTATGACTAGCACAAAACCGTACTATTCAGAAAATTTTTCCACCCAAATATGTGAGGTTCGCCTTTAGATTTGATAGGAAAAGCATTCATTATTAGTGCTTATGAGTGTACCGGTAGCATTTAGATTCTAGAACTTGCGTTAGTGATGCATCCCGAGACCGCTAGTGAGACTACATTCGTGTAGTAGGATTTACTACATGATAAGAGGCATTAGGATAACCCTTGTGTTAAACCCGTATCATAATTACTTGACCATTTAAGTCATATTACTTGGCTAGTAAAGTCAACTAATTTTTTCCCACACCTTAGCGTTGTACTCATTTTTAGTACACGAAACCCCTAGTACACCCCTCCGAGCCTATCTTTTCGTTTCTACCTTTAAGCATCTTACTTAAAGGAAGAATTTGTTACAACCCACTTAAATGTACACCCAAATCGCCTTAGCCTTCCGTGTATGCACTCATCTTTAGTGCATTATTGTTATTTGTTAAACCCTTAGTTAATTATCTAATTGATTACATGGTTGCTAAGTCGAGTCATATCCTTGTACATATTGTTTTGAGACGATTGGGACTCATGGGTAAAGTACTTATGTTATGGAGTAATGAGGATGAACATCATATATTACCCCCATATGTGCATTAATCTTAAAAGTACTCCAAGTGTTTTGATTATCTTAATTCGAGTCATTAGATTAGTTTAATGTAAAGTATGTAAAAACTCAAGTGTAAGGGGAATGTTCATTCCCTATGATGTATTATTTTGGATGGTAGGGTAAAAGTGTATGTCCATTAAAAAAAATAAATAAATAAATAACATACGGACTACCATCCCGTTTCATTCTATGTTTGTTTTATGTTTTTGTTATTTTTCATTTATTAGCTTAAGTCGAGTCTATTCTTGGCTTAGCAACGCCATATTGTACGTGTAATTAACCAAGATTATTAACTCGCCACCAGTAAAGATTGCCTATATCCAACAAAATCGTGTATTCCATATCCCTACACCTAACGTTATAACCCTTTAAAAGACCTCTTTGATAGTTTATCCTAGGTGCTTACGCCATGTGGTGGAGGTTTGATCCTTTCCCAAGCCTATGGTAATCTATTTTTCTATGACAGGTAGTGAGAGATATTTTCGATTTCCATATTGTGATATATACTTTATTACACCCGATAGATGTGAGTATCTAAACACTATTTGTGAGGTTCTAGTATATGACCTCCGTGCTTGTCTTTGGTCTTTAGTGGAACGATTACTTGTTGTAATTACTTTTATATTAGTGTTAAATGACCCCTAACTTGTATTTTGATTAAATAAAAGCACATTTGCTTGAGGACAAGGAAATCTCAAGTGTAAGGGTATATGATGAGGCGAAAAATGATCCGTTTTTAGGGGGTCATTTAAGCCCGAAATTGAATTTATTTGATCAAATATTGCCCTAAATTGTTCCTTTTGTGATTTTAGGTACTTTTGGAGTGAATTCTGGAAAAAGAAGCATTTGGACGTTTTTGGAGCATAAAAGTGAAGAAAACGGAAAAGTCTTAATTTTCCTTGCTAGGAACAGTACTTGACGGCATCACCAAGTTCTTAATGACGGTGTCAAGAGGAAAACAAGAGGTGAAGAGGATAGAGTCCATGACGATCCAGAAAGTTTTTACACTAGGGCATGACGGCGTCACCATAGGTCGTCATGGTCCCGTTACACGTGACGGCCCAGAGGAAAATTGCTCTTGACGGCGTCAGATCTGGATCTAGGCAATCCGATATTATTATGGGCGGCGGGTTGACGGCGTCAGAATTCTCTTCTTGACGCCGTCACATTGGAAAATCTATATATAGTTTTGTAATTTTCATTCATAGAGTAGGACAATTTTAGGGATAACTTGGAGAAACCCTAGCACGATTTTATCAGTATTTTCAAAGGTTTTCACCCTTTGAAACCTTTCATGTTCAATTAAGATAAGTATCCATTCAATTCATTCAATATGTCTATGTGTTGTTTGAATATATCTTACGCTTGTCTTGATTTTAACATGCTAGGCTAGATCTCTTGTGTGTTTGCTTAGATGTAGTGAAACCTAGATGTTGATTATGGGTTGATTGCTTGTTTATAGTTGTTACGGATGAATGATTTCGATGTTAGGCTTAAGAAAACTGGCAGACTTCCATAGTGTTACTTGCTTGAACGTCTTAAGAAACATGAACCAATGCTTACTAGGTTTTTATGGTTGTATTTAATGCATGAGCGAATTCTAATGATCCCATGTTAGGAGCTTCTTGCAGGCTCGACATAGGAGTGAAGTAGGAGCTTATAGAGTTGGGAAAGTACGTACGCCACCCCACGATTGGTATTAAGGAATATAACCCGTCATCCACGCAACTGTAACAGATTATCAACCTGTAAAGATATCTAGGGAGTAATGAAATCTAAGTAAACACAATTTTCCCATTTATTGTTCACACCACTAGTTTAATTAGCTTTATTTACATTTCTGTTATTTTATTTTGATTGCGTCTTTAGTTATTGGGTTAGTTGACTAGCAACTAATTCCGCCCACTCTTCCAAAACCCGAGATTTTAATTGCTTTTATAAAAATACAAAAAGAATCATCCCTCACCTCTAGACCTAGTTTTTAGGCGTTCTAATCCTAGCGACACTATTCCTGAGTTGAACGATCAATCCCCCGGTACTTGTCACTATACTATACTACAACGATCAGGTACACTGCCTGGTGGGGGTTGTAAGCTTCTCGAGAACCCTCGAGAGGTAAAGCCTGGTGCAATTCCCACGCATCAGTTTATGTTAGCTGAAAAGGAATATCCATTGAGAGCAGGTGTTCTCACTGTTATGATGTCAGTTAAGCTTAGATGTTGGGAAAGAAGTGAAATCATAGAAGATTTGCTACAGAGAATTTATAATCAAAGTGTGAAGGCTGATAAGGAGTTGAGAAAAAGAAGATAAGTGTTTTTTTTTTTTTTTTTTTCCGCAAACCTAATCAATTTTTATATCAAAATGGATAAATTACATAAGGATGGTAGGTAGGCGAGCAACAAGCTGCGCCGCCACCCCTTTCTGAATAGAAAATCCAAATCTGCTAAAAACAAACCCCCGCCCTTGGGGGGTTGAAAAGTTGCTGTGCACTACGCGCTGAACCCGAGCCAAAAACCGCACCGCCTCCGTTGCCAAGGAACCGAACATGTCGAAGGCCAAGGGAACGAAAACATGCTGATTATCCTCACACGCTTTAGCGTGCTTTTCCACTTTCTTGGATTCAGCTCTCATGACCGCTTGCCCGGCCACAAACCCACTATCCCGAAGCCCAACTAGGGGGGACACCCCGGTAAGATCAACACATGCATGTTTCCCACCTTCCCAACCAAAAACTAAAACGTCTGCTGGGCGCAAGGTGGACCTCCCCTCCGCAGGGTCTGTGAGAAAATTAACTGACGCCTCTTTTCTTGTGGAGATCCCCGCTCTCCTAAGGATGTCTGCCAATGCATCCCGGACAAAATCGTGCCGATATTTAAACCCTGGCAATTCCTTACAATGTAACGCATGTTCCCCATACTTATCAAGGCATGCTTTGCGGCAGACGGGGCAATTTTCATCATTGGGGAAAATGGGGATCATCAGCCGGTATTTAAGGATTGCCATGTACTCTACTGCCGACATTCGTTGCCCCAATCCTTCGATAGGTAACACAGTAAGGAAGTCCTGGGCGTGAGGCTTTTGCATGCATTCCAAGACGGCCTTCTGACGGGCAGACAGACAAAATTCCTCCTCCAAACTTTGTGCGATTCGGCTATAAAGAGCATTCACCAGAGTTTTCTGTGGCTTCTTAGGGGCGGTGTCCTTATTAAAGAAACCGCCAATATCAAAGTCAGGAAGGGATCGTTGCAAAGGGTCAATAGCACCAGAATAATCCGTGTCAACGTGAGCAACCCCACTGTTACGTAATATGTGGTCTTGCAGCCCCCAGGACTCGGATCTGGAAGCCACAAAAGCATAGGTAGCCACGTCCCGGGCTGAGGAGAGGCCTAACCCACCAAGTCGAACCGGCAAAGTCGCAACCCGCCACCGGAGGTCCCCAAAAAACGCCCCCCCCCCCCCCCCCCCCACAGACAACAATGTCTTCTATGGCCTCCCGAAGGCCTTTGTCGAAACAGGAAACAGTATTTTCCACAAAGGGAAGCTGGCAGGTACGCAAACCGAAGAGCAACTTGGCCACACCCATACATGATCTAAGCAATAGAAGCTCGCTTTGGGGATCCCGCAATCTCGGGAGGAGCCCCATGAGGTCAACAGCCCGTGCCGCCCTTTTAGCAGATAGATCACTTATGAAACCGGCGTCGCGGCTAACTGCCCCACCGAGCAGTTTGACCCCCCGCTCCGGTCTGCCAATGTCACTAGGATACAGACCTGGCCGGATCTTCCCCCCATCACACGACGGCCAGAAAACCTCAGTTTTTCTAACATTGAGCTGGAGCCCTAGAGATGGCCCCTCCCGGCTAATAATGTCAAGTGCTTTAGCCACCTGAACAGAATCCCCGATAATCGTCCCGTCATCCAAGTACCAAGCATGGAAGGGAAGGGCGCAGTTATCATGTATCTTTAGCACGAGGGGGTGTAAAGCTAAAGCAAAGAGCAAGGGCCCCAAAGGGTCCCCTTGTTGAACCCCAGCGTAGGCCCCAAGACGCTCATTCCCCACATACAACCTAGCTGGCTGAGCATACAGGAACTGAACCCATGGGAAAATGGAAGGGCAGTGACAATGAACTTCCCGTAACAGAGCAGAGCGATCAATAGCATTGAAAGCGTTAGAAAAATCAACTGTAAGCATAGCAAGCGAGCCATCATCATGGAATGAGTCGAGAAACCTGTTGGCACTATGAAGCACAGCATCCGCCCCATTTGGAATTCCAACCCCAAACTGAAAGTCACCTAAATATTTAACAGCTTCTTTCCCCACTTTCTTCATGGCCACCTTAGAGACGAGTCTCCTACATATGGCCCCAACGGCAATAGGGCGGATTCCATTGTCAGGCTTAAGCAACGGAGTGAGGGGAGCCGAAGCAATATATTCTGCGAGCACCTTGGGGCACAACCCCCTCAGCCACAGATTAACCAACTCAGTGATGGCACCTACCAACCCAGATGCCGTAGCTGTCCCTTCGCCACCAAGGGCGTCCATCAAGTGTTGAGCTCGCAGGCCATCACGCCCACAAGATGTCCCTTTCGGGAACGATTTTACACACCGGTAAACGCCCACCGATAAGTGTTTGGAAGAATTCCCATATATGCTGACTACTTGAATGTGGAAAACTAGAAGGGGGGTTGAATAGTTTTACGTCTTTTTCATTTTATTTGTTTTGTAAGAGTTAACTTCTAAAGATTAGACGAAAATTTCAAAACTCTTTAATGCAAAAATATAGATACTAGTTTATTTACGATTTTGTATAAACACTACTTATGTATAATGTACAATTTCAAAACTCTTTAATGCAAAAGTGTAGATACTAGTTTATTTACGATTTTGTATAAATACTACTTATGTATAATGTTGGGAAAGAATTTATAATTTCATATATCATATATATATAAGCATATATATGTATAAGTGTTTTAATATAAGTTTATGTACTTGGTTTGTTTTTGTAAGATTAATGTTATGAATGAATTTTAGTTTGATCTTTATGTGAAATCAATATATGCACAACACAAGCAATTATAATTATGTATGAAATGCTAATAAGTAAGTAATCAAAAAGTGAGAGATGGAAAGATCAAACCGAGAGACAAATGATTTATAGTGGTTCGGCTACAAGGACACCTTCCTTGCCCTACTCCACTCCCCGAGTCACCTACTCGAGAGTTTTCTTCACTAGATCAAAAACCTCCCTTATGGCGGAGAAAACCTTACACACCAAATTACACACCACAACTTTGTCACAACACAATCACAACTTCTACACAACTTCTTCACACCAATCTACTTCACACCAATTCTTCCTCACACCTTTCTACTTCACTCCTAGCTTCTTCACAACTTACTACTTCGTTCCTAGTTTCTTCACAACTTAATACTTCCTAACTGTTTTTCTTCACGCCACCTGTTTCTTCACACCCTCACTACTAAGTCCTAACCACTACTGTAACACCCCCAAAATTTGATACAGCGGAAGACTCAACAAGCTTTCGGGGTGCTACGGGGATTGGTATCCAACACAACACATAATAGAACGAGATAAAGTAAACATAATAAAAACGCAACCAAACGGGGTTTCAAAGTTTACATTTATCCCAACATCATTCAGAGTCAGGCCCAAAATAACACAATAGTAGGTCCATAATTAATTATCAGAGTTTAGAAAAATAGATCCATAAACCATGAGCCTTAGCCGAGCCTTCCATTCCAAGCATCCATATCATCACTTAATTACCTAAGAAAACGTGCTAAAAGTCAGCTTTCGCTGGTGAGATCATAGGTTTAAATTCATCTAACAATATAGTGGACATATACGCAAAACGCTTGCTAGCTAGACTAAGGATTCACTAAAAGCCTGCGGATACCCTCCGCTCCAATTCTAACACACGGATACCCTCCGTTCTAACATAGATATTCGGGTAACCCCCGCAATATCAATAAATACTCGGATAACCTCCGAAGTATTAATAACCTATAGGTGCACACTACAGTATCTAAATAAGCCAACCTTGAATAGTACACACGAACCGTATGACTAAAGCTGACAATAACAAATAAGCCAACCTTGAATAGTACACATAACATGTGACTAAAGCTGACAATACATCCTAGTCCATACGCATAGCAAGTTTAGAAAGAATATAAAACCGATAATAGTCCACATAAAATAATTTGCACATTTCTCACCCCAACTATTGAAAACATAGTTCAAGAGTAAAAAGTGGGGCTATGACTCACCTCAAGTCCAGAAAATAGCAAGAAGAAGTAGGTAGAAATAAGATGTATAGTAACTCACGAAACAGCAACTACGGACTCGGCACGACCTAACAATATTAACTCGTTCAGAAATCATTTCCTGAAATTCAAAATATTCCCAAACCCGGACGAAATCCGTTTTATTTCCGAAAATCCATTTCGTATTAGTTTGGTGTATTTACGTTTGGTATCCATACGGGTAGTGGGTCGACACAAAACAAACCAAAAAGAGCACACAAAGAATAATGAAATAACTATAGATCTAATATTAGCCCAATATATTATTTAAATAAATCGCCGAAGTTTATTAAATCCATCGATTTAATAATCCTCATATTTATTTATGTAACATACCGTTCCAAGATTACACCCAATCCTAAAGCACTTAGCACATAAATACTATATGGTATATATCGTAGTTTAATAAATTCCTCATATACATCGTCAAATTGGCCAGATTTCCCGATATATATACACGCAATTTATTACCCTTTACATATACCACAACCTATGGGCGTCGTACGATACGATTCCCATTAATATATTCATTTCATATAGCCAAATAACCCGGTTCAACCCTACGGTTAAGTGGTTATTTAGTTATAGAAAACGTCTATATTAATCGTCATATATCCGTGACAACACGAAAGTCACAAATAAAACTTACCTGGACTCGAGTGACAACGACTCCGCATAACTCGATAAGTTTACCCGTTATATATATATAAAATGACATTTTTATTTAATGTTTAATAATTGTCGAGAGTCCCTCGTTTTATAACACCTTTTTATAATAATATTACGTTCAATAATATTACGCCACTTTCGTAGCCTAATATATATCTAGTCGTATTATTTATAATATGACTCGTGATTATTATTATTATTAATATACGCGCTTATATAGTTATATATCCGTTATTCACGTCTATATATTCATATAAACGTTTATATTATCAATAACTATTATTACGAGTTTTATTATTTACGTTCTATTTGTAAATAGTTATCGAGTCATACGAAATGGTCACATGTCCGAGTCATGACTCTCGGCTCATTGTCCAAGTCCAAAGTAATAAGCAAATGTCATAAATACAAAAGTATCTCCGTCCAACACAATCCCAATCCACGTGCTACAACAATAGGGTCCGACTACGGCACCCGACTAACCTATCTCCGTCATTCTAAGTGACCGTCTCACAATCGGTCCCCAATAACACTATTCGTCAACACTTCTCAATACCAAAATTCAATATCCAATGTCGAGACCCAAACATGGTCTCGACCCACATGTATTCGGCCAAGAACAATTAACCAACCAATCAATAACAATTATCCAAACCAAGTCAACAATTAAGAACCAAAATAACCAAGGTCACGCTCGGATTGGTTTACCAAGCCAAACCCAAACCCACACGACTCGACTGAGTCGTGGTAACACCACGAGCCAAGAGGCTGGAACCAAGCATCAATGGTCACAAGAAATGGCTCCAAGGAGCCCTCCAAAAATACCCATTCGACCCATAAGGGTCTCGGCAACAACAACAATATTACGGCTAAGAACCGCGACTCACAAGAGTCGAACCAAGGCCATAACGAGACCAAGGCTACAAAGAGCCAACCACGGCTCATAACTAACAAGAAAACGAGCACCACAGCTCGAAACAATAACCAATCCGTGAGTCAGGGACTCACGGTTCGAACCAAACCCACGGATAACAACCCGGATACCAAACCATTTTATAAAATCGAGTTTCCAATCAAAACCCACAAGTATTAATCCCGTTTTTGGGTGAAAACCCGTTCGGATCAAAATCCATCGTGACCAAGAGTCACGTTTTTAATAAAAACGCGAGTCACACTCGCCTCACCTTTGACCAAAAAGCTCCAAATCGTGTAATACTTAGAAAATAACGATTGGTGGTGAAATAAGGTGACGATTCGTGATGTAAAAAGATGAAATAGGGCGCGTGTAGGGGCGGATCTTGGAGATTCGATGGTAAGGATCTCGAAAATGGTGGTTGTTTGTTGTGGTGATAACCGGCGGTGGAGTGGTGGCCGGATTTTGATATGGGCGGCTAGGGTTTAGATGGTGAGGGAGAAATGAGAGAGAGATGTGAAAGGTGAGGGTGTTGTGTGTTTTGTGAGGGTACCAAACCACAAGGACCAATATGTAGTTTTACTCTTCTTTTTTTTTTGTATAATTTATAATAAGGATAATAATAATAATAGTAATAATTATATTACTAGTAGTAAGAGTGGGTAAAGTGGGTAAATGTAAAACATGTGGCCCGAAACCCGAACTCATTTCAAATTTTAATATCTCCCGAAAAACATCTCGTAATTACTCAAATATCGTCGGACTCGTAAAACGAATCATAAAATTTTTCGTTAGGTAAACCTAGTGCCAGAGTCAACGTAGTACCAGTGAGAATTTAAGAATACATCACCGATCATAATATTAAAATGAATTATGAAAATAATTCACAAATTCCATAACATCATTAAATATAATTATCCATAAAATAGGTCTTACAAGTTCGTTGTGAATAAAAATTCCAAATAAAAATTATAAACGAACTTTAACGTAATGCGGGTTTTCAAAATAACTCCCTAAATTGCCGGTTGTCACATCCTCCCAGTCTCAGAAGAAACCCGTCCCGGGTTTCACTCGGAAAAATTCATCTACGAAGTGAAAAGCTTCGGATATCTCTTCCGGAACTCGTCCTCACGTTCCCACGTAAATTCTGGTCCATGTCGGGAATTCCAACGAACCTTGACGAGCGAAATGCGACTTCGCTTGAGTCGTTTAACTTCACGATCTAAAATCTCAATTGGCTCTTCCACGAAGTTCAATTTCTCATCAACACGAATATCCTTCATTGGAATGATAGGCATCTCATCAGAAAGACATTTCTTCAAATTACTAACGTGAAACACGTCGTGAACTTTACTCAGTTCATGTGGTAATTCCAACCTATAAGCCACGGGCCCAATTCTTTCTAAGATAAAAAATGGTCCAATGTAGCGTGGGTTGAGTTTTCCACGTTTCCCGAAACGTATCACACCCTTCCAAGGCGAGACTTTCAGCATCACTTTGTCTCCAACCTGGAACTCTAAGGGTTTACGTCTCTGATCGGCGTAACTTTTCTGCCTATCTCTGGCTGCTTGTAACCGATCACGAATCTGAGCTACTTTCTCTGTAGTTTCCAAGATAAGTTCAGGGCCTGTGAGTTGGCTATCTCCAACTTCTGCCCAACCAATAGGCGAACGACACTTTCTGCCATACAAAGCTTCGAATGGTGCAGCTTTAAGACTTGTGTGGTAGCTATTATTATAGGAGAATTCCGCAAGGGGCAAGTACTTCTCCCAGCCTTTACCAAAGTCTATGATGCATGCACGAAGCATATCCTCTAACGTCTGAATGGTCCTCTCACTTTGACCATCGGTTTGGGGATGATATGCAGTACTCATATCAAGTCTCGTCCCCAAAGCCGTTTGAAGTGATCGCCACAAAGCTGACGTAAAACGGCTATCGCGATCCGAAATAATAGATATCGGGACTCCATGACGCGAAATAATTTCCTTCACATATAACCTCGCAAGTTTATCCACACTATCATCTTCACTTATTGCTAGGAAATGAGCAGACTTTGTCAGACGATCCACAATTACCCAGATAGCGTCACAACCGCTAGCTGTCTTCGGTAATTTGGTAATGAAGTCCATAGTAATCCACTCCCATTTCCAGACTGGAAGTTCTGGTTGCGTTAGTAATCCTGACGGTCTCTGATGTTCGGCTTTAACTATAGAACATGTCAAGCACTTACTAACGTATGATGCTATATCTGCCTTCATGTTTGGCCACCAATATAACTTTTTAAGATCCTGGTACATCTTGTCGGACCCAGGATGATTAGAGTACCTTGACTTATGCGACTCATGCACAATCAACTCCCGAATTCCTCCATACAAAGGTACCCAAATCCGATCTCCAAAACATAACAATCCATCAGAACGCTTAACAAATCCTTTCTCATTCTCAGTCATCCCAAATATATTCTCGGCAGATCTGTTTTCTGCTTTCAACGCTTCCGTTTGAGCTTCAAGTATTTGAGATGGTAACGGTGATACGATAGTCATTCCCAACGACCTAACTTGTAACGGTGGTATTCTTTCCTTTCGACTAAGAGCATCAGCAACAACGTTTGCTTTACCAGGATGGTAGCGAATTTCACAATCATAATCGCTTAGCAACTCAATCCAACGTCGCTGTCTCATATTGAGCTCTTTTTGATTCAAGATGTGTTGTATACTTTTGTGGTCAGTAAATACAACACACTTGGTTCCGTACAAGTAATGTCTCCATATCCTTAAGGCGAAAACCACAGCACCTAACTCCAAATCATGGGTGGTGTAGTTTTTCTCATGCTTTTTGAGCTGTCGGGAAGCATAAGCTATCACCTTCTCTCGTTGCATTAACACGGCTCCCAATCCTTTATGTGAGGTGTCACAATAGACGACGAAATCCTCGTTACCTTCCGGTAACGCTAAGATAGGAGCACTATACAACATCTTCTTAAGCAATTGAAATGCTTCCTCTTCTTTATCTCCCCATTCATACGTAACGCTCTTTTGAGTCAATTTGGTTAATGGTTTAGCTATCTTCGAAAATCCCTCAATGAATCTTCGGTAATAACCAGCTAAACCCAAAAATTGACAAACTTCGGTTGGGGTTGTAGGTGCAGCCCAATCTTTTATCGCCTCAATCTTAGCAGGATCCACGTGGACTCCTTGTCTATCAATCACATGACCCAAAAATTGTACCGTCGGAATCCAAAATTCGCATTTCGAAAACTTGGCATAGAGTTTCTCCTTCCTGAGCAATTCTAAGATGAGTCTTAGATGCTCCTCATGCTCCTTCTCACTCTTTGAATAAATCAGAATGTCATCGATGAATACAATCACGAACTTATCTAAGTAAGGCTTACACACCCGATTCATGAGATCCATGAATACCGCCGGTGCGTTAGTCAACCCAAACGGCATCACCTGAAACTCGTAATGCCCGTAACGGGTTCTGAAAGCCATTTTCGGAATATCTTCCTCGCGAACTCGAAGTTGATGATATCCCGATCTCAAATCGATCTTCGAGTACACACTCGATCCTTGGAGTTGATCGAACAAGTCGTCGATCCTAGGTAACAGGTATCTATTCTTCACTGTTAACTTGTTCAACTCTCGGTAATCAATGCACATACGGAACGATCCATCCTTCTTCTTCACAAATAAGACTGGGGCTCCCCAAGGTGAAGAACTTGGTCTTATGAATCCTTTTTCGGCTAACTCCGCCAATTGTTTTGACAACTCTTCTAGTTCGGTAGGTGCAAGACGATAAGGCGCTCGTGCTACAGGTGCAGCACCAGGTATCAACTCAATCTGAAACTCTACTTGTCTATTCGGCGGGATTCCCGGCAATTCATCGGGAAACACATCAGGAAAATCACAAACTATGGGCACATCTCCAATGCACCTTTCCTTTTTCTTCGTCCCTCCTTTCTCAGAAATTTGAGCTAAGAAAAGGTAACATCCCTTCTCCATTAGCTTTGGTAACTTAGTGCAAGAAATAACTGCTAATCGGGATGGGCTCCTAGAATCCTTTCGATCTCCTAATATATTTAGGATCTCCTTTCCGTAAGGTACACGCACGATCTTCTCGTCGCAAAGTATGTGAGCACGATACTTCGACAACCAATCCATACCAATGATGACATCAAAACTTCCTAACGTGACGGGTAGAAGATCTATGTTGAAAGGGTGATTCAAGAAATTTAACGTGCAACCGCGAATGATGGTATTAATCCTTTCTATATTCCCATTTGCTAACTCAATATCATATCCAATTCCTAAGGCCATCGGGGGTTTCTCTAGTAAGGGTGCAAACGTAGTGGACACAAAACTCCTATCGGCACCAGTATCAAATAGTATGGAAGCATAACGATTATTGAGAAGGAACGTACCAGTAACGATGTTCGGATCTTCTCCTCTCTCGTTCCCGAGTGCATACACTCTTCCCTGAGCAGCTCCAGCTTCCACACGTTGGTCCCCATTATCTTGTCGTCCACGGTTTCCTCCAGCTCCACGGTTCCACGATTCTCTACACTCATTCCTATAGTGTCCCTTCTTCCCACACCCATAACAAGTAACACCTGCCTTGTTTCTCATCTCAGGAGCAGCCTGAACCATAGCAAGAGGTCGAGCTCTACAGTCCCTAGCTGTGTGTCCTTTCTTTGAGCAGTTCTGGCATTTCACACTACACCATCCAGTATGATGTTGGTGGCAACGACCACACTTGGGTGCATCACCGTTTTGATTCTTCTTATCTCCATTCCCAATAGCATAAGCCTTAGCTTGTCTCTTGCTTCGGTGATCATTACCCTTAGAGTGACGGTCCCTCTTTCTCTTTCCATTCTTCTCCTTATCAGCTCCTTCTAATTCCAACGAATCCATAAGTTGTTGAGCAATGGTGATTGCCTCATGGATGTTTGCAGGCCTAGCAGAAATCACATCATTCCTTGTAGCTACAGGCAACCCATCAGTATACCTCTCGATCTTTTGAGTCTCGGTTTTCACCATATCTGGGCAAAGCAAGGCTAATTCCTGGTAACGACGATTGTAAGTCGTCATATCATTACCTTTCACCTTGTGGTTCCAAAACTCAATCTCTAGCTTCTTGACCTCATTCCTTGGGCAATAAGTCTGAATCAGCAGAGACTTAAATTGCTCCCAAGTCATGGCATAAGCTACATCACTCCCAACTGAATTTCGGTAATTGCTCCACCAAGTTAAAGCTTCATCCTTGAAGGTAAAAGAAGCAAACTTTACCTTCGCATTCTCCGCACAACCACTGACATTGAACACTGACTCCGTCTTCTCAATCCATCTGACTAAGTAAACCACTCCTTCAGTTCCACCAAACTCAATGGGTCCACAAATCTTGAACTCTTTGTATTGACATCCATTAGCACGAACAGGTGGAAAAGTTCCAGCAGAATTGTTGGAATGATTTGACTCAGCTAGTAGTTCAGCAACTCTTTGTTCCACAAGTTGGCTGATCATTTCTTGATCCACAGTAGGTGCATTAAGTGGAACATGATCATTGTCTCCCTGAACATCAACATTTTGATTCCTGTTGTTGCGGTTAGTAGTGTCCAGGTTGTCAGGAGTAGGGGTTTCAACATTTCGAGTAGGTCGGCGTCCTCGGCGACCAGGGGTAGTCACTGCAGGACCAGTTCTGGTAGCTCTAACAGGGTTTCGTCGTGGTGCCATTGATCTGTAACATCATACAAGTTCATGAGTCTCCAATAGAACTTATCAATATGCTCAACAAAAGAAATTCAACGAAGCCACGTTATGGAAAGAATAGCAGCAATACACCATGAAACATCAATAAAACGGATAGGGACTCAATTTCCATAAAACCCAAAATCACATGATATCATATACTAATAACCATCAACCATACAATAGCGATCTAACATCGTTCCAACTACCGGATAACACAAAACGTACTAATCGTTCCAAAAGAGATGAATACTGAACAAAATACATCAAAATGTGATAACTAGCTTTTCTAACCGAACACTCCTCGGTTAAGAAAGCAACAAGACAACATAACCCAAGCAACTAGCCACGCTGCTGGCGGAGGCTCCTCAACTCCTGCCTTAAGCCATCAAGATCCCTCCATAACGATCCTAGCTCCACGCTATGGGTGTCTCGGTCTCTCTTGAGGTCAGCCACCTCCTTCTCTAGCTCGGCATTCCTTTGCCATAGCTTGCGGTCGGCCTCTCGAGCAGTAACAAAACCTCGCTGCAAACTATCGATATGCTCGTGGACCTCCATTAAAACTCTCCTCATCTCAGTAGTTCTGCCCACAACCACAGTCATATCAACTCTCAGATCCGCTATGAACTCTCCAATAACCCTCTCAAGTCGATCAGATACACGTGTAACTCTCTCACCAAGCTCAGTAATCCGAGCCCATAACCTGCCAATCTCACCTAACTCTGCATGCTCAGCAGAAACCTCAGAAGATGCATCCGACCCATCAGGACTACCAGGTGGCAACTCAACCAAAAACGGATGATCAGGTGAATCAGGCTCAATCGGATGTACAGGAGAATCATGCTCCTCAGCCTGAGCTGGTGGTACTAACACATCATCATCATCAGGCATCTCATCCTCCTGAGGGTCATCCTCCTCCTCAGGGTCATCATCATCACCCTGCTCTGCCTCCTGAGGGTCATCCTCCTGCTCAGGGTCATCAGCCTCATCCTCACCCTCGTACTCCTCCTCCTCCTCATCGGAAGAGTACCTCATCAATCGTCGTCTCCTACTAGGTGAACCATGTGGAGATGTGGTAGGTGATCTAGGACGACGACGCAATGATGTGGGTGGCGCCTCAGACAGAAGAGAGTGAGCATCAATCTGTAAAGGTGATGGAGTAGGGCGTACCGACATGAGTGCCATAGTTCGGTGGGCAAAGCGTGGGGCCACACGAGCCAAAGCCTGATGAAGAGTAAGCTGCCTCGATGTACCAGGGAGCCCTAAAGAAGATGAGGGTCCCTGCGTAGATGCAGCAGGTAGTGCTGAAGTAGAAGCTGTCTGCGGCACAGTAGCTGAAAGCATGGCCATCTGGTAAGGATCATCAGATGCCATAGTGAACTGTGCAGGTAAAACCGGTGCAGTAAGAATATCCTCGGCAACATCGGGCATATGGGAGGCCATGGTCTGTGACAACGGCGTAGGGTAGGTGTAAGTGTTTCAAAACAACTAAATCACAACTCAAAATACCATACTAAAAATCCTCATCCAATAATTCAAACATATAATCTCAATAAAAAGAGTTTCAAACACCGCATTACTAAAATGTTTATAAAACATATAGACCATATAATTCCTCGAAACGCCATCTTATTACTAAAATCCATAAACCTCAAATCATCTCAAGAAATCCCAAATCTAACAATCATCTCAAATATCTCATAATACCTCAAAATAATAGAAGATGCTTCGGCTTGGCGGGCTGGCGGGCAGTGGTCAAGGATCATTTTCTATAAAAATTCGGTTATAGTTTAGGCGTTTATTTACCTAGTTCTCTATAACCTTGGCTCTGATACCAATCTGTAACACCCCCAAAATTTGATACAGCGGAAGACTCAACAAGCTTTCGAGGTGCTACGGGGATTGGTATCCAACACAAGACATAATAGAACGAGATAAAGTAAACATAATAAAAACGCAACCAAACGGGGTTTTAAAGTTTACATTTATCCCAACATCATTCAGAGTCAGGCCCAAAATAACACAATAGTAGGTCCATAATTAATTATCAGAGTTTAGAAAAATAGATCCATAAACCATGAGCCTTAGCCGAGCCTTCCATTCCAAGCATCCATATCATCACTTAATTACCTGAGAAAACGTGCTAAAAGTCAGCTTTCGCTGGTGAGATCATAGGTTTAAATTCATCTAACAATATAGTGGACATATACGCAAAACGCTTGCTAGCTAGACTAAGGATTCACTAAAAGCCTGTGGATACCCTCCGCTCCAATTCTAACACACGGATACCCTCCGTTCTAACATAGATATTCGGGTAACCCCCGCAATATCAATAAATACTCGGATAACCTCCGAAGTATTAATAACCTATAGGTGCACACTACAGTATCTAAATAAGCCAACCTTGAATAGTACACACGAACCGTGTGACTAAAGCTGACAATAACAAATAAGCCAACCTTGAATAGTACACATAACATGTGACTAAAGCTGACAATACATCCTAGTCCATACGCATAGCAAGTTTAGAAAGAATATAAAAAGCGATAATAGTCCACATAAAATAATTTGAACGTTTCTCACCCCAAGTATTGAAAACATAGTTCAAGAGTAAAAAGTGGGGCTATGACTCACCTCAAGTCCAGAAAATAGCAAGAAGAAGTCGGTAGAAATAAGATGTATAGTAACTCACGAAACAGCAACTACGGACTCGGCACGACCTAACAATATTAACTCGTTCAGAAATCATTTCCTGAAATTCAAAATATTCCCAAACCCGGACGAAATCCGTTTTATTTTCGAAAATCCATTTCGTATTAGTTTGGTGTATTTACGTTTGGTATCCATACGGGTAGTGGGTCGACACAAAACAAACCAAAAAGAGCACACAAAGAATAATGAAATAACTATAGATCTAATATTAGCCCAATATATTATTTAAATAAATCGCCGAAGTTTATTAAATCCGTCGATTTAATAATCCTCATATTTATTTACGTAACATACCGTTCCAAGATTACACCCAATCCTAAAGCACTTAGCACATAAATACTATATGGTATATATCGTAGTTTAATAAATTCCTCATATACATCGTCAAATTGGCCAGATTTCCCGATATATATACACGCAATTTGTTACCCTTTACATATACCACAACCTATGGGCGTCATAGGATACGATGCCCATTAATATATTCATTTCATATAGCCAAATAACCCGGTTCAACCCTACGGTTAAGTGGTTATTTAGTTATAGAAAACGTCTATATTAATCGTCATATATCCGTGACAACACGAAAGTCACAAATAAAACTTACCTGGACTCGAGTGACAACGACTCCGCATAACTCGATAAGTTTACCCGTATATATATATATATATATATATATATATATATATATATATATATATATATATATATATATATATATATATATATATATATATATATATATATATATATATAATGACATTTTTATTTAATGTTTAATAATTGTCGAGAGTCCCTCGTTTTATAACACCTTTTTATAATAATATTACGTTCAATAATATTACGCCACTTTTGTAGCCTAATATATATCTAGTCGTATTATTTGTAATATGACTCGTGATTATTATTATTATTAATATACGCGTTTATATAGTTATATATCCGTTATTCACGTCTATATATTCATATAAACGTTTATATTATCAATAATTATTATTACGAGTTTTATTATTTACGTTTTATTTGTAAATAGTTATCGAGTCATACGAAATGGTCACATGTCCGAGTCATGACTCTCGGCTCATTGTCCAAGTCCAAAGTAATAAGCAAATGTCATAAATACAAAAGTATCTCCGTCCAACACAATCCCAATCCACGTGCTACAACAATAGGGTCCGACTACGGCACCCGACTAACCTATCTCCGTCATTCTAAGTGACCGTCTCACAATCGGTCCCCAATAACACTATTCGTCAACACTTCTCAATACCAAAATTCAATATCCAATGTCGAGACCCAAACATGGTCTCGACCCACATGTATTCGGCCAAGAACAATTAACCAACCAATCAATAACAATTATCCAAACCAAGTCAACAATTAAGAACCAAAATAACCAAGGTCACGCTCGGGTTGGTTTACCAAGCCAAACCCAAACCCACACGACTCGACTGAGTCGTGGTAACACCATGAGCCAAGAGGCTCGAACCAAGCATCAATGGTCACAAGAAATGGCTCCAAGGAGCCCTCCAAAAATACCCATTCGACCCATAAGGGTCTCGGCAACAACAACAATATTACGGCTAAGAGCCGCGACTCACAAGAGTCGAACCAAGGCCATAACGAGACCAAGGCTACAAAGAGCCAACCACGGCTCATAACTAACAAGAAAACGAGCACCACAGCTCGAAACAATAACCAAGCCGTGAGTCGGGGACTCACGGTTCGAACCAAACCCACAGATAACAACCCGGATACCAAACCATTTTATAAAATCGAGTTTCCAATCAAAACCCACAAGTATTAATCCCGTTTTTGGGTGAAAACCCGTTCGGATCAAAATCCATCGTGACCAAGAGTCACGTATTTAATAAAAACGCGAGTCACACTCGCCTCACCTTTGACCAAAAAGCTCCAAATCATGTAATACTTAGAAAATAACGATTGGTGGTGAAATAAGGTGACGATTCGTGATGTAAAAAGATGAAATAGGGCGCGTGTAGGGGCGGATCTTGGAGATTCGATGGTAAGGATCTCGAAAATGGTGGTTGTTTGTTGTGGTGATAACCGGCGGTGGAGTAGTGGCCGGATTTTGATAGGGGCGGCTAGGGTTTAGATGGTGAGGGAGAAATGAGAGAGAGAGATGTGAAATGTGAGGGTGTTGTGTGTTTTGTGAGGGTACCGAACCACAAGGACCAATATGTAGTTTTACTCTTTTTTTTATTGTATAATTTATAATAAGGATAATAATAATAATAGTAATAATTATATTACTAGTAGTAAGAGTGGGTAAAGTGGGTAAATGTAAAACATTTGGCCCGAAACCCGAACTCATTTCAAACTTTAATATCTCCCGAAAAACATCTCGTAATTACTCAAATATCGTCGGACTCGTAAAACGAATCATAAAATTTTTCGTTAGGTAAACCTAGTGCCAGAGTCAACGTAGTACCAGTGAGAATTTAAGAATACATCACCGATCATAATATCAAAATGAATTATGAAAATAATTCACAAATTCCATAACATCATTAAATATAATTATCCATAAAATAGGTCTTACAAGTTCGTTGTGAATAAAAATTCCAAATAAAAATTATAAATGAACTTTAACGTAATGCGGGTTTTCAAAATAACTCCCTAAATTGCCGGTTGTCACAACTACTCCAAGATATATACTACTTCACAACTTCTAGGCTTCAAGGTCTTCTCAACTTCAAAGCTTCAACTTCTTTGTCTTCACAACTATCTCCACTTCAATATATTACCACTACTTATTTCTTCTATCACTAATCCTATCCACCTCTACTTCTTCACTTCTAGTACTACTTCACACCTTCAATAAATCTAGATCCTATATCTAAATCTAACTAACCAATGTATACACTATATTCACCAAAGAATGAATGATATACAAGATGGAATGATCAAGCAACTTAGATAGCAAGATGATACTAAGTTGTAATACTCCTAGTCTTGATAAATAGAAGTATTCTTCTCTTTGCACTTGAATGAATTAGGCTTTGGATCACTTGGAAACAAATGCTTATGAATTATATGATCAAAGGATTTTTAAGATTGAAATAGAGGTTTGAATCAGAAAGTTTTTAGTGCAAAAAGGTGAGAAAAATTCCGGATTTAAGGTGGTATTTATAGGCAACAAATTCTGACAGAGGAGCGTGGCCGGTCCCCTTAAATCAAGGCCGGCCCCCTTAAAATTAAGGGGACCGCCCCTTATAATTAAGGGGGCCGCCCAGCTGTAACGGCCAGAATTCTTGTCTTTTAGTGGGAAAAGTTTATTTGGTGAAAAACTAACTGATTTTGGTTAAAAATTTGAATTCATTTAGTATGATTAAAACATTTTTCTTTATTACCAAAAGTATTTTTTAAAAATATATAATAAGTTTATATATTAAAATAAAATTTGTAATAATATCCCTTTGATCTTATAATGCATTAAACACTATGTTTATTCATACCTTAAGTGATTAGATGGTGAAAGTGATTATTAACTACTAAATACTTGTTTACGTCATGATCTTTGGTTTTATGTGTTTTCGTTTTGTGATTATCAAAACATAGAGATATCGAAATATATGAATAACGTTTTTAGTCATTTATTTATATCAACATTGAAGAAACTTATTGATTTACATGTTAATCATAAGTTTATGGGAGAATTGTTGGGAATTATATTAACAGTTACCACAGTTAGTATGAAGATTACAACTGCTGAAGAATGCACTAGCAGTGGAAACTCATTACCACTGCTAGTACATATAATTACCACTGCTGTTAGGATAACTGTTAGGAAACTTGTATAGATAAATATAGAATAGATCTTGTGTATATCTTATTCTATTATCATTATATGTATATTGTAGAAGAGGACTCCTTGTGCTATAAAAGGTGGTCCTAGGTTAAGGTTAGATATATGTTTTTCTTAGAGCTTCAAGGTTGTAACCCTAGTGATACAAAGATCACTCGTATTATTATTATTATTATTATTATTAATATTGTAGCTAACAGTTTGATTCATACAATTTTCTCATTCACATACAATTGATTTTCACTCACAACCAAACTTCTAAGTATTACTAAGTAGATTCCGCATACTTAGTGGTATAACTCAAAGTATCATTCTAACACAGATTAAGGTGTTAAGATCCATCAGTTTTGATTATCTTGATTCGAGTCATTAGAGTAGTTTATTGTAAAGTATGTAAAAATTCAAGTGTAAGGGGAATGCAAATTCCCTATGATGTATTATTTTGGATGGTAGGGTAAGAGTGTATGCAAAAATAATAATAATAATAATAATAATAATAATAATAATAATAATAATAATAATAATAATAATAATAATAATAATAATAATAATAATAATAATAATAATAATAATAAACAAACGAAAAATAAAGAAAAAGAAAAAAAATAGAAGAAGAAGGAGAAAAATATACGGACTACCATCCCGTTTCATTTTATGTTTGTTTTATAGTTTGTTAGATTTTGATTAGTTTAAGTCGAGTCGAGTCTTGGCTTAGCAACGCCATATTGTACATGTAATTAACCAAGATGATTAACTCGCCACCAGTAAATATTGCCTTTATCCAACAAAACCGTGTTTTCCATATCCCTACACCTAACGTTATAACCCTTTAAAAGACCTCTTTGATAGTTTATACTAGGTGCTTACGCCAAGTCGTGGAGGTTTGATCCTTTCCCAAGCCTATGGTAATCTATTTGCTATGACAGGTAGTGAGAGATGTTTTCCATTTCCATATTGTGATATATACTTTATTACACCCGAGAGATGCGAGTATCTAAACACTATTTGTGAGGTGCTAGTGTATGACCTCCGTGCTTGTTTTTGGTTTTAAGTGGAACAATTATTTGTTGTAATTACTTTTATATTAGTGTTAAATGACCCCTAACTTGTATTTTGATTAGAATAAAAGCGCATTTGCTTGAGGACAAGCAAATCTCAAGTGTAAGGGTATTTGATGAGGCGAAAAGTGTACCGCTTTTAAAGGGTCATTTAAGCCCGAATTCGTGATTATTTGATCAATTACTGCCCTAAATTGCTCCTTTTGTCATTTTAGGTACTTTTGAAGAGAAATCTGGAAAAGGAAGCATTTTGGACGTTTTTGGAGCATAAAAATGAAGAAAACGGCAAAGTCTCAAAATCCATGCCGGGGAACAGTACCTGACGACGTCAAGACTTCACACATGACGGCGTCAAGCTTGGCAAAAGAGGTGAAAGTGGAAAATACCTGTGACGGCCCAGAACATTTTTAGTGTTATTGACCTGATGGCGTCACCAAGGCCGTCAGGGTCATTTTGCAAGTGACGGCCCAGAGCTCAACTTCTACATGACAGCGTCAAGACTGGATCTAGGCAATACGACCCTTAATTTGGCGGCGAGTTGATGGCGTCAGAAGCTACCACATGACGCCGTTAGAATGTTTTATCTATATATATTTTTCTAATTTTTCATTTTGATAAGTGGAACATTAGGAGGAACTTTACCACAAACCCTAGGTCGAATTTTCATCATATTGTAGGGGTTTCAAACCCTTCTTTCATCCATGTTTGAATAAAGATAAGTCTTCCAATAATCATTCAATATGTCTATGTGTTGTTTGATTCTATCTTATGTTTGTCTTTCTTTTAACATGTTAGGCTAGCTTTTTATTGTGTTTGCTTAGATGTAGTGAAACCTAGATGTTGATTATTGGTTGATTGTTTGTTTATAATTGTTGCGGATGATTGTATTCGATGTTAGGCTTAAGAAAACTGGCAGACTTCCATTGGTAACTTGCTTGAACGTCTTAAGAAACATGATCGGAGGTGTACTACGATTTTTTGTTGTATTTAATGCATAAGTGAATTCTAGTGATCCCATGTTAGGAGCTTTTAGTCGGCTCGACATAGGAGTGAAGTAGGATCTTATAGAGTTAGGGAATATTGTACACGCCCCTACGACTAGTATTAAGGAATATAACCCGTCATCCATGCAATTGTAACAAGCTAATCAATCGGTAAAAGATATCTAGGGAGTAATGAAATCTAAGTAAACACATCTTTTCTCATTATTGTTTTCACCATATAATTACATTAGTTTATTTTTCATTTCTTTTTATTTTACTTTGATTGCATCTTTAGTTAATTGGGTTAGTTGACTAGCAACTAATTCCGCCCACTCCTTCAAAACCCGAGATTTTACTTGCTTTTATAAAATATAAAAAATACAGAAAGAATCATCCCTCACCTCTAGACCTAGTTTAGTAGGCTTTCTAATCCTAGCAACACTATTCCGGAGTTGAACGATCAATCCCCCGGTACTTGTCACTATACTATACTACAACGATCAGGTACACTGCCTGGCGGGGATTGCAAGCTTCTCAAGATCCCTTGAGAGGTAAAACCTGTTGCGAGGGCTCAATCCCGCGTATCAATTCTGCTAACAAAAATTCTAACTAAGCTTCCTTAAACATATATGTATCATTACACTGAACACAAGATGTTCATTGCACTTGACTTTGTGCATGGTGTGTTTTTTGTACTATGACGAGAAGAAGATACGCATTGTGAAAAACTATGGTAATCTTTTATATAATAAAACAAAACTCATATTAGGAATTTTGCATTTCAAAAAAATCAATTCATACCTGATTTAGTAATAATTTTATTTAAAAAAAAGATTATTTTCTTATTAGGTTATATTTTATATTTATCCATAACACACGTAGAAGATAAATACAAAAAATATAGGTAAGATATTTAAAAAAAAGATTATTTATTTTATATTTAACCACAACACAAAATTTTTTAAAAAACCCGCTCGTGCGCGAGCATTATAACTAGTTTTTACTAAAATATAATTCTCAATGAGGTATTTCCTAAGTCATTTTTTATGGAACAAGCTCGAGATGAATTGATTCATTTTGTTATTACTTAGTTATGATTCTAATTAACTAACTTGGCCTTTTACTTCAGGTATTGTCACTTATATATATGTTGGAGATTAGATCTGATTTTTACGGGGGGTATGCTATCTAATTGAGGCGAATTTCAGTGATACCAGGTACCACAGTTCATTGGTCTAAGGTTCGTATTTGGGGCTGTTTAAGCAACTACTTACCTAATGATGGCAACACATTCAAAGTCGTTGATCTTATTAGGTAGCAGTAAGTTATATAGTAATCTCTTTAAGATATTTAATATTACAACTTAGCACATATATACGTGTTTAGTTAAGATACTAAGTCTGGTCTTAATTTTCTAAAACTATAGATATCGATGTGAGAAGTCCAGCTTTGGGTCGTGTCACCCGGCCACCACTTAGTCGCTCTACTTCTGAGGACTTAGATTGCGTTTCAGTAAATACAGTATCAAGCCAGGAATCAAGTTACTTTGTTGCGACATGGAAGGCAAGACCAACGAAACCACTAACGTTATCTAAAAGAAATGTTGCATAAGCTTTAAACATATTTTTTTTATTCATTCAATGCTTTGTTATTCCTTTAATACAATTTTAGTTTTTATATATTCATGTGATCGTGTCACTCATTACATATCTTTTATGGTATTTTTGTGTTTGTTATGAGATAATTAATTTTAGAAAAATGATTTTTATGAATAATTAATTTTAGAAAAATAATTTTTATGCCTAAAACCTAGACCTAAAATTAGACTTAAAGATGTGATTGATGCATTTAAAAAATTAATTTGTGAGAAATGATGAAAGAAAAAATGTGTATTAAACTTGTTAAAAAATGAATGATGTAGGTGTAATTGTTAGGTATATATATCACAATCCTTAATTTTATAAGTATTTTTATAATATTTATTAAAATGATTTTATAAAGCTGGCCCGACCATCAGGCGGGTCTTGAAGCTATTAAAACAATAAACTATCAAATTCAATAGCTAGTTTTGTTTTCGTATATCTTAATTCTAACAAAATAAATAAATAAATACTGATAATAATAATAAATAAATAAAAATTCAAACTTACCCAATCACCCCAAACCATGATCAAAGCAAACTCTATAAGTATCTCAAAACTTGCATTGTTTTCTTGAGTATTAGTTATGTAGGAAAGGAAGGGGGGGGGGGGGGGGGGGGGGGGAATGAAAGAAAAAAAAAAAAAAAAAGTTGTGTTCTCATAAAAAAAAAGTTTTCTCACAAAATTACACTGAAAATATTTACTTAAAGTTGTGTTCTTAAAAAAGGTTTTCTCTTAAACAAGACCCGAAAAAAAAATTCTCTTAAATAAAACCACTAGTTACTAGCAACCCTTAATTCTGATAAAAAAAAGAATCTAAATTCAAAATTTTCATATCACCACCAAACCCATGATCAAAGCAAACTTTATGGGATTGTTTGTTTTGGTTTATATAGCCGGCTTATGGTTTATTGGGTTTTGAGCTTATGTTTTATAAGCTCATTTTTTTTGGCTTATTTTGCAACTTTTTAACTTGTATAAGGTGATAATCACATATTAATAAACAGAAAAGTTTTAAAATAAGCCATAGAAAATGAACTTACTAAGATAAGCCCAAAACAAGCCCAGATTCACAACAGAAGTAGAACAAACAATACGAATCATTTGCGCGGGAAAAAAACACTTGAATCCATTCAAATCCCCAAAACCACCATTTCACTCACACCATTTGCATAAACAGAAATATCACAAAATCAAATAAAATAAAAAAATTTACTCAAAATGAACAACGCATCATCATCAGTTGGTAACCTCTGTCAACACGTAAGCTCATTCTCATCACAAATTTTATAAAATTTTTTATATAAAACCTAATCACATTTTTTATAAACTTATTATTTCAGTTAATCACATCGGCGATTAGACGATGTCGCATCTCCGGTGACCTTTGCCGATTATCCGTCTGCTTAAAATCCACTCCGTTAACAGATCCTCAGTTACTTCGTGTCTCGAGTAAGATACGTTTTTCGTTCGAATTTAGCTTAATAAACGTATCATTATCGAATTTGCGTTAGTTACACTATATATATTATGTATTATTTACAATTTCTGTTATGATTTACGCGTTTATTTGTTCGAATTTAGGTTATATATTATCTATTATTTATCAAACTATTCATTCATATTTTAAGCTTTACGTTACGTTTTACGTGTTTATAAATTCGATAGGTTTAGCTTAGCGAACATAATGTTATCGAAATTGTATCAGTTACATTATATATTATCTGTTGTTGAATATACGAGTTATATATACTTATTCAGATTTATCAGTTTGTATTTCAAGTACGTTACGGTTGCGATTTTATGTATATCAGTTTTGAATTTTGCTATATTAAGCTTAATGAAGGTATTATTATTAAATTTGAATCAGTTAGAATTTTAGATCAGTATATTTATACTAGTTTGTATTTCTTGATATCTATGTGTATGTTAGGTCGTCTTTTTAAGTGCGTTATGGTTATTCATTATAATGTGTACGATTATCAAGTTATTCAGGTTTATGTGTAAATTAGTTCATATTTCAAGTATATTAAGTTTTCGGTTATGATCTATGATGTGTATATTAGTTTGAATTCAGGTGAAGCTTGGTACACGTAATGGTTTAAAACCTGCATTTGTTTGATCGATCATTGTGTATGATTATGACGTGTACGAGTTTGTGCTTCTAGATATCCATTTGTTGCGATCTATGTGTAACATGTATATAAATTATTTTTAGCACGTTCTGGTTGCGATCTATGTGTATATTCGTTTGTATTTCAAGTACGTTATGGATTCTGTTACAGTTATGATCTGTGTATACTAGTTTGAATTTAGGTTATGTTTAGTGCATAAGTCATCTGTTAGTTAGTAACTTAGTATGTATGAATGATGATATGTACGAGTTTGTTATATTGAATATAAGTGAACCTTAGTGCAGACAACGTTATGGAACCTGTGTTTGACAGATTATTGTGTCTGATTATATAACGTACAAGTTTGTGATTCTCGATTTCAATTTGTCCATCTCTGCGTGTATATTAATCAAAATTTAGCTTAAGAATAACGCAGGTGACATCACGGAAGTTGAATTTGTGTCTCTGGTATCATATTGTTCAGCTCAATGAGTCTATTAGTTTAAACTGAGCTCAATTTTAATGCATATAATCTAACTTACATTTATAACAGTGTTAGATCGATTAGTATAGAACTATAGATGATTGTTGTGTATACTAGTTTGTGTTTTTTGATATCTAGTTGTTCGGCTCTGTCTATATCAGTTTGAAGCTATGTAAGTTTAGCGCGCATAACATCATTGAACTTACACTTGTTAGGTTACTCATTATAAATGATTATGATGTGTACTGGTTTGTGTTTATTGATTTGAAATTGCTTCAATGCATGCTGTATATTAGTTTAAATGTAGCTTCAGCTTAATGCACTTAACTTATCTGACTTGCATTTTTTAGATCGCGTATTATGTATGATTGTCATATTTACAACTTTGGGTTTCTCTAAATCAGATTGTTCAGCTCTTTGTAATGTAACTTCTTTCCAAATTGGGAATCAGTTCAATATCCGTTGTGTAACCAAATGAAATGATCAAACTGTCCTACAGTGTGATTAACCTCTGTTTTAATTTGTTTATCATTTGGTTTTAAGATTTTATTGCAAAGAAAGGAGGTCAAAAGGCTATTTTTGTAATATATCCTAAGAGTGTGTTTGGCTTCATGATATGACTAGTTTCTGACACGGGAGTTGGAAGCTATGCCGGGGAGTTTCAGGATATGAAGTATATAAGTGAGTCATTGCTAAATATGATACAGGGTAAGAACTTGATTCGGCTGTCCTTATATTTTTTAGATCTCAAAGAATAGGTTAATTGGACTATGGCTTGCAATGTCTATATGGACTGGAAGGAGGACTAATTAGTGAGTTAATACTGTTAACTAGAGGTTAAGAACTATTGATTTTGGCCTTATTTTGGTTATGATGTTTATGGGTAAAAATGACTTGTATTGGAATCAGTAATGAAACACATCATAGATTTTTACGCAAACTGGTAGCTTGGATCAACACAGAGTAATGCTTCTGTAAGATCCTACTAGTTCTGCAATAGATTTTTATAACTGTTAAATAAAGATTCTGCTAAACATTACCATGAAATTTAATTTTTTATGAGAGTGTGATGGTTCTATTCAGTTACATCCATAAAGCTATTTGAACTCTAAATAAAAGCCGCTTTCTTGAAAATCTAAGATAACTTGATCTCTTTCAGTATACCATAATTAACTGATATGTAGCTTTTCTATCATATGCAGATGGAGTCATATCAGTTGCAACTACCAGTAAGTATTATTCTTGTTCGATTGCGTTAGTTGACATTATAATACTTGCACTTTCTGAGCTATTATAGACTTATTTTTCAAATAACTTCAGCAAATGATCTACATATATGGACGGAGAGTATACCATTGCAAGTTAACTTCATAATGTAGATATTATTAATGGTTTTATAGCAGTTCGATTATCCACCCCCAGATTGAGTAGTTAGAAGCATTTTTACTGCTTGAAAGTTAATCAATTAATCAGAGGTTATACACGGAACTGAGGTAGAATCAGAAAATGGCTTCACTTTGTATCAAATAAGATGGACCAAGCTGCAAGGAAATTGCAATATTGCATAGTATAAGTTCAAATCATGTCACGATCAGTTAATATACACTACTTCACAACTTGTCATATATACCATGTTATTAAGAAATCATGTTTTCAAGATATTAGCTTGTGTTTTCAAAAGCTGGTGAGACTTCTCTAGTCCCAGGTTTACGAGTTGACAAACAGAAAGCATTTGCTGTCTTTAGACTTTAGACTATTTGCTAAATCTGTTTGTATGTTATAATTTGATATTTGCAGGCAAATGTGACAATAAAATATTTCACTACAATATAGATCTTAAACAGAAGGATCGCATGAAAAGGGTAGCTAAATACCCACTAAGCTCCAAAAATGGTGCAACATTCAGGCATGTTATTAGCCAGAAGTTATTTAATTTAATTTTAAAACTGTCTGGACATTCATTCCTTAATTGCTTTCTTTCAGTGGGACTGAAGTATCATTCTCAACATTTCATAGTGTTGATGAGTTACTGGCAGATATTACTTTCTTTTTCCGAAAGGTTAGCTGTCCTGTCAACAAACTGACGAGTGATGAACCATAAACCTTTTATTGTTTTCTGGGCTGTTTCTAAGAGTCTTGGCTTATGTTTTGTTTGTATTGTTGATTCTGCAGATGCTAATTATGAAGGTTCCTGTAAGTATCATCTCAAAATCCTTATTAATTTATTATAGACCTTTGCCTAGCTATTTCTCGTCCTTCATTTACAGCGACTACGAATGATTTGACATAATATTTGTGCACATAAAAAACTTTTCAAAAAGATGGAACAGTTATAATGCTAAATAGATACTGAACTCACTCGTATTGCTATGACTTAATTAATAGCTGGCCTCATTTTGTCCTTTTACATCTCAAAGTGGTAGTTATAGCTAATCTTTCTCATCATAACTACACGACTGTTATTACTTTTGTCTTATCAGAAGGTTGGAATTGAGCTGATTGTTGACAAGGGAGAACTTTCTGAGCAACCATCTGTAAATGTTATCGTGGTGAATGAGTGCATTGATTTACCATCAGAAGAAAACGCTGAATGTCTTAAGTCAGGCATTATGGATTTTGTTCTCAAGCATGGGAATCAATTTGATAGTACATGTCACTCTTGCTTTCCAACCGGGTAAGTTCTAAACAGACCAAATCTAATAAGTGGGTCAAACGGATATTGAAAAGCTAGTATTGGAGTTTATCTCCAAAAGGTCAAATTTAAGTCTATTCTTAATGCATCCAACCTACTAAATCGTTTTTGTTCAAAATTATTGTAATAGTGTGGTTTTTGTAATCACAGTTAATCAGTTATTGTGTAGATTATGTAACAAAAAGGACCTGTTTTGACCCCAACCCTTATAAAAATGTGCTAATGACATTTAATTCCAAAAACATACAAGTAATCAATAGTAAGTAAATTATATGATGTGTGTATGACTGAGTTTTCTGACCTGGTCCATTCTTGATTTTGTTAGGGAACACTTGAAAACTGGAAGTGGGGTGGTTTACAAAAGTACAAAGAATGCTGAAACAAAGATAGAAGTTGTGGTTATAATCAGTGAATTATCAGAGCTGATGAATCCATCATGTTTCAGGGTGTGTGGCAGTAAAACAGAGGTCAGTCCGCACGCACACGCACACACACACACACACACGCACAAAGGCTAACGATGGGGAAATTTTGTAATGAAAGTTCATCTTATTTACGTCTCTAACTGTATCATCTTATTTTCGATTTTCTTATAACTTTTAAAATGACTACATGCTTTTCAGGTACTATATTTTAGTGACTTCTTACTTAGCCCGATTACTCAATCATTGCTAGATGCGTTGAAAAGCATCGATTGGAAATGCTATGGGATAAGCATAAAACACATCTTGGACGAAGATGGCTGTGCATTTATTGAATGGCAGGATTTGCCACCAGGTTCACATATTGACATTGCCATCCACTGTCACCGCAAAAAATATCCTTCGCTGTCTTTCCATATGTTTGCTTGTAATATCTGACTAGAGGTGGCAATTCAACCCATATATACTTGCTATTATATCTGACACACTAAGTATTTACGAATGAGTATAAAATTACTGGCCTACCCAACCTAACCCGTTTTGATCCGTTAGGTTTGTTAATGACTGAAGATAATTATTGTACCTTTTTGTATGTTATTTTTCTGCATTTCCTTAACAAACACCAAGCTCAATCCGGCTTCAGCAAAGGCAAGCACTGTTGATCGGAATCTTGTTAAGAAAGCTGTGAAGCTTGCATTGACTGATATTAAAGAGAAAAATGACGGATTTCTTCTCAGCGTGAATGCAGTTAAGGTACAGCCGGATTCTCCTACATACGCATTTAGTTGCTGTTTATTTTTAAGTTAAAAAAAACACGTTTAAAGTTATAATCAACACTTTTTACTATGTAAATGTCACTTCTTAGAAACACAACCTCCTTACAAATATCCAACCGGTCCTGCAATTGATTCTCATTGCTGAAAATATGGCTTTGGCGGTCCTTAGCTAGTTAGCTTCTCCTTATGGTCCTCGTGCTTTAGCCCATGTCCAGCTAACACGATGATTATTCATATAGATTATTTAATCTGTTAAGCTTTTTGTAGCTTCTCATTATGGCTCGCCTTATGTGAAATGGAAGTCTTATATTTGTTTTAAGGTTTAGTGTACTTATCTGATATGTGATTCTTCAAATAGTATCGACTCTGAAATGGCAAGTCTAAGTTATGAGCAAGCCAATAGAGAGTCTGCTATCTCTCTCTGCTCGTGTTCTATGTTGGACGTAAATCAACATTTCTGTTTTCTCTCTCTTGTCTACTTCATAATATCAATGCTTCTGTCCCATGAAAATAACAACAATAATTTTAAGAGGTCGACACTTCTGTTTTCTTTCTCTTTTCTTGTCCTGTATTCAACCAGATGAGCATTCCTAACAGTGTGTTTGTTTCTTTAGATTCGCAGTTATGCACCCGACCTTGCGAAAACAATTGCAGGCCTGATCTCGACTTCCAACGATCTAAAATTTAGAGAAGAATGTGCTTCGCTTCTTGGCCTACATTCCCATGATGCAAAATTGATTGAAGATAGCCTTAAACAGAGGCTTATTTCAGTTATAGACCGCAACGACAGAGAGCCCCAAAGAATGAGAGAAGCTGCACCTCTTCTTTTTCAGGATGATTGTTTTGACGAACCAGAATATTTAGATGAGGAATTTGAAGACTGTGAGGTAAGTTTTTCTGCTTTTGATCTATAGAAATAGATATCAGCCAATCATAATGAATATGTAGATATGAAACATACATTTGCGAGTTCTATACTTATAAGCTATTATTTTGAGATACGAAACAGGACAGTGTACGAGTTCCATGCCTATTAGACACTACTGATCTTTTGGTGCTTGCATAAGCATTATATGAGTTGTTTAGTAGTAGAAACTCCGAGAGACGTCAAAAAAATAAGAGGGTGCTGGGATGTGCGTTTTGAAACTGTTTTTTTGTTTGTTGCAATTTCAAGTCGGAATCTTTTTGTATAACCTGTTTGATTTACTAGGAGTCAATAATCAAGCACTAGCAGACTTTAGTTGCAACAACACTGATTATCAGCTTGTATACAAGAAACCTTGTTTGGTTCTGTTTCGATGTATGTAAATGTTTATATACTGATGTAACTGTAGGTATGTCACACCAGTTGGTAAAAATGTAAGTATCTTGCATTTTGGTGCAATTATTTTACCTGCTGTTGCAACAATATGCAAGTATTGTTGCATACAATGTAAAAAAAACGAAATATGTTGTGTACACTAAATTTTAGAGCTACTAATCATTTGTTGCAACTATTATCTCTTAAACAACGAAATATGTTGTGTACACTAATATTATCTCTTAAACAACTTAAATTTTAGAGCTATTAATCAAGCCTGACGTTATAGTGGTGGTGCCGGACCTGTAAAGCAGCGATAACGTTGTTGCTGATTCAATGGTGTCGCGTCATAGGGCTATAACTGGTGGATAATTCCCCGTATTTGGTGTTTTTGTTAGTTCAAAAATGATATTTAAGGAGTATTGGGACTATGTTTACAGCGTTTTTAACAAGTCATTAAATAGTTGTACCCATGTGGTATCCAACACTTGTTAACTCACTTTTGACCAATAACACTGATCAACGTATTTAAAGGTTATGTTAGAGAGGGGTTTTTTTTTTATTTTTTTATTATTTTTTTTTTTTTTTTTTATTTTCACGAAGTTATGTTTGGAAAGTAAATAAATCAAGAAAATAAATAGCTTTGGTAGTCTGTAGTCCCTGTGTTTGAGTACAGGTCACATTTTCTGGTTTTATAGCTTAGTCATTTACTTTAGTTGTATTTTATTACCGCTGTTATACTGCATATTCTGCCAATAAATTCCTTCTGATAAGCAAAATGTTACTGATAAAAATGAACAGATGGTTAAAGACAGAAGATATCTAAGTTGTGTTACTGACGTAATAACCTCTGGTGTTACTTAACTAGTACTATGTTATACTACAAACATTGGTTTTATACCTCAGGCGTTTACTTTATAATTCACTTCTATCAAGAACTTTCTTCTAATAATAAAAAGCAGTCTTACTGAAAAAATAAAGAGAGATTGAGACAGAAGATATCCAAGCTGTGTTACTGACTTAGTAAGCTCTTGTGGGTTAAGTAAACAATAAATTAGCTCCATCAAGCATGGGTTTCTATTACACTAAGACCAGGGACCTTTATGACCCTTTCGGACTTCATTTTATGTCTCACACCATCAACACTATCCCACTCATTAAAATCTGCATAAACATTTGACAACTCCACATACGCACCATCGTTCTTAGCTTCTAATTCGACCATCTTTTTAGAAGCAAGCTCAGCCATTTCCA
Source organism: Artemisia argyi (assembly GCA_030686995.1). Taxonomy (NCBI): domain Eukaryota; kingdom Viridiplantae; phylum Streptophyta; class Magnoliopsida; order Asterales; family Asteraceae; genus Artemisia; species Artemisia argyi. Next base: position 89,191,377 of record CM060681.1, on the reverse strand, counting down.
CATTGTTAGAAAGCTTGGAAGCTTTAAGTAAAGCACCCCAAGCACCTGCATGAGGTGTAAATGGCATGCTATTAATTACGTTTAAGGCTTCATTTAACCGTCCAGTTTGACCATATAAATCAACCATGCATCCATAATGCTCAGCTTGTGGTTCAATCCCATACTCTTTAATCATTCCAAAAAACTTAACACCCTCTTCCACTAACCCCGCAACACTACAACCCTTTAACACCGATGTAAATGTAACCTCATTCGGCTTTAACCCTTCTTGTTGCATAAGGCTAAAAAGCTTAACACACTTCTTACCATAACCATTCATCGCTAATCCTCCCATGGCGCTACTCCATGTATACACATTCTTTTCCTCCATTCCCATAAACACATCCATAGCCATCTTAATATCTCCACACTTTGCATACATATCCACAAGCGCACTACCTAACATCACATCCACCTTCAACCCCTTACTCTCAATATACCTATGCGCCCATCGCCCCGTATCCAAAGCTCCCAACCTAGTACACGCAGACAACACAGCAACCATCGAAGACTCATTAACATTCAAACCCATCATTTCCATCTCACCAAACAACTCCAACCCTTTTACCGCCTCCCCACACTGAACATACCCCGTTATCATCGCATTCCACGCCACCACATCCCTTACAGGCATTTCGTCAAACAGTTTCCACGCAAAACCAATATCACCCAATTTCGCACACCCAACCACCATAGCTGTCTGACTCACTAAATCACCTTCACCAATACCCAAAAACAAATATTTTAACTCATTAAGAAAACCCATTTCAGCATACATACTAATTAACCCACTTAGCACATGTGGGTCATTATCATACCCATATTTCATCACAACCCCATGAACACTTAAACCCAAATGTTTATACACATTAAGCTTCACATTACACTGCACACATGACTTAATAAAAAATGTAAAAGTATAATTATCAGGCTTTTGATTAGTATTCAATATAGTTTTATAAAAATAAAAACTTTTTTCACGATTTGTTGATTTAGAATAAACTCTAATGAGTGAATTTAAAGCAAAAAGAGTTGGATTATGATGACATTGGTTCAATATTTGGACTGAGTAATTAATATGTTGTGGGTGTTTTAAGGCAATTGATGCAGCAAATTTGGATATGTGATTTGGGTTGTTGATGAAATTGTGGACTAGTAACTGAGAGTGAATTTGGTTTATTTGTTTAAGGGTTTTGCATGATTCTATGATTGAGATTGTGGGGTTTTTTAAGAAGTGGTGTAGAGCTTGCTGCATTGCATCTCTTTGTTTGGTTGGTAATTTTGGGTTGGTTATGTATGATGTTGTGTAACTTGTGCATACCCAATTAAAACACCATTTTGCTTTTTTAATAAACATAACCATGGTTGTCAGGATCCCGATCCTGATCTTAGCATCTTACGATTTTACGATACTGCAAAGCAAAAACGATCTGGATATGTAGGATCTTTGAAAGCTTAAGATCGTATAGGAACCCGATCTTGACCATAGGATCTTATGATCTAATCCAATCCGATCTTACTTTTCTCGAACTAGCAAACTAAAAAACTACAAATTTATGAATTGTGTTTTGTAAAATTGAAAAAACAACATGTTATAATCTTCTTATACATTTCATAACCATAATTTAGGACAACATTTCAATGAAACATTTATATAATTTTGTGTTTATGTATATAATAATTTATAAATTTGTATAATATTACAAAGGATATTTAAAAAATGTATTGTTGTAGGATCTTAAGATCCCGATCCGATCTTACGATCTCGATCTTGCAAAGACAAAATCGATCCTAAGTAGGATTCCGATCTTGAAAACCTTGAACATAACCAATGAGAAACTAGCACTGGGCACGTAAGAATTAGCGTAAACTCTAATTTAAAGTTTTACCCTGCGGTGTTCATCGGTTTGGTTTTCGGGTTTCTCAATTTATTCGATTCGAGTTGTGCGGGTAAAACAGTTTTAGGCAAAAGTGAGCCGAAACCAAATTTGAATTCAATTCAGTTTCTGGGTTGACTCAAAATTACATAATTGATCAACTACTTTCTTTTATTTAGCACCGACTTAAATACTTAATTATAAAACTTCAATTGATGCAGCAAATTTTTATATAAATGTCAAATTTTTTTGTCAAAAAAATTAAAAAAAAAAATATATATATATATATATATATATATATATATATATATATATATATATATATATATGTCAAAAAAAATATATAAATACACATATATATTCTGTGAAAAATATTAAAAAAAAGTTTAAAAAATATTTCAAAGCTTAAAAAAATAAAAATAAAAATAAAATCCATTATAAAGTATTCAGTTAAAAAGAAATAAGAAATAAACAAAAAAAATGTCAAAAAAAATTAAAAATATTATGACAATTTTTTTAACAGATTTTTTTTTTTTTTTTTTTTTTATATAATTTTTTTGACACATTACCAGTCAAAAAATAAAATTGATCAATTGAAAACAAGAATACGAATTGTACCTTATGTGCCAAAAACCGAACCACAGTATTTTCACTATTTTGAGTTAAATAAAGGTCCCCGTCATAAAAAATTATAAAACTAAAAAACTAAAAAATAATAATAAAAAAAATGTTGATATAAATAATGTTTAAAAACGTTATTAATATTTCTCAATAACTCTATGTTTTGATAATCACAAAATGTAAACTAAATTTAGTCAAGATTATGACGTAAACAAGTATTTAGTAACAAATATTTATTTCTACAACTAATATCACTTAATGTATGCATAAACTAAGCATCTTATGCATTACATGATCAAAGGAAGCCTTTTCTTAACACATAACATTTTATAAAATGACATTAACATTTTATACATATTAGTAAATCATTTTTGATATTATTTTATTAAACTACAAAGATATGATTTCAAATTTTCAACCAAAAAGGGCAAATTTTATCCAGAAAAACCTTCCCAACAAAAGGACAAGAGATTCCAACGTTCTGGAGGGGCGGCCCCCTTAATTATTAAGGGGACCGGCCCCTAATTAAGGGGACCGGCCACGCTGCAGAACAGTAAATCTGTCCCCTATAAATACTGGTTCATTCCACAGATTTTTCTCACCTTTTTGCACTAAAAACTTTCTGATCTAATCTTCATTTCTATCTCAAAAATTATTTGATCATATAATTCACAAGTCTTTGTTTCCAAGTGATCCAAAGCTTCATCCACTCAAGTGCAAAAAGAAGAACACTCCTCAACATCCATAAAATTGTAGTAGTGTTGTGATTAGTTAGTTTCATCTTGTAGTAGTGCTAGATACTTGAAAATTGTTGTGTGAATTAGTTGATTGTAGATACTAGGTGTGTTGTAAGGTAGTGTAGTTGTTGTGCATAGAAGAAGGTGTGAAGTAGACAAGAAGAAAAGGTGTGAAGCTATCTTGAAGAAGTTGTGAAGGTGTGAAGAAGGTGTGAAGTCTTGAAGAAGTTGTGAGATTGGTTTTAGCTACGATTAGAACTCGACATTTAGCTTAGTGTCGTTAATAGGTGTAAGCCAAGGTGTGTAAGGTTTCTCCGCCATAAGGAGTTTGTTGACATAGTGAAGAAAACTCTCGAGTGTGGTACTCGAGGAGTGGAGTAGGGTAAGGAAGGTGTCCTTGTAGCCGAACCACTATAAATTCGCGTGTTGTGGTTTGATCTTTCTAACTCTATCTTTTCTTCATTTTATTTCAATACTTTCATTATTAGATTAGACTTGCTTGTATTTGTTGACACTTGAACTCACGTAAGATCGAATCGAAAGTTTTTATAAGCTACAAAAGATTTTGAAAATAAATTTAAAAATGACGTAAAACTATTCAACCCCCCCCCCCCTCTCTAGTTTTCCACAATTGGTATCAGGAGCCACGTCTAGCAAGATCTTTAAAATATATTGTATTTTAAAACTTGTAACGATCTATGGAATCTGAAAAATATTTAGAAGGGCAATCTATGCAAAGACCACCACTATTTGAAAGTGATGGATTTTTATATTGGAAAAATCGATTCGAAACTTATGTGAAATCAAAATATCTAGATCTTTGGCATGTTATTACTAATGGTGATTTTTTACCTATTCAAAATAACCCCGAAACAAAGAAAGATGAAATCGTACATTTTGAAAAACAAAATGATGATTTAAAAAGAAAACTTGCTAAAAATGATGAAGCAAAAATAGTTATTCATAATGCGCTACCACGTAAAGAGTACGAAAGGATCTTTATGTGTGAAACCGCAAAAGAAATTTGGAACTCTTTATTAATAACTCACCAAGGTAATAGTCAAGTCAAAGACAATAAAATAGATATACTTGTTCAACAATATGAGCAATTCACGATTCCGGAAGAGGAATCAATTGATAATGCTTTCGCTAGATTTAACACTATCATCACAAGTTGAAAAGCACTTGATGAGAATTTTTTTAGTAAGAATTTTGTTAGGAAGTTTCTTAGGGCCCTTCACCCAAAATGACGAGCTAAAGTGACGGCTATTGAAGAATCAAAGAATTTGTCAACGTTGCAACTTGATGAATTAATTGGAAATTTGAAAGTCTACGAAGTAATTATAAAGAAGGACTCCGAAATGGTCAAAGGAAAACGAGAGCAAAGCAAGTCAATCGCCTTGAAAGCTAGAAAGGAGTCTAGTAATGAAGATAGCTCATCTTCCGAAAGTGATGACGAAGAATACGCCATGGCCGTAAGAGATTTCAAAAAATTCTTCAAAAGGCGAGGAAGATTCGTTAGACAACCGCACGATGAAAGGAGAGCATCTCAAAAGAATAAAGATGACAAGTATAGCATAAATGAGAGAAAGTGTTTCAAATGTGGTGATCCAAATCATCTCATTGGAAAACGTCCAATGATGTCAAGAGATCAAAATCAAAGAGCATTTGTTGGAGGAACTTGGAGTGATAATGATGAGGAGGAGAAAGAAACGACAAAAGAAGAGAAGTGTCTTATGGCAAAAACATCAAGCGAGGTACGTTCCGAAACCGAATATTTTAGTGATGAAAATTTATCGTTAGACGAAAATAATTTAGATAATGAGTACAATAGACTATGTAAATTAGGACAACAAGTAATAACTAAAACAAATCACTAAAACATATAAACAACCAATTAGAAAATGAAATACTAGAACTTAAAATTAAAATACATAAATTAGAGAAAGGCAAAGAAATTATTGAAGAATGTAAATTATGTCAAGAGCTTAAATGTGAAAATGAAATACTTAGAAAAGAAATTTGTAAATTTGACAAATTTGAAAATAGTAGTAACTCACTTAAGAAAATAATAAGTATTCAAAGAATATCCGGAGACAAAACCGGCTTAGGATTTAACCCCATTGAAGCTTCATCTAGTGAAACAAAAAATGTTAAATTTGAAAGTGAATCTAGTAAACCAACATCCTTAGAAAAACATCCCAAATACATACTCATAAATGATAAGAAAATACCTCTTGCTAGTGATGAAGAAATAAAACCGTTTTATAAACCATCTTTAAAGACCGATGTAGAATCGTCTAAACCTAAAACAAGATCTAAAACTCCACCACCTAGGAAACCAAATAATTCTTATACTAGATCTAAAACACCTCAACCAAGAAGAAACCAAAATAAACAAAACTACAACAACCTTAGTAATCAAATGTGGAACTATCAACCAAGTTACAACCCTTGGGGAATACTACCACCTTTCATGCATCCTAGCCAAATGTTGAACATGTTTGGATCAAACAACTTTGGACCAAAGAGGCAATGAGGACCAAATAGCTAGATCAACATTCCTTATCACTATCTTGGAGTTCTATTGTCATAGACTTTTGCAAAGTCTATTTATCATCTTGAAGATTTAGAAGACTTTCTTTTTAAAGACCGCTGGGTACGTCATTCTTTCTCCACTCATTGCCATGCGTAGATAATTTTTCTTTGTTTCTTTGCTTGCGTAGATATATATATATATATATATATATATATATATATATATATATATATATATATATATATATATATATATATACACACACACTTATGCGTGCACATAACCTAGATACGTCATTAGTTGACTTTCTAGAACTCCAGTAAATTGTTCGTTTTCGAACTTTTTCCTTCCCCTTTAGCTCTTTTGATCTTTGACGTTCAACTCGAAGATCTTTTATGTCCACTATTAGAAGACTCATGATGATGAAGGGATGTGAGTCAAGTGGATCAACATAAAGGAGGAACGCCTTCGCACAAGAATACTATGGATGAAACAAACTCCTTTCGCCGACTAAAAACTATCTTCGTCATCATCTCTCAAACTCCACCTAATAACCCATCATTTACTCACATTTATACACTATCTATACTTATATATATATATATATATATATATACACACACACACACATATTCACATATTCCCGAACACATCTCAAACCCTTCATTAACTTGACACTTTGATCATTTTATCCGAAACTGTCAAAGGAACATTTTAATTAACGAAACGTTAATTAAAAATTGTCAAGTACCTCATCATCGTGCCAGTAGATCCTTATGTATTTTTGATATATTATAAATCTAAGTACATATATATAAATATGTTTGTTCCAAAAACAAAAACCGCGAAAAATTCAAAAAAACAATGGGAGGCCCCCTTAATGATTAAGGGGACCGACTTGTTATCGAGGGCGGTCCCCTTAATGTTTAAGGGGGCCGGCCTACTGTAACTCTCAAAATCGTTTTCCACCTTAAATCTTTTGCCAAACACTCCATTTGTTCATAGTTTCTCCACCCACCTCTGCTGTGAATGAACCAAAACCACCAAAACTACTAAAATCCTTCACCAAATCACCAATCCGGGGTCGTTTCGCAAGGGGCAAACGCTAACCAAACGTATAACAACATCTTTTGTGAAAATGCCTAAGACCACGGTTGGTGATGTTTCTCAAACCAAACAATACATTCCTCAAGTTTCCTCTACTCCCAGCATGTCTCCCGTCGTTGCATGTTACTATCGTCCCATTGAAAATAGAAACATTCACGAGGGTAGAATTGTCGATCCATCCTACTATAAATCTGATCATATCGAACGTTCATTCACCAATATCCGTCTTGATTGTCTTTTCAAAATCAACGAACCAATCATTCCTCACTTTATCCTCGACTTCTATAGCCAAGTGACGGTGCAAACTGATCCCTATGGCCATCTCCTCATTTCTTTTATGATCCAACATCAATTCATCACTCTTACTCTTGCTCAGTTTGGACAAATCCTCAGAATCCCATACACCGGCCAAGCTGTGTACTCTAATGAATGAGATCTTTCCTCACTTGAACGAAATCGTCCTCAGGATGGTCCATACTATTCTGAAATTCCTAGTCCTGAAGACATTCGTCGACTGCTTGAACTAGAACGTGGTACGACTAGTCGCAGAATCAAGTCGAGGAATGTCAATATTCATGAAAATCAAATTCTCCTCAAAGAGCTAAGCCCCGACATGAAAAATTGGGAAGAACTCATTCGCGAGAATGCGTTTGGTACCGGCGGTCACCGTGATCATCTCATGGCTAGTATCACCCACATGTTGTATTGTGTAGTTGCTGAAGAAAACTACAATCTGGCTTATCTCTTTGTCAATCGAATTATGACTGCCAAAAACACTCCAAATGCCAATCTTCCTTATGGTATGTTCCTCACTCGACTTTATCGTCATGTCATTGAACATTACCAAGATCTTCGAAATGATTTCTATGTGCAAATTCCTCCCACTCTAAACCAACTCACTCTTGTTCGTACTCGTCGTTTTCGAAGTGACAAAGGGAAATCTCGTGGTCCTTTGTTTTCTATGCCTCGTGGGTCAACATCTCATCGAGGTAATGAAGATGATGAGGAGGAAAACACCTCGCGTGTTAGTACCCCATCTCCCACTACCTTTGTTGATGATCTCCCTGATCTTGACTATACCAATTACCAAATTCCTCTTCCTCATGAGCGTACCGATGAACTTCTCTTCACTCATCAAACGTCCATTATTAACTAACAACAACAAATGCATGAAGAAGTTCGAGGAGGATTCAAGTCCGTAGGAAAGATGTTCAGGAAGATGACGGGCAAGAAGAAGAAGTTGAGTTGTTGATGTATTGCTACTTAATAATATTATTACTCTATTAGACATTTGTGTGGTTTGTTATTTGTCCGATTTGTTCGAAAATACTTGTGTTCTTTCATGTTTATTTCTTGAATGATGCTTAGGTTTTTACTATTATCATGCTAGGATCTTGATCATTATTTAATGCTAGTATTATGCTTCTTTTAAATTTGGCTTATAATATATTAGTTTGCATGCATGATTTGTTTATATATACTTATATTTCATCATTCCTAGAGTATATGCTTCAAATAGAGCTTGCTGGAAACACACACTTGAAAAACCACCCATTTCTGCAAATTTTTGGTTTCTGCTCGCCTGGGAAAACACCAGATGGGCGGCCCTCTTAATTATCCTAGGCGGTCCCCTTAATTATTAAGGGGTCCAGCCTACAATTAAGAGGACCGGCCATCTGGAACTTGGTTTACTGTTTTCTTTTGCATCTTGTGACCTCTTTCTCTAGTATCAGCTACCATTTCTCCTTTTAACCCAACTGATTTTAGAATATCCTTAAACCATTTCAAAAACATACCTAAATCAACCATTTCCAAACTATAAATTCCCTCCAAATCAACAATCTTCATCTCATCATTCATCATCTCTTTGAACCTAAACCACCATGTCTCCACCAAACACCTCCAACTCTAAGGCCTCTAAGAAACAAAAAGATAGTTATCATCCCTCCAAAACAACTCTTCATTGACTTAACTAATGAAGACAATACAACTCCATCACCTCCTCCTAAATGCTCATCTCCATGTACACCTAATGCACCATCCAAAACACCTTCCACTCATGGAACTTCCTCATCCTCCATACCTTCAACTTCCTCAATCAATGACTACATTAACTCACACTTGGCATCACCACATCCTACACAAGAACCTCTTTCCACCCATCTTACCATCTCACTTTCACCAATAACACCACTTGATGCTCATATCTCATCTCCACCAATTACACCACCATTCTTTGTCAATCCCGTACCTTGGAGCTTACTTGAAGCTCATGGTGATACTTGCCTATGTTGCATCTACAACCGAACCATTATCTTTGGTCTTAGAGATGAAATTCAATATTTGTTTTCATATATTGAACACTTACTTACCAACCCACCACCACCACCTTCTCCACCCTCCTCACCCATTATTCTCCCACCACAATCTTCACCCATTTCTCCACCATCACCATCATGCTCTACAAATTAAGCATATGATATGCTTAATAAATAAAGCCTTTACCACCCTTTTGCTTGCAAGCTCTATGAAGCCCATGTAATCTTTGCATGATGGAATATTATTCTTGTTGTTATTTTATGTAGTAGTTGTTATCCTATTTGTAATCTCTCTTGATGCTACTTGTATTGTTGTGTTTTGACACAACTTTTGCTTTAATATGTATGCTTCTTTTTAATCATGCTTATTTATATTGTTGTCACCTTATATATATTTGCATGTATATACTTGTGCCTCTAATATTTTTGTCTTGCAAGCATTCTATAGCTCGTCTCCTTGGTGCCCTCGAACGAGGAGGAGTACACATCAAGGGGGAGATTTCATCCCGTCAAGATTTCACATTTGAAATTTGTCGGCTAAACCTTTTTGATTCTACAAAAAGGGGGAGAAGTAAATATAAACTTACTAAAATACTTGTTTAAAAACTAATTTTTGAGTTAATGAGTTTAAGTTTTGTAATCATCTAAAAGGGGGAGATTGTTGATATAAATAATGTTTAAAAACGTTATTAATATTTCTCAATAACTCTATGTTTTGATAATCACAAAATGTAGACTAATTAAGTCAAGATTATGATGTAAACAAGTATTTAGTAACAAATATTTACTTCTACAACTAATATCACTTAAGGTATGCATAAACTAAGCGTCTTATGCATTACATGATCAAAGGAAGCATTTTCTTAACACATAACATTTTATAAAATGACATTAACATTTTATATATATTAGTAAATCATTTTTGGTATTGTTTTATTAAACTACAAAGATATGATTTCAAATTTCCAACCAAAAAGGGCAAATTTTATCCAGAAAAACCTTCCCCACAAAAGGACAAGAGATTCCAACGTTCTGGAGGGGCGGCCCCCTTAATTATTAAGGGGACCGGCCATGCTCCCGAACAGTAAATCTGTCCCCTATAAATACTGGTTCATTCCACAGATTTTTCTCACCTTTTTGCACTAAAAACTTTCTGATCCAATCTCCATTTCTATCTAAAAAATCTTTTGATCATATAATTCATAAGTCTTTGTTTCCAAGTGATCCAAAGCTTCATCCACTCAAGTGCAAAAAGAAGAACACTCCTCAACATCCATAAAATTGTAGTAGTGTTGTGATTAGTTAGTTTCATCTTGTAGTAGTGCTAGATACTTGAAAATTGTTGTGTGAATTAGTTGATTGTAGATACTAGGTGTGTTGTAAGGTAGTGTGGTTGTTGTGATTTAGTTGTGCATAGAAGAAGGTGTGAAGTAGACAAGAAGAAAAGGTGTGAAGCTATCTTGAAGAAGTTGTAAAGGTGTGAAGAAGGTGTGAAGTCTTGAAGAAGTTGTGAAATTGGTTCTAGCTACGATTAAAACTCGACATTTAGCTTAGTGTCGTTAATAGGTGTAAGCCAAGGTGTGTAAGGTTTCTCCGCCATAAGGAGTTTGTTGACATAGTGAAGAAAACTCTCGAGTGTGGTACTCGAGGAGTGGAGTAGGGCAAGGAAGGTCTCCTTGTAGCCGAACCACTATAAATTCGCGTGTTGTGGTTTGATCTTTCTAACTCTATCTTTTCTTCATTTTATTTCAATACTTTCATTATTAGATTAGATTTGCTTGTATTTGTTGACACTTGAACTCACGTAAGATCGAATCGAAAGTTTTTATAAGCTACAAAAGATTTTGAAAATAAATTTAAAAAGGACGTGAAACTATTTAACCCCCCCTTCTAGTTTTTCACAACAAATAAAAAAATTAAAAAAATAAAATAAAACTTGTAAAAGAATCTGCCAAGAAATTTAACAAAAATCTAGGGAAATAAAATTGTCAAAAAAACTGCCAAAAAAATTTTAAAAAACTTATGTCAAAAAATTTAAAATTTTTTTGAAAAGAAAAAATAAATAATAAAATAAAAAATAAATAATCTATCAAAAAAGTTTTAAAAAACTTCTGTAAAAAAAAGAAAAAAAAAAACGAACTAAATCTGTGATTCGAGACAAGCCAGAGGGACCAAACGCTTAGACATACTAGGGTATTAGTGTCATTTCAACAATCTTTTACGGTCAAACTAACAGAAATAGTGGTCAAGGGACCAAACCTATTACGGGTCAAAATCACAGGGAGAGGATTCGGGAAAAAAAAATCTAGGGATCATTTTCGTTATACCCGACAAATCATAGGGACGATTTAAGTAATTAACTATTTTTTATGTATATAAATATGTAAAAAGAAATAATTTATGTGATGCGATTCTCGGTTCGGTTCAGTGTATGTCTAACCAAACTCAAACCGGGAAACAAAATATTTACTTAAATTCGATCCGATTTGACAAATTCGATTCAATTACAAATTTGGTTTAGTTACTAATCAATTTGGTTCGGTCTGGTTCAATTTTAAGATCACGTAATATCCAAACTAGTTATAATACCTGTACACGCACAAGGTTTTTAAAATTTCGTTTTGATTATGTATTATTATCGATTAAGAAATGAATCACTTAATATGTTTCAATTGGTTTTACTTGGTGGACTGAAAATAAAAGATCATATGTATATATGTTATAATCTACCTATTATTTTAGGAGAATGCTTTTAAATTAAAAATTATATTTTTTATTCAAGCAAAATCACATGATGATACTTGACTTGCATGAGATGTTAGTGATATATGCTTTTAGTTTTACAAACCTATGCGATCAATTTACGATGTGTTGTGGTATTCTTTACTTATATTTTCGTTAAAATATGTAGCATATTTAGATAGCTTTGAAGATTGATTCATTTCTTTGATTATGAATAACCATCATATCATGTTTACTAATGTACATTTTTATTTGAAATTTTGTATTTTCATAAGTTTGTGATATTTACTTCTCATGTTTGATTATAAAATTACCAAATTAGCATAGATGCTTACACTATAGCTTCTTTATTACATAAAGAGAAAGAAAAAAAGTAATGGGTATAACTCATATTTAATCTTACGTTTATGTATAATGTATAAAAATAGTTTTTCTCTGAGACCGAACTATATAAGGAAATTATAATTACTTGTATAAGTAAATTATAAATGCATGAAAAAATGACAAAGAGTACATTCACAAGTTTTTTAGGATTGTTCGAATCCTTACCGACCTTTCACTTTAGTGCAAATTTCTTTACAATTACCCTAAATCATCAAGGTAAAAGACACCCATATTTTAGACCGTTGGTTGATACCTATAGTGTTATCAATGACATCAAACACCTGCTAAGTTTTATTAACTCATTCAAAGACACCTGCTAAGAGTTTCTACCATAAAATTCCCAATATAGGCACTAAAATACATCTTTGGTACATTAAAATACATTCATGTATTATTTAAATCCCCAAGGGTTAGGCCCACTTGTTATAGGTCAGTGGAATCTTTATGCTCAAAATCAACTCAACTTAATTATACATTCATACCTTAAGCAGGCGTAGAAAATCCTTCTATAACAATCATATGTTGATACTTAATCCTCCTTTAAAAACGCACAACAAATTGCATTACACTTTAGTGTATGTGATAAGATCATAAAACTTCAAAAACCACTTACATGTTGGCATTATAATGAGGATAACAACAAAGTTAGTTATATCATAAAATAAGAAAACTTCATATTAGAACTAAAAGGGTGTTTGGTTATATTTATTAAAGATGCTTATTGGTTTATTCAATTACAATAACACAATAAGTTTATGATAAAGCTATAAGTCTTTTTGAGAAGCTTAATAAAAAACCCTGAACTCACAACTAATTCAATCATAGCTTAGTTTGTTTATAGTAAAACACAAATATTAAATGTAGAAGTTTTCAATAAAACATTAAAAAAAAAGTTACTAAAAGTTGGGGTGTATGACAAAAAAGTTAAACCATAAAAAAGGTTACTAAAAACTATCGGCTAGATAAGGGATCAACAAAAGTTCTGTTGAGGTCTCTTTCGGATTCTATCTAGAAGCAAAAAGAGGTTAACACATAAATCATACGTACGTATAGAAGAATGGTTGTATCTTACATCCGTGATTACCAACTCAATAACATTATCACAGTATAGTAACGTAATAACCTGATTAAAAACTAAAGGCCAACTATTATTATTATTATTATTATTTTTATAATGAAACATCACGTCAATGTATAAAAATAGGTTATCACCTACCTTTTTTTTTTTTTTTTTTTTTAAGAGGTGATTGTTATCAAATAAGGATTGTGATGCGTGCATTTTTTTATTTATTTATTTTTTATAATTTAAGGAAAACACATTCTAAATTAAACAATGACTATCTGACCTTTTTTTTTTTTTTTTTTTTTTTTTTTTTTTTTTTTTTTTTTTAATAATTAGCTTTATATAACGTTTTTAACTAACATAAATGATGAGATTGATGTTTATGTTATTGTTTAACTTTAACTACTGATATCATGTTTTACAAAATGTGCGAGTTTAACAGTACATAATGAGCGTTAATAAAGTTAAAATATGTTTCATAAAGTTTTTAAAATGTTTTTATGGATATTCACATATAAATTTTAAATAACAATTTCATAAGTCATTCTTATAAATAGAATCACGTATATTTATTTTTATAGCACAGTAACTCGTGCTTACAATTTGATATTTATATTCCCGTTACTAATAATTTAGCCGTATATTAATATTCAAACCTATGTACACATAAATTAAACTTTTAAATAGAATAACATGAGTCCGTGTTTAAAAAAAATATTCTAATGGATGAAAGTCTAAAACTAACAGTATTAAAACTAATTCGTATATTTGCCAAATTTTGTAATTTCAATTGATGAAAGTCTAAAAACTAATCATAATACTATTTTAAACAAAGTTAATATTATAAAGTATAAGGGGTATAAAGTATAAATGGTTATTTGTGTTTTTTCTAAAGTTACTAAAAAACATGAAAACTTGTAATTTTACACTTACCTCTATATAATTTATTTAAAATTCAACCACTAAAGTTTTATTAATTACTTCCTCTTTTTAAAAATTTTTGTTTTTATAAATTTGACACCTATATTTTTATGCGTTTTTTTCTTAACCAAATTTATTAAATTTAACCAAAATTAATTTAATTTTGACTTTTTATTGATCAATCACATTCTTTGATTTCGCCTACGTGGCAAAATTAAGCTATCCTATTGGTCTATTTTTTTTTTCAATAAGAGAGGATTTGTAAAAACACTTTGAAATAATTATTTTATTATAAAAAAGATTTATAGCTTAACCATTGGCACAAAATTTTGTTGGATGTATCATTGTACAATACTACAGTGTTTACAAGTTGGGCCTATCTCCATCAAATAGGACCACAGAAGGGCCAGGATTAGAAATTATATGACCCACAGCTAGATGCTAAATTTGAACCATTATAAAGATTCACCATGCATGCATCTTTTCATTAGATCGGACTTTTCACATTTAATCTATACTATCTTATAATGTATTTAGAACATATATATTTAGAAGTTTTAAAATGTTTAAGACTAAAAACATTTCTTTAATAGAAAAGATGCATACATGCTTGTAATTTTTTAAGAGTTATAAGAAAAGAAGCATAGTGTACACCACTTTAATGCACATAATTTTCAGACTTACAAGACAAGAAGCATAGTGTACACCACTTTAATGCACACATTAAAAAAAACATTAATGCTATTTAATGTAATCAATTAATTAATTGGTTGATAAATACAATTAATACAGTTATTAAAACACCCCTTACATAAGAAATACAAATTATTAAGCATATTGTACAACCAAATTAAACACAATTACAACATTAAATGTCACTAATACAAATAATAAAGCACATTATTCAAGCCCGAACGGGTAACGGGCCAAATGAGCTTGAGCCCGAACGGGTGCGGGTCAAACGGGCTCGAGCCCAAACGAGCTCGGGTTAAACGAAATTCTTGATATCCGTAAATTTATTATAAAAAAATCATAATAAACTAAAATAGATAGTTCACCGAAAAATTTAATTTCAGGGTACCCGCAGCTGCAACGCGCGGGTACCCTGATAGTTTTGTAAAGCGTGTTTACATCTTTTATTTGCTAGTCGAAGGTTTCGCACTGATGTGGGCTTGTTAACGGGAGAATTGATGTGGATTTACAGATTGGCAAAATATCTTAGTGGCATGTACATTTGAACATTTAGATATGTTTGACGAAAGTAACTGTTGATGGAACTAGAGATGCTGCTGTGCCCGCGATTATAAAAAGAGATTATTTTTATAAGCTACATGAAGTAACCTTTGATTTTAAAAGATTATGGACTATTATCTTTTTTAGAATATCTAATAAGTTATGTCTGCAAAACAAAGATTATTTTTTAAGCAGCTTATTATTTGAAAAAAATAAGCATAATCTCTCAACAATCTTGTGTGCCAAACATAGCCTTAATATTTTTGATACGATATATTGATACTACTTATAAAGCATTTATGCTTAATCTTAAAAGCTTAGAAAAAAAATGAGTAAAGCGATTTTTTTTAAAAATACTCTTTATTAATATTCTTTAATGCTTCTTAAACTTTAATCTTAAATGGCAACTTAGATCAAATATGTAAACTAAAAAAAAAAAAAAAAAAAAAAAAAAAAAAACAGCTACACTGTTAATAATTTGAATGAAAACTTTTTAGTAAAACACGGTTTTTAATTTTAAATACAACTACATGGTTTACCAATTTTGAATAGAAGCTTTTTTATAACACGAAAATGAAAAAATAAAAAAATAAAAAATATAAATTGAAAACCCGTAAGTGTTGCATCAGGAGTCCCACCAGAATCACAAATTCTCATGTATAATTATTTGCAGCTATATACCGTCGTTTTACGCGGGATTCATCAAGTGTGTGTACATATATTAGGGGTGAGCATCGGGCCGGTCCCGACCCGTCCCAATCCGATACCGACAAGCCCGAATCCTGAGATCGCCGGAAAAACCAACCGACTCCCGACCCGAAACCAGTCGGTCCGGTATCGGGACGGTCGGATTTGTCGGTTTTCTTTGTTGTTTTCCGGTTTTCATCCCGTCCTGACCCGATACCGACAAGCCCGAATCCCGAGATCGCTGGAAAAATCAACCGACTCCCGACACGTTTACTAGTCGGGATCGGAATCGGGCCGTCGGAATGGTCGGGATGGTCGGAATCGGGGCGGTTATCGGTCATCGGTCGGAAATGCTCACCCATAACATATATATATATATATATATATATATATATATATATATATATATATATATATATATATATATATATATATATACACACACACACACACACCCCTTAGCAAAAGTTTATTGCTATTTTCTAACCTAAAATTTAAGAATAATGCGCAATAGTATGATTATACTCATAAACAGACCAATTGTGATATATATATATATATATATATATATATATATATATATATATATATATATATATATATATATATATATATATATATACACACCTTAGCAAAAGTTTATTGCTATTTTCTAACCTAAAATTTAAGAATAATGCGCAATAGTATGATTATATTCATAAACAGACCAATTGTAAGTTCCAAGTAATTAACATACCTATTGACCTTTGACACGCTCAAAACAATTCAGAGCTAGTGTCATACTCTTCTGCTATAAAAATCATATTCAATGAATTTTGGAATAACTGAAAAACTAACACCACGTTAATAGTTAAAAATTGTAGCTTTAGCCATTTTATCGTTTAGTTTGATTATCTAAAATAATGCATATGAATTTTATAAGTTTTCTGTTCGCAATGATAAATGGTGATCATTTTTGAATTTGTATACGGAATTTGAGTTGTTGACCGTAGGCCCGTATATAAAACTTTCGAAATAGAGGAAAGTTTCAAATGAGTCATATTGTCATAAGTCATAACAAAGGGTGTATAATAACATTAGTATAATTTTTACTACACATATTGGGATAACTTCTTTGACTACAACTAGTCAATGAATGGACGAGAATGCAACTTTTTAGTAATTGCTTGACAAGAAATTCTTCTAACTTTATGAATTCAAGATTTAGCCTTTCACGAGCTAGAGACAAATACTAGAAAAAAGAGAAGAGAAGACAAAATGATTGATATAAATAATAATAATGATGATATTTTTTTTTAACATATTAATAACGATATGAGAATACTCTAAACTACATCGTTGTAGATTACCCGTTTCACACTATACATCACATTCTCAAAAGTCTTGATAGATACATTACTCCGTTAATGAACGTTTACCACTGTACATCCTTTGAATAAAATGAGGACCGACGGCGCAAATTATTTCTCCATCATCTCTTAACGTGATAGAATATATTTACACTGTTAGTCCTCGGGAGTGACAGTATTTGCACCGTTAGTCCTTTTTTTGAAATAAACTAAAAAATGGGTAGTATGGCTCGAACCAGGGTCTGAATGCTCACAAATCAACAAACCGTCCATTGGACTATCGTCTCGTCGTCTAAACATATTTACACTGCTAGTTCTCAGGACTGACAATATTTGCACCGTTAGTTTTTTTTTTTTTTTTTTTTTTTTTGAAATAAACTAAAAAAGGGGCAGCAGGGCTCAAACCAGGGTCTGGATGCTCACAAATCAACAAACCAACCACTGGACTACACGTCCAGTGGTGTAAGTGTACCAAAATATATTTGTTTTAACCTTTGTTTTTTGAATTTATCCATTTTGTATGTTGTATTCATTGTTGCTCTTTTTTTTAATTTTTTTTGTAAGTATTTGTACGTTTTAATTCATTTTTTGTACGTTTAATCCGGGTTTTTATTCGATTTTTTTATAATTTTTATCCGTTTTTTGAACTGTTTATCCGTTTCTTGTATGTTTTTATCCATTTTTTTCTTTTATCTATTTTTGTAGGTTTTATCCGTTTTAGCACATTTTATCCGTTTTTTTTACGTTTTTGTCTGTTTTTTGTACGTTTTACCTGTTTTATACGTTTTTTTTTGCATCATTTGTCTGTTTTTTTACGTTTTTATCCGCTTTTTTATATGTTTTTTTTTATCCCTTTTAGTACATTTTATCCGTTTCTGCACGTTTTATCCCTTTTAGTACATTTTATCCGTTTTTGTATTTTTTATCCGTTTTTTCACCTTTTTGTCTGTTTTTTGTATGCTTTATCATTTTTTTATGTTATATACGTTTTTGTACTGTTTTAGCCGTTTATTTACATTTTTGTCTTTTTTTTAACGTTTTATCCGTTTTTACGAGTTTATCAGTATTTTTATGTTTTATCCGTCTTTTTTATGTTTATCTGTTTTTACATGCTTTTATCTTTTATTTGTACATTTTTATCCGGTTTTTGTACGTGTTTCCTGTTTTTTATTAATGTTTTATCTGATTTAATCCGTTTTTTGTACGTTTTTACGGTTTATCCGGTTTTTATAGGTTTTATTCATTTTTGTACGTTTTTCAGATTTTGTACGTGTTTATCCGTTTTTATACGTTTTTATCCGTTTTTGAATGATTTTACCTGTTTTTGTTCGTTTTTTTGTATGTTTTATCCGTTTTTGTATGCTCTTAAGGTAAAAAATGGATAAAACAGATAAACGTATAAATACATACAAAAAATGAATAAGAACGTACAAAAAACAGATAAAACATACAAAAAGGTACGGAAAGGATAAAAACGTACAAAAACAAACAAAAACGGATAAAACATACAAAAACGAGAAAAATGCAAAAAAAACAGGAAAAACATAAAAATACAATAAAAAACATGAAAAAAGGGATAAAAACGTTAAAAAAAGGAGGATAAAACATACTAAAAGGGATAAAAACGTAAAAAATGGATAAAAATATAAAATACTGGATAAAACGTACAAAAAAGAAAGAAATGTAAAAAAACGGATAAAACTTACAAAATATGGATAAAAAACGTTTTAAAAATAGATAAACGGTGCATGTTGCGTCCCCATCGCCAGTTCATGCAAACCATGAAGGATATGAACTTTAGTTTTAGCAAGTGAGGAAAACTGATGAACATCAAAGTCTTAGATGTAGGGTTTGCTTTAGAACGACATGTACATGCTAATAACACCATTGTTATTTTCACCTATTATAAATCTTTATTAACGAATAAGTCAACAAGATTTACAAAGAGTAGCCTACGAAAAACTACCCCGGTTTTTGACAAATAGAAACTCTCCAAAATCAAACAACAAAAGACTGCTAGCTGCTTTGTTGTTCCTAGGAGAGGAGGATTCTAACCATAATACTTTGTATTTTTTTTTGTAGGAATCTCTAATAAACTTAAATTATGACCTTGGTTTATATAGGAAGGGAAATAGGTTGCATGTGGTATGCATAGTAAGTTGTCTCCTTGCTATAGATAGGCACCTGCCTAGTAAGCTAGTATGGATTTTACTTTCGGCTCTTTCTGATTTGACAACTTAGAGTTTCAATGCGTGTTTCACGTATATCGATAAGTACTTGAGCTTATCTTCTTATTTAAGCTTCCCTCTTCTCACTCTGAGGTTTAGGTTGTAATTAGAATTAAGTCTTCAGAGTCACAGAGACATTTGTCAAATCTCAGTGACTCTGGTGTTGCCTTTAGCTCCTTGTAACTTCACCCCCTGACTCTGCATCAAGTTATGAAGTTGCCTTCTTCAGTTGGTCTTTAGTGTGTGCTTATTCACACACCTTTTTCTGTCCATATTAAGACCAAAACAGACACAAACTAACCATAATTGCCAAAGATATTGTGTTTTTGTGTTTGTGATCGTGCAGGAACGGATAATTCAGAAATTGGCATAAAACAGGCCAAAAAGTACAAAAACGAGCACGGGTTTGGAAAACGTGTCAAAAGCCAGATCCGGGGAAGCAAATTACCATTTTTGAGCTCAGAATGTCTAAAAAAACCTTGGAGAATCACAAAATGCCAAAAATAGTCCTTGGAGCAAAAGTTTGCAAAATTGACAGAAATGGTCCCTCAAGTTTGGAATTTGGCAAAAATGGCCCCTGAGCATTGGATTTTGGAAGAAAAAGTAAACACTGGTCCTTGGAAATTCACAAGTGTCAAGTTTACTCCCTAGATGAATAGTTTGAGGAATTTACAAGTTTGGTCCCTTAAGTTTCAGATTTGGCAAGATTAGTCCCTAGAATTTCAAAATTGGAAAATTTCAAATATGGTCCTTGTATTACTCAAGCTTGGAAAATTACACCCTTACATTCACTTTGGAGTAGTACCAATTTTACCCCTTGATTCGCCTTAAACTAGTTATCTTTTATTTCTCAACCACTTGTGAATGGTCAATAGTAAAGTCAAACTAATCATTTCAAACGGTCAGATAATTATTGATCAGCCACTTGTGAATGGCCAACTGTAATAGTCAAACTGCTGAGGCAAATGCTTCCGTGAAATACAGTGTTTTCCCGGGTCGTAATGTCCCAACGAGGTGTGCGATGTTTTATTATAAACGAGTTTGTGATCGAGTGAATATGAACAGGAAAGGTTATAAGTATGTGTGTGTGTTTAAACTAGGGTTTTACAACTTACAATAACTTAATTAAACTATTGGAATGATTACGTGAAAGCTAGGTATCTAAAACGTATAAACGTACACCAATTTAAAATCAGACGCGACTACGTACTGAGAAAAAGGTGAGTTTTAAGGAAAAATAAACTATAAGGGTTAAAATTGAAAATTCTATAAACTTAAACTTAAAATAAAATTAAATTAAAAAGAAAACTATTTTTTATATTATTATATTATTTATTATTAATTATTTAATTAAAAACTATTTAACTATTTAATCAAAATTAAACTAAAAATGATAAACAATACAAATTAAACTAAAAACTTACAAAAATAATTTCTAAACTTAAATTAGAACTTGAAGAAAGTATAAAAAATAAAAATAAATATTTTTGTCTTTTTATGAATTTCTTATTAATTAAAAACTATTTATCTTAATTAAACTATTTAAACTAATTTAAATTACAACTATTATTAAACTAACTTAGAAAATTATGAAAAAGTTTATAAATCTAATTAACCATTACAGGAATCCTAAAAAATTATAAAAACTTTATTTTATATATTTTAAACTAGTTTACTATTTATTATTCTATTTATTATTTAATTACCTATTACACTATTTAAATTATAAAAACTATTAAATGAACAGTATAAATCACAAGAAAATTTCTAAAATTATTTTATGAGTTATAGAAGCTAGGAAAAATATAAAATATAGGTGTTACTATATAAAAACTAATCATGCTATTTAAAACTTATTTATTGATTAATTATTAATAAAACTATTATTAATTATAATAAATGCTAAATGACAAAACAAAAATCTGAGAAAATTATTTAAATTACTTTAACCTAATAGGAAATTAATAAAAATATAAAAACATAACTTTCTTAATTAAAATCTAAAAATGAAAATTAAAATTAAATTATATTAAATAGAAACTATCACTTACTATTATATTGTTTTTTCTTGATTTTTCTTTTTCCAACCTATATTATACCTAATTATAACTAACTTTTGTAAAAACAATAATTTTATAACTTATTAATAAGCTAGTTATAAGCTACTAACCTAGGCAGTTGACCACAGTTGACCAATTGAGCAAATAAGCTCAACTAAGCTTGTGTGGGACCCACTATGGTAAAACTTGGTTTCCCTGAGCTATTTGAACATAATTAAGTAAGTTTCAACCAAATAAGCAGATTAAATAAGCCACAAATCCTCAATAAGCACTTGCTTATTGAAGGTTCTGAGACAAATTTGGGACAAAGATGGGAATGAGTTTCAAGTGGGGTCCACTGGGTTTCAAGTCAAAATAAAGGTCAAAAATTAATCCCTGGTAGGAGGGGAGTTGGGAAAAGCTAATTAGGAGGTGTGGGACCCACTGTGGTGGTCACAAAACACCACCAAAGGTGGTGTTGTGGAACTGTGGTAACTGAAGCAGGGCAATACCTTGCCCTGCAGTTGTCTTTGAGCAAGGGTGGGACCCACAACAAAAATCTTAAAAATAAACTAACAATGGGAAAATGAAGTTTAGGTGGTGGACACCAAACCTTAACAAGCACAATCTCTAATTCTCACCACAAAATTCACAAATATTCCCACACTTTTGGAAAAAAATCTGAGAAACTAACTTTTGACTTTTCAAGTTTTAAGGCTAAGTTGACTTTGGTGACTTTTGATTGTATCTAACTGATCTAAATGGATATCTTAGGTTATATTAAAACTAAAATAGGCTAGGAAGACAACTTTTAAGCAAAATGAGTGAGTTTTGAAAGCTTACAATCCAACAGTGGACTGATAAGAAGAATGGAAGGTGATTTTTGACTTCTGCTTCAAAAGAGACCAACCAAAACCTATTTTTGACTTACTAATGCCCTAAGAATACTATGCAATCAGTTCCTAATCACTAACAACAATAGATACTAACAGATTAAGCTTGATCCAAACACCCCTTAACATGTTTCATATTGTGATTTTAAAACAAATGAAGGATTCCAGCCATGAGACTGATAAACAACAACATATTAAACTCTAATAAGCATAAATGAACATACTAACAACAATTATAACAACAAATTCACCAAGATTCAGATTATGCCATATTGGCAGTTGAAATGATATAAGAAGCAACTAAGAATACTAATTAACAAGCATGTGATTTAAAGAAATAAACTAACTTATCAACACCAAAGGAGCATGTAAATACAAAGAAATAAACAAATCAAATACTAGAACAAGAAAATGCCAAAATGATCAAAGATGCTTACAAAGTGGAAGTAGGCTGAGAACAATGGAACCAGAACTGAATACCAACCTAACAGCCTCCCAAAAGGCTACTAAACCAAATCCATCCAAAATCCAATTTGCTCCTTGCTTCTTCTTTGTAATTTTTTGATTTTTATTTATTTTCTATTTTTGACTAATTTTTATGAATTTTAAGTAAACTGACAATTAAGTCCACTAAATGATACTGAAGCTTCACAAAGCTTAAATGAGATTGAAACTACCTCGATGGAACAGGAAACAACAACAATTAGCAAGGATCAAGTAGATTTGTCAAATCACTTGAATTTGCTAATTGCGAATTAAAATTGAGAATTTGAAACTGAGAAACTGAGATACTTTAAATTTAAACTTCCATTAACATAAAAAAGTGATACAACATGAAATGTAAACTGAATTTAAAAGTTTCAACATGAAATTTAAAGTCTACACTACGAAATGGTCTAAAATCTTGACGACATTATTCTTCTGCTTCTCTCTCTATTTGTAGTGATTTTTCTTGATCCTTGCAGATAATTGAGACTTTCCCACTTCATTAGGACCATTGATTTGGTCAAATTAATCTTGTCCTTTGATTTGCTCTTTTGGCGGGAAAACTGGAACTAGTAGCTTGGACAGTTCTGCTACAATTAAGGAAGTTTGGGAGGTAGTATGAGGTGGAGGGACAAGGAAACAGGCTTGGAGGCCAAGTTGAGGGTTTAGGTTGAAAACAGAGGACTTGGGTGGTTTTGGTAGAGAAAATGAGTGGGGAAGCATTTATGAGAGAGTGGGCTATGTACTGAGGTGATAGAGAGAGTAGGTAGGTGAGGTGGAAGGCTGAGGTGGTGGTGAAGAGGTGGCAAAACCACCTGGTTTCTGGGTTGCAGGGGTGAGAGTGGTGGGTGAACAGTGAAGGCGGGTGGGGTGGTTTTTGACTTTGTTTGACCGGGTAATAATATAAACGGGGTGGGCTTTTGTTGGGCTAGGGGTGTGTGGGCTGTTGGTTATTTGGGTAGTGGATTAGGATTTGGTGGAATAATAATAAAAGGATCCGTTTGGTTTTTTAAGAAATTACAAGGACCATTTTTGTAATTAATGCAAAGTTGAAGGTTTGGTTTTGTAAGTTTATCAAAGTTCTTATAGGGACCAAACTTGACAAGGGTGAATAGTACAAGGGTATTTTTGATGTTTTTCAATTTTTTAAATACCGGGGACTATTTTTGCCAATTCACCAAACTTCAGGGACTGATTATGTAATTTCACCAAACTTATCACCAAGGACCATTCCTGCAAAAGATTATTAGTATAAGGACCAAAATTGATTTTCTCAAAGTTTTTACATCCCAGGGACCATTTCTGTCAATTTCCAAAGTATAGGGACTAAACTTGTAATTTTATGAAACTTTGCACCAAAGGACTAAATATGTAATTTTATGATTAAAAAGGACCTTTGATGACTTTTTCATGTTTTTAGAATAACCAGGGACTAGTTTTGACAATTTATGAAACTTGAGGGACTGAAACTGCCAATTATGCAAACTTTGTACGTTTTTCATCTGTTTTTGCATATTTTGCATTTGAAACATATAAAACACACTTATAATATATTTTAAGTATTTTGATGCATATTTGAGTGTTTTTGTATGTTTTGGCAGTTCAGATTAGTATAAAATGATGAGTATTTAGACACTCATCAATCCCCCACACTAAACTATTGCTAGTCCCTAGCAATCTTTTGAGAAAAACTTAATGGATTTGAAAAACTCTTTACCAAAAGCCATCACTTCTGGAGTAGCCAGGTGTAACAACTGTGGCACACCTGATAACCGTGTGATTTTGAGCAAACCACCAGCTGTCAACGGATTTGATTAGTCTTTACCAAAAGCCGTTTGCTTCTGGACTAGCCAACTCTTGATGGAATAGTCAACATCTTGGTGAGCTGATTACCAATTATGGTTTTTTTCACGGCCTTTACCACAAGCCATAATCTTGCGGGCTAGCCAACTCATTCGCTTTATGGGATATGGGGAGTTGAGGAACCATACAATTTTTGGCAAATTGCAAGCCATAAACGGGTTTGAGTTATCTTTACCAAGAACCGTTTGCTCCTGGATTAGCCAATCCTGTTGTGGGTTAGACATGGAGGATTGATACCATTTATTGCGTTCTAAGTGAGAAAAAATTTTAAAATTTGGGCTAAAATGGGGGTTCTTGATGGAACATGTGTTTAAATTCGTTAGAATAACGAATCTCCCCCCACACTTAGAACTGAATATTGTCCTCAATATTCAAAATACCGGGTGTTAAACCGACACTTAGAACGTAAGACGAAAATATTCCTTAGCCTTTATTTAAAATGTATATAATTATTATTATTTTTTTAAGATAAAACTTCTTAAATAGAAGCTATCACTATATGTACATTTATTTATTTATTTATTTATTTATTTATTTATTTATTTATTTTTTAAGAATATATATATACAACATGTGGGGTATCTCCCCCACACTAGGGTGGTACACGGGTGAAAACCTATATACATGCTAATGTTTTTGATTACCGAGTCACTAGCTTGACTCGACCCCGAATTTATTTGTCCATGGGGAAGCAAGTGGAAGAGACAATCTCAATCGGACTTTCATTCAAGACGTTTGGATAAACATTTGAAGCACGTGAAAGTTCCACACCGATGAGATAAGTACACACCCGGCTCATAATTTATAAATGAGAATGCCGGGGTCGAAGATAATGTCCTCACTCCCGAAAGAGTGAAGAACAGGAGAAGCCACGGGATATATGAAGAAAAGAAAGAAAGTCATGATGAAAATCATAACTAACTCCTCATCATCAATAGGAGAATTCATTGTTTCATGAATCTCCTCTTTTAAGCTCGTTTGATCAAGACATATTATGGGTATGTCTAGATCAAAATAGAAACTATCATACTCCGGTAGAGATATGATATAATTGAGTTCATCGGAGAACTCATCAAAGGTGAATGATTCGTATTCGGGATTGATTTGAGTGAATTCACTTGGGAACTCCTCAATAGTAAATGATTCATAAACGGAAAGAGAATTATAAGAATGAGAAGTGGTGATACCACTTATCTTCTCTTCCGTTTGATCAAAATGGAACGTTTGCAATTCCGGAATAGAATTATTGATCAAAATCTCACTATCCTTGACGGGGATAGGAGATGAAATAGGCTTTTCATTAAAAGCCTCGATTCTAGAAATGAGAAGATTAGCATTTAATAATGTAAGACGAAGAGCTTCGTCTTGGATTATTTCTTCCTCATTCTCTTCTTCTGAGTTGACAAGCTCAGAAGGTAATTCCCCCACATAACTTATGTCTCCACAAGATAAAGAATAGTTCTCATCAGAATCAGAGAACATTTCAATATGATCATTTGGAAAGACAAGAGGGGGAGGGATATCACACATATGTTCAAGAATTCCCTGTGACTCACTTGGGATTGGGACAAGGTTCTCAACACTAGACTTTATGAATTCGTCCGATTCCTTTGCAGGAATAGTGTCAAGATGCTCGTCCCCCATGTTCAGAGAGTGAGTGGGAACCTCGGGTGTGATAACATCATACTCAGGGAGATGAGAAGGACTAGCAGTAATGGAGTCTACAAGTTCCATTATTTCTACTGCTGGTGATTCAGTTATATTCTTTTCTCCCTGTATATGCATGGAAGGAGTCTCAACTGATGAGCTTGATGATTCTTTTTGAATGATAACAATGTTATCATCATCATCACTGTCATCATCGTCCTCATAAAAAGCAGCATAGCGAATATTGGCACGTATTTTTGCTACTCTTTGCTCAACAATTAAATCTTCCATGCTTTTCCCAGAATCTCGTTCTTCAGCAAGTAATTCTGTGATAGATTTATCACGAGAATTTTGAATTAGTGGAAATTGTGGAGGTGTGGATGTGTCAAAACCGGAAGGTTGACATTGATCATCATTATGAGGACCCCCACAATATACACAAGAAGAACTTGGATCATGGCGAAGCGACATATTAGCTAACTCCTCCCTAATGTTTTTAAGTTTTTCAAGAACCTCTATATAAGGGTTTTGCTGGATATGAGGAGTAACTTGGTTCATTTGGTACTGTGGAGGTGGGTCTTGAAACGGATAGTCGTAATTGTTACAAGGAAATGGATTCCTTGTTTGACAATCAGAGCTAAAGTGTGGACCTCCACAGTACTCACAACAGTAAAACTGTTGAGTCTGGCTTGGTGTATTTTGATACGAAGCATCATTGATATTTGGATAATATGATTCTTGCTCGTATGAATGTGATGGGTAGTTTGAAAAATTTGAGGAGTCGTTGAATGAGTTTTGATTAGGATCATAAGCAAATGAATTACTCGATCCACAAAACAAACAACTCCCGTTTTGAATATCATTACCACATTGTTCACATGTATACCAACGACATGGAAAACCGAAAAGAGGCTCACCACAACCGTCACAAGGAACAAAATCCGGAGGTGGGACAAGTGGTGTGCTCTGAGAGCTAGAAATTTCTACCACTTTCGTTATGGTCTCGGGTTTTTGTTTTTGATAATTGTGAAGATTAGGCAAATCATTCTTTTCAGTAATTACCCTAAGTACTGTACGTTTGCTTGACAAACTTTTAACCGTAAACCGTGAAAGATCAGGATTGATTCTTGAAGGTTTAGGAGCATTTGTGAGCTCAGGTTTTTGGACAACCGTGGTTTGGACGTATTTAGCACCTCCATCGTCATAGGAAAGTACAAGGTCCTTTGTCACCTCGGTTTCATGATCTCTTTCCCTCACCGGAGAGGGAATAGGAATCGAAGGTCCATCATAATCAACATAACATCTCGACATTTTTGACAAGGCCATAACTTTTTCAACTTTGCATTTATAGGCCCTTTGTTTAAAGAAATCGTCATCGAGAGATACCATTAGAATTAATTATGGGACAAGTGGAAGAAAGTAGAATCAAAGGGTTTTGGGGATGAGAAATGAAGAATCAAATAGGTAGGGGTGTAAAGGTGAATATTTTTGTGTTTTGTTTTATAAAAATATGGATAAAAGATGGTAAATATACAATGGATGTATATCCAGAATCACTAATACGTAAAATCGTTAGAATAAGCGCACAACCTCCCCGGCAGCGGCGCCAAATTTTGATTCGCCTTAAACTAGTTATCTTTTATTTCTCAACCACTTGTGAATGGTCAATAGTAAAGTCAAACTAATCATTTCAAACGGTCAGATAATTATTGATCAGCCACTTGTGAATGGCCAACTATAATAGTCAAACTGCTGAGGCAAATGCTTCCGTGAAATACAGTGTTTTCCCGGGTCGTAATGTCCCAACGAGGTGTGCGATGTTTTATTATAAACGAGTTTGTGATCGAGTGAATATGAACAGGAAAGGTTATAAGTGTGTGTGTGTGTTTAAACTAGGGTTTTACAACTTACAATAACTTAATTAAACTATTGGAATGATTACGTGAAAGCTAGGTATCTAAAACGTATAAACGTACACCAATTTAAAATCAGACGCGACTACGTACTGAGAAAAAGGTGAGTTTTAAGGAAAAATAAACTATAAGGGTTAAAATTGAAAATTCTATAAACTTAAACTTAAAATAAAATTAAATTAAAAAGAAAACTATTTTTTATATTATTATATTATTTATTATTAATTATTTAATTAAAAACTATTTAACTATTTAATTAAAATTAAACTAAAAATGATAAACAATACAAATTAAACTAAAAACTTACAAAAATAATTTCTAAACTTAAATTAGAACTTGAAGAAAGTATAAAAAATAAAAATAAATATTTTTGTCTTTTTATGAATTTCTTATTAATTAAAAACTATTTATCTTAATTAAACTATTTAAACTAATTTAAATTACAACTATTATTAAACTAACTTAGAAAATTATGAAAAAGTTTATAAATCTAATTGACCATTACAGGAATCCTAAAAAATTATAAAAACTTTATTTTATATATTTTTAAACTAGTTTACTATTTATTATTCTATTTATTATTTAATTACCTATTACACTATTTAAATTATAAAAACTATTAAATGAACATTATAAATCACAAGAAAATTTATAAAATTATTTTATGAGTTATAGAAGCTAGGAAAAATATAAAATATAGGTGTTACTATATAAAAACTAATCATGCTATTTAAAACTTATTTATTGATTAATTATTAATAAAACTATTATTAATTATAATAAATGCTAAATGACAAAACAAAAATCTGAGAAAATTATTTAAATTACTTTAACCTAATAGGAAATTAATAAAAATATAAAAACATAACTTTCTTAATTAAAATCTAAAAATGAAAATTAAAATTAAATTATATTAAATAGAAACTATCACTTACTATTATATTGTTTTTTCTTGATTTTTCTTTTTCCAACCTATATTATACCTAATTATAACTAACTTTTGTAAAAACAATAATTTTATAACTTATTAATAAGCTAGTTATAAGCTACTAACCTAGGCAGTTGACCACAGTTGACCAATTGAGCAAATAAGCTCAACTAAGCTTGTGTGGGACCCACTATGGTAAAACTTGGTTTCCCTGAGCTATTTGAACATAATTAAGTAAGTTTCAACCAAATAAGCAGATTAAATAAGCCACAAATCCTCAATAAGCACTTGCTTATTGAAGGTTCTGAGACAAATTTGGGACAAAGATGGGAATGAGTTTCAAGTGGGGTCCACTGGGTTTCAAGTCAAAATAAAGGTCAAAAATTAATCCCTGGTAGGAGGGGAGTTGGGAAAAGCTAATTAGGAGGTGTGGGACCCACTGTGGTGGTCACAAAACACCACCAAAGGTGGTGTTGTGGAACTGTGGTAACTGAAGCAGGGCAATACCTTGCCCTGCAGTTGTCTTTGAGCAAGGGTGGGACCCACAACAAAAATCTTAAAAATAAACTAACAATGGGAAAATGAAGTTTAGGTGGTGGATACCAAACCTTAACAAGCACAATCTCTAATTCTCACCACAAAATTCACAAATATTCCCACACTTTTGGAAAAAAATCTGAGAAACTAACTTTTGACATTTCAAGTTTTAAGGCTAAGTTGACTTTGGTGACTTTTGATTGTATCTAACTGATCTAAATGGATATCTTAGGTTATATTAAAACTAAAATAGGCTAGGAAGACAACTTTTAAGCAAAATGAGTGAGTTTTGAAAGCTTACAATCCAACAGTGGACTGATAAGAAGAATGGAAGGTGATTTTTGACTTCTGCTTCAAAAGAGACCAACCAAAACCTATTTTTGACTTACTAATGCCCTAAGAATACTATGCAATCAGTTCCTAATCACTAACAACAATAGATACTAACAGATTAAGCTTGATCCAAACACCCCTTAACATGTTTCATATTGTGATTTTAAAACAAATGAAGGATTCCAGCCATGAGACTGATAAACAACAACATATTAAACTCTAATAAGCATAAATGAACATACTAACAACAATTATAACAACAGATTCACCAAGATTCAGATTATGCCATATTGGCAGTTGAAATGATATAAGAAGCAACTAAGAATACTAATTAACAAGCATGTGATTTAAAGAAATAAACTAACTTATCAACACCAAAGGAGCATGTAAATACAAAGAAATAAACAAATCAAATACTAGAACAAGAAAATGCCAAAATGATCAAAGATGCTTACAAAGTGGAAGTAGGCTGAGAACAATGGAACCAGAACTGAATACCAACCTAACAGCCTCCCAAAAGGCTACTAAACCAAATCCATCCAAAATCCAATTTGCTCCTTGCTTCTTCTTTGTAATTTTTTGATTTTTATTTATTTTCTATTTTTGACTAATTTTTATGAATTTTAAGTAAACTGACAATTAAGTCCACTAAATGATACTGAAGCTTCACAAAGCTTAAATGAGATTGAAACTACCTCGATGGAACAGGAAACAACAACAATTAGCAAGGATCAAGTAGATTTGTCAAATCACTTGAATTTGCTAATTGCGAATTAAAATTGAGAATTTGAAACTGAGAAATTGAGATACTTTAAATTTAAACTTCCATTAACATAAAAAAGTGATACAACATGAAATGTAAACTGAATTTAAAAGTTTCAACATGAAATTTAAAGTCTACACTACGAAATGGTCTAAAATCTTGACGACATTATTCTTCTGCTTCTCTCTCTATTTGTAGTGATTTTTCTTGATCCTTGCAGATAATTGAGACTTTCCCACTTCATTAGGACCATTGATTTGGTCAAATTAATCTTGTCCTTTGATTTGCTCTTTTGGCGGGAAAACTGGAACTAGTAGCTTGGACAGTTCTGCTGCAATTAAGGAAGTTTGGGAGGTAGTATGAGGTGGAGGGACAAGGAAACAGGCTTGGAGGCCAAGTTGAGGGTTTAGGTTAAAAACAGAGGACTTGGGTGGTTTTGGTAGAGAAAATGAGTGGGGAAGCATTTATGAGAGAGTGGGCTATGTACTGAGGTGATAGAGAGAGTAGGTAGGTGAGGTGGAAGGCTGAGGTGGTGGTGAAGAGGTGGCAAAACCACCTGGTTTCTGGGTTGCAGGGGTGAGAGTGGTGGGTGAACAGTGAAGGCGGGTGGGGTGGTTTTTGACTTTGTTTGACCGGGTAATAATATAAACGGGGTGGGCTTTTGTTGGGCTAGGGGTGTGTGGGCTGTTGGTTATTTGGGTAGTGGATTAGGATTTGGTGGAATAATAATAAAAGGATCCGTTTGGTTTTTTAAGAAATTACAAGGACCATTTTTGTAATTAATGCAAAGTTGAAGGTTTGGTTTTGTAAGTTTATCAAAGTTCTTATAGGGACCAAACTTGACAAGGGTGAATAGTACAAGGGTATTTTTGATGTTTTTCAATTTTTTAAATACCGGGGACTATTTTTGCCAATTCACCAAACTTCAGGGACTGATTATGTAATTTCACCAAACTTATCACCAAGGACCATTCCTGCAAAAGATTATTAGTATAAGGACCAAAATTGATTTTCTCAAAGTTTTTACATCCCAGGGACCATTTCTGTCAATTTCCAAAGTATAGGGACTAAACTTGTAATTTTATGAAACTTTGCACCAAAGGACTAAATATGTAATTTTATGATTAAAAAGGACCTTTGATGACTTTTTCATGTTTTTAGAATAACCAGGGACTAGTTTTGACAATTTATGAAACTTGAGGGACTGAAACTGCCAATTATGCAAACTTTGTACGTTTTTCATCTGTTTTTGCATATTTTGCATTTGAAACATATAAAACACACTTATAATATATTTTAAGTATTTTGATGCATATTTGAGTGTTTTTGTATGTTTTGGCAGTTCAGATTAGTATAAAATGATGAGTATTTAGACACTCATCACCCCTTAAATTTCAGTTAATTACAAAATTGGTCCTTGTAATAATTTCCACAACCAAATGGACCCTTGTATTACTTGTGAACCAAAACCAAAATCCAATCCAAATAACAACACAACCATCACCACCCCTGATCCACCCTGATCCAATCCACAAATCCTAGGCCCAAACCATCACCAGCCCAACTCCCATCCCGTTTTAATATTAAACCAGGGTCAAACACCCCTTTGACCAACACCTTTCCCTCCCACCTTCTTCCCACTTGACCCTGCAACCATGTCACCTTCACCACCCCCACTAGCACTTCCATCATCACCCTCACCCCTTCATTTGAACTAGGTATCAGCCACAATAAATGCAAACCCAATCCCACAAGCAACATACCCCAATTGGTATCAAACCAATTTTCCCGCCAAAAATATGTGGAAGGCTAGGATCACTTCTACTCATCCAATGGCCATTATTGTTGGTGGGATATGTGCAGAGGACCAGGGAAACCCTAATGGAGCTCTATAAAAGGCAAAGGAAGCAAGGAAGAGAGAGTAGTAGATTGTTTAGCTTAATGTAGTGTCGACTTAATTATTTTTTCAAGTTCTAGTGTAATTTTCAGCTTTTAAAGATTGTACTCAGTACTTTTAAGTGTAATTTCAACTCTTTTCAATATCAATTTCAAGTTTCAATTTGCAATTCAGTCTTTAGCATTTTATTCTCATTATAAGCTAAAAATTGTTTAAAGCTTCCTTAGTGACTTAATAGATCATATAAGCTCCTATTATAGCTTCTGTAAGCTATTAGAAGTATTTAAAATCAGTTTAGACATACAACTCAAAAATACAAAAAAATCAAGAAAAATAGTTGAAAAATCAAAAAATTCAGGTACAGAAGAAAGAAGATTGCTGGAGCACTGTAAATCCTGGATGGCAGTGGTTTAGAGTCTCAGGGGAGACATTAGGACAGGGTATTGGTTCTTGGTTCTAAAGCAGGATTGCAATTTGTAAGCAAAATCTCACTTTTTTGCTTTCTACTATAGCACTGCTTATTTTCTGCTTATTCCTGCTTCTTTATGCTTATTAGGTGTAATCTAGTCATAATATTGCTTAATAAGTAGTTTTAATTCATTAGTTTTCATTGTGCTTATAAATCTTAGTTTAACTGTCATTTTAGTATAATATAGAAACTTAGGTGTTTGCAGTCCAAACTTGTATTTCTGTGCTTATTATAGCTTATTACATCATATTAAGTTGTTTTCAATCAGTTTCATAGTCTTAAACATCTATTTGTTTTGAAAATCAAAAATCAGTGAAACAAGTCATTTTCCATTTAACTCAAGTTCACTGCATAACCTTTGGTAAGGTTGGTTTTTGGTTTAAAATCGGTTCTAATAGCTTATTTATTTGTTAGGTCACGATTTTAACAACATAATCACTAAGAGAGATCTAGAGAGAGAAAGAGAGTAGAGAGAGAGAGTGGATGGGATCTCCTAGTGTGTGAAATAATAACCTTGATATTACTAAGAGAACCAACCTCAAAATGAGGCCTTACATGTGTATTTATACTTGTAGTCTAGGGCTTCACATATCTTTGACCATATTACATAACTAGCCCTTAGACTTTATACAAGCATGAATAATACACATAAACTAAATAAACTAGCATTTACTAACTATTACATTGATATATTTAACTAACTATTTGACTCAATAAGCCCTTAGACTTTATACAAGCATGAATAATACACATAAACTAAATAAACTAGCATTTACTAACTATTACATTGATATATTTAACTAACTATTTGACTCAATAATGATCGTCACTTTTAATCCTAGCATTATTAATCCTAGATAAGTGGTTAAGTTTGTCTCATCATTCTGCTTTGAAAAACCAAAATTCAAGTAGTAATTCAGGTTGTTTGGATTTTCCTGCAACTCTGTGTTCAGGGTTGTTTCTGTTGTTGTTGTTGGTTTACACAAGTTACATTAGATCATAATAACTCAGTCAAACAATAAAAACCAGGTCCTATTTGTTTAAAAGTCAAAATTTCCTTTAATCTCACTATAGGTGATCACTGTTAGGATTTAGAGTCTCAAATCATTCACATTAGTGTAATAGTTGTTAGTATAGCTTATTTCAATCTCCTTATAGCTTAACATAACCAGATCAATTAGTAGGAACCAATCAAAATCCACCATAGTCACCTTTAGTTCATAAAGCAAAAAGTCAAATTGCATAGTCTTGTCAGAAATCCAATTTTTGCAAGAATTTTCTTGATTTTTGTGTTACAAATTAGGCTCTGATCTTTTTGGAAGTCAAAGTCCATCAGCTTAACTTTTGAAATTTACCCTTGGCTTATTTTTAAGATTTTTTCCATGGCTTATTGAGGTGCTTATTTAAGCCTGCAGGGAGTGAACCTCCCCTGCACCAGGGCATTTGCCCACTTTTCCCAAGCTCATTCTGAGCTCACTTGTGGGCCCCACCCCTCAAGTATTGGCTTTTTAGGAAGCTTATCAGCTTAGCTTTTTAGATCTTGGCTTATTTTGGATCTCAGTAGTCCAGCCCTTAGCTTATTTTGCCCTTGAAGGTATACTGATCACACTCAGTATATTGAGCTATCAACATAGACACCCAAGTTCATAGGCTTGCCATAAGCTCATTAGTGATCATTAGGCTCTACTTATTGGCTTATTTAAAAGCTCACTAGACCACCTTTTCAAATCAACCTTGAGTTTGGATCTCTGATCAACTCTGTGGACCCCACAAAGGGCTGCAGTTGCCTCATTTTGGCCCTTTTGGCCTATGTGTTATGCAATAGTGCTTATTTGTGTCTCTGGCTTATTTCCAAGTGCTTATTCAGTTGTTTTGGTTTATCTTGAATACATCTCAGTAGTCTATAGCTTATTTAGCCCTGTGTAGCTTATTTGTAGCTTATTGCACCAATATTCCAAGCTTTTAGCTTATTATACCTTCTGTCATACTTTTTGGTTTGCATAGTGCTTATTTTTAAGCTTCAAATAAGGTGTCTTCATAAAAGTTGCTTATTTTTAGTGTTAAAATAGTTTTGTAAAAGAAAAACCAAGACAAGCCAAATTTAAAAATAGTGATAGCTTCTATTTAAGCGATTTGGCTTATTGCTCAGCTTTTTAAAAAAGCAATTTTCCATTTTATAATTTTCCTAAGTTGCTAATATATTAAATAGTTTAAGAAAAATTTTCATAATTTTCTGAGTTAATTTAGTATTTATTATAACTAAAGTAAGTTTAATTAGTTTTAATTGAAAAACCAAAAAATTAATTTTCTTTATGCTTATTTTAAGCAAGAGTAGCTTTTTATATTTTTTCTAGGTCTTATAATTAATAAAGTAGTTTTAGAAAAAAATTCAGAATTTTCACTATTCATTTAGTATTTTTAATAATTAAATTAGTTAAAATAGATTTTAATTAATAAATAAGTAAATAATTAGTAAAATAGTTTAAAAATAATTTTTATAAACTTTTTATAATTTTTTAGGATTCATATAATGGTGAATTAGTTTTGTAAAAATTTTCATATTTTTCTAAGTCAGTTTAGTATTTTTCTCATATTTAAATTAGTTTTAATTAATTAATAAATAGTTTAAATAGTTTTTAATTAATATTAAATAATAAAATAATCAAAAAAATAATTTTCTTTTTAATTAAATTTTCTTTTAATATTAAGCTTGTAAAAATTTCATTTTCACCCCCTCTAGTTTAAATTTGTTCAAATCTCACCTTTTTCCAAGTACGTAGTCGTATTTGATTTTAATTTGGTTTACGTTTATACACATCTGTAATCCTGTAATTGTTTATACTGTTTATCTGAATATCAATCAATCAGTAGTGTAATAAAATCCAAATCATTATTTGTTACTATTCCCAATCACTGATTCCTTTAAACGTTTCTCAAACACAATTTCAATCTCGCTAGGACATAACAACCCGGGGATTTCCCTATACTTCACCGGATTTAATATCTTGCACTTTCTATCAGACTTGACCTGTTGACCACACCTGGTTAAGAGGTTGGTTTGGGAGGAGTCAAATTTTAGCGCCGCTGCCGGGGAGATTGTTGCGTGTTTTAAAAACATTTAGCAGTTTAGTGATTTTCAAAACGCTCCTTATACAAATTTTACCACTTTGTAAATTTTTGTAAAAATCTTAATCATATCAGAAAAAGTTCATTAACACTTTTCCTAAAATGTTAACAAAAAAAAAAAAAAAAAATCATAAACAACAAAACAATTCGTGAAGTTAAATTACTTCGCTTTCTTTAAAATTACAACCTATACAGGTGGTAAAAGGAAGTTCTGACATTAAATTACGAACTGAAAAGAGCTCCATTCTTCTCTTCCGCCACCTTGCGAGTAATTTTAAAGGAAATGATTTCGGTTAACGAATCGATACCAAAAATAATTTCCAAAAAGTTTTGTTTTTTTTTTTTTTTTTTTTTTTTTCCACACACATACCCAAAAAGCCAAAAAAAATTTGTTTTTCTGTTAATAAATTACATAAAATACATTGTCGAAAACCAAGGAAGAATACCTACCAACTGGGGGTATGAACATTAATAAGTTCCCAAACTAAAGATTAAAACTTGTCTTTGTATCCTTGTGATCAGTGTACCTTTTTCAAAAAAGCCATTCATACTGTGATTATTGGTTTAAGTTCCCTATTGTTTTGCCTTGGTCTTGTTTTAATTGACATTGTTTTTAGTGCTTGCGCACTCGTTCACAAACAAAACGTAATCGTCAAAGAAACGTACCCGAGTTACGCACAGTTAAAAAGAAGAAGCGAATGTAGTAGTAGATACGTTAAGCTGGAAAGAACAATTAAAACCGCTCAGGAGTTAGATCGTTAGGAATGACTATTTGTTCACCCTTTCCACTCACCTTTACAGCTACCTTAGACTGGAATCCCAGGACGGGATTCAGTTTAACGGGTAGGTAATATAACATCCCGTAAAATTTTCCTACGATTAACACGTTATTACAACATAAATTAACCATTTTTACCCATAACAATTTTTTTTATATACTTTGTCAATTTCAATGTTATTCACTCTTACCTTGAAACGACGTTTACACCTGAACCTTAATAACCTAGATACCATACATGACTTAAAACATTGATACTTAATAATTATACGTTTCAATAATTACCAAATACAATTTATATAAATCCCGAGCCTACAAAAATTCTCATGTGTACTCACTAATAATAATGGACCGCTAAAAACCAAAATGCTATAACCCCTCACTCATCAACCAAATGGACTCCTTATTTCTTGGCTCCCTTCCTTTTGACCTGATTCACTAACAAGCTCACCAAACTCCACAGCCCAAGCACACCTCTAACAATTATTTTTACAAGTCACAAGTACATGTTTGCTTTGGCTCAGTTGATCGTAACTTTTACACACGACATATCTCTTTTATTTCACAACTCTAGTTTCCATGCTTCTAAGAACCATGAATGACAATTGTTATCAATTTTTAAATATAATTACTATACTAGAATATTGATCAAATTAAGGCACCTTACACGTTTCATCTCAATTTGACACAAATAATAACTTTGTTCCAATGACACTTCGTATAAATTCTAATAAACCACCAACTTTCTGCAACGAATTTAAATCCCAATTTTAAGGCTCTTCTGGTCCGAACCAGGAAAAGTGTAAACCACGAAACTTGTCCGAAATAATGTTTTACGTCTAGACTCGCGAGATTTTAAACCAAAAATGCAATACTAGGCCGTTATCTGTAAAATACGACCTGGACTCAACTTGGGTACTACTACATGTACCTTCTTACACCTTCACCCTTCCTCACTTGTTGCTACCTCAAATACAATCTAAGAAATCATGTGCAAAACTCTTACACCACCTCCCTCACTTGTTACTCCCTCAAATGTAACCTAGAAACCATATAACTCCAAACTTGCCTCCTATATATATAAGCCTAAAACTAGAACATAGAGGATATCACCATCAAAACTTCATCAAAAATCTGCTCTCTTTTCTTCCATTGTTGTTGCTGCTGCCGTGACTACCCAAGAACAAACACACCCTTTGTGTTTGAATTTCTAGTTAAAGATTTAGTATAAGACTAAAGATCTTTGGTGCT
Source organism: Artemisia argyi (assembly GCA_030686995.1). NCBI lineage: Eukaryota > Viridiplantae > Streptophyta > Magnoliopsida > Asterales > Asteraceae > Artemisia > Artemisia argyi. Next base: position 89,152,609 of record CM060681.1, on the reverse strand, counting down.
ATATTGTTCTTGGTTCTTTTCTTCTTCAAGACATCTTCTTTTCAAGAGTTTAAAGGCTTCTCACCTCTTTCTTGTGCTTGCTGCCGTGTGCTGCCACCTCCACCACCTCATCTCACTTCTTCCTTTTGATAAGTTGTAAGTCATCACACATCCATCTCATCATTCTCTTTTTATTTTAAAACCGATCATCAAACAGTTATCAAAGTTTTCGTCGAATTAAAACTATAATAAAAAGTGTTATTGATTTCGTGTGGTTATGGTGGTCGTGGATTTAGAGATACCACCACGACTCAAGGGTCCGTTTGGATTGGTTTCGGCTCATACCACCACGACTCAAGGGTCCGTTTGGATTGGTCTCGGCTCACACCACCACGACCTAAAGGTCCGTTTGGTTTGGTTCGACTAACAGCCACAACCCACGAAAGGGGGTGTTTAGATTGCCTATTTTTCTGCTTATTATGGAGTGTTTGGAATCATTTATACTAATTATATAAACTGTCATAATTTTATTTATCATGAACAGTGACCATAAAATATTTTTGACACCGTATAATCTTAAAAATATGGTAGTACACTTAATTACCTTTCCGGGGATATAAAGAACATAAAAATCGGATTTAAAACGAAGAAATTATGGCCAAATGAAATTTTGAATTATATGTATATTTTTATTCAGCATTATATTTGTAATTTGAATCCTGCGCAGAACTGAAATGGGTCATTTTGGGCACCTTCTGACCCGTTTCGGCCTTCGGCCGACACACGAAAGTTGTCTGGAACGACGTCTTGCATAAAATCTCTTTAGAGTCTGAGTCACGAAAGTGTAATATAACGGGTCAAAACGGAAAGTCAAACTACTGCAGTTTATTTAAAAAGTCAAACTACCAGCTGAAACTTGCAGGGGCATTTTGGTCATTTTACATTGAGATTCAGGTCTCGGCTATAAGTAAAAAGTTTTCCGGAATTTCGTTTTACATAAAATCTCTTTTGAGTCCGAGATTTGAAAATGTGTTTTAGTTGGTCGTTTGGGCCGGGTCAGATTTAAGTAAAGTATATATATATGTAGAAAAGTCAACACAAAGGCCAAACTAGTACTTTAATCGACGTTAACACGTCGTATGGACTAAGACTATCGGGTTAACTATACATGTGACATAACGGACTAAAACGAATCATATTAAGCTTACATTTTCATACTTAATATATATTATCTCAATAACTTTTATTATAACAAAAACCGATAACAAAACAAGAAGGATAGTTACATTAAACCTTTTCTACTTGTTCTACATATTAAAACATATGTTTTATTATAAAACATACATTATTTGGGGGACACCGGGTGAATGCCAAAAACTTAACCATCCACTCATTATAACGCTTATCTGCTATTTGATTCCTACGTGTTTATTTCCTGTCATAAGTGTGTTATATGTTTTATACTATGGTATGTGTATTCGAGTCTTAACCTTAAAACCACCACACGAATGATGATACTAAACTTTTACAAACATTAATACAAATATTCCACGAAAACTAAAACATATTATCTTTTGAAAACTCATTCGCATTGAGTACTCTTCGCGTACCGTATTTGTGACAAGCTCATATTCATTAGGTCGTGCCGAATTCAATATCATTATGCTCCAATTCTTGACATCACTTATGTTACTCTTTCGGCCATACTCTTTGGCACCGATGTGTTACTTACGTCACTTCCTTCCAAGGTGAGTCATAGCCCCTACTCTTACTTGTTTTACAATGGTTTATAAACGTTTTTGGGGGAGATACATGCTTAACTACTGTTTTTACTTTTACAAGTATTCATTAATTAAATACAGGACTATATTACTGATGAGTGCTTAATCACACATCATTTTTAGCCTTAAATCAGACCAAAAATACCAAATACTAACCAAATATGCCAAGAGAATGTATGTTTTTGTATTTGTGTATGTGCAGGTACGGATATGAGAAAAATGAACAAAAACGATGCCAAAACCGACAAAAACGAGCACGAGAATGGAAAGTGTCAAAAGCCGAAGCCGGGGAAGTCAAATGGTCAAAGTCAAAGCTCAAAAAGACAAAATCAACCTTGGAGTTTCATAAAGTTTCAAGAATAGTCCTTGGTGAAATTTTGAAGAAATTTACAACATTGGTCCCTGTACTTTCAGAAATTGACAAAAATGGTCCCTTGAAGAAATATCCGAAGAAAAGTCAAAAGTGGTTCTCCAAGAATTCAGAAAAATCAACATAAGCCCTTGAGTAGAACTTTTGAGGAAATACAGTTTCAGTCCCTGGGATTTTTAGTATTATAACATTAGTCCTTATATAAATTTACTCTTAAAAACAAAACATTACAACTGGATCCTAGCCTAAATACACCAAAGCCCAAAACAACATCTAAGCCCTTAACCAAAGCCCACCACCTTTACCCATTTTACCCGGATCCACCCACAACCCTATACCCGGTCAAAGTAATAAATCCTGGGTTAAAATCCCCAAATCTTTCCCTCCCCTTTTAACCCTGATTACTATTCACCTTCCCTTTTCACCAATTACCTGCTACTCTCTTTTACCCTGTACACCCTCAATAATTACCCAATCATTGGGAAAGTCTAGAAGGTCCTGACACGTGCTGACACACGGAATGCCACGCTGGCAATCCGTGTGAGGGTGTTTGATCCAAGGGCTACGATTAGAGATTGATTGATGGGATTGATCCTAGGGACGTAATAAGAGATCGTGAAGCTTCCTAAAGCCCTAGAAGACCTCACCTCAGAGGCTATAAATAGCACTCCTCCTCACTCACAGAGAAGCTGTTAGATTTTAGGTTAAATTAGGAGTAGGAGTAGGTCTTATTTAGAAGAAGTTTAAATATTTTCAGCTTATTGTATTTTATTTCAATCAGTGTACTCAATTTCAGTTTTAATATAATTTTGATTTTCAATTAAATTCCTGTGCAATTTATTTTCAAAGTGTTTGGTTTCCTTAAATTCAGTTCTTAATATTGCTTTTGAATACTTTTAGTAGCTCATCCAAGTTAAAACAATAGCTTGAAATAAGTGATATGGTTTAATTCCTGTTTCAAATTTGCTTGGTCAATGATAGTCAAACACAGCTTATTCCATAAGCTTAGCTTATTTGTGGAGTTCAGAGGCAGCCAAAAGGAGCCATTGGCCTGTCTTAAAGACAGGCTGTGAGGGAGCACCTCTCTGTTTGGCTGAGAGGTGGAAGTAAGTTTACTTAATATTCAATTCCACTGTTTCATTAGTATAAATTCTGCTATTATAGTGTTTAGGTTTATTGGTTGCTGATGTTTCATGTTTGTTTGATATTATATTGTTCATCTATTATTATTTTTTTAGTATTGGTAGTCTACTCTTAATCTCATGCTTGGTTAACTACATTTCATATATGTCTTTTCTAGTGATAGTGGTATTTAGTTTCATATTATTGGTCACTTGTCTTTTAAATCAGTTTAGTAGCTTATTAGGATTAGGAATTTGGTTTTACTTAGCTTAAGACTAGATTACTTTGGTAAACTGCTCAAATTCAGAGGGTGATTGGTTTAGGCTGTTTGTGGTGATTTTACTGTTTTAACAAGACTTCTCAGGTCATTTGAGGTTTAGAAATAACATATAGGATATAAGTTCATCATAACTGTCCACTATTGCATTTCTGTATTTTGATGGTAGTAGTTGCATCTATTTTGTTTTATTAGTCTTTAGTATTGATTAAGAGCAGTAGCTTGATCATTAGTTTGGTTAATTCAAGTTCAAATCAGTAACAGTTAGTGAAACTGCCATATAAGGGGGTGTTTGGTTTAATATGTTCCTTGGTGTTCTTGTTGCTTTCTTGCTGTTTCAACTGCATAACCAGCTTGCATTAGGATCAGATGAGTTAATTTTAGCATAATAAGAGCAGGTTTAGTAGAAAAAGTCAAAGGTCACTATAAAGCACGAATCTACCAGCATAAGTGTTAATTTGAACTGAGTTTTGATGTATTGTTAGATTTAGGGAAGGTTTAAGTAAATCAAGTGTTTAGAAATCTTAATATTGCATGTAGGATTAAATTTAACCAGTAGAAATTCAACTTAGTCCAAGTTAAGTCGTAATTAAAAGTCAAATCCTTCAGCCCATTAGGTTTTATAGCTGCTGAATCAAGAGCTTTTTAGGTAAACTAATTAGTTTGTGAGTGTGATTTCTTTGTAGTTTTAGCATCTCAGTAGGTCAGTAGATGTTTTGCCCCCCTAAGCTTTCACTAATCAGCTTATTAATATTGCTTAATTAGCTTGTTAAGTTGAAGGTTTGTACTAGTTTCTGTTTTCTAGAGTAAGGGCTGCAATTGAGTTTGTATGTTTGAAACCTGAATTTTATTGTTCATTTTAGTTTATTTGTGCATGTAGTTGTTGTCTCCAATGTGCTTCTGCCTACTGCTTATCTGATTTGCTTACTGCTAATTGTCCACTTTGCTTATTGGACCTGTTTATGCTCTCATCTGTGTTTCTGTATGCTTATTGGTCTAAAATCTGTCCTATTAAGCTTTATTTAGTCAAAAAGTCAATGAGTCAAAGTCTGGTCAAACTTGGTCAAGGAGTGCTTATAAATAAGCACTCCAAATAAGCAGTTTTCAGCTTATAAGCACTTTTCTGGCTTATTTTAGTTTCAAAATTTTTTCTCAAGCTCATTTTAATATTTTAGATTTTCTGTAATTTTTTCAAATTTTTCTGAGTCCATTTGCTATTTTTCTTATTTTATTTTCATTTTTATTCTATTTTTAATACTTTTTCAATTACTAAAAAATCCAAAAAAATCAGAAAAAGCCAAGAAAAATCCAAAAATATTTTAGAAATTCATTTTCAGTTATTTTAAAATTTTAAGAATTTTATTTTTCATTTTTCTCACTTTATTTGCATTTTCTTTTAAATTTTTTAATTAGTTAAATAGTTTTTAATTCATAAAATATAAATAAAAAGTCAAAAAAATATTTTTTTTCTCAAAATTTTCTTTTATCATTTTTAATTTTTTAAAATTATTTCCAAGTCCGTAGGAGTCGTGTAGCTTAAAAGTCGCGTTTTATTTCGTACGTTAACGTTTATTTAACGTTTTCGCGTACGGTTTCGATTTTACGTTACGTTTCTAGTTGCCTTACTTGAATTATGTGTTTAAGTGATTATTTGTGCTTCATTTGTGATTTCATTAGTATAATCTTATTCAAATCACTTTTTACTACTTTCACGACACGTTTCACGAATCGGGAATTCGAAATTCCATTCATCCTTTACACGGACTACGACCTCGGGTTATCCGTATTTCTTTGCGGATCTCTTGAGTAATACTTATACTATATATATAACTTGATTTTCACGAATCAAATTTTGGCGCCGCTGCCGGGGAAGGTTGAAGTGAATTTTTCGTTTTCGTTTTTCGAAATTGTGTTTTGAAAACATTCCTTTGTATATATTTTCTATAAAAAAAAAAAAAAAAAAAATTGAAAAATAAAAAACACTTTTCCTAAAGTGTTTTCAAAAATACCAAAAAAATAATAAAGTTACAGCCTCGACTCGACCGAAAGGAGGAGCGTTGTAAACCAAATAAGCCTAACAATATAACAAAGCGTGAAATTAGTTGCGAGTCGGATTACTTTAATTCTACAACCGAATAAGCGGAAAATACGGATAGCTTTGACATTAAATTGCAAGCTGAAGAGAGATCCATTCTTCTCTCCCGTTCCGTCGCGAGTAGATTTGAAGGAAACGGTTTACGATTAACGTAACTTTAGAAAAAAGAAAAACAAAAGTTTAAGATTTTGAATTTTGCTTTATAAAAATAAAAATACAAAAAGATTTTCCTTTTCCATTTTGATTTGTTTTTATGATACGAAATACCAAAAATAATCTTCTTGTCCTCTTATCATTTGATTCTTCTTCTTTAACCCTCTAAACCGATAATTCTTATGGATCCAATTTGTTTTAAATGTGGAGAACCGTTCTTTGAAGGTTCATGTGTTTGGTGTACGTGCGAACAATGTGGTAATGATATTCATGATGGAGTTTGTTTGTTTTGTAATACTCCCGAGTATGTTCGAAACACAATCTTTCAAAACATTCCCGATTACTATCCAACACCACCGCCGTCTCCGTTCACTTGCTTTAATTGTGGAAATCCATCCGACGAAGGATTACCGTGTGGGCAATGTTTTTGTACTCAATGTGGATACGCGAATTGTATATGTTACGCCCCAAGTGCTGAAACGTCTTACGCTTGTGATACGAGTTTTGATAATTATCCTCAAAATGATTTCAATCTTCCTTTTCAAAACTTTTATGAGCAAGTACCAAATTACAATGATAATTCGTTCCAAAGTTCATCGAATTTTGAAAATTGTGGGGGATCGTTTGAAATTTTTTATTATGAGCCGAATTCATGTTACGATTCTCAAGGTTTTAACCAACCCCCACAAACTTCCGATTTTACTAATAATATTTGTGAAATTAAATCCATGATCGAGAGGTTAAAAGAAATGGTGGCTAATCGTTATACTCATACTCCCGAGCCTCGTGAGAAGTCTATTGCAAAGTTACTTGCTGAAGAGAGAGCGTCTAATCCTTTTAAAAATTTTAATTACTATGATTTTGACGACGATGATGAGAAAATTACGTTCGTTCTTAATCCTCACAAAACTTCTGATGTTTCTCCCGTAGAACCCGAGGACTCTCTAAAAATGGGGGATGAGCATCTAAACACTATTCCGGCAATGGAATCGGACGAATTCAATAAGTCTAGTGTTGAGAACCTCGTCCCAATCCCAAGTGAGTCCGGGGAAATTTCTAACGGTGATTCTGAAATTGTTTCTTCCTATCCTTCTTTCACACCGGTTGAGAGGAGTGATGTCTTTTTAGACGAGATTGAGGCTTGTCTTGCTAACAATGATTCTAATCCGACGATGGTTGATGATACTAATTTTGATCCTGAGGGAGATATCCGTTTGATTGAAGAATTATTGAATGAAGAACCGTTATCTTCTCTCCCTCCGATGAGCAATGAAGATTTTGATGAAGTTGAAAGTTATTCCGATTCTCACAATGAGTATACTACGAGTGATGAAGATTCTTGTGGAGATATCGATGATAATGATGAAGATGATGATGCGGAAATTCAAGATGAAGCTCTTCGTGAGAAATTATCCAAAGTTTATCTTCTCATTTCTAAGATCGAGGCATTGAATGATCCTCCGACTTTTTCTCCTATCCCCGTTATGGATAGTGATTTCTTACCCGAGCTTGAAATTTTTCGATTTGAAGAGACGAGTAGTGGCAGTCCCACTATTCATGCTGATATCTCTCTTCCGGATTATGAGCGTTTTAATTTTGTGATCGATTTTGTGCTTATTTCTGATAATCCGTCACGTAACCCTCTTTTAGAGGATGTCGATCGATTTCTTGCTGCGGATGACTTGATACCACCGGGTATTGAGAATGACGAGAATGACGTTCAAAGCAATATTCTTTCCGATTTGTCTTCTTCTCGTCCACCGGCGAAACCACCAGATGCAGATTTTGAATCAGATACGAATGACGTTATATTTGGAGTGGTGGACGAGACTTATGATAATCCTGTGCTTGATATTTTACCCACCCAACCCACCTGTGATTCTGAACTTGACTTTGCTTTTATCATCCGGGTGTTTCAACCGTTCTTTTCTTATCCCCTCATTTCTTCACTTTTCCACTCCACCGGGAGTGAGGATACCGTATTTGACCCCGGCATCTCCGTTTATGCCTGGTGACAGTTCTTTCTGCTCTCCCCAAGGACAAATTAATTCGGGGATCGAGTCAAGCTCATGTGACTCGGTTATCAAAAACAAGCGCTTCGTGGGAGGCACCCCATGCTTATCCTTTTCATTTTCTTTATTTTCTATTTCTTAAATAACGTGACGTGAGGGGGGCGACCCTTTCCAAACTCGTGTTTTCGTGGTTGTTTGTGAATGTTCAGGAATTTCCCCGAAGTTTGAAGACTCTCGTGCTCGTGGTTTGTCGTTCTCTCCACTCGAGTCTCATTCTTCGCTGCTCTTTCAGAAATTCACCATATCCAAAATCTTATCGACTAACGTTTATCTCTTGGCATACTTAATAAACGACCTTAGATATTTCGTAAGACTACCCGTACCCTTAAAACATTGAGGACAATGTTTCACTTTAGTCTGGGGGGGGGGGGGGTGAATCTTCGATTTGATTTGACCTGTACCATCGTCTGAGCTGTTAACTTACGCAACTCCGTTTTTCACCAAAATTTTAAAATTTTGCACCTTTTTATTAAAAAAAATAAAAAAAAAGAAAAGAAAAAAAAATGATATATGCTATATAAGATTTGACACCTTGTTTTGACTTTCCTACCGGAGAGAGTAGAAATAAATGTTTCGATTTGACCGGGCGTGTTGAGCCCTAGCTCGTCTCCCTTAACCAAAATAATCAAAAGATTATGGCTAAGCATCCGCGGATCTCATTACTTGGGATTTTAAATTTGCGGAGATCGAGGAATGATAGAGTTTATTTAGAAGTTTCATGCTAAACGTGGAGTAGTTGGATCTTTTTAGAGCTCACGAAAGGTACTTGTGGCCTCCTTGTTCCCACAAGCTTGCACACCAATAAAAATAGATCTCTAGGATTAATTAAGGGTATACGGTTTGGGCAATACTTAGTTTTTTCTCGTTCCCAACAAAATCTCTGCATATGGGGGTTTGGTACACATAGGGGTACTGCTAGTGTTACGGTGAAATAGACTATTGCATCTTGCCGGTTCGCAGCCGATGTTGTGATCTTAGTAAAGGCCGTAGGACTCGGGGTTTGGCATATGATTATGAATATCAATAATAATAGTCCAAAGCCAAATAAAAAGGCAGAGGAATCCAAAGCTATAAAAAAGCAGCGGATATAAATCCAAAGTCATAATAAAGCTCTTACATCTTGGCGGCTCATAAACTGTTGATTGTAAAAGAAATAAAGGACTAAGGACCAAAGTATTATTAAAGTGCTTATGATTATGCAAAAATGCCAAGCTTCGACTCCGGGGGTTTCCCTAATAAAAAGCTTCCGTTTCGAGTATCAAACATGGTATGTCTCGGTCGTAAATAAAAAGGGGGACCTCCACAAATCGTGTTAAATCAGAGACCTTCATGTGGACCCAATTTCTGTATGCAGGGGTTTTCGAGGGAAAGTTTGGAAACTACTTAGCGTTCAAATTTTGTGCTCTTATCGGACTAATAACTATCAAAACGAGAAAATATGAAGCAATTCGTTTCTCACAAATTAAAATCTTGAGATACAAAACTTAGGACCTGGGAACAAGAGGTAATACACAAGTAACTTTTGTGGGTAGTGTTAGCATCTAACTTGTGGATAAACAATGATCTCGATTTTACGCTTAGTTTGGGAGCTTGTGAAAAATCAAGGATGACGATTTTTATCCGTATGGTCTCTTCTCTGTGAGAAGTGTTTCTACTCGTTGACCCTGAAAGTTATCAACAGATAAGAATTGATAATGAATGTCAAGGCAAACCGTCACATATATAAATGAAAATGTACAAAAAGAGTAGTAGTAGTTGTTATTCGTAAAAATCGAAAAACGGAGCGTTTTTGATAATAAATGATTTTACTATCTCTTTTGAACATCATTGCTACTTTACAACATCAGTAAAGAGAGGTTTTGAAATTATTTATCTCTTAAGCGTGAGGTGATGACATTACGTGAGGGCACGGCAATACCTTAGTCTGGGGGATTTTGATGAGGGCTTAATCACACATCATTTTTAGCCTTAAATCAGACCAAAAATACCAAATACTAACCAAATATGCCAAGAGAATGTATGTTTTTGTATTTGTGTATGTGCAGGTACGGATATGAGAAAAATGAACAAAAACGATGCCAAAACCGACAAAAACGAGCACGAGAATGGAAAGTGTCAAAGTCGAAGCCGGGGAAGTCAAATGGTCAAAGTCAAAGCTCAAAAAGACAAAATCAACCTTGGAGTTTCATAAAGTTTCAAGAATAGTCCTTGGTGAAATTTTGAAGAAATTTACAACATTGGTCCCTGTACTTTCAGAAATTGACAAAAATGGTCCCTTGAAGAAATATCCGAAGAAAAGTCAAAAGTGGTTCTCCAAGAATTCAGAAAAATCAACATAATCCCTTGAGAAGAACTTTTGAGGAAATACAGTTTCAGTCCCTGGGATTTTTAGTATTACAACATTAGTCCTTATATAAATTTACTCTTAAAAACAAAACATTACAACCGGATCCTAGCCTAAATACACCAAAGCCCAAAACAACATCTAAGCCCTTAACCAAAGCCCACCACCTTTACCCATTTTACCCGGATCCACCCACAACCCTATACCCGGTCAAAGTAATAAATCCTGGGTCAAAATCCCCAAATCTTTCCCTCCCCTTTTAACCCCGATTACTATTCACCCTCCCCTTTCACCAATTACCTGCTACTCCCTTTTACCCCGTACACCCTCAATAATTATCCAATCATTGGGAAAGTCTAGAAGGTCCTGACACGTGCTGACAAACGGAATGCCACGCTGGCAATCCGTGTGAGGGTGTTTGATCCAAGGGCTACGATTAGAGATTGATTGATGGGATTGATCCTAGGGACGTAATAAGAGATCGTGAAGCTTCCTAAAGCCCTAGAAGACCTCACCTCAGAGGCTATAAATAGCACTCCTCCTCACTCACAGAGAAGCTGTTAGATTTTAGGTTAAATTAGGAGTAGGAGTAGGTCTTATTTAGAAGAAGTTTAAATATTTTCAGCTTATCGTATTTTATTTCAATCAGTGTACTCAATTTCAGTTTTAATATAATTTTGATTTTCAATTAGATTCCGGTGCAATTTATTTTCAAAGTGTTTAGTTTCCTTAAATTCAGTTCTTAATATTGCTTTTGAATACTTTTAGTAGCTCATCCAAGTTAAAACAATAGCTTGAAATAAGTGATATGGTTTAATTCCTGTTTCAAATTTTCTTGGTCAATGATAGTCAAACACAACTTATTCCATAAGCTTAGCTTATTTGTGGAGTTCAGAGGCAGCCAAAAGGAGCCATGGGCCTATCTTAAAGACAGGCTGTGAGGGAGCACCTCTCTGTTTGGCTGAGAGGTGGAAGTAAGTTTACTTAATTTTCAATTCCAGTGTTTCATTAGTATAAATTCTGCTATTATAGTGTTTAGGTTTATTGGTTGCTGATGTTTCATGTTTGTTTGATATTATATTGTTCATCTATTGTTAGTTTTTTAGTATTGGTAGTCTACTCTTAATCTCATGCTTGGTTAACTACATTTCATATCTGTCTTTTCTAGTTATAGTGGTATTTAGTTTCATATTATTAGTCATTTGTCTTTTAAATCAGTTTAGTAGCTTATTAGGATTAGGAATTTGGTTTTACTTAGCTTAAGACTAGATTACTTAGGTAAACTGCTCAGATTCAGAGGGTGATTGGTTTAGGCTGTTTGTGGTAATTTTACTGTTTTAACAAGACTTCTCAGGTCATTTGAGGTTTAGAAATAGCATATAGGATATAAGTTCATCATAACTGTCCACTATTGCATTTCTGTATTTTGATGGTAGTAGTTGCATCTATTTTGTTTCATTAGTCTTTAGTATTGATTAAGAGCAGTAGCTTGATCATTAGTTTGGTTAATTCAAGTTCAAATCAGTAACAGTTAGTGAAACTGCCATATAAGGGGGTGTTTGGTTTAATATGTTCCTTGGTGTTCTTGTTGCTTTCTTGTTGTTTCAACTGCATAACCAGCTTGCATTAGGATCAGATGAGTTAATTTTAGCATAATAAGAGCAGGTTTAGTAGAAAAAGTCAAAGGTCACTATAAAGCACAAATCTACCAGCATAAGTGTTAATTTGAACTGAGTTTTGATGTATTGTTAGATTTAGGGAAGGTTTAAGTAAATCAAGTGTTTAGAAATCTTAATATTGCATGTAGGATTAAATTTAACCAGTAGAAATTCAACTTAGTCCAAGTTAAGTCGTAATTAAAAGTCAAATCCTTCAGCCCATTAGGTTTTATAGCTGCTGAATCAAGAGCTTTTTAGGTAAACTAATTAGTTTGTGAGTGTGATTTCTTTGTAGTTTTAGCATCTCAGTAGGTCAGTAGATGTTTTGCCCCCCTAAGCTTTCACTAATCAGCTTATTAATATTGCTTAATTAGCTTGTTAAGTTGAAGGTTTGTACTAGTTTCTGTTTTCTAGAGTAAGGGTTACAATTGAGTTTGTGTGTTTGAAACCTGAATTTTATTGTTCATTTTAGTTTATTTGTGCATGTAGTTGTTGTCTCCAATGTGCTTCTGCCTACTGCTTATCTGATTTGCTTACTGCTAATTGTCCACTTTGCTTATTAGACCTGTTTATGCTCTCATCTGTGTTTCTGTATGCTTATTGGTCTAAAATCTGTCCTATTAAGCTTTATTTAGTCAAAAAGTCAATGAGTCAAAGTCTGGTCAAACTTGGTCAAGGAGTGCTTATAAATAAGCACTCCAAATAAGCAGTTTTCAGCTTATAAGCACTTTTCTGGCTTATTTTAGTTTCAAAATTTTTTCTCAAGCTCATTTTAATATTTTAGATTTTCTGTAATTTTTTCAAATTTTTCTGAGTCCATTTGCTATTTTTCTTATTTTATTTTCATTTTTATTCAATTTTTAATAGTTTTTTAATTACTAAAAAATCCAAAAAAATCAAAAAAAGCCAAGAAAAATCCAAAATATTTTAGAAATTCATTTTCAGTTATTTTAGAATTTTAGAATTTTATTTTTCATTTTTCTCACTTTATTTGCATTTTCTTTTAAAATTTTTAATTAGTTAAATAGTTTTTAATTCATAAAAAATAAATAAAAAGTCAAAAAAATATTTTTCTTTTTTCTCAAAATTTTCTTTTATCATTTTTAATTTTTAAAAATTATTTCCAAGTCCGTAGGAGTCGTGTAGCTTAAAAGTCGCGTTTTATTTCGTACGTTAACGTTTATTTAACGTTTTCGCGTACGGTTTCGATTTTACGTTACGTTTCTAGTTGCCTTACTTGAATTACGTGTTTAAGTGATTATTTGTGCTTCATTTGTGATTTCATTAGTATAATCTTATTCAAATCACTTTTTAGCACTTTCACGACACGTTTCAAGAATCGGGAATTCGAAATTCCATTCATCCTTCACACGGACTACGACCTCGGGTTATCCGTATTTCTTTGCGGATCTCTTGAGTAATACTTATACTATATATATATAACTTGATTTTCACGAATCAATTACATATAAACTTTACTAGTTTACACATTTTTATATCTCATAAGGAGATACCTGCTATAAACATGATTACAAGTGATTTTTCAACGATATGCTATATTTGATCTCTATTGCCTAAGTTTCCTATTACCAAAAGTCCCTCGATCATGCGCCTTAATCACTTGCAGGGTGAACGTAAATAATTGTGGATAGATCAATTAGGGATTGACAATCCCCATTTGGTCGCTAGAGGAAAGCCACCAAATGCACTTTATTTGATTTCATAGGTTACTGGTAAATACCTATCCTAAGGGCCACTATTTCACATCATTATTATGGTTATTTTGATGTCTGTTAATCGTTGCGTGTCATGAGCTTAGGGCAATAGAACGGTAATAATGTAGCACTATAATGACTGATGTTAGGGGAGTATGATGCGTAAGGATTGCACCAGGCTTTACCTCTCAAGGGATCTTGAGAAGCTTACAACCCCCACCAGGCAGTGTACCTGATCGATGTAGTATAGTATAATGACAAGTACCGGGGGATTGATCGTTCAGCTAGGAATAGTGTCGCTAGGATTAGAAAACCTAAAGACTAGGTCTAGAGATGAGGGATGATTCTTTTTGTATTTTTATATTTTTTAGAAAGCAAATTAAAATCTCGGGTTTGAAGGATTTTGGGGCGGAATTAGTTGCTAGTCAACTAACCCAATACTAAGATGCAATCAAAATAAAATACTAGAAATGAAAATAAACTATATTAAACTAAAGTTGTGAGCAATATGTGGGAGAATTGTGTTTACTTAGATTTCACTACTCCCTAGATATCTTTTACACGTTAATTACTTGTTATAGTTGCGTGGATGACGGATTGTATTCCTTAATACCATTCATGGGGTGGCGTACTTACTTCCCCAATCCTATGAGTGCCTACTTCACTCCTATGTCGAGCCGGCTAAGAAGCTCCTAACATGGGATCATTAGAATTTACTCATGCATTAAATACAACCAATAAAACCTAGTACACATCGGTTCATGTTTCCTAAGATGTTCAAGCATGTTACACAATGGAGATCTGCCAGTTTTCTTAAGCCCAACATTGAAATCATTCATCCAATACAACCATAAACAAGTAATCAACACATAATTAACATCTAGGTTTCATTAGATCTAAGAAAACACAAGATAGATCTAGCCTAGCATGTTGAAATCAAGACAAGCACAAGATATAGACAACCAACACATAGACATATTGATTGAATTAAGAGAAGACTTATCTCAATAGCACATGAAAGGATTCAAGGGTTGAAAACCCTTGAAAAAGCTGTAAAATACGTACAAGGTTCGGCCCTAGGGTTTCTCCACACAAGTTCCTCCTAATGAATGAAAAATAGAAAACTATATATAGATTTAAGAGGGTGACGGCGTCAAGAACAAATGTATGACGCCGTCATCTCGCCGCCAAATAGTTCCTCGGACTGCCTAGATCTGGATCTGACGCCGTCATGTGTACACCTTATGCAGGCCGTCATACAATTAACTCTTGATGCCCTTCTTGTGACGCCTTCATGTTTCTTCTGGGTTGTCATGGATTTTACTCTTGACGTCGTCAGGATTTCCTACTTGACGCCGTCATACACTGTTCTCAGCATGGAAAATTAAGTCTTTGGCGTTTTCTTCACTTTTATGCTCCAAAAACTTCCGAATTGCTTCCTTTTCCAGATTTCACTCCCAAAGTACCTAAAATCACAAAAGGAACGATTTAGGGTAATATTTGATCAAATAAATTCAATTCCGGGCTTAAATGACCCCCTAAAAGTGGTTCATTTTTCGCCTCATCATATACCCTTACATTTGAGATTTGCTTGTCCTCAAGCAAATGCGCTTTTATTCTAATCAAAATACAAGTTAGGGGTCATTTAACACTAATATAAAAGTAATTACAACAAATAATCATTCCACTAAAGACCAAAGACAAGCACGGAGGTCATATACTAGCACCTCACAAATAGTGTTTAGATACTCACATCTCTCGGGTGTAATAAAGTATAAATTACAATATGGAAACGGAAGATATCTCTCACTACCTGTCATAGCAAAATAGATTACCATAGGCTTGGGAAAGGATCAAACCTCCACCACATGGCGTAAGCACCTAGTATAAACTATCAAAGAGGTCTTTTTAAAGGGTTGTAACGTTAGGTGTAGGGAAATGAAATACACGGTTTTGTTGGATATAGGCAGTCTTTACTGGTGGCGAGTTAACAATCTTGGTTAATTACATGTACAATATGTCGTTGCTAAGTCAAGACTAGACTCGACTTAAGCTAATAAATGAAAAATAACAAAACCATAAAATGAACATAGAATGAAAAAAGGGATGGTAGTCCGTATGTTTTTTTTTTTTTTTTTTTTTTTTTTTTTTTTTGCATACACTCTTACCCTACCATCCAAAATAATACATCATAGGGAATGAACATTTCCCTTACACTTGAATTTTTACATACTTTACAATAAACTAATCTAATGACTCGAATTAATAAAATCAAAACACTTGAAGTACTTTTAAGATTAACGTACATATGGGGGTAATATATGATGTTCTTCCCCATTACTCCATAAAATAAGTACTTTACCCATGAGTCCCAATCGTCCCAAAACAATATGTACAAGGATATGACTCGACTTAGCAACCATGTAACCAATTAGATAGTTAACTTAGGGTTTAACAAATAACAATAATGCAATAAAGATGAGTGCATACACAGAAGGCTAAGGCGATTTGGGTGTACATTTAAGTGGGGTGTAACAAATTCTTCCTTTAAGTAAGATACTTAAAGTTAGAAACGAAAGGATAGGCTCGGAGGGGTGTACTAGGGGTTTCGTGTACTAAAAATGAGTACAACGGTAAGGTGTGAGAAAAATTAGTTGACTTAACTAGCCAAGTAATATGACTTGAATGGTCAAATAATTATGATACGGGTTTACCACAAGGGTGATCCTAATGCCTCTTATCATGTAGTAAATCCTACTACAATGTAGTCTCACTAGCGGTCTCGGGATGCATCACTAACGCAAGTTCTAGAATCTAAATGCTACCGGTACACTCATAAGCACTAATAGTAAATGCTTTTCCTATCAAATCTAAAGGCGAACCTCACATATTTGTGTGGAAAATTTTTTTGAATGATACGGTTATGTGCTAGTCATACAATCTCCTATCCATGAGATGCTTGCTATGGCTAAAGTGTTTGATTGGACACAGGCGTTCCTGTCCTTACTTAGAGGTCAAGTTGCCACCTGTCTATCGAAGGGGGATTTCCCAGCCTATCTTGGTATATGTTACCGAAAGAAGGAAGAAGAATCTAATGATTTCCCTAATTCTGTGAGAAAGAAAAACCAGTTTGTTAGAGCTGGGGCAGAGTTTCACTCCTAAATGTTGTAAAAAATTTTAAATTTGGCGCTAAAATTACACTAACAAGTATTTCTCATATTTTTATTACACATCTACTATCAAACAAACAAACTCAAGCGAAAGTGTATTTGTAAGGTATCATCATTTTACCCTCCCCTTACACTTAAGATGAACATTGTCCCCAATGTTCAAGTAAAGAATGTAAAAGTGAAATAAGTAAAACAAATGAAATCAAATACTCCCCTGATTCACTCGGTATGGATAATAAGGTGGCCAGGTTAGATCTTCCTCCAAGAAAATGAACAATCAAAGCTTCCCTTCCAGAATATAAATCATCTTCTTGTCATACATAACCTGTAAATCCTGAGAAAACAGACAAGGCAACCTTGCATAACATCAGCGGCAATCTACATATGTTACTAAATCCTAGAAAACAAAATAAGATATAATGCTTGTGGAATGATGTTTGCAGATTTCCTGGAGATTATAAAACTAATAATTCAACAAAAACTTTAAGACTCCGTTAGAAAAACTAAACTGGTAAAATTTCCAGATTTTTACACGTGACGCCGTCAGAAGTGACCTACAGAAAAACTAAACTGGTAAAATTTCCAGATTTTTACACGGTAATAATGTAGCACTATAATGACTGATGTTAGGGGAGTATGATGCGTAAGGATTGCACCAGGCTTTACCTCTCAAGGGATCTTGAGAAGCTTACAACCCCCACCAGGCAGTGTACCTGATCGATGTAGTATAGTATAATGACAAGTACCGGGGGATTGATCGTTCAGCTAGGAATAGTGTCGCTAGGATTAGAAAACCTAAAGACTAGGTCTAGTGATGAGGGATGATTCTTTTTGTATTTTTATATTTTTTAGAAAGCAAATTAAAATCTCGGGTTTGAAGGATTTTGGGGCGGAATTAGTTGCTAGTCAACTAACCCAATACTAAGATGCAATCAAAATAAAATACTAGAAATGAAAATAAACTATATTAAACTAAAGTTGTGAGCAATATGTGGGAGAATTGTGTTTACTTAGATTTCACTACTCCCTAGATATCTTTTACACGTTAATTACTTGTTATAGTTGCGTGGATGACGGATTGTATTCCTTAATACCATTCATGGGGTGGCGTACTTACTTCCCCAATCCTATGAGTGCCTACTTCACTCCTATGTCGAGCCGGCTAAGAAGCTCCTAACATGGGATCATTAGAATTTACTCATGCATTAAATACAACCAATAAAATCTAGTACACATCGGTTCATGTTTCCTAAGACGTTCAAGCATGTTACACAATGGAGATCTGCCAGTTTTCTTAAGCCTAACATTGAAATCATTCATCCAATACAACCATAAATAAATAATCAACACATAATTAACATCTAGGTTTCATTAGATCTAAGCAAACACAAGATAGATCTAGCCTAGCATGTTGAAATCAAGACAAGCACAAGATATAGACAACCAACACATAGACATATTGATTGAATTAAGAGAAGACTTATCTCAATAGCACATGAAAGGATTCAAGGGTTGAAAACTCTTGAAAAAGCTGTAAAATACGTACAAGGTTCGGCCCTAGGGTTTCTCCACACAAGTTCCTCCTAATGAATGAAAAATAGAAAACTATATATAGATTTAAGATGGTGACGGCGTCAAGAAAAAATGTCTGACGCCGTCATCTCGCCGCCAAATAGTTCCTCGGACTGCCTAGATCTGGATCTGACGCCGTCATGTGTACACCTTATGCAGGCCGTCATACAATTAACTCTTGACGCCCTTCTTGTGACGCCTTCATGTTTCTTCTGGGTCGTCATGGATTTTACTCTTGACGCCGTCAGGATTTCCTTCTTGACGCCGTCATACACTGTTCTCAGCATGGAAAATTAAGTCTTTAGCATTTTCTTCACTTTTATGCTCCAAAAACGTCCGAATTGCTTCCTTTTCCAGATTTCACTCCCAAAGTACCTAAAATCACAAAAGGAACGATTTAGGGTAATATTTGATCAAATAAATTCAATTCCTATTACCAAAAGTCCCTCGATCATGCGCCTTAATCACTTGCAGGGTGAACGTAAATAATTGTGGTTAGATCTATTAGGGATTGACAATCCCCATTTGGTCGCTAGAGGAAAGCCACCAAATGCACTTTATTTGATTTCATAGGTTACTGGTAAATACCTATCCTGAGGGCCACTATTTCACATCATTATTATGGTTATTTTGATGTCTGTTAATTGTTGCGTGTCATGAGCTTAGGGCAATAGAACGGTAATAATGTAGCACTACTATGACTGATGTTAGGGGCGTACAATGTTGTAGCCCACTGTTTTATCAAACCCCGAGATTGTGTTCACTATATAGCAGGAAAAACTACTAATAATTGGCAAACGAACTAATATTTTGGTGTTGACCCGATTAGGTCAAACAAACTACTATTTTGGTGTTGACCCGGTGAAGGGCAAACCAACATATTAATTTGTATAAAATTGATTAAGGAAATCACTCATTTTCTGATTTTGATAAATCAACGATTTAAGCTATGAACATTATGGATTTACTCACACTTTAATTTGATAATCAGCTGTTATTATAACTACTATGAACTCACAAACTCTTTGCTTTTGGAAATCAATATTCGAAACTATAAACTCTATGAACTCACCAACCTTTGTGTTGACACTTTTAGCATGTGTTTATCTCAGGTCCATAATGAGCAAGGATGGCAAGGAGGAGCACGGATACTTATAAAGGCTATAAATTTTCCTATCATTCGAAAACTTATTAAATAAAATTTGGGACAAATGGGGACCTCTTTTAAAACTCTGGTGTTTATATTCGAATGATAAATCTTTAAAATGACTAAAATGACAAATCATTTTCTAATAATAAACTGTGCGCTATGAAGTAACACCCAATCTAATTTCCGTTGCCTGTTTTCAAAACTGGGAGTGTTACATATTGGTATTCAGAGCCTTGGTTATAGCGAAACGGGTCTAAGTTAGATCCGAACTATAACCGTTTTACAAAACGAAACATTTCATAGCCTTACGCTCTCCGTGCTTTCCATCCGCCAGACGATTATGTGACTTCTAAATAGTTATGCTACACCAACACTCTAATATATTGATATATATGCTTACAAATTGTTCTGAGTACTATACCAATCCTCCTTAATTATCTCGCTCTCATCATTATAGATTCATATGACATACTCTTTTTGTACTCTTGGAAAAATCTGCGCATTACCTTGTCGATTAGTATGAGTGTTGAGTCAGAAATTCTTAAGTAGGATGATTTACAATGTCTTTATTTGAATGGATTGGGACGCCTTTTTATTGAAATAAAGAAATTGTAAACTGCCGAACCATAAGTTTATACTTCATTATTTACATTGTTTGGGAACGCTTCTCTATGTAAATAACGAATTATAAATAAGTGGGCTTAATTGTATCTGAAATGGCATGCGTATGAAATCGAGGATCATTAAAGTTCATAAAGCATAACTTTTATTTTATTGCCATACTAGCTTTTATATCCATTTTGTCATCCACACAAATGGTTAGGACCACGAGTGGTATGAGAAGCACTAAAACTTTAGCCAAAGACTCACGATTTTCTTCTGCGTCATTATGGCACAACCACATTTCTTCAATCATGTACTTACTTTTACATTCTGGCGATTTATGAAACCTCTTCAAGACATTGTATGTGATTACAATGGTTTCTCTTAATTCTCCGACACTATGAGTGATATAGTGATCTCCGAACCTTTCACAACTTTATGTTGTTTCACCTGAAATCCATCGAAATCTATAAATTTCTCTAATAAAAATTCAAGATATGGGATTGCTAAGGAACAAACAGATTCATCATCTACAAAAGCTTGGAACCAAATATCGTGTTGTCACTTAAAACGATACTTAACAAGTTTTCTCTTTACAAAAGCTGAAGTTCAGCAACTTTCTGTTCATTCAACAAGTTTCCACTAGAAAACTCTTATTATTAAAAATCTGTTAACAACCAACTTGTTTAACGGGTGGGTTACCCGCGAAGATCTTGATGTTCACAAAACAACATATTGTGAACCATGTTTATCTTCAAAACATGTTAAAAAAAATATCTTCATTCAAAAATGGAATTGTTTCTTAAGTCAAGTTAATCAAAAGCAATTGAACATAAGACAACGTCACTAGTTAGAACTACTCAGCAATTATGACTATGAGATCCGTCATCATCAAGGAAAAAGCTAATGTAGTAGTAGATACGTTAAGCTGGAAAGAACAATTAAAAAGAAGAAGCTAATGTAGTAGTAGATACGTTAAGCTGGAAAGAACAATTAAAACCGCTCAGGAGTTAGATCGTTAGGAATGACTATTTGTTCACCATTTCCACTCACCTTTACAGCTACCTTAGACTGGAGACCCGGGATGGGATTCAGTTTAACGGGTAGGTAATATAACATCCTGTAAAATTTTTCTACGATTAACACGTTATTACAACATAAATTAACCATTTTTACCCATAACAAATTTTTTTTTATATACTTTGTCAATTTCAACGTTATTCACTCTTACCTTGAAACGACGTTTACACCTGAACCTTAATAACCTAGATACCATACATGACTTAAAACATTGATACTTAATAATTATACGTTTCAATAATTACCAAATACAATTTATATAAATCCCGAGCCTACAAAAATTCCCATGTGTACTCACTAATAATAATGGACCGCTAAAAACCAAAAGGCTATAACCCCTCACTCATCAACCAAATGGACTCCTTATTTCTTGGCTCCCTTCCTTTTGACCTGATTCACAAACAAGCTCACCAAACTCCACAGCCCAAGCACACCTCTAACAATTATTTTTACAAGTCACAAGTACATGTTTGCTTTGGCTCAGTTGATCGTAACTTTTACACACGACATATCTCTTTTATTTCACAACTCTAGTTTCCATGCTTCTAAGAACCATGAATGACAATTTTTATCAACTTTTAAATTTAATTACTATACTAGAATATTGATCAAGTTAAGGCACCTTACACGTTTCATCTCTATTTGACACAAATAATAACTTTGTTCCAATGACACTTCGTATAAATTCTAATAAACCACCAACTTTCTGCAACGAATTTAAATCCCAATTTTAAGGCTCTTCTGGTCCGAACCAGGAAAAGTGTAAAACACGAAACTTGTCCGAAATAATGTTTTACATCTAGACTTGCATGATTTTAAACCAAAAATGCAATACTAGGCCGTTATCTGTAAAATACGACCTGGACTCAACTTGGGTACTACTACATGTACCTTCTTACACCTTCACCCTTCCTCACTTGTTGCTACCTCAAATACAACCTAAGAAACCATGTACAAAACTCTTACACCACCTCCCTCACTTGTTACTCCCTCAAATGTAACCTAGAAACCATATAACTCCAAACGTGCCTCCTATATATATAAGCCTAAAACTAGAACATAGAGGATATCACCATCAAAACTTCATCAAAAATCTGCTCTCTTTTCTTCCATTGTTGTTGCTGCTGCTGTGACTACCCAAGAACAAACACACCCTTTGTGTTTGAATTTCTAGTTAAAGATTTAGTACAAGATTAAAGATCTTTGGTGCTATATTGTTCTTGATTCTTTTCTTCTTCAAGACCTCTTCTTTTCAAGAGTTTAAAGGCTTCTCACCTCTTTATTGTGCTTGCTACCGTGTGCTGCCACCTCCACCACCTCATCTCACTTCTTCCTTTTGATAAGTTGTAAGTCATCACACATCCATCTCATCATTCTCTTTTTATTTTAAAACCGATCATCAAACAGTTATCAAAGTTTTCGTGGAATTAAAACTATAATAAAAAGTGTTATTGATTTCGTGTGGTTATGGTGGTCGTGGATTTAGAGATACCACCACAATTCAAGGGTCCGTTTGGATTGGTTTCGGCTCATACCACCACGACTCAAGGGTCCGTTTGGATTGGTCTCGGCTCACACCACCACGACCTAAAGGTCCGTTTGGTTTGGTTCGACTAACAGCCACAACGCACGAAAGGGGGTGTTTAGATTGCCTATTTTTCTGCTTATTATGGAGTGTTTGGAATCATTTATACTAATTATATAAGCTGTCATAATTTTATTCAGCATGAACAGTGACCATAAAATATTTTTGACACCGTATAATCTTAAGAATATGGTAGTACACTTAATTACCTTTCCGGGGATATAAAGAACGTAAAAATCAGATTTAAAACGAAGAAGTTATGGCCAAATGAAATTTTGAATTATATGTATATTTTTATTCAGCATTATATTGGTAATTTGAATCCTGCGCAGAACTGAAATGGGTCGTTTTAGGCACCTTCTGACCCGTTTCGGCCTTCGGCCGAAACACGAAAGTTGTCTGGAATGACGTCTTGCATAAAATCTCTTTAGAGTCTGAGTCACGAAAGTGTAATATAACGGGTAAAACGGAAAGTCAAACTACTGTAGTTTATTTAAAAAGTCAAACTAACAGCTGAAACTTGCAGGGGCATTTTGGTCATTTTATGTTGAGATTCAGGTCTCGGCTATAAGTAAAAAGTTTTCCGGAATGTCGTTTTACAAAAAATCTCTTTTGAGTCCGAGATGTGAAAGTGTGTTTTAGTGGGTCGTTTGGGCCGGGTCAGATTTAAGTAAAGTATATATATATGTAGAAAAGTCAACATAAAGGCCAAACTAGTACTTTAATCGACGTTAACACGTCGTATGGACTAAGACTATCGGGTTAACCATACATGTGACATAACGGACTAAAACAAATCATATTAAGCTTGCATTTCCATACTTAATATATATTATCTCAATAACTTTTATTATAACAAAAACCGATAACAAAACAAGAAGGACAATTACATTAAACCTTTTCTACTTGTTCTACATATTAAAACAGATGTTTTATTATAAAACATACATTATTTGGGGGACACTGGGTGAATGCCAAAAACTTAACCATCCACTCATTATAACGCTTATCTGCTATTTGATTCTTACGTGTTTATTTCCTGTCATAAGTGTGTTATATGTTTTATACTATGGTATGCGTATTCGAGTCTTAACCTTAAAACCACCACACGAATGATGATACTAAACTTTTACAAACATTAATACAAATATTCCACGAAAACTAAAACATATTATCTTTTGAAAACTCATACGCATTGAGTACTCTTCGCGTACCGTATTTGTGACCAGCTCATATTCATTAGGTCATGCCGAATTCAATATCATTATGCTCCAATTCTTGACATGACTTATGTTACTCTTTCGGCCATACTCTTAGGCACCGATGTGTTACTTACGTCACTACCTTCCAAGGTGAGTCATAGCCCCTACTCTTACTTGTTTTACAATGGTTTATAAACGTTTTTGGGGGAGATACATGCTTAACTACTGTTTTTACTTTTACAAGCATTCATTAATTAAATACAGGACTATATTACATATAAACTTTACTAGTTTATACATTTTTATATCTCATAAGGAGATACCTGCTATAGACATGATTACAAGTGATTTTTCAACGATATGCTATATTTGATCTCTATTGCCTAAGTTTCCTATTACCAAAATTTCCTCGATCATGCGCCTTAATCACTTGCAGGGTGAACGTAAATAATTGTGGTTAGATCTATTAGGGATTGACAATCCCCATTTGGTCGCTAGAGGAAAGCCACCAAATGCATTTTATTTGATTTCATAGGTTACTGGTAAATACCTATCCTGAGGGCCACTATTTCACATCATTATTATGGTTATTTTGATGTCTGTTAATCGTTGCGTGTCATGAGCTTAGGGTAATAGAACGATAATAATGTAGCACTACAATGACTGATGTTAGGGGCGTACAATGCTGTAGCCCACTGTTTTATCAAACCCCGAGATTGTGTTCACTATATAGCAGGAAAAACTACTAATAATTGGCAAACGAACTAATATTTTGGTGTTGACCCGATTAGGTCAAACAAACGACTATTTTGGTGTTGACCCGGTGAAGGGCAAACCAACGAATTAATTTGTTTAAAATTGATTAAGGAAATCACTCATTTTCTGATTTTGATAAATCAACGATTTAAGCTATGAATATTATGGATTTAGTCACACTATAATTTGATAATCAGCTGTTATTATAACTACTATGGACTCACAAACTCTTTGATTTTGGAAATCGATATTCAAAACTATAAACTCTATGAACTTACCAACCTTTGTGTTGACACTTTTAGCATGTGTTTATCTCAGGTCCATAATAAGCAAGGATGACAAGGAGGAGCACGAATACTTATAAAGGCTATAAATTTTCCTTTCATTTGAAAACTTATTAAATAAACTTTGGGACAAATGGGGACCTCTTTTAAAACTCTGTTGTTTATATTCGAATGATAAATCTTTAAAATGACTAAAATGACAAATCATTTTCTACTAATAAACTGTGCGCTATGAAGTAACACCCAATCTAATTTCCGCTGCATGTTTTCAAAAATGGGGGTGTTACAACGACCTTCGTCTGTATCTCTTCCCCTATTTTCTCACTCATCATGCTATTGCCTGGTTCGATCGTCTTCCAAAGAATTCGATCCATACTTTTGATGAGATGGTTACAAAATTCTTGGCTAAATACTTTCCTCCGTCTATGGTAACTAAACTGAGGAATGATATCAGCAACTTCAGACAGCTTCCCGACGAGTCCTTATTTGAGGCATGGGAACGTTATAAGCTTGCTATCGATCGGTGTCCTAACCACAATATGTTACAAGTTACCATAATCGATACTTTCTATAATGGTTTGACATTAAGGCACCGAGATATACTCAATGCTGCTGCTGGTGGGACCTTTATGAAAACCATCCCGAGGAGTGTTACGATCTAATTGAAAACATGACTGCCCACCATAACTTTTGGGATTCCTCAGCTGAGAGGGATGAGTCATGTAAGTCTATCACTCCAACATCTTCTGAAATAGCAGCTCTGACTAAAAAGATGGATGATTTCGCTACGACTATGTTGAGGATGAACCACACAATCCAAAATCAACAAGCTAAAGCTATCAACCCAAGTTGTGAAACTTGTGGTGGTCCACATCCGTACACTAAGTGCACAGCCTCCGGTGGCTTCGCTCATGAAAACGTGTACGCAGCTCAAGGTTCCTATAATGCGGGGGGTAATTCCTACCAACCACAAGGGGACCGTAACCTTTTGAGCTATCGTTCAAATAACTACCTTGGACCACCTGGGTTTAATCAAGCTCAGAATCAGAATGCCCAAAACCGAAATCAAAATTTTAATCAAAATCAAAATCAAAACCGAATGAACCAAGGTTTTCAAAACCAAGGGAATTTCAATTCCGGTCATAACCAGGCTTTTCAAAATCCAAACCAAGGAAATTTTAACCGTAATCAAGGTCATTTTAATCAAGGTAATAATTTCCATCAGGGTAATTTTCAACAAGGAAATAATTTTCATGGTCATAACAATCAGAATCAAGGGAATTTTCAAAACAACCGTGCTCAAAATGTTCCTAACCAAAATCAAGCCGTTGTTCCAACTGGACCATCATCCGATGAGTTGTTGAAACATTTTATGAAATCCCAAGAAGAAATGAAAAAATTGTTGGTTAGCCAGATTTACGAACTCAAGAAGTCTTTAAATGATCGACCCTCGGGCTCAGGTACACTACCGAGCAACACGATCGCTAACCCAAGGGGCGATGTTAAGGCGATCACAACCCGAAGTGGAGTTTCTTATAAAGGACCCACAGCTCCGTCTACTCCTATTCATGTAGAGGAACGTGAAACTGAGGTTACAACGAACATGGTACTTCCTACTAACAACGGAGGTACCAATGACGTCCCTCCTCCAGTTATCCCGGTCCCGATCCCCAAAACAAGGGTCGTATTTGAACCTCCCGAGACTCTTGTTGAAAATCCAAAACCCAACCCGAAACCTTCAATTTGTCACAACTCGTAATTTCAGGTCCTTTTCAAACGTTGAAATTTCATTATTCATCTCGGGAAGTTACTATTCATCAGTTACTATTCACCGATCACTATTCATCATTTTACTATTCATCGTTTTCGGAGTTAGTTTGAGATTCCGAGAAGTGTTTCAAAATTTCCCTATTCACAAAACACTATTCATTCCCGGAAGGAAATCACTATTCACAATTGTCGTTCATCTTTTCGTAAATCTAGTTTACGGGTATTTAAATTCGCGTAACCGGATTGGTTTAGGTGCGAATTCATGCATCATCAGTAGGGACACGTCATATAGACTGGAGTAGTCTACATATCATCAGTAACCTCATCAGCACTTTAGATCATGCACGGATATGCATTATTTCCATTTACGTATGCTTATATTGTAATTAACGTTAACACTCAGTTTCTACTACTAACATATACGACACTCCCGACTACGATCCTAATTTATTTTCATATTCATTATAATAATATAAAATTTATATTATTAATTTACCCGGTGTTTTGAAACAATTTGCCATATTTTCCGGTAAACGCCTAAAATATCGTTGGATCACGATATCTCAACACGACAATTATTTTAACACCCGATTCTTATCAGGAATGTGATTTCATAATTTTTACAACATCGTTATATTTTATTTGGTACAGTTAAACTTTATTTTTAGTTAACTCGGTACCCGGTAACACATAATATCTTAATTAAACACATCAATATCTAGCCAACTATCATCCAAGAGACAAGAACATTAAATGGCACAAACTTCTTCCTTCCTTTTCCCATTTACACGCCAACATGCCCCCCTAATTTCTTTGATAACACTTGATGGATTTGACAAGAATTAATGCAAGCTAGGTACATGTATTTTCTATAATTATTTACACATACAATATACCAAATAAACTAGCAAAAACCTCAAATTCTCTCTTCCTCTCTTCCATTTGGATCGGCCACATCAAGAACAAGGAGAGGATCCATTAATTTTTCAAGATCCAAGTGTTTATCAAGTCCTAGTAGTGATCTAGTTTGAGTTTTGAAATAAAAACCACAAAGATTAATTAGGTTTTCATCACCATCTTTTAATAATCATCACAAGTAAGTTACTAATCATTTTTCTACTCTTTCAAACTATTAATTGATGTATTTTTATGAGCTAGTAACAAAACATGCAAGTATGTTATGATCCATACCACTTTATTTGGTTTTTAATACATATAATGGGTTTTTGATTTTTCCTATGATTATTCTCATGAAACCCACCAAGGTTGGTGATGTTTAGGACTCCATGACACCTTAAGAAGGTGTATGGTAGGATTGAGTATTTGTGGAGTTGATTTGAAGTAGTTTGGTTAAGTTTTGAACAAGTTTGAACCAAGAAAAATGAATTAGAAAGTTGCTGTCCATTTTTGCAAAATATAGAAACTCAGCGGTTTCCGGGTAACATTGGGCTAGAGATTCAGAAAATACTTTCAAAAACGAAGTTATGGGCGAAAGAACGGATTAAAACGAGTCTATAATGAAGGAGTTATGATTTTTCCAAGATTAACGACGAAAAACTATTTTATGAAAATATACTTGCTGTTGGACGAATTTCAACAGACAAAACGAGGCATTAGACGTAACCTAAAGGAGCCGAGCTATCAAAAATATATTAGTATATATTAATACGAAACCGTGGATATAAAAAACGTAGAAAACGAGCTTATAACGAAAAAGATACAAGCGTTTGAACTTAGACGATTTTAATATTTTTCCTTCAGCACAACACTTAAAATTTTTTCCAAGTATTAACCATTTCGCCAAGTGACTAGGTTTGGCACCACTTTTCTCATTGATACACCCATTTCTGGAAAATTTATATCATTGACAAAAAGTCCAGCCTAGTTTTCAAAAGATTCAACCGTTTGTCAAAAGGATTAATAACGAATAACATATGGCTTTCCAAATTTTCCCGAAAACTGCCCAGAATCTGCCAAAACAGCCCAAACACCTCACTTCACGGCTATTTTTCTTTATGAATGAGATCCGCATGGACAAAATTTCAGTGTAACGACTTTTAGATAATGTGAAAAGCTTCCTAAAACTACTGAGCTTTTTTTCCTAACTCTTAATATTCACTATTTCGCGACTAGTTTTGCGAGACCATTTTGGTCAAATTTTCAAGTTATGAAAAGTGTCATTTTACGACGAAAACATTATATTTTCTGATAAAACACCAAACGAGGATCGTGAAGTACCGTTTTAACATATTTACGTGAAAAGTGGTTATTAATTTAACGAGACATCAAAAATGTATTTTTCGACGATAAACATTATTTTCAAATTTCACGAGTGGTATCAATAACATACGTATTTGCATGTGTAGCATCATTTCATTGCTTACATTAGATCATATCAACCATATTAGGTAGCGGCTAGAGATCGTGCCTCATTTCAGTGTATCTACTTTTGTCATCGTAGCTATCGCACCAGGTGAGTCATAACCCTTAATCTTTCAATTGTTTTGGTAAACTCTTTGGGGGAGAATATATGCTCGTTTTCATCTAAATGTATACTTGATTTAAGGGATTATGCTACATGTTTAGTCAAACATTTATTTGCTCCAGTTATGAATTCGTTACTCAATCGAATGTAGTGTATATTCATTTGCATCTGATGCGTGGGAATTGCACCAGGCTTTACCTCTCGAGGGATCTCGAGAAGCTTACAACCCCCACCAGGTAGTGTACCTGATCGTTGTAGTATAGTATAGTGACAAGTACCGGGGGATTGATCGTTCAACTCAGGAATAGTGTCGCTAGGATTAGAAAGCCTAAAAACTAGGTCTAGAGGTGAGGGATGATTCTTTTTGTATTTTTATATTTTATGAAAAGCAATTAAAAATCTCGGGTTTTGGAAGAGTGGGCGGAATTTGTTGCTAATCAACTAACCCAATAACTAAGATGCAATCAAAATAAAATGACAAAATATAAATAAAGCTAATTTAACTAGTGGTGTGAACAATAAATGGGAAAGTTGTGTTTACTTAGATTTCATTACTCCCTAGATATCTTTTACAGGTTGATAGTTTGTTACAGTTGCGTGGATGACGGGTTATATTCCTTAATACCAATCGTGGGGTGGCGTACGTACTTCCCGAACTCTATAAGCTCCTACTTCACTCCTATGTCGAGCCTGCAAGAAGCTCCTAACATGGGATCACTAGAATTTGCTCATGCATTAAATACAACCATAAAAACCTAGTACGCATTGGTTCATGTTTCTTAAGACGTTCAAGCAAGTTACACTATGGAAGTCTACCAGTTTTCTTAAGACTAACATCGAAATCATTCATCCGTAACAACTAAAAACAAGCAATCAACCCATAATCAACATCTAGGTTTCATTACATCTAAGCAAACACACAAAAGATCTAGCCTAGCATGTTAAAATAAAGACAAGCGTAAGATATATTCAAACAACACATAGACATATTGAATGAATTGAAAGGATACTTATCTTAATTGAACATGAAAGGTTTCAAGGGGTAAAAACCTTTGAAAATACTGATAAAATCGTGCTAGGGTTTCTCCAAGTCGTTTCTAAAATTGTCCTCCTTTAATGAATGAAAATTACAAAACTATATATAGATTTTCCAAGGTGACGGCGTCAAGAAGAAAATTCTGACGCCGTTAACCCGCCGCCCATAATAAAATCGGATTGCCTAGATCCAGATCTGACGCCGTCGAGAGTGATTTTTCTCTGGGCCGTCACGTGTTAAGGGGCCATGACGGCCTATGGTGACGCCGTCATGCCTTAGTGCAAAAACATTCTGGACCGTCATGGACTCCATCATCTTCACCTTTTGTTTTTCCTCTGGACGCCGTCATTAAGAAGCAAGTGACGCCGTCAGGTACTGTTCCCAGCAAGGAAAATTAAGACTTTGCCGTTTCTTCACTTTTATGCTCCAAAAACGTCCAAAATGCTTCCTTTTCCAGAATTCACTCCAAAAGTACCTAAAATCACAAAAGGAATGATTTAGGGCAATATTTGATCAAATAAATTCAATTCCGGACTTAAATGACCCCCTAAAAATAGATCATTTTTTGCCTCATCATATACCCTTACACTTGAGATTTGCTTGTCCTCAAGCAAATGCGCTTTTAAGTGAGATTTGCTTGCCTCATCTTACTTGAGATTTGCCTCATCAGATACCCTTACACTAAGCCAAGACTATACTCGACTTAAGCTAATAAATGAAAAATAACAAAAACATAAAATAAACATAGAATGAAACGGGATGGTAGTCCGTATGTTTTTTCTCTTTTTCTTTTTCTATATTTTTTTTCTTTTTCTTTATTTCTATTTTTTTTCGATTTTTTTTTTTTTTTTTTTTTTTTTTTTTTTTTTTTTTTTTTGAACATACACTCTTACCCTACCATCCAAATTAATACATCATAGGGAATGAACATTCCCCTTACACTTGAATTTTTACATACTTTACAATAAACTAATCTAATGACTCGAATTAAGATAATCAAAACACTTGGAGTACTTTTAAGATTAACGCACATATGGGGGTAATAATATGATGTTCTTCCCCATTACTCCATAACACAAGTACTTTACCCATGAGTCCCAATCGTCCCAAAGCAATATGTACAAGGATATGACTCGACTTAGCAACCATGTAATCAATTAGATAATTACCTAAGGGTTTAAACAAATAACAATAATGCACTAAAGATGAGTGCATACACGGAAGGCTACGGCGATTTGGGTGTACATTTAAGTGGGGTGTAACAAATTCTTCCTTTAAGTAAGATGCTTAAAGTTAGAAACAAAAAGATAGGCTCGGAGGGGTGTACTAGGGGTTTCGTGTACTAAAACTGAGTACAACGCTAAGGGTGTGGGAAAAATTAATTGACTTAACTAGCCAAATAATATGACTTAAATGGTCAAGTAATTATGATACGGGTTTAACACAAGGGTGGTCCTAATGCCTCTTATCATGTAGTAAATCCTACCACACGAATGTAGTCTCACTAGCGGTCTCGGGATGCATCACTAACGCAAGTTCTAGAATCTAAATACTACCGGTACACTCATAAGCACTAATAGTAAATGCTTTTCCTATCAAATCTAAAGGCGAACCTCACGTATTTGGGTGGAAAATTTTTCTGAATGGTACGGTTTTGTGCTAGTCATACGATCTCCTATCCATAAGACGCTTGCTAAGGCTAAAGTTTCACTCCTAAATGTTGTAAAAAATTTTAAATTTGGCGCTAAAATTACACTAACAAGTATTTCTCATAGTTTTATTACACACCTACCATCAAACAAACAAACTCAAGTGAAAGTGTATCCTATAAGGTATCATCATTTACCCTCCCCTTACACTTAGGATGAACATTGTCCCCAATGTTCAATTAAAGAATGTAAAAGTGAAACAGGTAAAAGAATGAAATCAAATACTCCCCTGATTCATTTGGTGTGGATAGTGCGGTAACAAGGTTAGATCTTCCTCCAAGAAAATGAACTATCAAAGCTTCCCTTCTTAAAATATAAATCATCTTCTTGTCATATATAACCTGTTAAACCTGAAACAAGGAAACCTCGCGTAAAATCGGTGGCAATCTATATATACTAACAAGTCCTAGAAAACAAATTAAGATATAATGCTTGTGGAATGAATGTTTGCAGATTTCCTGGAGTTTATAAAACTAAAGATTTAACAAAAACTTTAAGACTCCGTTAGAAAAACAAAACTAGCAAAATTTCCAGAATTTTACACATGACGCCGTCAGGAATTTCTTCCTGACGCCGTCAGAAGTGACCTGCAGAAATCTTTATGTTAAGTTTTTGGAAAATTTCTGGAAAACTTATGTCCTACTTCCTGGAAAATCCTGCAAAACATCATTATGACTCGATACAAGCATTTGACTCTAACAAATATGGATATACATGTCGATTTAATATTGTGGAGAATCATGATCAATTTTGTTTCTTAAAAACATATTTGGGGTTTCCCCTTACACTTATCTTTTGCGAAATACCTTTGGATGAAGTTAAGACAAAGCCAAACGATAAAATAAAGTATTTTCACCATTTTAGTTTTGAAACATGATCTACCAACAATAAAAATAAAGCATGCATACGGAAACAAATAACCATCAAACAAATAAAAATCACACAAATCATGGGTTGCCTCCCAAGAAGCGCTTTTCTTTATTTACGAGTCTTGTAGCTAGACTCAAGGTCATGGGTTATTACGTGACCTCATCTCTCGAGATGATGTACCCCTTATAATTGCGATCATTACTATCGTGGTGGTGGTGTTTCAATCTATCGATACTCGCAGTCACCTCTCCTCCTCCTTTACTACTCAAGTTAGCTATCTCATCTTGGCTTATGCCTTCAATTTTGAAAGGCCTATACCACCAGGGACTCGGTTTATCGGGAGGTATTGTTATCTCCAAGTGTCTTAAGAGTACTAGGTCCCCTTTTGCGAATGGTACATGATTCCTCATTGGTTGACTATGCTCAGACTCGACATGAACTTCGTTGCTTTTGCTTCCTTCATGTTTAGTTTCTTTGTAACTTTTGATTCTTGCCTCCCATGCAAGAATTTTCTCCTGAACATGAATAGGCGATGTGTCAATGTTGTTTTTGAGCTTTCTCCTCATCAAACTTTCTTGCGCATATCGCGGGGTCATGGGAAAGCTAATATTTCTTTTTCCTGATTTAAGCTCAATTTTCCTATTTTCATAACTAATGACAGCTCTTGCGGTGGTAAGGAATGGTGCCCCAAGGATTATTGGTATGCATCCACCTCCCTTATCATCGATGATCATGAAATCAACAGGATACATGAATCCTGCGACATTGACCAGCACATCTTCTGTGATTCCCAGGGGGTACACGTAAGAGTGTCCAGCGAAGGATAGCCTAACACGAGTGGTGGCTGGCATTTTTGACGTTAGTTGGGTGTAGATAGTTAGGGGCATAAGATTTACTTCCGATCCCTGGTCGGCAAAAGCGTTTAGATATTTCAAATTCCCGGTGCTGGCCGGTATCTCAAAGTTCCCACATGCCATCTGCTTAGTAGCCACTTTTTGTACCAGTAGTTTCTCGAATATCGGTCCCCCAGGTAATGTATCATACTCATCATTTCCCTCTTCCTCCTTTTCTGAATCCTGTTTGGAGGATTGGCTTGTTATGGTGCTTTCGTTTATATCATGTTTCAGGTAGTGACTTAAGGATTGGGATTTTGGCGGTTCTTCTGTGGTTTGTTCACAAGGGGTTTCTACTTTCTCATTATCCGTGTGGACAATTGTAATGGAATTAACAAACCGGGTAGTAGGGGTGGCGCTTTCCTTCCTCAGTAACATCCTTTCAGGGGTTTTCTGGTTGGCATACTCCTCCACTAGGCTCATCGTCTCATTCATTTTCTCTTGCATCTCCTCATTTTGTTTATAAACTGCTTCCTCGAATCTAGCAAGCCGCTCAAAATGGGTTGCCATATATCCTCTCATTCGGGCTTCAAATTCCAGACTAAGTTTTTCAGGAGGAGAATAAGGTGGAGCATAATTTTGAAAGGTCTCAAGATTCTCTCTAGAAGGTGACTCTGATAATGGCGTTGGAGTCATTTTCGAGATAGAATTGACAGCAGCCCGTCTAGGACTTAAAGGTCTCCTTTGCCTTTCCTAGAAATAGTCAACTTTTGCCTCAAGTTTGCAAAGGAGTTCATCAGAGATTTGATTAGTCCCTCCGGGTGTCGATATTGCGTTGATGGCCGCTTCTATAGTGTGATTAAACTCCCATAATTCTTGATTATCGGCGGCAAGTTCGTCAATAATTGCCCAAGATTCCTCGGAGTTCTTATCACACAATCTACCTCCGGCAACTCGATCGATGGTACGTTTGGTGTGATAGTCGACATGGTCATAGAAGATTTGAACTAATAACCAAAGATTTATACAATGATGAGGGACTTTTTAGAGTAAGTCCTTGAAACGAGCCCATGCTTGGTAGAAAGTTTCACCCTGATGTTGTTGAAACATCAAGATGTCATTTCTAAGCATCGCAGTCTTCCCCGGTGAGAAAAATTGAGCAAGGAAACGAGTGGTGAGATCATCCCATGAGGTGATGCATCCCGCAGGCGAACGTTCAAGCCATTGACTAGCTTGATCACGTAGAGAGAATTGGAATAGGCGTAATCGGGTCGACTCTCTAGTTGTAACATCAGGGTCTATAGAATCTACGATTTTAAGGAAGTCCTTGAGATGTTGATTAGGATCTTCGGAACGAAGTCCATGGAATGCACATCCGCTTTTCACCAACCGGATGGTGTCGGATCGCAAGGGGGACACATTGGCTCCTTGGGCGAGCTCAATAGTGTTTCGATAGCCTTGGTGGCTCGGTCGGGAATACTCTCCTAGGGTTCGGGGCCTAAGAGGTTCGATTGCTAGTGGTAGGTTTTGTTGGTGGTTTTGTTGTGGTGGGTTGATGGGTTCAAAGATGTTACCACCTTCCATGATGTCGGATGGTAAAGGTTACGAACAAAGGCATGAAGAAATAAGATAGACTAAAGAAAACCTAAAAATAATAAAAATAAAATCTTACTAGAAAGGAATCTAGCAAGTAGACCTAATAAAAAGAAATTCTAACCTAGACAATAACTATTCCCCGGGCTGCGGCGCCAAAAACTTGATGCGTGGAATTGTACCAGGCTTTACCTCTCGAGGGATCTCGAGAAGCTTACAACCCCCACCAGGCAGTGTACCTGATCGTTGTAGTATAGTATAGTGACAAGTACCGGGGGATTGATCGTTCAGCTCAGGAATAGTGTCGCTAGGATTAGAAAGCCTAAAAACTAGGTCTAGAGGTGAGGGATGATTCTTTTTTTATTTTTATATTTTATGAAAAGCAATTAAAAATCTCGGGTTTTGGAAGAGTGGGCAGAATTAGTTGCTAATCAACTAACCCAATAACTAAGATGCAATCAAAATAAAATGACAAAACATAAATAAAGCTAATTTAACTAGTGGTGTGAACAATAAATGGGAAAGTTGTGTTTACTTAGATTTCATTACTCCCTAGATATCTTTTACAGGTTGATAGTTTGTTACAGTTGCGTGGATGACGGGTTATATTCCTTAATACCAATCGTGGGGTGGCGTACGTACTTCCCGAACTCTATAAGCTCCTACTTCACTCCTATGTCGAGCCTGCAAGAAGCTCCTAACATGGGATCACTAGAATTCGCTCATGCATTAAATACAACCATAAAAACCTAGTACGCATGGGTTCATGTTTCTTAAGACGTTCAAGCAAGTTACACTATGGAAGTCTGCCAGTTTTCTTAAGCCTAACATCGAAATCATTCATCCGTAACAACTATAAACAAGCAATCAACCTATAATCAACATCTAGGTTTCATTACATCTAAGCAAACACACAAGAGATCTAGCCTAGCATGTTAAAATCAAGACAAGTGTAAGATATATTCAAACAACACATAGACATATTGAATGAATTGAAAGGATACTTATCTTAATTGAACATGAAAAGTTTCAAGGAGTAAAAATCCTTGAAAATACTGATAAAATCGTGCTAGGGTTTCTCCAAGTCGTTCCTAAAATTGTCCTCCTTTAATGAATGAAAATTACAAAACTTTATATAGATTTTCCAAGGTGACGGCGTCAAGATGAAAATTTTGACGCCGTCAACCCGCCGCCCATAATAAAATCGGATTGCCTAGATCCAGATCTGACGCCGTCAAGAGTGATATTTCTCTGGGCCGTCACGTGTTAAGGGGTCATGACGGCCTATGGTGACGCCGTCATGCCTTAGTGCAAAAACATTCTGGACCGTCATGGACTCCATCCTCTTCACCTCTTATTTTTCCTCTTGTCGCCGTCATTAAGAAGCAAGTGACGCCGTCAGGTACTATTCCCAGCAAGGAAAATTAAGACTTTGCCGTTTTCTTCACTTTTATGCTCCAAAAACGTCCAAAATGCTTCCTTTTCCAGAATTCACTCCAAAAGTACCTAAAATCACAAAAGGAGCGATTTAAGGCAATATTTGATCAAATAAATTCAATTCCGGGCTTAAATGACCCCCTAAAAACGGATCATTTTTCGGCTCATCAGCATCACACTTGATCCTTTTTACCTTTGGACCCAAGCCTTTTTCCATTATTATGCACACTTAACCGAATGAACCGGCTCCGCCACTATGTACATACATGACTGAATGAACGGGTCACATAACCGAATGTACGGGTCACATAACAGAATGTATGGGTAACATAACTGAATGAATTGGACACGTAACCAAATGTATTGGTCGAACTACACTTATCTTTGAATCTTGGTCAACATATCACTTTTGTTTACACAAACCAAAACATATTTGGCAGTGGGTTGTGAACACACAGGTTGTAAGTATTGTATGGGCGGGACTTGCAACTGAGTGGATTTATGATGCCTTTGCTGGGAAATCTTCATTCAAATGCAATGTATTTCATTTTACACTAAACTCTATGAATTCACCAACCACGTGTTGACACTTTAGCATGTATTTTCAGGTATTAAGCAATGGCACGCTACTGGAGGTTTTGGCAGGGCAGGGCATGGTCATAGAAGACTCTGATATTCATTTGGGGACCATTTTAAACTATTTTAAGGGCCTACTTCCGCACTACATTTAACAATGAAAATTCAACACTTTTGGTTAAACGATTTTATTCTAAATGATTGAAGTGAAAACCATTTTTGTACTTGTGTTGCGATACCCATTTGAGTTACATCCCAGCTACATGTAAGCTTCCGCTGGACCCGATTTTGGGGGTGTGACACAATTCATGACGGCGTCAAACCTCAAGAATTAAAATCCGTAGTTGATGACGGCGTCACACACAGGGCGTCAAGAGTAATTTGTGTGACGGCCTAGGCCTTGACGGCGTCAGAAGTAGATCAAGGCCGTCCGAGGAAGTATTTGGCGGCGAGATGACGGCATCACACCTTTGTTCTTGACGCCGTCATCCCCATTTTCCTATATATAGTTTTCTAGTTTTTCACATTTAAAAGAGAGAAGTTTTGGAGAAACCCTAAAGACGATTTTGGTGCAACTTTTACAGGTTTTTCAAGGGTTCCAAACCCTTGATACCTTGCATTGTAATTGAGATAAGTGTTCTTCTAATTCAATCAATATGTCTATGTGTTGGTTGTCTATATCTTGTTCTTGTCTCAATTCCATTATGCTAGGCTAGATCTCTTTTGTGTTTGCTTAGATCTAATGAAACCTAGATATTGATTATGTGTTGATTACTTGTTTATTCTTGTCTTGGATGAATGATTTATATGTTAGGCTTAAGAAAACTGGCAGATCTCCAAATGGTAACATGCTTGAACATCTTAAGAAACATGAACCGAGGCGTACTAGGTCTTTATTGGTTGTATTTAATGCATGAGCCACTGTTTACAATCCCTATAGTTGTGCTGGGCATGGTGTAGGAGGAGATAAGAGCTCATAGAATTGGGGAGTTATGTATGCCACCCCATGAATGGTATTAAGGAATTCGATCCGTCATCCATGCAATTATAACAAGTAATTAACGTGTAAAAAGATATCTAGGGAGTAGTGAAATCTAAGTAAACACATTTTCTCCAATTACTGCTCACAACTTTAGTTTAATTAGTTTATTTTCATTTTTAGTATTTTATTTTGATTGCATCTTAGTTTTGGGTTAGTTGAATAGCAACTAATTCCGCCCACTCTTTCAAAACCCGAGATTTTAACTTGCTTTCCATAAAATATAAAAACACAAAAATAATCATCCCTCACCTTTAGAACTAGTAATTAGGCTTTCTAATCCTAGCGACACTATTCCTAAGCTGAACGATCAATCCCCCGGTACTTGTCACTGTACTATACTACAACGATCAGGTACACTGCCTGGTGGGGGTTGTAAGCTTCTCGAGATCCCTCGAGAGGTAAAGCCTGTTGCGATTCCCACGCATCAAGTATTTGGCGCCGCTGCCGGGGAATAGTTATTGTCTAGGTTAGGATTTCTTTTTATTAGGTCTACTTGCTAGATTCCTTTCTAGTAAGATTTTATTTTTATTTTTAGGTTTTCTTTAGTCTATCTTTTTCTTTGTGCCCTTTGTTTGTAAAACCATTTTCGTTTGTCTCCATGGCGGATGAAATTCTATTTAGATCATTAACTATAGAGGAACAATTAGTTTACTCGGATAGATTTGCTTCCTGTTGTTCCAATGAATTTTTAAGTGATCTTAGATATATACAAGAAGAGATGGGTGTAAAGTTTGATAGGTTTGATGAGTTATGCACATGTGTGGCCTATATTAAACAATCATTGTTAGGATCAATTCCTTTTAGTAAGACCCTTTGGAAAAATTTTGAGGAAAGCCTCCTAACCGTGAACCATAAGTTCAATGAATTGATGGGTTTGTATACATCACAACTTCAAGAAACAATTATGGAGGATTTAGCCGAGCATGATCATATTGAGCAAAAAGACCTAGATTTTATGATCAATGACTTGGAATCTCAAGGAACACATGATGAGAATATAGATGATATTGAGATAAGGAAGGATGAGGTAAATAACACAAACCTACAAAGTACCCCACAACTCCCATCATCACTTGAAGAATGTACACCACCCGTGACTTACCCGAAAGATGTAGAAGAGACTATAGGAGCCCCAATAGAGGTAGAGCCCTTGTACCAAAAACCACTAGAGGATATAGGTTTGAATACTTATAGTGATAACCTTACTCTTAGTTCTAGAGAAGTTCCTAGTTTTGATGAACCGGAGCCTCAACCAAAACCGTTACCTAATCTTCCATCCTTGGATGAAAATTTAGGAATTGAAATAGGTCTCGACCCACCCATCAAACCATATAGTCCGGGTAGTCTTGGGATAAAGGTAGTAGACTCTAAGCCTTGTAGAGAGGAAGCTGATACAGGAGTGGAAGATGACCTTACATGCTTACATCACCCATTCATGATTGATCATAAGAAACATTATGGGTTTAAGCCGGGTTTATTAGATCAAGACGAATCCCCAACTAGTAGTCTCTTGAAGTTGATAGAAAGTGATCCCTTTCTAGGAGAAAATCTTAATCCACCTATTAACCCGATTGAATTAGGTAAGGTTATGATGATAGGAGCACAACCCTTTGAGCATATAATTCATCCATCACTCTTTCCTCACGTGGCATACTTCCACCGAGATGGTGTGTATCGCTACTATCACCCGCACTTAATCCTAAGTGTAGAGAAAACCTCACCTTTATCCGTGAAATAAGGGTAGAGTCAGGCTCGTGACTCGAACAAAAACAAGCGCTTCTTGGGAGGCAACCCATGTTTTGTGTGATTTTATTTGTTTGTTTGTTATTTGCTTCCGTATGCATGCTTTATTTTTATTGTTGGTTGATCATGTTTCTAAACTAAATAGTAGAAATACTTTACTTTGTTGTTTTGGCCTAGTCTTAACTCAACCTAAAAGTATTTTTGCAAAAGATAAGTGTAAGGGGAAACCCCAAATATGTTTTCAAGAAACACACGATCATGATTCTCCACAATATTAAGTGAGCATGTATATTCGTATTTGTTAGAGTCAAATGCTTGTATTGAGTCATAATGAAGTTTTGCAGGATTTTCCAAGAAGTAGGACCAAGTTTTTCCAGAAATTTTCTGGAAACTTAACATAAGAATTTCTGCAGGTCCATTCTGACGGCGTCAGGGTTTTACTCTTGACGGCGTCAGGAGTTAAAAATCTGGAAATTTTACCGGTTTTGTTTTTCTAACGGAGTCTTATGGTTTTTGTGAATTATTAAGTTTTATAATCTCCAGGAAATCTGCAAACTTCATTCCACAAGCATTATATCTTACTTTGTTTTCTAGGATTTAGTAACTTATATAGGATGCCGCCGATTTTACGCGAGGTTGTCTTGTCTATTTTTGTCAGGATTTACAGGTTATGTATGACAAGGAGATGATTTATATTCTGGAAGGGAAGCTTTGATTGTTCATTTTCTTGGAGGAAGATCTA
Organism: Artemisia argyi; assembly: GCA_030686995.1. NCBI lineage: Eukaryota > Viridiplantae > Streptophyta > Magnoliopsida > Asterales > Asteraceae > Artemisia > Artemisia argyi. Next base: position 89,111,805 of record CM060681.1, on the reverse strand, counting down.
ACCTGGCCAACCTATAATCCATACCGAGCGAATCAGGGGAGTATTTGATTTCATTCTCTTTACTTTTTCACTTTTACATTCTTTACTTGAACATTGGGGACAATGTTCATCTTAAGTGTAAGGGGAGGGTAAAAAGATGATACCTTACATATGCACTTTCGCTTGAGTTTGTTTTGTTTGATAGTAGATGTGTAATAAAACTATGAGAAATACTTGTTAGTGTAATTTTAGCGCCAAATTTAAAATTTTTTACAACATTTAGGAGTGAAACTTTAGCCATAGCAAGCGTCTCATGGATAGGAGATTGTATGACTAGCACATAACCGTATATTCAGAAAAATTTTCCACCCAAATATGTGAGGTTCGCCTTTAGATTTGATAGGAAAAGCATTTACTATTAGTGCTTATGAGTGTACCGGTAGCATTTAGATTCTAGAACTTGCGTTAGTGATGCATCCCAAGACCGCTAGTGAGACTACATTCGTGTGGTAGGATTTACTACATGATAAGAGGCATTAGGATTACCCTTGTGTTAAACCCGTATTATGATTACTTGACCATTTAAGTCATATTACTTGGCTAGTTAAGTCAACTAATTTTTCCCACACCTTTAGCGTTGTACTCATTTTTAGTACACGAAACCCCTAGTACACCCCTCCGAGCCTATCTTTTCGTTTCTAACTTTAAGCATTTTACTTAAAGGAAGAATTTGTTACACCCCACTTAAATGTACAACCAAATCTCTTTAGCCTTCCGTGTATGCGCTCATCTTTAGTGCATTATTGTTATTTGTTAAACCCTAAGTTAACTTTCTAATTGATTACATGGTTGCTAAGTCGAGTCATATCCTTGTACATATTGTTTTGGGACGATTGGGACTCATGGGTAAAGTACTTATTTATGGAGTAATGGGGAAGAACATCATTTATTACCCCCAATTGTACGTTAATCTTAAAAGTGCTCCAAGTGTTTTGATTTTCTTAATTCGAGTCATTAGATTAGTTTAATGTAAAGTATGTAAAGATTCAAGTGTAAGGGGAATGCTCAATCCCCTATGATGTATTATTTTGGATGGTAGGGTAAGAGTGTATGCAAAAAAAAAAAAAAAAAAAAAAAAAAAATTCGAAAAAATCAAGAAAAAGAAAAAAAAATAGAAAAAGGAAAAATAGAAAAAACATACGGACTACCATCCCGTTTCATTCTATGTTCATTTTATGTTTTTAGTTATTTTTCATTTATTAGCTTAAGTCGAGTCTAATCTTGGCTTAGCAACGCCATATTGTACATGTAATTAACCAAGATTGTTAACTCGCCACCAGTAAAACTTCCTTTATCCAACAAAACCGTGTAATTCATATCCCTATACCTAACGTTACAACCCTTTAAAAAGACCTCTTTGATAGTTTATCCTAGGTGCTTACGCCATGTGGTGGAGGTTTGATCCTTTCCCAAGCCTATGGTAATCTATTTTGCTATGACAGGTAGTGAGTGATATCTTCCATTTCCATAATGTTATATTACTTTATTACACCCGAGAGATGTGAGTATCTAAACACTATTTGTGAGGTGCTTGTATATGACCTCCGTGCTTGTCTATTGGTCTTTAGTGGAACGATTATTTGTTGTAATTACTTTTATATTAGTGTTAAATGACCCCTAACTTGTATTTTGAGTAGAATAAAAGCGCATTTGCTTGAGGACAAGCAAATCTCAAGTGTAAGGGTATATGATGAGGCGAAAAATCCGTTTTTAGGGGGTCATTTAAGCCCGAATCCGAATTTATTTGATCAAATATTGCCCTAAATCGTTCCTTTTGTGATTTTAGGTACTTGGAGAGTGAATTCTTGAAAAGAAGCCATTTTGGACGTTTTTGGAGCATAAAAGTGAAGAAAACGGCAAACTCTCAATTTTCCATGCTGGGAACAGTACATGAAGGCGTCAAGAGTAAATTCATGACGGCGTCAAACCTCAAGAATTAAAATCCGTAGTTGATGACGGCGTCACACACATGGCGTCAAGAGTAATTTGTGTGACGGCCTAGGCCTTGACGGCGTCAGAAGTAGATCAAGGCCGTCCGAGGAAGTATTTGGCGGCGAGATGACGGCATCACACCTTTGTTCTTGACGCCGTCATCCCCATTTTCCTATATATAGTTTTCTAGTTTTTCACATTTAAAAGAGAGAAGTTTTGGAGAAACCCTAAAGACGATTTTGGTGCAACTTTTACAGGTTTTTCAAGGGTTCCAAACCCTTGATACCTTGCATTGTAATTGAGATAAGTGTTCTTCTAATTCAATCAATATGTCTATGTGTTGGTTGTCTATATCTTGTTCTTGTCTCAATTCCATTATGCTAGGCTAGATCTCTTTTGTGTTTGCTTAGATCTAATGAAACCTAGATATTGATTATGTGTTGATTACTTGTTTATTCTTGTCTTGGATGAATGATTTATATGTTAGGCTTAAGAAAACTGGCAGATCTCCAAATGGTAACATGCTTGAACGTCTTAAGAAACATGAACCGAGGCGTACTAGGTCTTTATTGGTTGTATTTAATGCATGAGCCACTGTTTACAATCCCTATAGTTGTGCTGGGCATGGTGTAGGAGGAGATAAGAGCTCATAGAATTGGGGAGTTATGTATGCCACCCCATGAATGGTATTAAGGAATACGATCCGTCATCCATGCAATTATAACAAGTAATTAACGTGTAAAAAGATATCTAGGGAGTAGTGAAATCTAAGTAAACACATTTTCTCCAATTACTGCTCACAACTTTAGTTTAATTAGTTTATTTTCATTTTTAGTATTTTATTTTGATTGCATCTTAGTTTTGGGTTAGTTGAATAGCAACTAATTCCGCCCACTCTTTCAAAACCCGAGATTTTAACTTGCTTTCCATAAAATATAAAAACACAAAAATAATCATCCCTCACCTTTAGAACTAGTAATTAGGCTTTCTAATCCTAGCGACACTATTCCTAAGCTGAACGATCAATCCCCCGGTACTTGTCACTATACTATACTACAACGATCAGGTACACTGCCTGGTGGGGGTTGTAAGCTTCTCGAGATCCCTCGAGAGGTAAAGCCTGTTGCGATTCCCACGCATCACCTTGGCCGATCTTGGTGCTAGCATCAACTTAATGCCTCACTCAGTATGGAAGAAACTTTCTCTTCCGGAACTCACTCCCACCTGCATGACTCTTGAGCTTGCAGATCGTTCAATATCTCATCCCCTCGGTATTTCCAAGGACATATTTGTCAAAGTGGGAAAGTTCCATTTTCCGGCAGACTTCGTGATTGTTGATTTTGATGCTGATCCGAGGGTTCCTCTCATTCTTGGAAGAGGATTCCTTAGGACGGGTCGTGCTTTAATCGATGTATTCGATGAGGAAATCACATTACGTGTTGGTTCTGAAGCTATAACTTTTAACCTTGATTAAACCTCGAGATACTCCTCAAATTATGACTCTAAATCAGTTAACCGCATCGATGTCATCGATGTTGCAACAGAGGAGTACTCTCAAGAAATTCTTGGTTTCGCTGATGATTCTCCGAGTTGCAATCCCACTCCCTCCTCCCACCCCATAATTTCTAATTCTTCTCCTTCCCTCACTCCTTTTGAGGGAAGTGACTTCGTCTTGGAGGAAATAGAGGCCTTTCTTCGAAGTGATTCAATTCCCGAGGGGATTGATAACCAAGAGATTGACCCGGAAAGGGATATACTTCTCTTTGGGAAGTTGCTCAATCAAGATCCCTCTCCTCTTCCCGTTCTTTCACATTCACCTCATAAAGAGGAAATCAAAAATGTTGAGAAAACTGATGATTTTCCCGAGGTTGAGCTTAAGGACTTGCCTCCTCATCTTGAATATGCATTCCTTGAGGGTGATGATAAATTACCCATCATAATTGCTAAAGATTTAAAAGATGAGGAGAAAACTGCTCTCATAAAGGTTTTGAAATCTCACAAGCAAGCAATTGCTTGGAAACTCTCCGATATCAAGGGTATTAACCCTGAATTCTGTACTCATAAAATCTTAATGAAGGATGATTTCAAGCCGGCAGTTCAACAACAGACACGGGTTAATCCCAAAATTCATGAGGTTATCAAACTAGAAGTTCTTAAACTTCTTGATGCCGGATTGATTTACCCTATCTCTGATAGTCCTTGGGTTAGCCCAATCCATTGCGTTCCAAAAAAGGGTGGCATTACTGTTGTCGCAAATGAAGAAAATGAGTTGATTCCAACTTGACTGGTTACGGGATGGCGCGTGTGCATTGACTATCGTAAGTTAAATGACGCCACCCGAAAAGACAAATTTCCTCTACCCTTCATGGACCAAATGCTCAAGAGATTAGCCGGAAACGAGTACTATTGTTTCCTCAACGGTTTCTCGGGTTACTTTCAGATTCCCATTGATCCGCAAGATCAAGAAAAGACCACCTCACGTGCCCATATGGAACATTTGCCTATAGACGTATGCCTTTCGGCTTATGTAATGCTCCAGGCACGTTCCAAAGGTGTATGACGGCCATATTCCACGACATGATCAGAAAAAATATGGAGGTCTTTATGGATGACTTCTCGGTCATTGGGGATTCATTCCAATCTTGTCTCTCCCATTTAGAAAACATGCTTAAACGTTGCAAAGAAACAAACTTGTGTCTAAATTGGGAGAAGAACCATTTTATGGTCAAAGAGGGCATTGTCCTCGGCCATAAGATTTCCAAAAGTGGGATCGAGGTTGATAGAGCTAAAGTTGATGTTATAGCTAAACTGCCTCCTCCCACTACTGTCAAAGGTATTAGGAGTTTCCTCGATCATGCCGGATTTTATCGTAGATTCATAAAAGATTTTTCAAAAATAGCCCGGCCTATGACCCATCTTCTTGAAAAAGATGCTCCTTTCATCTTCTCACCCGAGTGCATCGAAGCTTTTCAAACCTTAAAGAAAAAGCTTACTGAGGCACCCATCCTTGTTGCCCCCGATTGGGACTTACCCTTTGAACTTATGTGCGATGCTAGTGACTTTGCTATAGGTGCAGTCCTAGGGTAACGCAAAACAAAACACTTTCAGCCTATACACTGTGCTGGTAAAACTATGACTCAAGCTCAGACTCACTATACCACTACGGAGAAGGAACTCTTAGCCGGGGTATATGTCTTTCAAAAGTTTCGGCCATACCTTATCCTGACAAAATGCATAGTGTATACGGATCACTCGGCTCTGAAATATCTCTTTGCTAACAAGATGCAAAGCCAAGATTGCTCCGATGGGTTCTCCTCCTACAAGAATTTGATATCATTATACGTGATAAAAAAGGAGCTGAGAACCTAGCGGCTAATCATCTATCACGACTAGAGAACCCTCACCAAGATATCCTCAAGAAAAAGTAAATAAACGAAACCTTTCCCCTCGAGACTCTCAATGTGATCTCTACTCGTGGTGACTCTACTACCCCATGGTTTGCAGACTTTGCAAATTACCATGCGGGTAACTTCATTGTTAAAGGAATGTCGTCCTAACAGAAGAAAAAGTTCTTCAAAGATGTAAATCACTACTTCTGGGACGACACCTATATGTTTAAAATCTGTGCGGATCAAGTCATCTGGCGGTGTGTCCATGGCCAATAAGCCATGGATATTCTCAAAGCTTGTCATGATGGACCCACGGGGGGACATCATAGTTTAAATTATACCGCTAAAAAGGTGTTTGATTCTAGGTTCTACTGGCCCACGATCTACAAGGATGCTCGTGAGTTTGTCAAAACCTGTGACGCTTGTCAGCGTCACGGGAATATTTCTAAGAAGGATGAGATGCCTCAAAACGCCATCAAAGTCTGTGAAATATTTGACATCTGGGGCATTGATTTTGTGGGTCCATTCCCGTCTTCACGAGGGAATAAGTATTTACTCGTGACCGTCGATTATCTTTCCAAATGGGTTGAAGCAAAGGCTTTACCCACCAATGACGCCCGAGTTGTTGTAAAATTTCTGATAGCTCTTTTTGCCAGATTCAGGACACCACGTGCCATCATTAGTGATCGTGATATACACTTTTGCAATGATCAATTTGCAAGAGTAATGCAGAAGTACGGTGTCACTCACCGTCTTTCCACTGCGTATCACCCCCAAACAAGTGGGCAGGTGGAGGTTTCTAATCGTGGCATTAACAGAATTCTGGAGAGGACAGTAGGAGAAAACCGTGCCTCTTGGTCGGATAAGCTAGATGATGCACTCTGGGCTTTCCGTACAACTTATAAAACACCCATCGGGTGCACTCCATACAAGCTGGTATACGGGAAAGCGTGTCATCTACCGATTGAGTTAGAGCACAAAGCCTACTGGGACTTAAAACATGCCAACTTCGACCTTAAGATAGCGGGTGATCACCGCAAGGTTCAATGAAATGAATTAAATGAACTTCGTGATCAGGCTTACGAGAATTGTTTGATCTACAAATAAAAGACAAAGAAGATCCACGACTTAAAAATCAAGAACCGCATTTTCAACGTTGGTGATTGAGTCCTTCTTTTCAACTCAAGATTAAAGATTTTCTCGGGAAAATTAAAAACCTGTTGGTCGGGGCCTTTCACTGTCACCAAAGTATTTCCATATGTTACCATTGAGTTATCTCAACCCGACGGTCCCAACTTCAAAGTGAACAGTCATATGTTGAAGCACTACTTTGGAGGGGACATACCACCCATGGTTGTCCCGGATCTCCAAACTTTCCCCACAAACCAATGAATTCGGGGATCGAGTCAAGCTAAGTGACTCGGTGAACAAAAAAATTAGCATGCACATGGGTTTTCACCCATGTTTCTGACTTCTCTCTTCTTTCTAATAAATTAACGGGAAGAGGGCAACCTCTTCTGCATCTTTTGTTGTGGTTGTTGTCGTGTTTGTACAGGTAATTTTTCCAGATGCATGAAGGCTCTCGTGCTCGTATTTTTGTCCTTACTTCATAAAAAGCTTCATCGTTCAAGAAATCTGATATCCTTAACTAACGTTATCTTTTGGCATAATTAATAAACCGCCTTAGATACAACGTAGGATGACCCTCGCCTTTGAAACATTGAGGACAATGTTTAACTTTAGTCTTGGCAGGGGGGGGGGGGGTATCTTCGATTTGACTTGCACATTTCATGTGCCGTTTACTCATGCAACTCCGTTTTTCTCGAAAAATCAAAAAAAAAAAAAAATTGAAAAATTTCATCAAAAAGTAACAAAAAATTAAAAAATTTGAAAATTTTCTGCAAAAATATAATAAGTTTTGACACTTTGTTCTGACTTTCCGCTGGGTAGAGTAGGAATAGAAATTTTGATCTGTCTGGGCGCATTGAGCCCTAGCTGTTCCCTTAACTTTTTAGGCTAAGCGTACACGAATCTCATTTCTTAAGGTAGTGACCATCCGAGTATTAGTTTAATTGACTAATCGCGCCAGCGAGCTAGTATGTGACTTGGTGACCATCCGTTATGCAAATAACGTGCAAGCGAGCCAAGAAGCGCACTAGTGACCATCCATTAGTTGAAGCGTCGAAATATTCATGCCAGCGAGCTACTAATATAGAGTTTGTTTAGAAGTTAGATGCTAAGCATGGAGTAGTTGGTTCTCTTTAGAGCTTATCGTAGGTACTTGTGGCTTTTTGCTCCCACAAAATTGTCTCACCTTATATATCTGTGAAATAATAATTAAAGACATTATGTTCTGACGAAACTTAGTTCTTTATCTTCTTAAGAGAATCCTTGTTTTAAAAGTTAGGTACACATCAAGGTCATGTAATAAATTCTATAAGCTGCAATTCTAAAAACGGGACTTTGAACCTCTTTTCGGAAATATGTGAGGTCTTGACCTAAAACATTTGGGTCCTCATTTCAGGAACGTCTAGAGTGGAAATACCCCATGTTATGTAGGAAAAGTTATGTCATCAAAAATAAATAAATAAATAAATAATAATAATAATAATAATAATAATAATAATAATAATAATAATAATAATAATAATAATAATAATAATAATAATAATAATAATAATAATAATAATAATAATAATAATAATAATAATAATAATAATAATAATAATAATAAGTGCTTAAGTGTTAGACAAAAGTTGATGGCGCGTGAGGTGCATGTGCAGGGTCCTAGACCAGATACATGATGTGCACGTGTATTTCTCCTCAACTAATGTCTATGAGTCTGTGCGAATCCCAATTCCTTGATATGGACCTCATTTTTAAAGCAGCGATTCTCGAGAAAAGAAAGAAAACTACTTAGCGTCTTAATATGGTATCTTTATCAAAATAAAAATTATCAAAACGACAAACTATAAAGAAATTCATATCTCACCAAAAATAAAATAAATAGAGGAAAATAAAAAAATGGGAGCCAGAAGTTATTACACAAGTAACTTCCATGAGTAGTGTTAGCATCTAACTTGTAATTAAGCTATGACTTCGTTTTTACGTTTAGCATGGGAACTCGTGAAAAATTAGGGACGATGAATTCTATCCGTATGGACACTTCTCTCTGAGCTGTGTTTCCTACTCTGTGACCCTAAACGTTATTGAAAAATAATGAAAGTCAAAACATCCCGTCACCCAAAAAGTGTAAAAAGTATGTAAATATTAGTGTAGGAAATAAAGCTGAAAAACGAAGCATTCTCAAGAATAAATGATTTTGTACTCACTTTTGAACATTTTACTACTTCTTCAATGTTAGTAGAAAGAGTTATGAAAGTTATTTATCTTGTGGGGCGTGAATTGATCCCATTGCGTGAGGACACGCCAATACCTTAGTCCAGGGGATTTGGTGTGTGGTTATTTACACACCTTTTTCTGTCCATATTAAGACCAAAACAGACACAAACTAACCATAATTGCCAAAGATATTGTGTTTTTGTGTTTGTGATCATGTAGGAACGGATAACTCAGAAACTGGCATAAAACAGGCCAAAAAGGACAAAAACGAGCACGAGTTTGGAAAACGTGTCAAAAGCCAGAGCCGAGGAAGTAAATTACCATTTTTGAACTCAGAATGTCAAAACACACCTTGGAGAATCATAAAATGCCAAAAATAGTCCTTGGAGCAAAAGTTTGCAAAATGGGTAGAAATGGTCCTTCAAGTTTGGAATTTGGATGAAATGGCCCCTGAGCATTGGATTTTGGAAGAAAAAGTAAACACTGATCCTTGGAAATTCACAAGTGTCAAGTTTAGTCCCTAGATGAAAAGTTTGAGAAATTTACAAGTTTGGTCCCTGAAGTTTCAGATTTGGCAAGATTAGTCCCTGGAATTTCAAAATTGGAAAATTTCAAATACGGTCCTTATATTACTCAAGCTTGGCAAATTACACCCTTCCATTCACTTTGGAACAGTCCAATTTTACCCCTCAAATTTTAGTTAATTACAAAATTGGTCCTTGTAATAATTTCCACAACCAAACGGACCCTTGTATTACTTGTGACCCAAAACCAAAATCCAATCCAAATAACAACACAACCATCACCACCCCTGATCCACCCTGATCCAATCCACAAATCCTAGGCCTAAACAATCACCAGCCCAACTCCCATCCCCTTTTAATATTAAACCAGGGTCAAACACCCCATTGACCAACACCCTTCCCTCCCACCTTCTTTCCACTTGACCCTGCAACCATGTCACCTCCACCAACCCCCCCTACTAGCACTTCCATCATCACCCTCACCCCTCCATTTGCACTAGAAACCAGCCACAATAAATGCAAACCCAATCCCACAAGCAACAGACCCCAATTGGTATCAAACCAATTTTCCCGCCAAAAATACCTAGAGGGCTAGGATCACTTCTACTCATCCAATGGCCATTATTGTTGGTGGGATATGTGCAGAGGACCAGGGAAACCCTAATGGAGCTCTATAAAAGGAGAAGGAAGCAAGGAAGAGAGAGTAGTAGATTATTTAGCTTAATATAGTGTCGACTTAATTAATTTTTCAAGTTCTAGTGTAATTTTCAGCTTTTAAAGATTGTACTCAGTACTTTTAAGTGTAATTTCAACTCTTTTCAATATCAATTTCAAGTTTCAATTTGCAATTCAGTCTTTAGCATTTTATTCTCATTATAAGCTAAAAATTGTTTATAGCTTCCTTAGTGACTTAATAGATCATATAAGCTCCTATTATAGCTTCTGTAAGCTATTAGAAGTATTTAAAATCAGTTTAGACATAAAACTCAAAAATACAAAAAATCAAGAAAAATAGTTGAAAAATCAAAAAATTCAGGTACAGAAGAAAAAAGATTGCTGGAGCACTATAAATCCTGGATGGCAGTGGTTTAGAGTCTCAGGGGAGACATTAGGACAGGGTACTGGTTCTTGGTTCTTGGTTCTAAAGCAGGATTGCAATTTGTAAGCAAAATCTCATTTTTTTGCTTTCTACTATAGCACTGTTTATTTTCTGCTTATTCCTGCTTCTTTATGCTTATTAGGAGTAATCTAGTCATAATATATCTTAATAAGTAGTTTTAATTCATTAGTTTTCATTGTGCTTATAAATCTTAGTTTAACTGTCATTTTAGCATAATATAGAAACTTAGGTGTTTGTAGTCCAAACTTGTATTTCTGTACTTATTATAGCTTATTACATCATATTAAGTTGTTTTCAATCAGTTTCATAGTCTTAAACATCTATTTGTTTTGAAAATCAAAAATCAGTGAAACAAGTCATTTTCCATTTAACTCAAGTTCACTGCATAACCTTTCGTAAGGTTGGTTTTTGGTTTAAAATCAGTTCTAATAGCTTATTTATTAATCCTAGATAAGTGGTTAGGTTTGTCTCATCATTCTGCTTTGAAAAACCAAAAATCAAGTAGTAATTCAGGTTGTTTGGATTTTCCTGCAACTCTGTGTTCAGGGTTGTTTATGTTGTTGTTGGTTTACACAAGTTACATTAGATCATAATAACTCAGTCAAACAATAAAAACCATGTCCTATTTGTTTAAAAGTCAAAATTGCCTTTAATCTCACCATAGGTAATCACTGTTAGGATTTAGAGTCTCAAATCATTCACATTAGTGTAATAGTTGTTAGTATAGCTTATTTCAATATCCTTATAGCTTAACATAACCAGATCAGTTAATAGGAACTAATCAAAATCCACCATAGTCAACTTTAGTTCATAAAGCAAAAAGTCAAATTGCATAGTCTTGTCAGAAATCCAATTTTTGCAAGAATTTTCCTGATTTTTGTGTTACAAATTAGGCTCTGATCTTTTTGGAAGTCAAAGTCCTTAAGCTTAACTTTTGAAATTTACCCTTGACTTATTTTTAGGATTTTTTTCTCTAGCTTATTGAGGTGCTTATTTAAGCCTGCAGAGAGTGAACCTCCCATGCACCAGGGCATTTGCCCACTTTTCCCAAGCTCATTTTGAGCTCACTTGTGGGCCCCACCCCTCAAGTATTGGCTTTATAAGAAGCTTATCAGCTTAGCTTTTTAGATCTTGGCTTATTTTGGATCTCAGTAGTCCAACCCTTAGCTTATTTTGCCCTTGAAGGTATACTGATCACACTCAGTATATTGAGCACTCAGCATAGACACCCAAGTTCATAGGCTTTCCATAAGCTCATTAGTGATCATTAGGCTTTGCTTATTGGTTTATTTAAAAGCTCACCAAACCACCTTTTTAAATCAACTTTGAGTTTGGATCTCTGATCAACTCTGTGGACCCCACAGAGGGCTGCAGTTGCCTCATTTTGGCCCTTTTGGCCTATGTGTTATGTAATAGTGCTTATTTGTGTCTCTGGCTTATTTCCAAGTGCTTATTCAGTTGTTTTGGTTTATCTTGCATACATCTCAGTAGTTTATAGCTTATTTAGCCCTGTCTAGCTTATTTGTAGCTTATTGCACCAAAATTCCAAGCTTTTAGCTTATTATACCTTCTGTCATACTTTTTGGTTTGCATAGTGCTTATTTTTAAGCTTCAAATAAGTTGTCTTCATAAAAATTGCTTATTTTTAGTGTTAAAATAGTTTTGTAAAAGAAAAACCAAGAAAAACCAAATTTAAAAATAGTGATAGCTTCTATTTAAGCCATTTAGCTTATTGCTCAGCTTTTTAAAAAAGCAATTTTCCATTTTATATTTTTCCTAAGTTTCTAATATATTAAAATAGTTTAAGAAAAGATTTCATAATTTTCTGAGTTAATTTAGTATTTATTATAATTAAAGTAAGTTTAATTAGTTTTAACTGAAAAACCAAAAATTAATTTTCTTTCTGCTTATTTTAAGTAAGAGTAGCTTTTTATATTTTTCCTAGGTCTTATAATTAATAAAGTATTTTTATAAAAATTTTCATAATTTTTACTGTTCATTTAATATTTTTAATAATTAAATTAGTTAAAATAAAATTTAATTAATAAATAAGTAAATAATTGGTAAAATAGTTTAAAAATACTTTTTATAATTTTTTAGGATTCCTGTAATGGTTAATTAGTTTTTTAAAAAAGTTTATATTTTTTAAGTCACTTTAGTATTTTTCTCAAATTTAGATTATATTTAAATTAGTTTTAATTAATTAATAAATTGTTTAAATAGTTTTTAATTAATATTAAATAATAAAATAATCAAAAAAATAATTTTATTTTTAATTAAATTTTCTTTTAATATTAAGCTTGTAAAAATTTCATTTTCACCCCCTCTAGTTTAAATTTGTTCAAATCTCACCTTTTTCCATGTACGTAGTCGTATTTGATTTTAATTTGGTTTACGTTTATACACATCTGTAATCCTGTAATTGTTTATACTATTTATTTATCTGGATATCAATCAATCAATAGTGTAATAAAATCCAAATCATTATTTGTTACTATTCCCAATCACTGATTCCTTTAAATGTTTCCCAAACACAATTTCAATCTCGTTGGGACATAACGACCTGGGGATTTCCGTATACTTCACCGGATTTAATATCTTGCACTTTCTCTCAGATTTGACCTATTGACCACACTTGGTTAAGAGGTTGGTTTGGGAGGAGTCAGTCTTCGATTCCCCTGAAGCCATGCAGGACTTTGAGCTTTTTACAACACTTACAGGATTCTTTATCAGCGAGTCAACTTCTGAATAATAATCAGAAAGACATGTTCTCTAATAACTCTTAGGGAGTATATCATTTCTGATAACTATTAGGTTCACTTTGATAGTTATGAAGAGACATACTCTTTGCTCATTATCAGAGACTTGATGTTCATTGACCTTCAGAATGTGAATTAGGCTATTTTATGTATAAATACTTGTCAGTGACAATTGGGTTGATTTATCAGACCTAACAATGCAAATAAATGGGTAAAAACATAAAAAAATAATAAATAAAAAAAAAATAATAAAAAGGTCAAAAAAGGGGATAAAACGTACAAAAAAGGGATTAAAAACGTACAAAAATGGATAAGAACGTACAAAAAATAGATAAAAATGAACAAAATGAATAAAATGTACAAAACTGGATAAATTCCAAAAACAAAGGTTAAAACGCGTAGTCCACTGGTTGGTTCATTGGTTTGTGAACATCTAGACCTAGATTCGAGCCCTGCTACCCCATTTTTAGTTTATTTCAAAGAGAGGACTAACAATGCAAATACTGTCAGTCTTGAGGACAAAAAATGTGAATATATTCTATCACGTTAAGAGATAACAGAAAAATAATTTGCGCCATTAGTCCTCATTTTAACTGAGGGGATGTATGGTGGTTAACATTCATTAATGGAGTGATGTGTCTGTTGAAACTTTTGAGAATGTGATGTATAGTATGAAACGGGGTAAACCACAGGGATGTATTTTGGAGTTTACTCTAATGATATTGATAAATAAGTTTACACCAATTTGTTGTGTTTTAGAATCTTGAAGAAAAAATATAAATTAAAGACGAAAGTTGGGTTACTTTTAAAGGTAAATGTCATTGAAATGTACCGGGAATTGAACCATTTACCTTTTTATTAACTAAGCTAACCATGATCTTTCTTATTATCCATTTGTTAAACGGGTACTGATTACATTATCCAGTTAATAAAATCTTAATATTTGTTTAACTCGTGGTTTTATAAGGTGCTTATGTGTCTTTCCCAGCTAACTAACATTTAAATCAACTGCTTCACTCCACTTCACTTACACCTAGCTAAACGATCAAAATCTCCTCTTTCAAAACCCTAATTATATTGTTTCAAAAATTGATGCTTAATATTCGTGAATAATTCATCCATGGCTAAAGGTAAGCATTTAATATACATTACTTAACTATAATTTTTATTCTATTTGTGTTTTCAATCCTCTAATTTTTACTAAAAACCCTAATTTCAGCAACTCAAAAATTGAAGAGAACGAAGCTGAATTTTAGCGTTAATTTGAAGCAAGATGTTGTTTTCATTCCAAGCCCTTTGAAAAATCTTGAAGGTGATGAAAAAAAGATAACACATATTGATTTTGAAGGTATGCTAATTGATTATTTTTTCACAATCGTCAGAAGGTTAGTTTTATGGCTTGTTAAATGGTTCTATTATTGTACAACTAGCACCACATTGAGCTCATGAATTAAAGAAATGAAGACTAACAATTATATTGATGATTTTGTAAGGTGTGGTTATGATAATGGTAACATGGTTGACTAATATTTAGAAGACTTTGATTATGATGTCTTGGATTTTATAAACGAGAAACAAAATGGTAGTGATGATAATAATGAATCTAGTGATGATGCATATTCAAGTCAAGATGAAATTGAGATTGATAATGTTGACTTTCTTAATTAAAAAGAAAAGGGGGTAAAACACGAGATCATTAGAAAGAAGCAATTTGTAGCAATATATGATCAAATATGTACAAGTTCAAGGGCTAAATGACCCCTTAAAAACGTATGAAATTACACCTCACCAGGCATCCTTCGTCTTGACTGGTTATTCCTTAAATGGGTAGGAAGCAATGGTTGGAGATTCCCTTGCGCCTGATTCACTGGAGGCGGAGGCTGTTAACCTTGCGTTTGGAAGCCTGGTGTAGCTTCCATCTCCATTTCTTCATCGTACTCTTCGCTTGAATACTCCAACTGAGTTCTCACACCAGTCAATCGTAGTTCTGTTGGGTCACTGAATTCCCCAATCCTCCTCTAACAAGGATTTGAACATAAAATAACCTAAGTGTCGTAAACACAAACAAGTCACTGAGTGAACAATATCTCAGTGGGTCATCTTCAGGATGCTTAGAGCGAGTCTACTAAGAAAGGTTCACCATTCTGTTAGGCGGAACTTAGAGAGTGTTATCTAAGCCAAGAAGAAGGTGATGGGTTCAGTGAGGATGACAATAACTCACTGAACCCCCAAGACTCCTCAACAACGATTAAGGTACTGAAGACTGATGACTTGAAGACTGAAGATTTGGCGGGACTGGGCGGGAAAGTTTGAACTGGTTCACTAAAGTGCTTTATCACTTTAAGGTCAAAGTTTCCCCAAATGGCTAAATCCAGTCTGTCATCAGAAAGCACCTTTTGGACTTAACCCAAAGAAGGTTCCCTTGCCAGAAAATAAAATCTATCAAGATTTTATTAAGGAAGTCTTATGTCCATTGTGTATTATAGTTGTTCATACTTGTGTATAAATAGGTAACATAAGTGAGGAGTAAAAGTTGACAAGTTTGTGCATTTAATGCAAACCACTTTTACTCCTCAAAAGAACAGCGCAGTCCCTAAGATAGCTCAATGGGACCTTATAGTTGTCACTCAACTTAGTTTGAGTTTAGTGAGGAGTACATACCATACTTGTCGTTTCAATCCCAAGTGTTATTCCGCAAAAACTTGGGTATAATTCTTTGATTAACTTCTAATAAGAATTAAACATTGAAAATTACTCTCTTTTCTTTACGTTTATATTTGCTGTTAATCTTAGTCACATTTGAGTTAAAAGTCATATATCTTGGTTAGATTAACTCTTTAGTTATTGTTAACCAAGTAAAAGGGACCAACAAGTGGTATCAGAGCCTCTGGTTTGTTAAACTTTTCTAAATCTGTTTTCAAAACAAAAGAGTGATCAAAAGTTTTTAAAATCAAGATCCCACCATGGCTGACTCAGATGTTCCCCAACTTGTCGATAAAAAGGGTGGAAGTTATTCAGCAACTGCCCCTCGACTTGAAGTTGGAAAATTTAACAAGTGGAAGAAGCGCATGATCTGCTACTTGACTGGGATGGAACCATATTACATTAAGTTAATTAATGATGGTCCATATGTCCTAACAACTGCTCAAGGTTTAGTCAAACCTGAAGCACAATGGACCCCAGATGAAAGGAGGGTGGTCAATCAGGTCCAGCGCCTGAAAAGCATTATTATATCATGTCTTCCTAACGATATAATGGAATCAATGATTAACTGTCCTACTGCCAAGCAGACCTGGACTGACCTGGTTCATAGCTATGAAGGGCCTTCTGATACCAATGAGAATAGAATCATGGACCTGAAGCTTGAATACTGATTGGTCCCTAACCGGTCAGATATTATTGACCAAGATCAACAAGTCAAAGACAACACAGTTCCAATTCTCCGTGGATAGTATAGTGAGTCCCCGGGTCGTTATGTCCCAGCGAGATTGCAATGGTGTTTTTGGAAAACGTTTATTAGAATGAGTGGCACTAAGGACAGTAGCCAAGATGATTTGAGAGATGATTATGCTACTGATATTTGGTATTTGCACAATTTGGAATAATATTCACAATAACAGATATACAGATAAATTCACAAATACACAACTGGAAATCAGGTTACAGACAGAAAAAGTGGGTTTTAAACAATTACAAGCTACAGGGGGTGCAAGTGAAACTTTTTAAAACTTAAAATTAAAAGAAAAATTTTAAATGAAAATGAAATTATTAAATTGATTATTTAAATATTTAAATATTAATTAATTAACTAAAATTGTTTAAAAAGTAAATTAAATCTAATTTAAATTAACTAAAAATGACAAAGATTACAAATTAACCTAAAAATTTACAAAACTAATTTCCTAACCTTAAAAAGAACTTGAAGAAAGTACAAAAATTAAAAATAAATATTTTTGTCTTTTTATGAGTTTTTTATTAATTAAAAACTAATTATATTAATTAAACTAATTAAATTATTTTAAATTACTAATAATACCTAAATGACTTAGATAATTATGGAAAAATTTACAAAACTAATTAACCATCACAGGAATCCTACAAAATTATAAAGAGCTTCTAAAAATTATTTTTAGACTATTTTACTAATTATTTACCTTTTAATTAATTTAAACCTAATTTAACTAATTTAAATAAGAAAATTGGAAAATGAACAGTAAAAATTAAAAATCTATTTTCTAAAAGTCTTAACTAATTTATAAAACCTAGGAAAATTATAAAAACCTACTGTTGTTAATTAAAATTTAAGAAAACTAATTAATTACTAATATTACCTAATTAATTATTTAAACTATTTTTAATTCTAATAATTAGTAAATTGATTAAGAAAAATCTAAGAAAATTATTACAAATACTTAAAGGTAAAAGGAAATTAAGAAAATTATGAAAATGATAAAGTGCTTATTAATAAGCTGAAATGAAAAATGAAAAAAAGATAGAATCTATTAAATAGAAGCTATCACTAATTTTAAGTTTGGTTTTTTGGTGTTTTTCTTTTTGACAGATAAAAATGAGATAAAAACAAGAACTTTTTACAAAACAACTTTTGTTTTAGCTTAAAAATAAGTTGTGTGCACCCCCTTTATCCAAATAGTGGACTATATTTAATTTTTAAAGATGCAAAAGCTAATAACAAGCTACACAGTACACACAAGCTATGAATTATATTACAAACTACTAATTAGAACTAGAATAAGCAAAGAAAGGTGGAAAAGTACACTGGTTAAGCTAAAAACCTAAAATAAGCACTTATGCTTATTCACAGACCAAATCAGGCCAAACCTAAGGGTTTTGGACCTCTGAAGAGCTTAGGGGTCCAAACTTTGACTTGAACCTTGAACGTGGACTGCTGGTCTAGCAAATGGTCCAATAAGCTCACTAATAAGCTCAAAATGAGCTTTGGAAATAGGCTCTTAAACTGAGGTCTCAGTATTCAGGGGTAAAAAGCCTTCTTTCAAGGGTGTGTGGGGTCCACACAAGGAATCAGAGATCCAAAGAAAAACTAGATTCAATAAGACAGCCAGAAGGGCTTTTCAAAAAGCCCAGAGTTAAGCTCTGGGGCCCACTAATAAGCTCTGAGTGAGCTTTGAAAGTTGGGTGAGTTGTACTGATAACTCAGTATACACTAGGGAAAATGGACACTCTAAAAGCTATAAGCAGCCCCACCAAATAAACCAAGAATGAGCAAATAAGCTCAGAACTTGAGAGATGGGCTTATGGGGTTTCCAAAAAGCTAAGAAGCTTAGGGTGGGGCCCACTAGGGAAGTCACAACAGGCCTGGGAAAATTGACCAAAACCTGATGCACATGGCATGTACTTGCACTGCAGGTCTAATTAAGCTAGTGTATAATCCAAATAAAAAATCACAAAAATAAGCTGGTGGTGGGAACTTGTAGCTTAGGTGATAGACAATAACTTGTAAAAAGCTCAGGGTCCAAGTCTTAACACAAAAATCACAATAAATCCCCCAAATTTTCGTTTTCTGACAATGCCTTGCAATTTGACTTTTGATATGAAGCTTTGTTTGACTAAAGTGACTTTGAATCTTGATTTATGGGTTGATTATGATTAGATAAGCTGTGAGTAAGCTAAGACAAGCTAGAACATGTACTTGTGATTTGAAATAAGGCCTGTGCCTTTCTAAATCCAACACAGAAAGGTATTGGACCACTTTATGAGTGATTTTGACTTCCAAGCCTGTTACTACTAAAAACTTACTTGATTTGGTTTCCTATAGGTCTGAGTATGATGTGAGAATACTAAATGAGCAATGATACTCAATAAGGCACTCAACACAGACAAAACCAAACACCCTTGTAAACAAAGTTTAACTGATGAAACTAGATTAACAGTAAACCAAAGTGCAATCTATTGAAAGTAACTTATCTATTAAGTAATAAATAAGCTAAATAAACAGGAATAAGCAACTAGTACAAGCAATTAAGCACAAACACAGATATGGATCAAAATTCTTACAAATGCCTTCCAAGCAATCTTCAATGAACTAGAACCATGTAACACTTCCTAATGGCTTCCACAAGCCTCCTAACCCAGGGCCATCTAGTATTCACCCTGCTCCAGCCTTCTTCTCCATTAAACCTGTTTTGCTTATTTGTTTGACTTCTGTTGACTTTTTTGTATTTTGCTTTTTTTTTTATATAACTAAACTGATTTTAAAGGATTACTAATAGCTTTTATAAGCTATCTGGGAGCTTATATGAGCATATGAGTCCAATATAACAACTAGTAATAACAATTAAGCTTTTGGATTTTTTTTAAATAAAAATAACTTGCATAAACTGATAATCAAACTGAAACTTGAATTATATTGAAGGAAAAGGTTTAGATTACACTGAATATGATTAATACAATACTTGAAAGCCAAATAATACACTAGAAACTTGAAATTTAATTATACGATATGCTTAAAACTATATTAGACTACTACTGCTTGCTTCCTGCCATTCTCTTCTCTTTTATAGCCATTTTGAGACCCCCTTGTGCTTCTGAATCTTTCCCATCAATAATCTTGATCGTTGGATGAGGAAAAATGATCTTGGCCGTTTAAAAGTTTTTCGCGCCAAAAAGAAATGGGGCAATTTGCTCTGATAACTTGCGTGGAGGGGTGGGGGAGCATTAATTGTGGCTTGTCCTGTTAGGTATTGGTGGTGGAGTGGGCGGTGTGAGGTGATGGGCAAGTGGAGGTGGTTTTTGCAGGGTGGGGATTGGGTGAGAGAGGTGGTTTTGTGGGTGAGGATGGTGGTTTTGACCATGTTTGACCTCAGGGTCAATGGTTGACCCTGGATTATATTAAAATGGGGTGTGGGTGGGCTGGTGTGGTGTTTGGGCCAAAAGAGAGGGAGTGGGCTTTGGTGTTTGTGGATTGGACTTGGTTTTGGATTTGTAGTAATATAAGGGTCCGGTTTGGTTATAACTTATCACAAGGACCATTTTTGTAATTTGCCAAAAGTTTGGGGTTGTGTTTTGGCATTCTTCCAAAGTTTTTCATAAGGGTATTTTCTGCCAATGATGAATAGTACATGGACCTTAGATGATTTTTTCCATTTTAAATTTCCCAAGGACCAAATCTGCCAAACTTTCAAACTCCAGGGACCAAATATGTAATTTCACCAAACTTGCCAATCAAGGACCAATCCTGCCATATATGAGAAGTACAAGGACAAAATTTGTTTTTCTCAAAGTTTTAATATCCCAGGGACCATTTTTGACAATTTCCAAAGTTCAGGGACTAAACTTGTCATTTTGTGAAACTTTGCAGCAAAGGACTAATTATGTAACTTTTTGATTTAAAAGGACCTTTGGTGACTTTTTCAAGTTTTTAGAGTAACCAGGGACTAGATTTGACAATTTTTGAAAGTTGAGGGACCGAAACTGCCAATTATGCAAACTTTGTACGTTTTTCATCTGTTTTTGATTATTTTACATCTGAAACATATAAAACACATTCTTGGGATATTTTCATTATTTTGATGCAATTTTGGATGTTTTTAGATATTTTGGCAGCTCAGAAAAGGTAAAAATGATGAGTATTTACACACTCATCAAATACAATACCTTCAGGGCCAAAGATTCTGAGAGTCTCTCAGAGACTTATACTCGGTATAAGACCCTCCTGAATGAGCTGACCAATGATGGTGTAATTCTGTCAAAGCATGAAATCAATGTTGGCTTTGTCAACAATCCCCCTGAGAAGTGGTTAAACTTCTCTCAGGGGTTGAGAAATGCTAACCATATCCAGAACCTTGAGCTCCCTGCAATTTATGGGAAGTTTGTCTATGAAGACAACTTAATCACCAGGAGATACCCTGGTAAAGCTCAAGAGACCAAAAAGGCCTTAACAATTTCACCAATATCAACTGCTTTCTACTCCAATGGTGTTGTGCAGGATTTCCAAGATGAGTCTGATGATGAGGTTGATCAAAGAACCAATGACGAGTACCTGAATGATTTACAAATTGAATTTCATGAAAGGGCACTCCTTGCAAACTCAATAAGGTTCTTTAAAAGAAACAAAAAATTTTCTAACTCAAAAGCAAATGACAACTCTGAGTGTTTTAAATGTGGTAAAAAAGGTCATTTTGCAAAAGATTGTTTCTCAAAAACAACCTCTGAACCATCTTACAAATTTTCAGGAAACAACTCTTTTTCAGGAACAAGCAAGTTTCAACCTAAGATGCTTCAATCTAGTTAGTCTTTTCAAAATAAAATTGAAAAAGCCCCTCAAATAGATTTTGAAGCCAAATACAGGAAGGCTAAGGACAAACTTGCTCTTCTTGAGTCACCCTCCTTAGTCAGTCAGTTACCTCAGGCTCTAAAACCTTCTCAGGCAAAGAACAAGGGGTTTGTAGCTGAAACATTTGACTGGGATGAGGTCGAAGTGTCCTCTGCTGATGATGAAGAAGTTCACATCAGTGCCCTGATGGCTCTCTCAGAGGATAACAAGCTTGCTGTTGGAAAAGGTCATGCCAGGAATGGTGAATGGGTGAACATCACAATGAGAAAGGTAAACATCTTACTTTCTATGGATGATGATGCTGATTGGAAATCTTACTTAGATTATATTAATGTTGATCTTAAGTAGGTAGAAGAGCAGAGACTTAATTTGTTTTCAAAATTTAACAAACTGAGTTTTGAATTAAATCAGTGTAGAGATGAACTTCTTGCTTTAAAACAAGCTAAACTTGAAAGTGTTACACTTCAAATTAAAAATTATGAACTTGTAAAACAAAATCAAGCTCTTCAAGAAGAACTTAAGAAAGAAAAGGCTATCATTTGGTAATGGACTCAGAAGAACCCAAAACTCTTTGACACACTGAGTCTCACACCCAGCACCAAAAAGGCTGCTCTGGGTGAAGATCAACTCACTAAAGTGTCTGGGGAGAGTAGTGTAGGATCTACACTTGATAGATCTTGAGCCAATAGATCGTTAGTCTACTAATGTAATCACTAGTAATATAAATACAAACTATATGCTAAACTCTTTGATCCTCTATAGATCGTTATTATTCACTAATAATTGTTTTGAAAACACGTACGTAATACAATGACCTTGGGTTCCTTTTATACTAGTGGAAACCCTAACCTTTTTTACTAGAAACGAATAACATTAAACTAATAAAAGATATTCTACATATCTTGTCCTAAAATAAACAAACTCTATCCACGGATTAACTATATCCGCAGGATGCTTATATCATCAGGAACCAGTCTTCAGCAGAATCAACTATATGTATCCGCAGGAACTTGTCAGTAGAATCCATCAGCAGTATCTAAATACTGACTTCAATAATTCCTTACAATCCTCCCCTAATCTTGAAGTTGATATGGTTAACTCCAAGATTCTTGATAGATCTTCAAAGGCAAGAAGAAGAGGATTGAGGATGAACTTCAGCAGCAAAGAATCTTTATCAATAGAATCTCTATGATCAGCAACAACTTGAAAAACACCATTCTTTGTAGCAACAAATGACCAAATGTACATCAAAACATAAGTTTCATACTATTCTCATCACATCTAGTGAGAGGTAAATCATTGAAAATAATGGATTTGATGTCTCTTTACCAATAGCCATTACTACTGGAGTATTCAAATGTTTCAGTTCCCAAACTATGGTACATTGATGACCATATGATTTTTAGCAAATCATCAGCTATAAACGGATTTGATATGTCTTTACCTGTAGCCGTTAGCTTAGGACTAGTCAATTATTTGGAGATAAAAATCACCTTGGTCAATTGAATACCAAATATGGTTTTCCACTGCCTTTACCACAAGCCATACACTTGTGGGCTAGCCAATTATTGGGAATCCATAAGGAAAAATCCATGGTCAATTGACAACCATCCAACTCTCAGCTGTTAAGCATGGGTGAGTTGAGTACCCAATAGTTTTTAGCAAACTATTACAGCTATCAAAAGATTTGACTTGTCTTTACCAAAGCTGTACCCTTTGGACTAGCAAACTTTTTGATGGAATAGTCAACATCAGGTAAGTTGATAACCAGAGAAGTTGTGGAAATAACCAACACCAAAACCTGCATACAACAGACACAAGACTATACAAATCTGTTAGTTTTTATTTTTTATTTATTTATTTTTTGCATATGAAACACAAAAAATAAATAAATAAATAAATAAATAAATATATATATATATATATATATATATATATATATATATATATATATATATAACAAAATACCATACCCATATCCAATCTTCTCAAATAAGTTTCAAGATGAACACCATGCTGAGATTGCAATTCCATTTTAACCAAAAGACTTCGTCTGATAGCTCTAATCAATTGTTCAGCAAGATGCATATCATTCCCAATCATATCAAGAGGAACAGTTAGTTGTACCTCCAACATTTGTTTTAGCACATCAATAGTGATTAGATATATCACATCTGCCCAGCAATATAAGGTTTTACCAGTGGTAGTGATGATCATATGAACATTAGGAAGAGGACAATATTTCCAAGAATCAACCACCCAATTCTTCTGACCTTTCCAAACATGAAATCCAGTGCCCTTATAAGTATAAGAATCACAGAGCACATCTAAGTCTCCCAGCAAAACCATACCAATCCCTTCAGGTTGATGAGATTTATAGTAATCTACAACCCATCCATATAAGGAAAGAATGTCTTGCCTATCCACCATATGTAGAATTTCACTAAGAAAGGTAAATTGTTTGGTAGAATTATCTTGTCTGTGAAGCACATTGACTGGTCCTTGACCAGTTGAAGACTCAATAAGTTCCCATTTAACCACTCTTTCCCAAACTACAGGATCTTCTTCATCAGAATCAAACTCAATAAATGTACTACCCTTTGCTGATTTCCCTAGACCTTTAGAAACCTTCCTCTTCTTAGCAAAAGTCTTCTTCCTAGTACCAGGGGTAGAAGGAGAAGAAGTAGTAGTATCAAGTGGAGGACCATCAGAAGTCTCTTCAGTAGGAACTGGGTCTGAAGCATCAGGAGAAACATTCTTTGGATCTTCAGTAGAAATAGGTTCAGTAGTAGGAACTTCAATAGAAACAGACTCTGGAACTTTAGGAACACCTGATGAATCATCACTAGGAACAAAAGTAGATCCACCAGTTTCTTTTGGTTCAGAAAACTCTGCATCTTTATCAGCAGAGGGTTCAACAGACACACCAGTAGGCTTAACATCTTGATAAGCAATTATAGACTCAGTAGAATCTTTAGAAATATCAGCAGAAGCATCAAGCCTTATCCTCTTAGCAGCAGGCTCACCCATAAGTCTATCATGCTTCTCTAAAACATCTGGAACATTAATACCCGACGAATGAAGAATAAAAATGAGCTTGTCATACTGTGTAGTTAACTGAGTGTCTGAAAAGCCCCAAACTTTCTTTTAAGTCCATCCTGATCCAAACATAGCACACCCTTGGTTCTTGACAAAAGTCCTCATGTAGTTTCCAATCTTCACTTTTGTCCAGGGTTTGTCTCTTATCTCCTTAGCTTTTCTCTCTACCTCAGCCTTCTTCTGTAGTTTAACAGCTTCAACCATCCTTTTAGCAAAATTAGTCTCATGATAATCAGCTCCAAGAACAGACTTTGCCAAATCAGGTTTAGCAGAGACTTGAGTAGCCAAAGTGTCCCACTGTTCAACAGATAAATGCTTAGCAATTTCATCTAGCTCCTTTTGTCTTTCAGCAGGTAGAGTATGAGTAATTGGAGTACCCATTCGATCTAGATCAGCCTGTATCTTCCTAGCAAGAGCCTCAGATGCCTTCATATCTAAATCCCTCTTAGTCTTTGCAGCATCCTATTTAGCTTGCAACTGTGCAGCAAGTATTTCACTTAGCTTTTCATTAGCTAGTTCCTGCTTAGATTTCTGTCTAGAAGGAATGTCTTGATCAACCATAACATATTTTCCTTTATCCTTCTGAGTTAAAGCAGCTTCAGGAGGAATAAAATGCTGATCAGTAGAATCTATTGCATGAGAACCATTAGGACAATCAACATGTAAATCTGCTGATTCATCAGTAGGAACCACCTTTGGCATTGGATCAGCAGATGTTTCCTTGCTGGATGAAACTACATATTCTTGACCAGCAACAAAGAAAGTATCTCCTGACTAAGAAGCATCATCAGGAGTCTTGTCAGCATGAACATCACTCATGTCAACATAAACAAAAGAGAGATCATCTGTCATTTTGTGAAGTTCTGACAAATACTTTCTTCTAACATAAGACACTTTCTGATCTTTTGGAGTAGTTGTATAAGCAAAAGGAGCAGAAGGAGCAGTTGGTTCAGTCCTAGTAACAGGAGCATCAGGCTGAACACTATCTAGAGTAGTAGTAGCAAGAAGATGAAGTCCTTCCAAGTCAAGTTTGTCAGACTCTGCAGTAACCTCTTTATCTGAATCAACCACAACACCTTTTCTTTTCCTTGTTTTGAGCTTATTCTCCAATTTCTTGACTCTTTTAACTAGAGTCACCACAGCTTTTCCAAGAGTCTTCTTGGTGTGATTAAGATCCTTTTCCAAATATCCACCTTATGCACATACATGTTCAATAAAAGGGACAAAGAAGTGAGAGTAACAGGACCTTTAGCTCCGCCAACATGGATATTTGTGGTATTAGGAGCATCATTGGTCCTAACAGGAGAGTTATACAATTCTTCATCTATATCAAAATTATCCTCAAAAGTAGGGCTTAATGGACTTGGTGTGGGAAGTCTTGTTAGTTGTGGAGATTGTACAGGTTGGTCAGGACCAAAATCCTCAGTAACTACATGCTCAGTAGGAGCATCAGCAGTTGGTGAAGGTATAGGTAATGGAGGACTAGGTATAGATGGCCTTGGAGATGGTGGTGGCTGAGCATCAGCAGCAACTGATGCACTTGCATCAGGAGCAACTTTAGCCCTCTTAGGAGAATCCACTAGTGCTTGAACATCAGCAGGATCCTGTCCACAAGCAGCTGCATCAGCAGCTGCTTCATCAGCAGCATTGCCAGCAGGCAACATAGCAGGTAGTAAAGGCCTATGATCACCTTTATAGTTGGTTTTCATAGAAGCAAAAAGCTTACTAGATAACCCTTAACAGGTAGATGGGTAGTATCAGTGGTCTGAATACCTAAAATTATTTGAAGAAACCTAGGATACATTAAATATTTAAGTTTGGTATCCTTAACATTACCAAGCATTTCATCAAATATATACTTAGAAAAATTAAAGGTTCTCCCCTGACTTAGAACTCATACACTGAAGCAGAGTGTGTGTCAAGAATCTCCATTTAGGGCAAAATTGATTCTTGTACCATACTTTCCCATCTCCACGATATCCAGCAGCCTGCAGACCTACAAGTATCTCTTCCTTAGCCAATTCGTGTTCCCCACCTTCATCATCCAATTGCAATTGAGTCCGAACCAATGACTCAGTGATAACACATTCTTCCCCATCAACAGTACCCACAATCTCTGTTGGTCCATCTTCAACAGACCTTGTTCATGCCGTTCTCCAAAATTGTGTGACCAATGATTCATGGATAACATCAGGATATCGAGTTAAGGCATAATGAATCTTGGACCTTTGAAGAAATTCCATCATCTCCACATAATGACCATCTCTTTTGCCGCGACCCAAGAAAGCTTGCTTGTTATGATCACCTTTGAAGAGTAGTTCAGCCATAGATTGAAAAGAGAGAGAGATAGGGTTTCGAGTGCTGAGAGAGGTTGAAATGGTTTTTGAAATTTTATAAGTAGAGGGAATCAGTTATTTAGACATGGGATTTGCACATCTAGGTTAAATGGGGTAAGTTTCCAAACGTGGAGTGTAATTGGCAAGAATTGTGGAAACAATCTTTGACCAATAATTGACTATTATAAACCCCCAAGTAAACTGACCCATCCGTAGAAACCAAGTCAAACAACAGGAACCAATTGGTCAATCCGCAGAAACCAATTAAATGTTGACTATGGTAAACCATTCCTTGTATCAGCAGGAACCAAACAGCAGGAACCGGTCACTAGTGGTAACCAAGTTTCAGTGAAAATCTCTTTTAGTCAAACTTTCACCCTTAATTATCTGTAAACCACCTCGCATTTATGGCAATAATTACACACGGTTTACTTGGCCTTATAAATACAGGGTAAAAATCCCTAAATCTCACCACTCAATTTTTAAAACCAAATCCCTAATTACATACCCACCAATCAAGTAATAACCATGTCATCTGATTGTACAATAATTTGCACTACCAGGCCTTCGATGGTGATCAAAGGAAATGAGGGGTGTTGTGATTACGCCAAGCTTGGATATAACCTGAAATAAGAAATACTAAAACACTACGTTAAGTGATTGCGCAGGGGTTGAGCCCTACGAACCACCTCCGGCGTGTGAATAAGTGATCGGTATGAGAGTTTAAGTATAAGCTGTTGATATAAATAAATGACTAAAAATGTTACTCATATCTTTCGATATCTCTATGTTTTGATAATCACAAAATGAAAACTCATCAAACCAAAGATTATGACATAAACAAGTATTTAGTAGTAAATACTCATCTTCACCATCTAATCACTTAAGGTGTGAATAAACAAAGTGTCTAATGCATTATAAGATCAAAGGAACACTTTTGTTAATCACTAAATATTTATAAAACGTCACAAAACATTTTATATCTTTTGTAAAACATTTTTGGCATTAAAAGAATATGTTTAATTCATTACATATTTATGAATTCAAATTTTCAACCAAAAATGGCAAATCTAATCCAGAAAAATTTCCCTCACAAAAGGACAAGAAAATCCAACGTTCAGGAGGGCGGCCCCCTTAATTTTACTAGGCGGCCCCCTTAATCATTAAGGGGACCGCCCCCTAATTAAGGGGACCGGCACGCTCCAAAATAGTATTTTCTGGCCCTATAAATATTGGATCATTCCACATATTTTTCTAACCTTTTTGCACTAGAAACTTTCTGATCTAAACATCCATTTCCTTTCTCTAAAAATCCTTTGATCTTATATACTTTGATCTTTGTTTCAAAGTGATTCAAGCCTCAATACTCAAGTGCAAAGAGAAGAATACTTCTATTAGAAGTATTATAACTTAGTATCATCTTGCTATCTAAGTTGCTTGTTTATATCTTCTTGTTAATCTCTCATATTTTGGTGAATAAGGTGTATGTATTAGTTAGCTAGATTTAGTTGTAGAATCTAGAATTGTTATAAGTGTGAAGTGGAACTTGAAGTGAAGAAGTAGTGTTGGATAGTAGTGGTGATAGGAGATAGTAGCAATAGTGACTAGTAGTGAAGATATTTGAAACTTCCAAGTGGAGAAGACTAGAAGACATTAGTAGATTGAAGTTGTGAAGACATTAGTGGTTTGAAGGTGTGAAGACGCTAGTGCCTTGAAGTTGTTAAGTTCCAAGACATTAAAGTTTTGAAGTATTTGTGAAGGCGTGAAGATATTTGTGGTGTGAAGAAGTATAGAAGAAGTGTAAAGGTGTGAAGAAGGTGTGGTGTGATATTTGGTGTGAGATTGGTTCTAGCTACGATTAGAACTCGACATCTTGCTTTGTGTCGTAAATTGGTGTAAGCTTTTGGTGTGTACGGTTTTCTCTGCCATAAGGGAGGTTATTAACTTAGTGAAGAAAACTCTCGAGTTCAGTGCTCGGGGAGTGGAGTAGGGCAAGGAAGGTGTCCTTGTAGCCGAACCACTATAAATCCTTTGTCCCTCGGTTTGATCTTTCCATCTCTAACTCTTTGCTTGCTTACTTATTAGCTTCTCGTACATTGATATAATTGTGTGTTGTGCAGATATTGATTTCACATAAAGATCAAACTAGGTTCCATTTATAACATTAATTATACATTAGTAAAATATAAGTATATACAATTATTAAAACACACACACACACACACACACACACACACACACATATATATATATATATATATATATATATATATATATATATATATATATATATATATATATAGACTTATAATTAAGTGAGATATATGAAATTATAATTTCTATTTCAACACTTTAAAAAAGTAGTGTCTATATAATATATGTGAATTAATTTGTATCTATACTTTAACTTCAAAGGTTTTTACAATTACCATCAATTCTTTGAAAGCAAACTTTTACTAAACGAAAAAGACGCAAAACTATTCAACCCCCCCCCCCCCCTTCTAGTTTTCCACAACTGGTATCAGGAGCCACGTCTAGCAAGATTTTTAAAATATATTGTATTTTAAAACTTGTAACGATCTATGGAATTCGAAAAATATCTAGAAGGGAAATTTACGCAAAAACCACCATTATTTGAAAATGATCATTTTCTTGAATGGAAAAACAAATTTGAAAATTATGTGAAATCAATAGATCTTGATCTTTGGCATATCATTTCAATTGGTGATCTTAAACCAACCAAAATGGATTTTGAAAATCAATATAATAATCTTCAAACAAAAATTGATAAAAACACTAAAGGCAAATTATTTATTTTCAAAACTCTACCAAGAGTTGAATATGAAAGATTATTTCGTTGTAAAACGGCAAATGATATTTGGAAATGTTTTTTAAAGTTTCACCAAGAGAAATGTAAAACCAAAGATGATAAACTTGATATTGCAAAAGAAATAGTTAATCTAGAAAATTTAATAGATAAATATTTAGTTGAAATAAATACATGTACTACTAGTTCAAATGTGATCATTGAAGGTATTAATAACGAAGAATACATGAGCCAAATCCGAAGAAAGAGTGTTAATAAATCATGGTGCAACAAATACGAAGAAGACGATGATAATATGGCTTGTGAAAATATTCAAACAAATGGGAATACAAGTATTGATGGCAAGGACTACATGCCTCTTGATCTAAGCGAAACTACAAGTAAAACATGGAGCGACATAGACGATGAAATTGATCAACATATAGCATGTGAAGATTACACAACTACTAATAAGGTACAATCCGAAACCGAACATTTTTGCTATGATCAATTTATATTAGAATTTTCAAAATTGGAAAACAACTTCAAACATTTTTGCAACATTGACTCAAAAATGATTCCTAAAAATAAATCTTCAATATTCATTGAAAACAATTTTGAAAAGGAAATAATTTTAGAAGATAAAATGTCTAGACTTGAAAGCAATATTGAAATTGATCTTAAATGTAAATATTGTCAAGACTATAAACATGAAATTAAAATAGAAAATAAAAAAGCAAAAATATTAGCAAAATTTGAAAAGAGCTCTAGATCTTTAAAATATTTACTTAACATTCAAAAGTCATTTTATGATAAAACCGGCTTAGGATTTACCGTAAATGATCCTTCAACAAATGCATCAAAACAAATAAAATTTGTTAAACCTAGTGGAGAAATTTACAACTAATATTACTCACGCTCACTATTTATCTCTCTAGTCAAGAAAGTCATTGTTTGTTCATTAAAACAAACTATTGATGAATTCTTGTACTTCTCGACGACATCCTCATCATGTGCATTTTAATGCAATGGATGTTCTCAACTAATCAATTCGGACCCATGAGAATCTGGGTACCAAGCTCTTCATCATGTTTAGGTAATTAACGAACGAAGAGACTTTTAAGTTGTGGATTGCTCACCTTGCTCACTTATTTTTGACGACTATTGGTTCATACCACTATGGTTCACATTCTACACAATGTTTTGCCTATGACGTCGTTGCAGTCATCTTTTGTCTCGGCATGTTGTTCTTTACTCTTGGAGTATTGATATCATGGTGTGTCCATTACTATTTCAAGATGAAGGGTCCAAAGCATAATTATTCTTAGTCATCACGACTTGTGATGATTGGTGTGATCAATTAAGCATTTCGGATCAAGCTCCCTTGATTTCTATTGCGTTGGAATGTCACTTTGCTACTTCGACATGTTTTGGACAAACTTTTAAGATGTCTTCCATTTCTCTTATGCCCACTCTTAAAGGAAAGCTGGACCTGAGATAAGTTTTCTTTTCAAAAACTTGCCAATATTACATTATATTTAAGAATGCTTTAATTAGTATGTGAATATGATTTAACTTATAAGTTGCCATGCTTTTAGATCATTAATACTAGTATATTCATATATGATATTAGGATTATTAACCTTCATGTTGTTTAGTCTATTATCATTTTTCTTAGTCTTCATCTATATTGAAGATCCTCTATGATCTATAGTAGAATACTTTCCACTTAAGCTATATGATCTTACTAGTTGCATTAATAGATGTATTATAATTGAGACTTGTTAGTAACTTGATATTATGATGTTCTTTGTATATATATATATATATATATATATATATATATATATATATATATATATATATATATATATATATATATATATATATATATATATACATATATATACACATGTCTATCTTGTATCCATAAATAATTTACTTTGTCCCTTTCTATCTCATTGCATTTAGATCATAAATATCTACCATCTCTCTTTCATATCTTTAGTTGTCATTAGAGATGATTATGTGTGACAATGGGCTTAATTGATTCTCTTGAGCATGATAAGTTTCCATTTCAAAACCTTCACTTGCAATTTCTTGTTATCATGATCAAAACATCATATTTAAAACGTCTCTCTCTTTGAATAAAAAAAAATCTTTCAAATATCTATATTATTTTTCTTCAAACAATTTGCTTAACTATAATTTTTCATAACCTTATTTTAATCAAAAACAAGATTGAAATTTTTTAATTACATGTTATGAAACAAAGTTCAATTTATTTTATTGCAATGCACACTAGAATTTATTTCAAAACATTGTTGAATAAAATTAAAAACGTTTTGCTTAAAACACATTTGCTAATCTCACATGTGTCATACACTTCTATGGAAATGACATTCACAATTTAATCAAATCATTTCATGAGAATCATGGCTTGCCCATATGGATCTTGTTTGTAACAAGTCTTGAAGTCCATATAATCATATCCTCCTACTTGTTACTTGTTAACTATCATCAATATGTTTGCACTAGACTACATGTTATCATCTTCATATAGTTACACATTTAACTAATTTGCCTTATTGTCTCCTTAGCTGCATATCTTAATTGATAAATTAATAGATAGCATGATTATTAGAAATTAATTATCTAATTTAATTATTTCTATATCACTCTCTACATTCATGAATAGTATGCCCTATATTGCCTCAAAGAGTTGAACTTACTTGAATCCAAATCCAAAAACACAACCTTTTGAAAATTTTCTGCCAAAAACCCATTTCTGGCATTCTGAGAATCACCAGATGGGCGGCCCTCTTAATTATATAAGGCGGCCCCCTTAATGATTAAGGGGACCGGTCCCTAATTAAGGGGACCGGCCATCTGATGGTCGGGAATACTGTTTTCTTTATCACTTTTTGACCCATTTCACCCTATACTTCCCAAAATTCACAAACATATTTTGTCCCATGCTATCCCTCAAAATTTACCTTCCTAAACCACATTTCTCATACACTATAAATACCCTCTTCCCATCATTAATGCCATCACACCCAAACATGTCATCTCCCAACAACAAAAAACCTAAGATTTCAAGAACCGCAAGGATCTCCGTCAAACCCGTTTGGAGGAGGAAACTTGATTCTTGTCATAACTCAAGTGATGTTGTTCCAAGTCAACCAACTACTAAACCTCAAACCCACAATAATGACTCATCTCACAACCTATCACCCACTCATTCCCTCATTAATGCTTCTTTTTATGATGAGCATGCTCAATCCCAAAACAACAATCCCAATCTCTCAATCAATACTTCACATGTTGCTCATTCAACAAAAACACCACTCACTCATGGAGAACCTCTTCCACCCATTTCATGTTTTCATGACTACCCAAGCTCAACCATGTCTCCACCACCAAGAGTACCACCACCACATCCTACAACTTCACATGCCATTCCTATGTTGCATGTTCAAACCTTCACCCAAGACAACCATCATGTTCCACCATCATCACCTTCCTTCGAACACTTGAAGTTCATTGAGGAGCTAAAAGAGGCTCATGAGCTTAGTGCTCTTTTAGCATTACATCTTGCTCAACGCAATTTGGATCCACCCCAATCAAGCTCACCATCATCACCACACAACAACAACCAAATTGAGAAGCATGTCAACAATTGCCCTTGTTACATCTTCCTTCAACAACAAACCATTGCTTTGAATGAGCACTTCACTTGGATTGAGTATCTTCTTACAAGATCTCAACAAACACCATCACTTGAACAACATCAAAACCCTCAATCAACAAACCCTACTTCAAATCCACCACCTCCAAGTTCCACATCTCCAAACTGACCAACATCCATGCAACCAAAAGTTTATCTCCACTAAACCACCAAGCATTTTATATGCTTATGTTTCTCATTTTCAAATAAAACTCTTCAACCATTTTGGGATTCAAGAAAGTTTGGTGACACTCCTTGTTGGCACATTAGGATGCTCTACTTAGTTTAGTATTTTATATTTATGGCCTTTGTAACAATGATTATGGGTTGACATAATCATTTTCTATTAATGAATGACTTAATATGTGTTTCTAATTATCTTTTGCCATGCTTATTATTTGTTGGTATTATGATATATGTGTTTGCTTGTGCCATGCTTTTGCTTCTAATATTTTTCTTGCAAGAATTCCATTTCTCGAACCCTTGGTGCCCTCAAACGAGGGGGAGCATACATCAAGGGGAAGCCTCCTTCTTATTGGCTTAAACCTTTTTGATTCTACAAAAAGGGGGAGAAGTGAATATAAACTCACTAAATACTTTGTCTAAAAATTAATTTTTGGATTTAATGAGTTTAGGTTTTGTAATCATCAAAAAGGGGGAGATTGTTGATATAAATAAATGACTAAAAACGTTATTCATATCTTTTGATATCTCTATGTTTTGATAATCACAAAACGAAAACTCATCAAACCAAAGATTATGACATAAACAAGTATTTAGTAGTAAATACTCATCTTCACCATCTAATCACTTAAGGTATGAATAAACAAAGTGTCTAATGCATTATAAGATCAAAGGAACACTTTTGTTAATCACTAAATATTTATAAAATGTCACAAAACATTTTATATCTTTTGTAAAACATTTTTGGCATTAAAAGAATATGTTTAATTCATTACATATTTATGAATTCAAATTTTCAACCAAAAATGGCAAATCTAATCCAGAAAAATTTCCCTCACAAAAGGACAAGAAAATCCAACGTTCAGGAGGGCGGCCCCCTTAATTTTACTAGACGGCCCCCTTAATCATTAAGGGGACCGCCCCCTAATTAAGGGGACCGGCATGCTCCAGAACAGTATTTTCTGGCTATAAATATTGGATCATTCCACATATTTTTCTAACCTTTTTGCACTAGAAACTTTCTGATCTAAACATCCATTTCCTTTCTCTAAAAATCCTTTGATCTTATATACTTTGATCTTTGTTTCAAAGTGATTCAAGCCTCAACACTCAGTGCAAAGAGATGAATACTTCTATTAGAAGTATTACAACTTAGTATCATCTTGCTATCTAAGTTGCTTGTTTATATCTTCTTGTTAATCTCTCATATTTTGGTGAATAAGGTGTATGTATTAGTTAGCTAGATTTAGTTGT
Source organism: Artemisia argyi (assembly GCA_030686995.1). Taxonomy (NCBI): domain Eukaryota; kingdom Viridiplantae; phylum Streptophyta; class Magnoliopsida; order Asterales; family Asteraceae; genus Artemisia; species Artemisia argyi. The sequence continues at coordinate 89,076,981 of CM060681.1, read as the reverse complement.
AGAATCTAGAATTGTTATAAGTGTGAAGTGGAACTTGAAGTGAAGAAGTAGTGTTGGATAGTAGTGGTGATAGGAGATAGTAGCAATAGTGACTAGTAGTGAAGATATTTGAAACTTCCAAGTGGAGAAGACTAGAAGACATTAGTAGATTGAAGTTATGAAGACATTAGTGGTTTTAAAGTGTGAAGACGCTAGTGCCTTGAAGTTGTTAAGTTCCAAGACATTAAAGTTGTGAAGTATTTGTGAAGGCGTGAGTATATTTGTGGTGTGAAGAAGTATAGAAGAAGTGTAAAGGTGTGAAGAAGGTGTGGTGTGATATTTGGTGTGAGATTGGTTCTAGCTACGATTAAAACTCGACATCTTGCTTTGTGTTGTAAATTGGTGTAAGCTTTTGGTGTGTACGGTTTTCTCCGCCATAAGGGAGGTTATTAACTTAGTGAAGAAAACTCTCGAGTTCGGTGCTCGGGGAGTGGAGTAGGGCAAGGAAGGTGTCCTTGTAGCCGAACCACTATAAATCCTTTGTCCCTCGGTTTGATCTTTCCATCTCTAACTCTTTGCTTGCTAACTTATTAGCTTCTCGTACATTGTTATAATTGTGTGTTGTGCATATATTGATTTCACATAAAGATCAAACTAGGTTCCATTTATAACATTAATTATACATTAGTAAAATATAAGTATATACAATTATTAAAACACACACACACATATATATATATATATATATATATATATATATATATATATATATATATATATATATATATATATATATATATATATATATATATATAGACTTATAATTAAGTGAGATATAAGAAATTATAATTTCTATTTCAACACTTTAAAAAAGTAGTGTCTATATAATATATGTAAATTAATTTGTATCTATACTTTAGCTTCAAAGGTTTTTCCAATTACCATCAATTCTTTGAAAGCAAACTTTTACTAAACGAAAAAGACGTAAAACTATTCAACCCCCCCTTGTAGTTTTCCACATAAGCGTAGTAAAGTAAAGTGAGAGAGATTGCATACCAGATTGAGGATCGTCCAGGACTATTTATAGGTGAAGAAAATGATCCTGGAGAGTGGTCACACGTTTGAGAGAGATCATGGGGGCGTCCCATGATTTGTGGTAACCACTAGGGTTTACTATCCCACTCCTCCGAGTTTAGCGGGGGTGCTCAGGAGGAAGAGGAGATGTGGGTAAGACTTGGTCTCACCAGTATTTGGACTTGGCATTGTTCCATCCTTAAAACTTATCGAGAGATACCCCGAAGGGCTTAATCCTTCGATTGGCGAATTCCCACTTGGTAACTAGATCATTAATGATTAGTTTTACGCCAAAGAAAGTTTTAGGAGGCTACGATCAGACTCGAAGGGGTGTCCTTCGAGCTAATCGGAGGGTACATCATCAAGCCCCCCAGTTGAAAGTTAAATATGCGCACAAGAATATGTGGCTTTCAACTCTATCATCAAATGAACTAACCGTGTTAGCTCGTAGGATCCTGCAAAAGATATTAACGTCGCAAAGTACGCATTAAATGCGCTTAAATACGCTCTAACTAACTTGCATTATATCCCCACTTGCCAAAGCATCGGTAATCCCATACGTCCCGTCATTTTTTAAACCCAATTTGAAATCCGAATAGATTAGAACATGAGGGACACATGTACGGTGAATAACAAAATAAAAAGCGATATAAATTCGTTTCATCCAAACCCTAATTTACTTTTCACTGCGCCCAAAATTCCATCTTCCTCACTACGTGCAATCAAAACACACATAGTATCATCTGTCATTATCCCTTGCAAGAAAAAAGGTAAATTTCTTCTTCATTAAACTATATTTCATCGTAGAAGTATCATTCTTCGTTAATCAATATGGCCAAAAATAACAAGTTTGTCATTAAAGAACAAAAATGTACTTTGTCAAAAGATGAATTACGTGCTTTTCTTGAGGATTATCCTATTCCAAAAGAGTTTAAGATTATGCTCCCTAGTAAAAATCAAACTATATTTGATGCTCCTGAGGGATATGTAGGTCTGTACACCCATGCGTTTAAGTTGTCAAACTTTAGAATACCAATCCACCCTTTGATTTTTGAGTTTATGCAATACTATCCAGTACACATCTCTAGGTTCAACCCATTTGGCCTGGCTAAGTTGACCACATTCATTGTGATGTGTAAAGCCTATGGATATGAGCCTACACTAACAGTGCTTAGGGGTTTTACGAACTTGTACCCGGGTGGGGATTGGTTGACTTTGGCAAAGAGAGGTGACCCTGATGTTCCAACCATACTGTTAAAGCCTTTTACAAACATTACGGACTGGAAAGGGAGTTTCTTTTACATTCAAGATACAATAATATCTCCAGAGTACCCTGCTTTAGTGAACGAAGCATACAGGTTTGATAAAAAAAACGTTTCAACGATGAGTTACCTTACACTGTTCTAAGGAATCCATTGTATCAACGTCTTGTTCGCCATCCAGTGAATGTTCAGTCTTTCCCCGAGCCCATTCTTTACATGGCTGGTATTGTTGACCATTGGGAGGGTTCCCCCATGAAGCCTGAAATAGTTTGTGACGGAAAAAGTATGTACACTCTTATTTAAATAAATTTGAACAACTTATCTGATGATATTTATCTTCTTTCTTTTGTTTTGCAGGAATGTCTTTCTGGAACTTTGTTGTTGCCGATGGTGCCAGGGAGACGAGCTTCCTTCCAAGGAATCCTGAGGAAGTCAGCTATGGGGTTGGCTCACCCTCTGTGTCAGTTAACAATCAGGAAGACGATGCCCAAATGGTGGAGCCCATAGCTTCCATGCAGCCTTCTAAACCGGAGAAAAAATCGAAGCCAGTGATTGTAGAGGAGACTTCACAGTTGGTAGAGAATGTTGATGAGTCCGATGACCCTCTCTCCGAGGATGACCAGTGATGAGTGTGTAAATACTCATCATTTTTGTCTTATATGAACTGCCAAAACATACAAAAACACCCAAATATGTATCAAAATACTTAAAAATATCTTAGAGGTGTGTTTTATATGTTTCAAACACAAAATATGCAAAAACAAATGAAAAACGTACAAAGTTTGCATATTTGGCAGTTTCAGTCCCTCAAGTTTCATAAATTTGCAAAACTAGTCCCTGGTAAATCAAAACTTGTTCAAATATCATAAAGGTCCTTGGGGATTCACAAGTTGTCATAAATAGTCCTTTAAAGTTTAAAAGTATGAAATTACAACTTTGGTCCCCCAAGTTTCAAAAATGTCAAAATTAGTCCTCAGGTTTTAAAAATTGAAAAATATTAAAAACAAACCTTGTACTATTCATTAATGACATAATTGGTCCTTGTGGTATCTTTTGAGAATTTACAGGTTAAACCCTTCAAGATTCAGAAAATTACAAGAATGGTCCCTGGAGTTTGGGTATTGACAGAAAAGGTCCTTGGGCATTAAAAATGGAATAATTACATCTTTGGTCCTTGGGTTGTTCAACAGTGGCAATAGTGGTCCCTAAAACTACTTTGGGAAAGTTACAATTCAGGTCCCTCAATTTTGTATTAATTACAAATTTAGTCCTTGTGTTTTTAAACCATAATACCAAATCCGGACTTTAACAAAAAAAATAAAACACTCCCACAGCCCACTCCCAGCCCATGTGATACAAGCCCAGTCCACCCAAAAAAATAAAACCCGGTCAACCCCCAAGTTTGACCGAACCACAAAACCACCCTCACCCTCTCTTTTCCCTCTTCCCCTGCTACCTCACTCACACCCACAATACCAGGTGGTATTTTCACCTGCAAAACCACCCAACTTGCTCTGCTACCACACCCACCTTATCCCTTCCACTTCCCAACACCAATAAATGCCACCCCCCCCCCCCCTAGTGATAGCCTCAGGCCCTAATTAGCTCAAAAAGTCTTTCCCGCCAAAAAAAGGAAATGGGAGCAAAAGTGATCCAATAGCTGATATGGCAAGTGGGATTTGACCAATGGGACCCACTGAGCTCAAGGGATGCATAAAAAGAGAAGGAAGGAGCAGATATGGGAGTTAGTTAATTTTAGTTAGTAGAATAGTTTAGCTGTATTGTCGATTAAATTTTAATTAAGTATTTCAAGTGGTAATTTTATCTCTTAAGTTGTATTTTAAGACTTTGTAATGTAATATCAAGTTTAATTAATCAAAGTTTCCCAGTTTCTCAGTCAAAGTTAAATTGTGTTCAAAATTGCTCAAATTTCCATTTTAGCTTATAAGTTGTTTAACCTTGGTATTCAGTGTTGCATACTCTCAGTAAAGCTTAATGTTAATGTATAATTGGGATTCCTAGTTCAATTGTGTCTTAAATGTTAAATAGTGGTCTGGTCAATGAAAGTCAACAAAGCAGGGGAGGCTATTGATGGTTATTCTGGGTAGATGAGGGGTGGTCAATGATGAAATGTAAGCCTATCCAAAGATAGGTTGAGGTTGGTGTCACCTGTTTCAGTTAGAATCCCAGAATTGTAAGTCTCACTTCAAGTTCCTATATTTTCTATTGCTCAAACTTTGTTATTACTAGTTATAGTTGTTATAGCTGTTGATTTATGTTTCTTTATGTTCAATATTGGATTAGTGAAAGTTTAAGGTTATGTTTATGGTGTAGATTAGCAGTTTACTTCACAAACCTTCAAATTCAGTTTGTAAAAGGGTGTTTGGGTCAAGCTTTCTTAATGTGTTCTAGTTGTTTAAAACCTCAAAACTTGGTTCTAGTTAGTCACATAAGTCCTTAATAGGTTAGATTGACCATCATTTTGGTCATATTACAAGCCAAAGTCAAAATCACACCCAAACTCACCCATCAGTCCACTGTGGATCAGTGGGCAACCCAAAATCACCCATTTAGTTCAAAACTTGTACTTTAACTTTAATTTAGTCTTAAATTAGCTTATTACAACTTATTTGGTCATTTAGAATCAGCACAAATCCATTTTAGTCAACCTTTCTTATTTTCTTTAAAAGTCAAAAGTGCACACACTCAGATTTTTACCAAAATTGGAATAATTGTTGTGATTTTAGTAAGTTGATTTAGAGGTTGAAACTTGTTGTTACTTGATCTCTACCAGCCCATCTTTCAATTCCTCACTTCCTTTGATTTTTGCTAATTTTTGTGTGGGTCCCACATTGCCCACAAGTAGGCTGCAGGGCTCACTGTGTGCCCTGCTGCACAGATACATGCCCACCACCACCACTTGTGGGTGGTTTTCTGACTTGCTCAGTGGTCCACAACCCCCAATATTTGTTCCATTCAACCCCCCCCCCCCCTGGTAGGCATCATGGATTGACCAACCATTTGACCTCCAACCCACTGGGACCCACCTAGATTAAGCCACCAAATCTGTCCCAGCTTTCTGAGTATTTGCAAGTTTCATGTGCTTATTATCAGCTTATTTGCTGATTCTGGGGTACACCTCTGCTTTTTCTTGCTTATTATTGTCTTGTTAACTTATTAGAATAAGCTTTCACTATTGTGGGTCCCACACATGCTGGTTTTAGTTCATTTTTCATTTTAGTCAACAATAGTCAACTGTTTAGGTTTTAGCTTTAATTTCAGCTTATTTTAAGTTTATAAAAAGTTTGTTTTTACAAAAGTTATTTATTTTTATGTATAATATAGGTTTGTAAAATAAAAATCAAGAAAAACAAATATAAAATTAAGTGATAGTTTCTATTTAATTAGATTTAATTTTAATTTCCATTTTTACATTTTTATTAAGTAAGTTGTGTTTTTATATTTTTAATAATTTCATCTTAGGTTAAAATAGTTATAATAAATTTTTCAGATTTTTATTTTGTCATTTAGTATTTATTAGAATTAATATTAGTTATATTTATAATTAATTAATAATTAGATTAAAATAGCTTAATTAGTTTTTATTAAGTAAAATCAAGTTTTTATATTTTTTATAGCTTTTATATGTTATAAAGTAATTTTAGAAATGTTATTAGAATTTTTACTGTTCATTTAGTATTTTTCTTAATTTAAAATAGTTTAATTAGTTAATTAATGATTAATAAGTAATTAATTAATAGAAAATCCACAAAAAGACAAAAACATTTATTTTTATTTTTAAAATTAGTTTTTAGTTATTTTATAATTTTAGAAATTTTATTTTCATTTTTCTAGTATTTAATTAGTATTAAATTATATTTAAGTGTTTTAATTATTAATAATTAGTAATAATTAGTATTTAATTAATATTAAATAATTAATCAGGGTTAAAATGTATTTTAATTTTCTAAAAAATTTCTTTTACCCTTAGGTTTGTAAAAAAGTCATTTTCACCCCCTGGGTGTTTTCAGATTTCCGTTTTTACTTTTTATTTCGTACGCTTACGTTTTATTCAAACGTGAACGTACGCGTTTTAAGTTTTAAACGTTTCTAGTTTACCTGACTTTCCAGTATTGTTAATATAGTTTATTTAAGCTGTTTTCTTTCATATTCCAGTAGTGTAATCTTCACAACTCACTTATATCTATTTCCATCCAAATTCACCCGATCACGAAACCGTTTTAATACCATCCACACCTCGTCGGGACTTTAACGACCCGGGGAAACCCTATACTTCCACGGAGCATTGATTCTAGGCTATCTTTGACTTGTTGACCTTGGTCAATAATAATAAGACGGTTTAGGCTCAATCAAAATTTGGCGCCGCTGCCGGGGAGGTTGTGCGCGTATTCTACACGGTTTTGCAGATTAGTAAATCTGGATATACATCCATTGTATATTTACCATCCCTTTTTCATATTTTCTTATTTTAAAAACAAAACTGTTTCTGAAAACTTTGTAAAATTAGTTTTCAACAAACACAAAAAACACAAAAAGATTTTCTTTCTTATAAAATGTTTTCCGAAAACACCAAAAATATCCATCTTTACCCTCTTACCTTTTTGATTCTCCATTTCTTACCCTCTAAAACCTTTTGATTCTTTCTATGTCTCATCCACACTTTCTGGTTTGCCAATGGTGTGGTAATCCTCATAATGGTGGCGATTGCCCCAGTTGTGGCATGGTAGAGTCGGGAAACGGGTCTGTCTATAACCAAGATCCCTATTCCTACCATGGCACGACTGATTTATTCCATCAGTTACCACACCATGATACTCAGCAGTCTTACTGTTGTGAGTACTGTGGTGGTTCACACTACAGTTCTGATTGTCAATCGGGAAACACACTTGTCTATGAGCAGTTTCCAGATTACAATTATGACTCTAGCACATACAACTCACAGCCTCAACAGTTTTACTGTTGTGATTACTGTGGAGGTCCACACGTTAGCTCTGATTGTCAAACAAGGAATCAATTTCCTTGTAACAATTATGACTCTTCGTATCAAGACCAACCTCCACAGTGTCAAACTACCCTAGCAACTCCTCAAATCCAGCAAGACTTTTTAGAAGTTCTTGAGAAATTTAAAGAACTTAAGGAGGAGTTAGCTAATATTTCACTCCGCCAAACTCCAAATTCTTCTTGTGCATATTGTGGGGGTCCTCATAGTGATTTTCAATGTCAACCTTACGGTTTTGACTCATCCACATCCCCACAATTCCCTTTCATTCCAAATTCTCGTGGAAAAACTATGGCAGAATTACTTGCTGAAGAACGAGAATCTGGAAAAAGCATGGAAGAATTATTGGCTGAGCAACGAGCAGCTAAATTTCGTGCTAATATTCGCGATACTGCTCTATCTGATGACTATGATGACAGTGATGATGAAGATAACATTGTTATTATTCAAAAAGATTCATCAAGTTCATCAGTTGATATCCCAGCAGTTGAGATTCCATCTCAAACAACTGCTATCACACCCGAGGTTTCCACTCACTCTCCAAATATGGGGGATGAGCATCTTAACACTGTTCCTTCACAGGAATCGGACGAATTCATAAAGTCTAGTGTTGAGATCCTTGTCCCAATCCCAGGAGAGTCACAGGGAACTTTGGATCATGTGTGTGATCTACCTTCTCACCCTGAAAATCCAAAAGATCATTTTGAGACCTTCTCCGATTTTAATGATGATTACACATCTTATGGAGAAGTTGAGTATGAGGAGGCACCATTTCCTCATTCGGATGTTGACCCTCTTATTGAGGAAGTCACAAACGAACTTACTCACATCAATCCACTTCCTTTGGGAAATGATGATGGTCTCCTTGATTCTGAAGCCGATGTGGGAGAAACTGAAAATCTTTTAAACTCTAATCCCAACATCGAGCTTAGTACTTCCCATGCTGATGAAAATTCTTTATCTTCTGGAGACATCAGTCATGTGGAAGGTTTGCCTTTTGAGCTAGTTAGCTTAAAAGAAGAGAATGATGAGATTGACACTGAAATTAAGGATGAAGCACTTCGTGCTACATTATTGAAAGTCAATCTCCTCATTTCTAAAATCGAGGCTTTCAAAGAGAAACCTATTTCATCTCCTATCCCCATAAAGGATAGTGACATTCTCTCCGATGACCCTATACCGGAATTTGAAGCCTTTACTTTTGATCCTTTGGGAGAGAATATTAGTGGCAATACCACTTCTCATTCTCATAATTCTCTCCCTGATTATGAATCATTTACCTTCGATGAGTTCTCCTGTGAACTCACACACATCAATTCAGAATATGATTCATTCACATTTGATGAGTTCTCCTGTGAACTCACTCATGTCATGACTCCTTCGGAGTTTGATATCCCGGGGGGAGATGCTCTCAATCATGAGAGTTTGCAAATTCCCACCCACCCTCCCGGGATGTTTACGAGCTTAACCTTTGCAATCCAAAATCAGGCTAATGAGCCTGCCTTCGAGGAAGAAGATCTTATCATGATTTTCATCATGGTTTTCTTCCTTTTCTTCACCTACAAGGTGACTTCTCCTGTTCTTCACTCCTTCGGGAATGAAGACATTATCTTTGATCCCGGCATTTTCATTTACCATTATTTTGGGCCGGGATTATATCTCATCGGTGTGGAACTTTCACGTGCTTCAAATGTTTATCCAAACATCTTGAATGAAAGTCCGAGTGAGATTCTTTCTTCCACATCATACTTCCCCATGGACTAATTAATTCGGGGTCGAGTCAAGCTCGCGACTCGGTAAACAAAAACTGAGCATGCTTATAGGGTTTTCACCCTAAGTGTGGGGGAGTCCCCCATGCTATGATTATAGAAGTGAAAATACAAAATGATGTTTTCCACGCTTAGCTTGTAATGTTGTCCTTTTACGTTCTGAATGTCGGCATAATAGCCGGGATTTTGAATATTGAGGACAATATTCATGATTAGTGTGGGGGGGGTATTCGCTATTCTAGCGAATTTTATCACATTTTACTATCCTATACCCCCGTTTTTGACCAAAAATTTTCAAAAATTTTTCACTTGAGTTCAAAATTTTTTGTGGTAATCAATCCGCCTTGTCTAAACGACAAAAGGGATTGGCTAGTCCAGGAGCAAACGGCTCTTGGTAAAGACATCTCAAATCCGTTGATGGCTGGCAGTTTGCCAAAAACTTGCATGGTTCCTCAGCTCCCCCGCATCCTCATAAGCAAATGAGCTGGCTAGCCCGCAAGATTATGGCTTGTGGTAAAGGCCGTGGAAAATCCATAATTGGTAATCAGCTCACCAAGATGTTGACTATTCCATCAAGAGTTGGCTAGTCCAGAAGCAAACGGCTTTTGGTAAAGACTAATCAAATCCGTTGACAGCTGGTGGTTTGCTCAAAATCACACGGTTATCAGGTGTGCCACAGTTCTTACACCTGGCTACTCCAGAAGTGATGGCTTTTGGTAAAGAGTTCTTTGAAATCCATTAAAACTTCATAAGATTGCTAGGGACTAGCAATAGTTTAGTGTGGGGGATTGATGAGTGTGTAAATACTCATCATTTTTGTCTTATATGAACTGCCAAAACATACAAAAACACCCAAATATGTATCAAAATACTTAAAAATATCTTAGAGGTGTGTTTTATATGTTTCAAACACAAAATATGCAAAAACAAATGAAAAACGTACAAAGTTTGCATATTTGGCAGTTTCAGTCCCTCAAGTTTCATAAATTTGCAAAACTAGTCCCTGGTAAATCAAAACTTGTTCAAATATCATAAAGGTCCTTGGGGATTCACAAGTTGTCATAAATAGTCCTTTAAAGTTTAAAAGTATGAAATTACAACTTTGGTCCCCCAAGTTTCAAAAATGTCAAAATTAGTCCTCAGGTTTTAAAAATTGAAAAATATTAAAAACAAACCTTGTACTATTCATTAATGACATAATTGGTCCTTGTGGTATCTTTTGAGAATTTACAGGTTAAACCCTTCAAGATTCAGAAAATTACAAGAATGGTCCCTGGAGTTTGGGTATTGACAGAAAAGGTCCTTGGGCATTAAAAATGGAATAATTACATCTTTGGTCCTTGGGTTGTTCAACAGTGGCAATAGTGGTCCCTAAAACTACTTTGGGAAAGTTACAATTCAGGTCCCTCAATTTTGTATTAATTACAAATTTAGTCCTTGTGTTTTTAAACCATAATACCAAATCCGGACTTTAACAAAAAAAATAAAACACTCCCACAGCCCACTCCCAGCCCATGTGATACAAGCCCAGTCCACCCAAAAAAATAAAACCCGGTCAACCCCCAAGTTTGACCGAACCACAAAACCACCCTCACCCTCTCTTTTCCCTCTTCCCCTGCTACCTCACTCACACCCACAATACCAGGTGGTATTTTCACCTGCAAAACCACCCAACTTGCTCTGCTACCACACCCACCTTATCCCTTCCACTTCCCAACACCAATAAATGCCACCCCCCCCCCCCCTAGTGATAGCCTCAGGCCCTAATTAGCTCAAAAAGTCTTTCCCGCCAAAAAAAGGAAATGGGAGCAAAAGTGATCCAATAGCTGATATGGCAAGTGGGATTTGACCAATGGGACCCACTGAGCTCAAGGGATGCATAAAAAGAGAAGGAAGGAGCAGATATGGGAGTTAGTTAATTTTAGTTAGTAGAATAGTTTAGCTGTATTGTCGATTAAATTTTAATTAAGTATTTCAAGTGGTAATTTTATCTCTTAAGTTGTATTTTAAGACTTTGTAATGTAATATCAAGTTTAATTAATCAAAGTTTCCCAGTTTCTCAGTCAAAGTTAAATTGTGTTCAAAATTGCTCAAATTTCCATTTTAGCTTATAAGTTGTTTAACCTTGGTATTCAGTGTTGCATACTCTCAGTAAAGCTTAATGTTAATGTATAATTGGGATTCCTAGTTCAATTGTGTCTTAAATGTTAAATAGTGGTCTGGTCAATGAAAGTCAACAAAGCAGGGGAGGCTATTGATGGTTATTCTGGGTAGATGAGGGGTGGTCAATGATGAAATGTAAGCCTATCCAAAGATAGGTTGAGGTTGGTGTCACCTGTTTCAGTTAGAATCCCAGAATTGTAAGTCTCACTTCAAGTTCCTATATTTTCTATTGCTCAAACTTTGTTATTACTAGTTATAGTTGTTATAGCTATTGATTTATGTTTCTTTATGTTCAATATTGGATTAGTGAAAGTTTAAGGTTATGTTTATGGTGTAGATTAGCAGTTTACTTCACAAACCTTCAAATTCAGTTTGTAAAAGGGTGTTTGGGTCAAGCTTTCTTAATGTGTTCTAGTTGTTTAAAACCTCAAAACTTGGTTCTAGTTAGTCACATAAGTCCTTAATAGGTTAGATTGACCATCATTTTGGTCATATTACAAGCCAAAGTCAAAATCACACCCAAACTCACCCATCAGTCCACTGTGGATCAGTGGGCAACCCAAAATCACCCATTTAGTTCAAAACTTGTACTTTAACTTTAATTTAGTCTTAAATTAGCTTATTACAACTTATTTGGTCATTTAGAATCAGCACAAATCCATTTTAGTCAACCTTTCTTATTTTCTTTAAAAGTCAAAAGTGCACACACTCAGATTTTTACCAAAATTGGAATAATTGTTGTGATTTTAGTAAGTTGATTTAGAGGTTGAAACTTGTTGTTACTTGATCTCTACCAGCCCATCTTTCAATTCCTCACTTCCTTTGATTTTTGCTAATTTTTGTGTGGGTCCCACATTGCCCACAAGTAGGCTGCAGGGCTCACTGTGTGCCCTGCTGCACAGATACATGCCCACCACCACCACTTGTGGGTGGTTTTCTGACTTGCTCAGTGGTCCACAACCCCCAATATTTGTTCCATTCAACCCCCCCCTGGTAGGCATCATGGATTGACCAACCATTTGACCTCCAACCCACTGGGACCCACCTAGATTAAGCCACCAAATCTGTCCCAGCTTTCTGAGTATTTGCAAGTTTCATGTGCTTATTATCAGCTTATTTGCTGATTCTGGGGTACACCTCTGCTTTTTCTTGCTTATTATTGTCTTGTTAACTTATTAGAATAAGCTTTCACTATTGTGGGTCCCACACATGCTGGTTTTAGTTCATTTTTCATTTTAGTCAACAATAGTCAACTGTTTAGGTTTTAGCTTTAATTTCAGCTTATTTTAAGTTTATAAAAAGTTTGTTTTTACAAAAGTTATTTATTTTTATGTATAATATAGGTTTGTAAAATAAAAATCAAGAAAAACAAATATAAAATTAAGTGATAGTTTCTATTTAATTAGATTTAATTTTAATTTCCATTTTTACATTTTTATTAAGTAAGTTGTGTTTTTATATTTTTAATAATTTCATCTTAGGTTAAAATAGTTATAATAAATTTTTCAGATTTTTATTTTGTCATTTAGTATTTATTAGAATTAATATTAGTTATATTTATAATTAATTAATAATTAGATTAAAATAGCTTAATTAGTTTTTATTAAGTAAAATCAAGTTTTTATATTTTTTATAGCTTTTATATGTTATAAAGTAATTTTAGAAATGTTATTAGAATTTTTACTGTTCATTTAGTATTTTTCTTAATTTAAAATAGTTTAATTAGTTAATTAATGATTAATAAGTAATTAATTAATAGAAAATCCACAAAAAGACAAAAACATTTATTTTTATTTTTAAAATTAGTTTTTAGTTATTTTATAATTTTAGAAATTTTATTTTCATTTTTCTAGTATTTAATTAGTATTAAATTATATTTAAGTGTTTTAATTATTAATAATTAGTAATAATTAGTATTTAATTAATATTAAATAATTAATTAGGGTTAAAATGTATTTTAATTTTCTAAAAAATTTCTTTTACCCTTAGGTTTGTAAAAAAGTCATTTTCACCCCCTGGGTGTTTTCAGATTTCCGTTTTTACTTTTTATTTCGTACGCTTACGTTTTATTCAAACGTGAACGTACGCGTTTTAAGTTTTAAACGTTTCTAGTTTACCTGACTTTCCAGTATTGTTAATATAGTTTATTTAAGCTGTTTTCTTTCATATTCCAGTAGTGTAATCTTCACAACTCACTTATATCTATTTCCATCCAAATTCACCCGATCACGAAACCGTTTTAATACCATCCACACCTCGTCGGGACTTTAACGACCCGGGGAAACCCTATACTTCCACGGAGCATTGATTCTAGGCTATCTTTGACTTGTTGACCTTGGTCAATAATAATAAGACGGTTTAGGCTCAATCAACCAGCTGACCATCGTTGGCTCATCGTCTGGCATAGCTGACAGGGTTCGAAACAGGAAGGGTATGAGTGACAAACCAGTAAAGCCTACTCCCAAAAGGAAATTGATTCTGCCAACACCTCCTTCCAGGAACACCAGGCAAAAAGGTCAGGTCATTACCAAGAAAGCTGCTGAAGCGTTGGATGAAGACATCCATGGTAAGTATATGTGCTACTAATGGAACTAGAATATTTGTACATGCCTTCTAATTGATTGTATATTCCTCAGGTCTTCCTAATACCAAAGAGCTTCCTGATGCTTCGGCCTGCCATCGCCTTGCCTTCCACATTACCCCCCCCCCCCCCCAAGCTGGAAGTCTGTGCTAACCAACATGCCCATTGAGGAGTTGTGTGATTTGCACGACAAGAGCTATACAAGGCAAGCTGTGTTGGACAATCATCTCAATTCTCGAACAAGGGAGGTGGTACGAACCCTTGCTTCTGCTAGGGAAAAGATGGATGAGATTTTGGCAAGAGAGAAGAAGAAGGATCAAGAGTTTGCAGAGGTTCAAGCCAAGTGTGAAGAGGCTTTGAGGGATATTGAGCAGAATCCCCTTGTGCAAGACCTTCGTTCTGACATTGCAGGGTTGGAGAAGGATCTGAACAAAGTGAAGACAGAATGTAAGAAGCTCCGAAAGGAGGAGGCAAAGGTGGTAGGTTATAAGGAAGAGATTGCTGAGCTTGAGATCAAATGCGGGAATCTCGAGGAAGAGAGGACGAAGCTAGGTGAGCTGGAGATCAAGCTTCGTGAAGATCTCGATGGCCTCAAGCGCAAGTATAATGCACTTAAAAGAGATAGGGCTGCTGTTGTCTCGAAGGTCATTCCATACATAGCCATGGAGTTATATCATAGTGATGTGGTAAGGAAAATGATAGGTGATGTTGTCAATGCTGCCATCTATCATGGGAAATGCACTACTTTGTAGGAAATTGCTGCGACTGGAAAGCCTGCGAACTTATATGAGGTAACTGATTACTGTACCACTCACAAGGCAGAGTATGATAATGCAAGCAACCTCCTCGCAACTACAGAGTACCCCTTCCTCGTTGATGCTACCAAGGATCCAATGGCTTCAGTTGAGACGATTCTTTCGATGAAGACACGTAGAGTGAAGCCATCGTCTGTGAGCAAAAAGAATACTCCTGTGAAACCTGCATCTGTGAAAGCAACTCCTGAGAAGCCCTCATCCCCGAAGGTGGTCATTGAGAAGCCCCAGTCTCTGGGCAAAAGTTCTGCTGTGCGGCCTCCCTCTCCGAAGGCTGATTTGACAAAAGAATCTTCCCCCAGCAAAGCCAGTCCTGAGGCATCCCAAGTTCAACAAGAAAAGCCCAAGTCTCCTGGTAAGTGAAGGCTGCAGTGTTTGCAGTACTTTGGCTCCAAGGGTGGTATGTACCCTTTAAAACAATGTTTGTTTATGCCATGTGGGTTATGGTATTATGTTCTGAACAATTTATGTTTGTGTTGCATGTAGACAATAGTTATCATCTTTTGAGCAGCGTATATGCTGTGTACTAGTAATGATTAATATTAATGGGTGTGCTTACAATCTTTGCTTATATGTTTTTCTCTTCATCGTTTATTAATTAAACTTTAATATACATCCCAAGGCTTAGAACAAGGAGCCTTATTGTGTGTATTTTGAACCAAGATTTTATAGCAATCGTATAATTTAATTGCTGACAGAGGGTTGCGACCCGCTCTGTCTCCATCCTTTAAGTACGAAGGGCTTCGCATACCCTAAGACCATTTAGGAAAGTTAATGTGAATTGTGTTGGATGTTTAATAGCATACAAGATATAAGTATCTTGTACCATCCTTCGAACATTGAACTTTTAATTACTTGGCTGAGCAAATCTTTGTTGTTAAATGTAACAAAAGATTCGAGGGAAACATGTGATATCATTAAGTGGTAGGGGAGGATTACATCATTTATACAAATGAACACTAAGATGCCTACCATTAATACTTTTGTCTCGAAAGAGAAGAGTTTAATACATAATAATAAAAAATTGCAAGTCTTGTACTAGGACTTACGAAGGATATGGCAAGTCATTCGTACACTGAAGGAGGGTTGCTGACGCGTAAGCCTTGCTACTTTTGACTTGTTCCACATATTCTTCCTCGAAGTATGTTCCAGGAAGCTTCCTTGTTTATTATGTTTGCAATTGAACAGGCAGCATATTGTTGTGGAGCCTGCAATTCGGAGCGTGAAAGGTTCGTTACTTTGTCGAAGCCTGCTGCTCCATTCCGGGTTCGAGATGTTCTTGATTGTGTGGGACCGAACGCGTCTTTGTATCATATATCTGGTGTTTTTCCTTTTGTTTGGCTTGAAAAGCTTTTTTGTTGGAGGACATACTCGATTCGCATGTTTCAGCTGGTTCATTACTTTTTCCTTCGAAAGGATCGTTTTCTCCATATTCTATGTCATATTCCTCCAATTCTTTAGCCCATTTGACCATTCTCCGTGTTCCCTCAGGGTTCAGGAATATCCTTTCGAATGGCTTATCCATGAGTACTCTGATGGGGTGATCCTTGAAATACTTTCGAAGACGTCTTGTAGCGTGAATCAAGGCTAGGATTAGCTTTTCTGATGCTGTGTAGCTTTGTTCCATGTACGGTAGGGCTCTGCTCACAAAATATATTGGTATCTGTAGTCGTCTTCTTTCTGCTAAGAGCATGGCACCGATCTCATCAGGGGACATTACTATGTGTAGGAACAACACTTCTCCTCTGGTTGGGGGTGCAACTGTTGGCAAGATCTCCATGTAATTCTTCCATCTTTGGAAGGATGTTTCGGCTTCCTAGTTAAATTGATAGGATAAGTTGTTGATGACTTCATTGCGGACCTTGTAGAGAGATGAAAATCTGTTGACACCCTTCGATAAGAATGCTTTTAGCGTTTCCAAGTCGTCTTTTAAGCTTTGAGTCTTCCTTTGCGTTCTATGCGTTTGCATCTCTGAGGAGGTTTCTTCATTGATTGGATTGGTTCTAGTCATTTGCCTTACGAACGGGCGTTCGTTTGACCCTTCCTTTTCAATGCCGAAAGAACACATTATTGGGTTTAGCTTTAGGTTGACTTTCCTTAGTTGCATTAGGGTTTCTTCTACATCATAAAGGAGATCTTCTTTTGTCTTGCTCTGGGTGACTAAATATTCGCCGTGAATTCTCAGGTTCCTCCTTATCTGTTTTTCGAAGACCCTTTGGATCAGCCTATTGTAAATGGCTTCGGTGTTTCGTAAATCTGAGGGCATGCGTTTGAAGCAGAGGAGCTTCTGCCTACATGAAAGGCTGTTTTTTCTTCATCTTCTTTTGCCATTTGTATCTGATGGCATCCCATATTTGTATTAAGGAAGCATTCCCAACGAACTCCAGGTAGCGGTTGCTGTTCTCCTACCGACAAATAGCTTCCTTTTTGGCAAGCTTTGTTGATGTCTTTGAAGTTAACCTTTATTATCCATTCTCCATTTCTCCGTTGGGCTGCAATTGGATTAGTAACCCATCGTGGGTTTTCTACCCTTCGGAGTATTCCTGCCGCTTGGAGTTTGTCCATTTCTTTCTTAATTGTTGTACTGTGTTCAGGCGTCACCTGATGAGGCTTCTGCTTGACCGGTTTGATGTATTTGGATTCATTTAGCTTGTGTTCCGTGCTAAAAGACCAGCCGTTGATCGTGAGCAGCCTTGGAACTCCTGTTATATCTGAATATTTTCCTACAAATACATCTTCATAGGCTTCGAGCAATTTTTCCAATCTTTCTCTGAAAGTGGTAGGGAGTCGTTTCCCCATTTCCACCTTTCGTACTGGATGAGATTCGTCTAGTGTCACATACCCTTTGGAACTGGAGCCTTCTCTGACGTTCATCGTACGCTGTCTATTACCTTCTCCCTTATCCTTTTGGGCTTCCTGATGTTTCTCTTCGTGATAGCTAGAGAATATGGTTCTGATACCATTGGCTGTTTGGAATTTCACTGTTGCATGCACTGTAGAGACCACAATACCCATCTTTTGCATGGCAGTTCGTCCAATTAGCATGTTGTAGGGTGACTTCGATTTTACGATGACAAAATTGAGGATTTCCGTTCTCGCAAGCTTTCCACTTCCGAGTGTTACCTCCAGAGGTATTTCTCCCAAAGGCCACGACCGTTCCCCCGAGAAACCTACCAGTGGCATTCTTGACTCTACTCGTTTGGATTTGATTGTAGGGCTAAGTTTCCTAAAGCAATGTTCGTAGATTACCTCGCAAGAACTCCCGCAGTCCATATAAACTTTGTTAACCTCCGTATTCGAGACTACGACCTTAATGATCACTGGATCCTTTGAAGGGAATCCTCTTGTTTCGGATGGGAACGTTATTTCCCTTGCATCGTAAGTTTCCCTTTCGGAGGCCATTCTTTTCAATCGCGAGGAATCCCACTGAACCATTAGGATAGGAGCTTCCTAAGAGGTATTATCCTTTCCCAGTTGCGTATCAGCGGCTTTCTCTTTGCCCTTTCTTATCCCTTTTACGAGATGTGTTGATTGCCCGGATTTTACTGCCTCTTCTATCTGCTTTTTTAGCTCTCGACAACTGTTTGTTTCATGACTAAAGTCTTCATGGAAGTGGCAATATTTTGTAGTGTCTCTATTCTTGCTTTTTCCTACCATGCGATGGGGTGGTTCGAAGGCTTTGGCAGCCTTCTTTGTCGCTAAAATCTCTCTCGGAGACTTCGTGAGATTTCCCAATAAATCATGGTTCGGACCCTTGTTGTAAGGAGTAAACCTATTATGGCTTTTGTGTTTGTTCTTCGATCCTTCCCACGAAGACGATTTTGCCCCTTTATTGTTCTCCATCGGAGCCCCATTGGTGGATACTTCTTTGGCTTCTATCCACGTGTATGTTTTTTCCATCAGGCCTTTGTATGTTGCCAGAAGATCTGTAGATAAGAATTCCACAAGTGTCCGGTTGCGTAGGCCATGGACGAAGCCAGAAATGCGTTGCTCTTCATGTAAGCCTAGAATCTGCAGAGTTTCATCAGTGTACCTAGTAACAAAATTTCTTGTTCTTTCGTTCTCCTTCTGCTTAATGTTGTGTACTGTGAGGTGTGTCCTTGTGAACTTTTTTTTTAGCTAAAGTGAGATCGGAACTTAGCCTTCAAATCATCAAAGTTGATGATGCTTTCTGGTTTCTGCCCATTCCACCAAATACATGCGGAATCCCGAAGGGTATACGTAAACATGTGACAGGCTACGGGCATGACCCATTTCTGCATCCTAATGGCTCCTTCGAACAAATGCAAGAAATTGTCTGGATTTCCCTTTCCATCATAGGTGCCTATATGTGAAGGCATCTTTAGACCATCTGGCAAGAGATAGTCTTCGATCCATCTTACAAAGGGTGTCGTACGACCTGCGGGCTCTGCGTATGAGTGGGTGTAAGGTGGTATGTTCATGGGAATGCCATGGTATGGATTATAAGTAGGGGTACCCCTGAAGAAGGTTGACTAGTGTATAAAGGATGAGGCATACTCGTGTTTGGAGGGTAACCATTATATATCGTATACGGAGGGTATATCATGGGATGATTGTAGGGTATGGTTGTTTGTGAGGGATACTAATTGCCAGGTTACCCATGCATGGGAGGATAAGGGTTTGGAGGGTAACTCTGAATCGGAAAATGGGGATACAGACCAACGGGGGGAGACTTCATCCTGTGGTTGATTGAACCCGGGTTACCTCCTACGCCAAATGTGTGGGAGGGTTGCGATGGAATTCCTCCTTCAGTTCTTCCCAGAGATGCCATTGGTAATGGAGGCAGGTTCACCTCCGTGTTCTCCCTCTACTGGCTTCTCCCATTAGAGCCTTCAACAATAGTCCCTTCTCTCCTCGTGGGAGTTCTTTCGGGAACTCCCTCGAAGCCTACATTCCTTCCTCCAGCCCTTCTACCCGTAG
Organism: Artemisia argyi; assembly: GCA_030686995.1. NCBI lineage: Eukaryota > Viridiplantae > Streptophyta > Magnoliopsida > Asterales > Asteraceae > Artemisia > Artemisia argyi. The sequence continues at coordinate 89,057,380 of CM060681.1, read as the reverse complement.
GAGACCCAATACGCAGGATGGGGTGTTGAGCCCTATTGACTGAAGGTCTCGGCTCCATCTCAATCTCTTCATCATACTCATCGCTGGAATATTCTAACTCCCTTCGCATCTCCGTGTTTCTGATTTACCTCCTTCGAGCCCTTAACAAGGACTCTAGCTCTTCGTAATTAGCATCGACAAAGGCGGGGCTAATGATGAGCTCTGGATTAGCTGACGTAGATGCGTGATGGTTGGGCATTATTTCAGGGTGAGATCGTGTGGTAAAGGTGGAGGCCGTGATTGGCGGAAGGTTGTTGGTGTCAGTTACGGGTAAAGGGGTTAAAGACGAGAAACCCGGTGGGGGTGTAATCTCTCTTTCTGGATTCATGCCAAAGTAATAGCGAGTGTATTTGACTTGGTTATTTTACTTGGAAATAACGGGACTAATTGTAGCGGGTCCCATGGATGGCGCCACTGATTGTACAATAATTTGCACTACCAGGCCTTCGATGGTGATAAAAGGAAATGAGGGGTATTGTGATTACGCCAAGCTTGGATATAACCTGAAATAAGAAATACTAAAACACTACGTTAAGTGATTGCGCAAGGGTTGAGCCCTGCGAACCACCTCCGGCGTATGAATAATTGATCGGTATGAGAGTTTAAGTATAAGCGTAGTAAAGTAAAGTGAGAGAGATTGCATACCAGAATTTATAGGTGAAGAAAATGGTCCTGGAGAGTGGTCACACGTTTGAGAGAGATCATGGGGCGTCCCATGATTTGTGGTAACCGCTAGGGTTTAGTGTCCCACTCCTCCGGGTTTAGCGGGGGTGCTAAGGAGGAAGAGGAGATGTGGGTAAGACTTGGTCTCACCAGTATTTGGACTTGGCATTGTTCCATCCTTAAAACTTATCGAAAGATACACCGAAGGGCTTAATCCTTCGATTGGCGAATTCCCACTTGGTAACTAGATCATTGATGATTAGTTTTACGCCAAAGAAAGTTTTAGGAGGCTAGCCAGAGCCTTCGATTATGTAGTTTACGATCAGACTCGAAGGGGTGTCCTTCGAGCTAATCAGAGGGTACATCATCATCATCCAATCCAAGAATAATCAACATCTCTTCCGACTCATCTGATTCTTCAGAATCACTAACATCTCCACCACCATTAAGAATGCCAACCCTCCCACGGGGTCTGACCAAGGAGCAGGCCAAGAAAAAGAAACATGATGCACCTCCTCCAAGTCCATAATCATTAGAGGATCTTCCAAATTATCCTTCTGATTTGGATGATTCTGATGTAGCTAGAGAGCTAGAGAGACGATGGAATGCATTAGAGAGGGGTGAAGCAAGCAGAGCCCCCAATCCTGCTGTGTCTCCCTTCATTTGCACTTCTTCTGATGAAGATGATGATGAGAATGATGCTCTATACTATCCTCCTTCAACACCTGAGAGACCCCAATCCTCCCGTCCAAGGCGACCATCAAGGCCAAGAAAGTCAAATCCACCATTGCCAAAGACAAGGGAAGTGGTGATTGGGTTGCCTTGTTCCCAACAGCAAGAACTCTTCACCAACAACAACGGCAAGGAGAAGATGGTTGATGTGAAGGGCAAGGGCAAGGAAAAAGTAGAATATGAGGGTTAGGATTGATAGGCTAGTTTGCTTGTATGAAACTTTCAATCTTTCTCATGTTTGTACTTTTGGATGATCAATAAAACTTGTTGCCTTGTTTATCATTACTTGATTGTTATGCTTCTGAAAAATGTTCATTCCCCTGATTTAGATATGCTAGCAGAAACTATCAGCAGAAACAAACTTAAGGATCAAGCTTGTGTTATCAACAGCAATTGGTCAAACCTTAGTAACCTTCATCAGTAGAATCCATTTATATGGACAACTTGCTCAATTAGTAATTGCCATACACTCAACTACCTCCCATTAAGTTACATTAACTCTCATTAATCCTCACTCAGGCCTATAAAGCTGTCTTCAAAGCAAAAACTACCCAAAAATAAATTACACACTAATACAAACACACCAAAGTCTTCCCAAACACACCAGTCATGAAGCCAAATCCCAAAGTTATTGATATTTCCTCTGATTCTTCTTCTGGTTCCACCTTTGATATTCCCCAAATACAAATATCATATTACTATCTTGGTGAGGGACCATCTGAGTTCTGTCTATCTCCTTCCTCATAAGAGGAAACAGAGGAAGCTCCAACTCCTCTTGCAGTTGTTGTCCCTGATTTTACTCCAGTCACAACATTCCTTACTAGTGAGATGGAAAGGGTTTGTGCTGATATGAGGAAGATCTCTGTCCCTGAGGAGCCACAGTCCTCTCAAAGGAACAAGGGTCCACTGAAGGTTGTCCTTGGACTTGCTGCTCCCAAGCTCTGGAACAAAGACATGCAATCCAGAGGGGTCCACAAGAAGATGCCTGACCCCAAGGACCTGGGAAAGGGGAAGAGGAAGATAAAGTAGGAGTTTGGGCTGTTGTAGGTGGTAGTGTTGTGGTTTTGAAGGTTGTTGGTTGTTGGTTGTTAGGTTGTTAGGTTGTGTCTTTCGTCATCCTGTAATGATGTTTGGTGGTTGTGATGATGTACTCCAGTATCTAAATAATGAATGAACTTTTCATTTTGTCTTTTACATCTTGTTCCACTGATATATGTTGTGTAGATCTTTGTTCATTAGCAGAAACATAACCTGCAAACCAAACATTCAAATAGAACACAAAAGACAAACATAATGATATACAGAGTTAGTAAGAAACCTGCAAAACAAAGTTAGTAAACATAATAATATACAAATTATACAACATCAATTACAATCCTCCCCAAAGGCATATGCCTCCCCTCAGGCTTATGCCTCCCCTCAAACATAACATTCAAGGGTTAACCATCCCAATGTGGACAACTAAGTGGTTAAACCTAGGTCCATCAAAAGCCTTGGTTAACAAATCAGCCACATTATCATCAGTATGAATTTTAAGCACCTGTATTAAATGTTTCTCACTTGCATCTCTTATAAAATGGTGCCTAATTTCAATATGTTTAGTTCTTTGATGAAAAACTGGATATTTAACAATGGAAATGGTACTTTGATTATCAATAAAGATTTTAGTGTTCATGAAATTAAACCCATAATCCAGCATTTGATTCTGAATCCAAAGTACCTGAACACAACAGTTAGCAGCAGCAACATATTCTGCTTCAGTAAAAGAGGTAGCCACAATAGTTTGTTTCTTGCACTGCCAAGAAATTAGTCTTCTGCCAAGAAATTGACAACCTCCTGTTGTAGATTTCCTGTCCAAATTAGCTCCAGCATAGTCACTATCACTGTATGCTTCCAGCACAAATGGTGAATCCCTTGGGTACCAAAGACCTAATGTAATCACTAGTAAAACTATCACTGTATGCTTCCAACTCTGATACCACTTGTAGGATTTACACTTGATAGATCTTGAGTCAATAGATCGTTAGTCTACTAATGTAATCACTAGTAAAACTAAATAGACAATCTCTGTAAGCTTATATTTAATATCACACCCAAAGACACAATCAGATACCTGAGGAGATATTCCCATGAAGGCAAAATTAGCATCACAAGTAGCCAAGTAGGAGACTTGCTGAGAAGAACTGCTTGATGCATCTTCAGTTTCATGCTCATTCCAGTCAATGCAAGCATCTACAGCAGTCACCAAAGCCTTTGAATCTCCAGCCACCACCTCCTTCTTCCTGTAAGCTGAATATCTTGTACTATCTTCACCCTTCTTGGTCTTGCACTCTCTTGCAAAATGGCCAATCTCTCCACATGCATAGCACTTCACTTTTCTTCTGTCAAAATGAGTTGCATCTCTTCCATTAACATTGAGCTTTCTTCCAGCCTTTTGCTCAAACCTTCTGACTTTGAGAGACAGCATTGCCATTTTCCACTTTAAGTCTAATTCTTCCATTGCAAGTTCCTCAATCTGCTCAAAATCTTCATAAGCTAATTGTTGCTGTTGATCAACTTCAGCAACAAATGAATGAAGTACATCTTCCATCACATTACTAGCCTTTGGATAAGTCTTTGGACTAGCAGTTGGGAAAGACAATGTTGTAGTGGAAGGACTTGGACTAGGAGAATGTGACACTCTGTTAGAATTAGTGCTGATAAATGCAGAGTGTGATGGAGATGCTGCATAAGAAGAGTGTCCCTTGATATCAAGTTCCAAAGCTTTGAGTTTGTTATACAAGTCATCAAACGAGAGATAATCCAAGCCATCTTTGGTTTTCAATGATATGCTGACCTGAGACCATGATGGAGGTAAAGCTCTTAGAAACTTGGAATTGACCTCCTCGTTGTCAGGTCTAGCTAGAAGCTTATTCAACTGACTTAGAATCTTCTGAAACCTATCATAGCCTTTGTGAATGCCCTCCTCTTCAGTTATTCTGAATTCCTGAAATTCTTGCTTCAGCATAGATTTTCTCATCCTTTTAGATTCCTCATTGCCCCCGAATCTTGTTTTTATAGCCATCTAGATTGGTTTAGGATCAGTCAGGTAATGAAAATCTCCAATGTGGTCATCAGGAATTGCTTGAAGCAAGATAGTTCTTGCTTTGTTCTCCTTTTGTACAGAAGGATTTCTTCAGCAGATGATGGGGGAAAGGTAGTAAGATTACCCTTAGGATCTTTTCCTTGCTTTTTAGGGCTGCATCCATTTAGTATCACATTCCATAGGTTAAAGTCGACAATGGCAATCCAGTTCTGCATCTTCATGGCCCAAATCTCATACTCATCCTTCCTGAGAAAGGGAAACTTGGCGTTGTTGTTAGAGAAAGCAACCTATTGAAGTTGTTGAGTGAGAGTGTTGGCGTTTGTGAGAGTGACATCAGAAGTTTCTCCATCTCCCATTGGTACTAAGTGAAAAGGTATTTAAGTGTAAGTTTGATTACAGATATTATCTTGTGGCTCTGATACCACTTGTAGGATCTACACTTGATAGATCTTGAGCCAATAGATCATTAGTCTACTAATGTAATCACTAGTAAAACTAAATAGACAATCTTTGTGAGCTTATATTTATTGCGGAATAAAAATACAAACTATATGCTAAACTCTTTGATCCTCTATAGATCGTTATTATTCACTAATAATTGTTTTGAAAACACGTACGTAATACAATGACCTTGGGTTCCATTTATACTAGTGGAAACCCTAACCTTTCTTACAAGAAACGAATAACATTAAACTAATAAAAGATATTCTACATATCTTGTCCTAAAATAAACAAACTCTATCCACGGATTAACTATATCTGCAGGATGCATATATCAGCAGGAACCAGTCTTCAGCAGAATCAACTATATGTATCCGTAGGAACCTGTCAGTAGAATCCATCAGCAGTATCTAAATACTGACTTCAATAATTCCTTACAAGTAGCCATACAACAGCCTTTCTGTCAGCAAACATACTCTCTAGCAAAGAACTTACTCCTAAACTCAGTGATTAGATTGAAAGAGTCAATCCTGACAGTAAACTGCCAAACTTTAACTCTGGAAGAATTCTAGAGCCTGAAAGTCATGCTATTAAGGAGTTGCTAGGAGTCACTGATGAACCCAGTCATACTGAGTCCATCACTAAGTCTAGGTCAGATTCACAATCACCACTCCCTCCACTGAAACAACTTAAAGGAGCAGCACCTAGTTCAGACCTTGCACCACCAGTTTATCAACCTCACTCTCCTAAGGAGAAAACAAATCCAGGAATAACCATCCTGAAGAGACCTACCTCAGTACCTCCTGAAAACCACACACCTTCAGTATCTACTGAAGTGAAACCTGATAACACTGATTCAAAAGTTGATCAGCTAGCTGAACTTGTCAGGATGCTAAGTGAAAAAATTGAGTCCACTAAAAAACCCTTTGGCTCAAAATCAAAACCATCAGCGTCCTCAAGTTCCTCCAAACCAAAAACCACATCCAAATCTTCAGTGAGATGTGAGCTGTGCAATTATCCAAATCACACCACTGATAAATGCTACAGAGTCCTGTTTTGCATGATATGCAAACAAGAGGACCACAGAACTTGTGATCACATCTCTCACACTGCCTTTTCAAAGGCACAAGGTCTTTACAAAACACAAGGTTATTAGTATGCCTCATCTTCCAAACAGAGACTTAAGGCTAAGCCTTACTTGCCATGTCCTCACTGTGGTTTCAACGATCATCTTCCTGATGAGTGTATGATGAAAACCTGCTGTGACATCTGTGGAGATCCCTCCCATGAAACCAAGGGGCATAACAAAATCATTCAGTCCATAAGAAAAAACCTAACAAACACTTCTCAGTCTACTAAGTCATCAACTACCACAAAGTGTAAAACATGTGGTAGCTCAGTACACTCAACTTCAGATCATGATTCATTAGCTAATTTCAAAAAGTCTTTGAGGACTAAGCCCACTAGGAGGTGGGGTAACAAGAAAAACTAACCCAGTTTACTATTTGTGCAGAAACACATCAAGGATCCTACTTGGCACCTCGACAGTGGATGCTCAAGGAGTATGACTGGTGTGAAGAGTTGCCTGCACAAATATGTGGAAGAACCAGGATCCAAGGTAGTATTTGGTGATAATTCATCAGCTCCCACTGGAGGTTATGGTTCGGTAAACTGCAATGGTATAGCTTTTACAAGAATAGTTTATGTCAATGGTCTCAAGTACAATCTGATAAGTGTGAGTCAACTATGTGATGCAAAATACATAGTTCAGTTTGATGACAAGAGAGGGACCATCTTTAACGCCAACAAGGAAGTAGTGTTGATTGCCCCCAGGAGGGATGACATTTATGTCCTGGATATGTCATCCATTACTCAAAATGGGACTTGTCTATTCTCAAAGGCAAGTGAGACAATCAACTGGCTCTGGCATAAGAGACTCTCTCATCTCAATTTCAAGAGCATCAACAACCTGGCCAAACAGAACAAAGTTCTAGGTCTTCCATCCCTGGTGTATACCAAAGACAAGCCTTGTTCTACTTGTGAAAAAGGAAAACACCACAGGGCATCTTTCAAAACCAAACAATCACTCTCTATCAAAAGCTGCCTGCATCTTCTCCATATGGACTTGTTTGGACCTGTCAGTCCCATGTCCATTCATCATGAGAAGTATACTCTGGTCATTGTGGATAAATACTCAAGATACACTTGGGTTTACTTCCTGACCAAAAAGAGTCAGGCAACTGACACAATCATGTCATTTGTCAGGAACATTGAAAATCAAAATGATGTCAAAGTTAAACAAATTAGAACTGACAATGGCACTGAATTCAAAAACCATGACCTTGAGTGTTTTTGTGATGAGAAAGGGATTTCTCAGAATTTCACTTCTCCATATACTCCTAAACAAAATGGAGTAGCTGAAAGGAGAAATAGAACACTCATTGAGGCAGCAAGGACAATGTTAAATGGCTCAGTCCTCTCAAAACACTTTTGGACTGAGGCAGTCAAAACAGCCTCTACACTCAAAATAGGTCCATGATTGTGAAAAGGCACAATAAGACTCCTTATGAGATATTCAAAGGAAGGATCCCTGACATCAGCTACTTTCATGTATTTGGGTGTCCTATGTTTATTCATAATCACAAGGATCACCTGGGTAAATTTGATGCCAAAGCTGATGATGGATACTTCCTGGGATATTCTCTGGTTTCTAAAGCCTTCAGGGTGTTTAACACAAGGAGACAAAAAACTGAGGAAACTTATCACATAACTGTTGATGAGAGCACTGAATCCATCAGGTTCTCCAGTTCCTAAGTTGAAGAAATTGGTATTGATGATTCTTCAAGGTATCCTCCTGATGAGTATCTCCCTGAGAATCACCCTTCAACTCAATATCAAGCTGATGCTAATGTCTCTTACTACATCATCCCTCACAATCTAAACCAACCAACCATCAGTGAGTTCATTGAAACTTAACAAGTCTCAAAAGAGATAGCAACCACTAAACCAATTGTTCATGAATCCTCAGAACAAACTGTTCCCACTAATGTCACTAAAGTACATAATCTTGAGTTACCTCAGGTTCCTGTAACTGAACCCACTCCTCAAGTAAATCAAGCTTCTACAAGCTCTAAGTACTATCCTAGACCTCGGGATAGCTGGACCAGATCCGAAGTTATTGAGCTTGTGAACATTATTGGTGAGCCCACTGAAGGCATGCTTACCAGAAGTATGGCTGCTAAACTCAAGGCAGCCTTAGCCAATATATGTCTTTATGTTGACTATCTCTCTGAAATAGATCCTAAAAATATCAAATAAGCCCTGACATATGAAAGTTGGGTTCAGGCCATGAGAGATGAACTGGAATAGTTTGACAGAAATGATGTCATGACCCTTGTCGAATGCCCAAATGGTGTTTTGGTCATTGGTATGAAATGGGTCTTCAAAAACAAGACTGATGAGAATGGCACAGTCGTCAAAAACAAAGCAAGACGTGTTGCCAAAAGATATAACCAACAGGAAGGTATAGACTATGAGGAAACCTTTGCACCTGTTGCAAGAATGGAAGCCAACAGTATCTTCTTAGCCTATGCAACCTACATGAACTTTAGAGTTTACCAAATGGATGTCAAAAGTGCCTTCCTAAATGGTAACATCAAAGAAGATGTCTATGTGCAACAACTTCCTGGTTTTGAAAGTAGTGAATTTTCCAACCATGTCTACAAGCTTAACAAGGCCCTTTATGGACTGAAACAAGCTCCCAGGGCATGGTATGAAACACTTTCAGCCTTCCTGATCCAAAACAAGTTTGTCAGAGGAAAGATTGACAACACTCTGTTCATCAACAGAACAAAAAGTGATGTCATCCTGGTTCAAGTGTATGTTGATGACATCATCTTTGGGTCAACAAGTTACAAACTTTGCAAACAGTTTGAAAAACTGATGACCACAAAGTTTGAAATGAGCATAATGGGTGAACTCACTTACTTTCTTGGACTTCAAATCAAACAAACTGACAAAGGAATATCCATTTGTCAAGAAAAATACCTAAGGAACCTACTGAAGAAGTATGAGCTCACTGACTGCTCTTCAGTAAAGACTCCTATGGTTCCTCCAAACAACCTTGGCCCTGACCTCACTGTAAAATCAGTAAACCAAACCCAATACAGGCGAATGATAGGCTCCCTGATGTACTTACTTGCATCAAGGCCTGATATCCAATTCTCAGTCTGCGTGTGTACTAGATATCAAGCTGATCCAAAAGAGTCTCATCTCACTGCTGTCAAGAGAATCATCAGGTACCTGAAGGGTGCACCAAACCTTGGTTTGTATTACCCAAAATGCTCAGGATTTGATCTCAAAGGGTACACTAACTCTGACTATGCAGGCTGCATATGGACAGAAAAAGTACCTCAGGATCCTGTCAATTCCTTGGTGGTAAACTTGTGTGTTGGAGTACAAAGAAACAACAGTCAGTGGCCATGTCCTCAGCTGAAGCTGAATATGTGGCTGCTGTAGGGTTTTGTACAAATGTACTCTGGATGAAAAGCCAACTGAGTGACTATGGCATTCAGTATAAGATGGTACCCATCTTTTGTGAACACAAGTGCCATAGCCATCTCCAACAACCCTGTACTTCATCAAAGAACCAAACACATTGACATCAGATACCATTTCATCAGGGACCACATCATGAATAGAGAAATTGAATTACATTTCATCCCCACTGAATATCAGTTAGCTGATATCTTTACCAAACCCTTGGATGAACCCACTTTCACCAGACTGAAAGCTGAATTGGGTAGGTTGGACATAGAATCAGGCAACTGATTTAAAATGTTCCATCCTGATGTAAATTCTCTAGGTCCCGGAACAAACCCATTCCTGAATGATAAATCATTCAGGGGGCTCAAGATGTCAAATGGCATTGAATACCCTAACTAAATGCTTTAAGTATTTAGTTAGTAAATGTCCCAGGTAGGTAACTGATTCCTATTATATATTGGAATATATGTCGCTTACAAAACTGGCATCCACATCTTGGGCCCCCACACCTACCTCACCAATACCACTGAGCATTAAATGCTCCCTCACAAACAAATATTTGTGATGACATCACTCTGCAAAAGCGCCTGATGAGGCGAAAAATGAACCACTTTTAGGGGATCATTTAAGCCCGGAATTGAATTTATTTGATCAAATATTGCCCTAAATCGTTCCTTTTGTGATTTTAGGTACTTTGGGAGAGAAATCTGGAAAAGGAAGCAATTCGGACGTTTTTGGAGCATAAAAGTGAAGAAAACGCCAAAGTCTTAATTTTCCTTGCTGGGAACAGTAGGTGACGGAGTCAAGAAGAAAATCCTGACGGCGTCAAGAGTAATTTTCATGATGACCCAGTACAGAATTAAAGGCGTCACAAGGTAGAGCGTCAAGAGTAAAATACGTGACGGTCTGGAAAATGTTATAACGTGACGGCGTCAAAAGTAGATCAAGGCAGTCCGAGAAGAATTTTGGCAGCGAGATGACGGCGTCACCAATTTGGTCTTGACGCCGTCAGCCTCAATTTCCTATATATAGTTTTCTAATTTTCATTCATAAAAAGAGAAGTTTTGGAGAAACCCTAAGGCCGAACTTAGTACGAATTTTACAGGTTTTTCAAGGGTTCTCAGCCCTTGAACCCTTTCATGTGTAATTGAGATAAGTGTTCTTTTAATACAATCAATATGTCTATGTGTTGGTTGTCTATATCTTGTTCTTGTCTTAATTCCATCATGCTAGGCTAGATCTATCTTGTGTTTGCTTGGATCTAATGAAACCTAGATGTTAATTATGTGTTGATTACTTGTTTATTGTTCTATTGGATGAATGATTTCGATGTTAGGCTTAAGAAAACTGGCAGATCTCCAAATGGTAACATGCTTGAACGTCTTAGGAAACATGAACTGACGTGCACTAGGTTTTATTGGTTGTATTTAATGCATGAGTAAATTCTAATGATCCCATATTAGGAGCTTCTTAGCCGGCTCGACATAGGAGTGAAGTAGGCACTCATAGGATTGGGGAATTAAGTGCGCCACCCCATGAATGGTATTAAGGAATACAATCCGTCATCCACGCAACTATAACAAGTAATTAACGTGTAAAAGATATCTAGGGAGTAGTGAAATCTAAGTAAACACAACTTCTCCATTTATTGCTCACAACCTTAGTTTAATTTAGTTTATTTTCATTTCTAGTATTTTATTTTGATTGCATCTTTAGTATTGGGTTAGTTGACTAGCAACTAATTCCGCCCAAATCCTTCAAACCCGAGATTTTTACTTGCTTTCTAAAAAATTATAAAAATACAAAAATAATCATCCTTCATCTTTAGAACTAGTATTTAGGTTTTCTAATCCTAGCGACACTATTCCTAGCTGAACGATCAATCCCCCGGTACTTGTCACTATACTATACTACAACGATCAGGTACACTGCCTGGTGGGGGTTGTAAGCTTCTCGAGATCCCTTGAGAGGTAAAGCCTGGTGCGATTCCCACGTATCAAGTTTTTGGCGCCGCAACCCGGGGAATAGTTATTGTCTAGGTTAGAATCTCTTTTTATTAGCTCTACTTGCTAGATTCCTTTCTAGTAAGATTTTATTTTTTATTTTTTAGGTCTTCTTTAGTCTATCTTATTTCTTTGTGTTTTTGTTCGTAACTGTTCACCACCCGACATCATGGACGATGGGAACATCTTTGAACCCGTCATCCCACCACAACAAAACCCACCACTAGAACCTCTTAGGCCCCGAACCATAGGAGAGTATTCCCGACCTAGCCACCAAGGCTACCGAAACACCATTGAGCTCACCGGAGCCAATGTGACCCCCTTACGATCTGACACCATCCGGTTGGTGCAAAGTGGATGTGCATTCCATGGACTTCGTTCTGAAGATCCAAACCAACATCTTAAGGACTTCCTTAAAATCATAGATTCCATAGACCTAGATGTTGAAACTAGAGAGACAACCCGATTACGCCTATTCCAATTCTCTCTACGGGATCAAGCTAGTCAATGGCTTGAGCGTTTACCCGCGGGATCCATCACCACATGGGATAATCTCACCAATCGCTTCCTTACTCAATTCTTCCCACCGGGGAAGACTGCAATGCTTAGAAATGACATTTTGATGTTTGAACAACATCAGGGTGAAACTTTCTACGAAGCATGGGCTCGTTTTAAGGATCTCCTCCATAAGGTCCCTCATCATGGTATAAACCTTTGGTTATTAGTCCAGATTTTATACGACCATGTTGACTATCACACTAAGCGCACTATCGATAGGGCCGCGGGAGGTAAACTGCGTGATAAGAACGCCGAGGAGTCTTGGGCAATTATCGAGGAGCTCGCCGCTGATAATCATGAGATGTGGGAGTTTAATCATACAATAAAAGCGGCCATCAATGCAGTCTCAACATCGGGAGGAACCACCGAAATCCCTGATGAACTCCTATGCAAACTTGAGGCAAAAGTTGACTATTTTGAGGAAAGGCAAATGAGACCTTTAAGTCCTAGACGGGCTACTGTCAATTCTGTCTCGAAACCAACTTCAACACCATTATCTGAGTCACCCTCTAGAGAAAATGTCGAGACTTTTCAAAACTATGCCCCACCTTGTTCCCCTCCCGAGGAGCTTAGCTCGGAATTTGAAGCTAGGATGAGAGAATATATGGCAACTCACTCAGATCGGCTTGCTAGATTCGAGGAAGCAGTTTATAAGCAAAAAGAGGAGATGCAGGGGAAAATGAATGAGATGATGAGTCTATTAGAGGAGTATGCCAACCAGAGAACCCCCGAAAGAATGCTACTAAGGAAAGAAAGCGCCACTCCCACTACCCAATTTGTTAATTCCATCACAATTGTCCATCAGGATAACGAGAAGGTAGAAGCCCCTACTAAACAAACCTTAGAGAAACCACCAAAATCCCAACCCTTGAGTCACTACCTGAAACATGATATAAACGAAAGCACCATAACAAATTGGATTAAGGGTGACGGGCGTAACCAACCTTCCAAACAGGGTTCTGAGAAAGAGTAAAAGGTAAAAGATGAGTATGATACGTTACCTGGGGGATCAGTATTCGAGAGGCTATTGGTACAAAAAGTGGCTACTAAGCAGATAGCGTGTGGGAACTTTGAGATACCAACTAGCATCGGGGATTTGAAATATCTTAGTGCTTTCGCCGACCAAGGATCGGAAGTAAATCTTATTCCCCTAACTATTTACATCCAACTGACGTCAAAAATGCGACCCCCTACTCGTGTTAGGTTGTCCCTCACTGGACACTCGTACGTATACCCCCTAGGAATCTCGGAAGATGTATTAGTTAATGTTGCAGGGTTCATGTACCCCGTTGATTTTATGATCATTGATGATAAAGGAGATGGATGCATGCCAATAATCCTTGGGGCACCATTCCTCGCCACCGCTAGGGCTGTCATTAAGTATGAAGGTAGGAAAATTGAGCTAAAATCTGGAAAAAGAAAGATTAGCTTCCCCATGACTCCGCGAAGTGGGCATGAGAATTTGAGTTGGAGAAAGATCAAAAACAACATTGACACGACACCCATTCGTATTCAGAATAAAATTCTTGCATGGGAGGCAAGAATCAAAAGCTATAAAGAGGCTAAATATGAAAGAAGCAAAAGCAATAAGGTTCAGGTCAAATTCGAACATACTCAACCCGCAGAAAATCATGTACCATTTGAGGAAGGGAACTTGGTACTCTTGAGACAATTGGAAACAACAATACCACCCGATAAACCAAGTCCTTGGTGGTATGGGCCTTTCACACTTGAGAGCATGAACCAAGATGGGATGGCTAACCTAAGAAGTGAAGTAGGTGGAATGGTGATTGCAAGTATCGATAGGTTAAGGCACTACCACCATAACAGTAATGATCACAACTACATGGGGTATATCATTTCAAGGGATAAGATCACGTAGTAACCCATGACCTTGAGTCTAGCTACAAGACTCGTAAATAAAGAAAAGCGCTTCTTGGGAGGCAACCCATGCTTTGTGTGATTTTATTTTGTTTGTTTGTTATTTGCTTCCGTATGCATGCTTTATTTTTATTGTTGGTAGATCATGTTTCTCAATTAAATAGTGGAAATACTTTACTTGGTTGTTTTTGCCTAGTCTTAACTCCACCTAAAAGTATTTTTGCAAAAGATAAGTGTAAGTGGAAAACCCCAAATATGTTTTTAAGAAACAAACCGATCATGATTCTCCACAATATTAAATAAACATGTATATTCGTATTTGTTAGAGTCAAATGCTTATATTGAGTCATAATGAAGTTTTGCAGGATTTTCCAGGAAGTGAGACCAAGTTTTTCCAGAAATTTTCTGGAAACTTAACATAAGAATTTCTGCAGGTCACTTCTGACGGCGTCACGAGTTAACTCTTGACGGCGTCACGTGTAAAAATCTGGAAATTTTACCGGTTTTGTTTTTCTATCGGAGTCTTATGGTTTTTGTGAATTATTAAGTTTTATAATCTCCAGGAAATCTGCAAACTTCATTCCACAAGCATTATATCTTATTTTGTTTTCTAGGATTTAGTAACTTATATAGGTTGCCGCTGATTTTATGCGAGGTTGTCTTGTCTATTTTCTCAGGATTCACAGGTTATGTATGACAAGAAGATGATTTATATTCTGGAAGCGAAGCTTTGATTGTTCATTTTCTTGGAGGAAGATTTAACCTGGCCACCTTATTATCCATTGATGAGGCGAAAAATGAACCACTTTTAAGGGGTCATTTAAGCCCAGAATTGAATTTATTTGATCAAATATTGCCCTAAATCGTTCCTTTTGTGATTTTAGGTACTTTGGGAGAGAAATCTGGAAAAGGAAGCAATTCGGACGTTTTTGGAGCATAAAAGTGAAGAAAACGCCAAAGTCTTAATTTTTCTTGTTGGGAACAGTAGGTGACGGCGTCAAGAAGGAATTTCTGACGGCGTCAAGAGTAATTTCCAAGACGACCCAGTACAGAATTGAAGGCGTCACAAGATAGAGCGTCAAGAGTAAAATGCATGACGACCTGGAAACACATAACATATGACGGCGTCAAAAGTAGATCAAGGCAGTCCGAGAAGTATTTTGGCGGCGAGATGACGGCGTCACCAATTTGGTCTTGACGCCGTCAGCCTCAATTTCCTATATATAGTTTTCTAATTTTCATTCAAAAAAAAAGTTTTGGAGAAACCCTAAGGCCGAACTTAGTACGAATTTTACAGGTTTTTCAAGGGTTCTCAGCCCTTGAACCCTTTCATGTGTAATTGAGATAAGTGTTCTTTTAATTCAATCAATATGTCTATGTGTTGGTTGTCTATATCTTGTTCTTGTCTTAATTCCATCATGCTAGGCTAGATCTATCTTGTGTTTGCTTGGATCTAATGAAACCTAGATGTTAATTATGTGTTGATTACTTGTTTATGGTTGTATTGGATGAATGATTTCGATGTTAGGCTTAAGAAAACTGGCAGATTTCCAAATGGTAACATGCTTGAACGTCTTAGGAAACATGAACTGACGTGCACTAGGTTTTATTGGTTGTATTTAATGCATGAGTAAATTCTAATGATCCCATGTTAGGAGCTTCATAGCCGGCTCGACATAGGAGTGAAGTAGGCACTCATAGGATTGGGGAATTAAGTGCGCCAACCCATGAAGGGTATTAAGGAATACAATCCGTCATCCACGCAACTATAACAAGTAATTAACGTGTAAAAGATATCTAGGGAGTAGTGAAATCTAAGTAAACACAACTTCTCCACTTATTGCTCGCAACCTTAGTTAATTTAGTTTATTTTCATTTCTAGTATTTTATTTTGATTGCATCTTTAGTATTGGGTTAGTTGACTAGCAACTAATTCCGCCCAAATCCTTCAAACCTGAGATTTTTACTTGCTTTGTAAAAAATATAAAAATAAAAAAATAATCATCCCTCATCTTTAGAACTAGTATTTAGGTTTTCTAATCCTAGCGACACTATTCCTAGCTGAACGATCAATCCCCCGGTACTTGTCACTATACTATACTACAACGATCAGGTACACTGCCTGGTGGGGGTTGTAAGCTTCTCAAGATCCCTTGAGAGGTAAAGCCTAGTGCGATTCCCACGTATCAAGTTTTTAGCGCCATTGCCGGGGAATAGTTATTGTCTAGGTTAGAATCTCTTTTTATTAGGTCTACTTGCTAGATTCCTTTCTAGTAAGATTTTATTTTTATTTTTAGGTTTTCTTTAGTCTATCTTTTTCTTTGTGTCTTTGTTCGTAAAAACCTTTCCATTGACTATTCCATTAGCCATTACGGAGAACGCGAATCCACCATACTACCGACCACAAAATTCACCCACTCCTGATGACATCTTGATGTTTAAACAACATGTAGATGAACCTATCTATGATGCATGGGATCGTTTTAAATATTTACTCCGAAAAGTCCCTCATCATAATTTCGATCTGTGGTCCCAAATTGAAATATTTTACCATCGTGTCGACCACTATACCAAAATGGACATTGACCATGCCGCAGATGGGAACCTTTGGGGATTAAGTGCTGATGAAGCATGGGAAACCATAGAGAATTGTGCCATACTTGCCAAAAAAATAGACAACCCAACAAACGTTGTTACTGATGAATTAATTGCAAGTTTGAGGGAACAAGCAAGAAGTTTATTTGGGGATAAAACTATAGATGTGATAACTGGGCATACAGGGTGGTTTGATTTCACCACAATACAAGCTGAGCACATTGGTAATCTTGATAAGATGGAGGATAGAGTTGAAAATTTAAGCCCACAAAATACTCAACCATCATTTGAGGCACACACACCGTCCGTGACTTACCCGGAAGAAGTAGATGAGACTTTAGGAGTCCCAATAGAGGTAGAACCCTTGTACCAAACACCACTAGAGGATATAGGTTTGAATACTTATAATGATAACCTTACTCTTAGTTCTAGGGAAGTTCCTAGTTTTGATGAACCGGAGCCTCAACCAAAACCATTACCTAATCTTCCATCCTTGGATGAAAATTTAGGAATTGAAATAGGTTCTGATCCACCCATCAAAACATATAGTCTGGGTAGTCTTAGGACAAAAGTAGTAGACTCTAAGCCTTGTAGAGAGGAAGCTGACATAGGAGTGGAACATGACCTTACATACTTACATCACCCATTCATGATTGATCACAAGAAACATTATGGGTTTAAACCGGGTTTATTAGGTCAAGATGGATCCCTAACTAGTAGTCTCTTGAAGTTGATAGAAAATGATCCCTTTCTAGGAGAAAATCTTAATTCACCCATTAACCCGATTGAATTTGGTAAGGTTGTGATGATAGGAGCACACCCTTTTGAGTATATAATTCATCCACCACTCTTTCCTCACATGGCATATTTCCACCCTAAGGGTGTGTATCGCTACTTTCACCCGCACTTAATCCTAAGTGTAGGGAAAACCTCCCCTATTTCCGTTAAATAAGGGTAGAGTCAGGCTCGTGACTCGAACAAAAACAAGCACTTCTTGGGAGGCAACCCATGTTTTGTGTGATTTCTATTTTGTTTATTTGTTATTTGCTTCCGTATGCATGCTTTATTTTTATTGTTGGTAGATCATGTTTTTCAATTAAATAGTGGAAATACTTTACTTTGTTGTGTTGGCCTAGTCTTAACTCCACCTAAAAGTATTTTTGCAAAAGATAAGTGTAAGGGGAAACCCCAAATATGTTTTTAAGAAATAAACCGATCATGATTCTCCACAATATTAAATGAACATGTATATTCGTATTTGTTAGAGTCAAATGCTTGTATTGAGTCATAATGAAGTTTTGCAGGATTTTCCAGGAAGTGAGACCAAGTTTTTCCAGAAATTTTCTGGAAACTTAACATAAGAATTTCTGCAGGTCACTTCTGACGGCGTCACGAGTTAACTCTTGACGGCGTCACATGTAAAAATCTGGAAATTTTACCAGTTTTGTTTTTCTAACGGAGTCTTATGGTTTTTGTGAATTATTAAATTTTATAATCTCCAGGAAATCTGCAAACTTCATTCCACAAGCATTATATCTTATTTTGTTTTCTAGGATTTAGTAACTTATATAGGTTGCTGCCGATTTTATGTAAGGTTGTCTTGTCTATTTTCTCAGGATTTACAGGTTATGTATGACAAGAAGATGATTTATATTCTGGAAGGGAAGCTTTGATTGTTCATTTTCTTGGAGGAAGATTTAACCTGGCCACCTTATTATCCATACCGAGCGAATCAGGGGAGTATTTGATTTCATTCTTTTTACTTATTTCTCTTTTACATTCTTTACTTGAACATTGGGGACAATGTTCATCTTAAGTGTAAGGGGAGGGTAAAATGATGATACCTTACATGTACACTTTCGCTTGAGTTTGTTTTGTTTGATGGTAGATGTGTAATAAAACTATGAGAAATACTTGCTAGTGCAATTTTAGCGCCAAATTTAAAATTTTTTACAATATTTAGGAGTGAAACTTTAGCCATAGCAAGCGTCTCATGGATAGAAGATTGTATGACTAGCACATAACCGTATATTCAGAAAAATTTTCCACCCAAATATGTGAGGTTCGGCTTTAGATTTGATAGGAAAAGCATTTATTGTTAGTGCTTATGAGTGTACCGGTAGCATTTAGATTCTAGAACTTGCGTTAGTGATGCATCCCGAGACCGCTAGTGAGACTACATTCGTGTAGTAGGATTTACTACATGATAAGAGGCATTAGGATCACCCTTGTGTTAAACTCGTATCATAATTACTTGACCATTTAAGTCATATTACTTGGCTAGTTAAGTCAACTAATTTTTCCCACACCCTTAGCGTTGTACTCATTTTTAGTACACGAAACCCCTAGTACACCCCTCCGAGCCTATCTTTTCTTTTCTAACTTTAAGCATTTTACGTAAAGGAAGAATTTGTTACACCCCACTTAAATGTACACCCAAATCGCCTTAGCCTTCCGTGTATGCACTCATTTTTAGTGCATTATTGTTATTTGTTAAACCCTAAGTTAACTTTCTAATTGATTACATGGTTGCTAAGTCGAGTCATATCCTTGTACATATTCTTTTGGGACGATTGGGACTCATGGGTAAAGTACTTATTTTATGGAGTAATGGGGAAGAACATCATATTATTACCCCCATATGAACGTTAATCTTAAAAGTGCTCCAAGTGTTTTGATTTTCTTAATTCGAGTCATTAGATTAGTTAGTTGTAAAGTATGTAAAAATTCAAGTGTAAGGGGAATGTTCATTCCCTATGATGTATTATTTAGGATGGTAGGGTAAGAGTGTATGCAAAAAAAAAAAAAAAAAAAAAAAAAAAAAAAAAAAAAAAAAAAAAAATCGAAAAATTAAGAAAAAGAAAATAAAAAAATAGAAAAAGAAAAAGAGAAAAAACATACGGACTACCATCCCTTTTCATTCTATGTTCATTTTATGTTTTTGTTATTTTTCATTTATTAGCTTAAGTCGAGTCTAGTCTTGGCTTAGCAACCATATTTTACATGTAATTAACCAAGATTGTTAACTCGCCGCCAGTAAAACTTCCTTTATCCAACAAAACCGTGTATTTCATATCCCTACACCTAACGTTACAACCCTTTAAAAGACCTCTTTGATAGTTTATCCTAGGTGCTTACGCCATGTGGTGGAGGCTTGATCCTTTCCCAAGCCTATGGTAATCTATTTTGCTATGACAAGTAGTGAGAGATATCTTCCGTTTCCATATTGTAATTTATACTTTATTACACCCGAGAGATGTGAATATCTAAACACTATTTGTGAGGTGCTAGTGTATGACCTCCGTGCTTGTCTTTGGTCTTTAGTGGAACGATTATTTGTTGTAATTACTTTTATATTAGTGTTAAATGACCCCTAACTTGTATTTTGAGTAGAATAAAAGCGCATTCGCTTGAGGACAAGCAAATCTCAAGTGTAAGGGTATATGATGAGGCGAAAAATGAACCACTTTTAGGGGGTCATTTAAGCCCGAAATTGAATTTATTTGATCAAATATTGCCCTAAATCGTTCCTTTTGTGATTTTAGGTACTTTGGGAGAGAAATCTGGAAAAGGAAGCAATTCGGACGTTTTTGGAGCATAAAAGTGAAGAAAACGCCAAAGTCTTAATTTTCCTTGCTGGGAACAGTAGGTGACGGCGTCAAGAAGAAAATCCTGACGGCGTCAAGAGTAATTTTCATGACGACCCAGTACAGAATTGAAGGCGTCACAAGGTAGAGCGTCAAGAGTAAAATACGTGACGGTCTGGAAAATGTTATAACGTGACGGCGTCAAAAGTAGATCAAGGCAGTCCGAGAAGTATTTTGGCAGCGAGATGACGGCGTCACCAATTTGGTCTTGACGCCGTCAGCCTCAATTTCCTATATATAGTTTTCTAATTTTCATTCCTAAAAAGAGAAGTTTTGGAGAAACCCTAAGGCCGAACTTAGTACGAATTTTACAGGTTTTTCAAGGGTTCTCAGCCCTTGAACCCTTTCATGTGTAATTGAGATAAGTGTTCTTTTAATACAATCAATATGTCTATGTGTTGGTTGTCTATATCTTGTTCTTGTCTTAATTCCATCATGCTAGGCTAGATCTATCTTGTGTTTGCTTGGATCTAATGAAACCTAGATGTTAATTATGTGTTGATTACTTGTTTATTGTTCTATTGGATGAATGATTTCGATGTTAGGCTTAAGAAAACTGGCAGATCTCCAAATGGTAACATGCTTGAACGTCTTAGGAAACATGAATTGACGTGCACTAGGTTTTATTGGTTGTATTTAATGCATGAGTAAATTCTAATGATCCCATATTAGGTGCTTCTTAGCCGGCTCGACATAGGAGTGAAGTAGGCACTCATAGGATTGGGGAATTAAGTGCGCCACCCCATGAATGGTATTAAGGAATACAATCCGTCATCCACGCAACTATAACAAGTAATTAACGTGTAAAAGATATCTAGGGAGTAGTGAAATCTAAGTAAACACAACTTCTCCATTTATTGCTCACAACCTTAGTTTAATTTAGTTTATTTTCATTTCTAGTATTTTATTTTGATTGCATCTTTAGTATTGGGTTAGTTGACTAGCAACTAATTCCGCCCAAATCCTTCAAACCCGAGATTTTTACTTGCTTTCTAAAAAATTATAAAAATACAAAAATAATCATCCTTCATCTTTAGAACTAGTATTTAGGTTTTCTAATCCTAGCGACACTATTCCTAGCTGAACGATCAATCCCCCGGTACTTGTCACTATACTATACTACAACGATCAGGTACACTGCCTGGTGGGGGTTGTAAGCTTCTCGAGATCCCTTGAAAGGTAAAGCCTGGTGCGATTCCCACGTATCAGCGCCTTTTGCAGAGCCACACAACTGTTCATCCCATCATGTTGCGAGAAAAATGGGGTAAAGGGAATCGTGCTATTTAATGCGGATATCAAACATACTTTATTACAAAATTTTGAATTAATATCAAAACATTTGATATCCACAACAGCAAAACCCTAATCCATTCCCTATAAATACCCCCACAAAGAAAACTACACACACGCTTTCAAAACTTATCAAAACTCTTGCAAAATTATTTCAAGAAAAATCTGTTTGTTCAAACTGTGTGTGTTTCTTCTTTGATACTAATTTTTCTCAAAACCAGACCTTTCTCAACATAGTGTCTTCTTCTAAAGTCATCAAATATGCTCCCAATGTGGATTTCAAAATGGAAAGCGTTGACCTGACCAAGAACAATGTGGTGGGAAACTTTGCCTACCCTCAAGGGTTCCTTGAATACAGGGATGTGGTGAAGTTTCTGCAAAACTGTTTCCTCACCACCACATTCACAAAATCCCCTATGTCATCTATCATGACTACTTAAGGGAATTTTGGTACACAGCAGTGGTTGAAAGCCCTGATGCACCAAAGGAGGCCACTATAAGGTTCTCAGTAAAGAATGGAACTAAGTTCCTAACTCTTAACTACAAGACCTTTGTCAAAGCCACTGGCCTTGACTATGCTGAGACCTTCGCTGCCCAACCCACTGAAGAGGATGTGAAGGAAATTCTGCTGGAACTTGGGCCCTATGACAAAAATCACCCTGAGGTGACACCAGGGGCCCTCCTATCCAAAGCCTCAATCATCAAAACCTTGTTCCCAGCCCCCTGGAGGATCCTGATGACCTTTGTCATTCAGGTCCTTGGGGGAAATAAATCATCCACTGAGCAATTGAATACTACTCAAGCAATGATAGTGAATTGTCTCATAGAGGGTAAAAAGATTGACCTTGGAGAAATTATCTTCAGAGACCTCATAGCAAAGTTGGGTGGGAAATCTAGGCAAAAACTCATGTCATACCCGAGATTCATTTCCTGCGCCCTGCAAGACTTGCTTGGCTCCGAGTATGTTAAAACTGATGCAGTAGGCTTTGAGCCTGATGTCTTACACAAGGCTAATTATTCGCGTGACCCTATTGAGGTTACACATGTCACCCTGACACAGTATATGCTTACTGCTATCAAGGGTGACAACAAGATCTCACCAATTCCCTCTCCCACCAAGAAGGTGAAGAGGAAGAAGGGTCAGGGGTCCAGGAAGGTG
The DNA here is from genome assembly GCA_030686995.1 of Artemisia argyi. Lineage (NCBI taxonomy): Eukaryota > Viridiplantae > Streptophyta > Magnoliopsida > Asterales > Asteraceae > Artemisia > Artemisia argyi. The sequence goes on along the minus strand of CM060681.1, from coordinate 89,034,742 downwards.
GCTCAACCCAAGTCACTCGCCACTGAGACCTCTGCCCCCAAAGCCTGACATAAGGGGGCAACAACAACAGACCCTGACTGCCGACACCCTCAGGATCATAACCCAATCTTTGGCCCCAAAACAAAGGCCAACAGAGGGCACTGAGACATCACACTCAGTGTCCTCGGGCAAACCCATTCCCAAAGGCTCTGCTGACATAAACAAGTCAGTGGAGTTGGAATCAACCCAACCTTCACATCCTGCTAAAGGCTCTGGCAAATCACAACCAGAGTCTCAGGGAGCAAGGGGTCATATATCCTCGGTGGGGCAGCACTACTCCACTGAGAAGGGGACCCACACCACTTCACATCCTGCTAAAGGCTCGGGTAAATCACAACCCAAGCATTAGGGAGTTACCGCCTCTAAATCTTCGGCAGGCCAGCGCAAGCCTGTTGGAAAGGGGGGCAAAACCACTCAGGTGCCTGATGAGGACATTCGCAGAACAAAGCCTTTGTCTGAGGGCACAAAAACTCATCCCAAAGACTCAAAGGGAAACATAGAACCCGCTGATAGGGACACAACAATCACGATTCCTAAGGATGACACTGGGAAACACCCATCAGTGTTTGAAGGGGTCACGGGGGACAAAGATTCAGAGGGAAAAAGGCTACCCGCTGATATTGAACCCATAACCACTCCCGGAGGTGCCCACAACTTGGTAACTGGCTCTAAGGACCAGGTAGATAAAACCCAGTCTACTAGATTAGAGGGGTCAGGACCTGGCCAAAACAAAGGCAAGTCTTCTTATGAAGAGGAGCCGGATAACCTTTTGTTGCAGATTTAATCCATGGCTGATGCTCAAGCAGCCCTATTCTCTAATGATGACTTCCACAGTGATGAGGAGGTTTTTGAAGCTGGAGATGATATAGTGGTTGAGGAGACAGTTCCTGAACCAATCCCTTAGTATCCTCAACCCTCTGACACTGAGGCTGCTGAAACTCACTCCAAATCAGAATCCTCAGGAGACGATCAAGCTCCTCTCACTGGGAAGTTCTTTACCAAATTCATCAAGAAGACGACTAATGCCTTATTCAGGGGAGTCACAGATGAGGTTTTTGACATGCACACTGAGCAGGCGGTTCATTACTTCAACCTTAAAGATGCTGTTGAAGATTTTAATGACGATGTCAGGGAGTAAAATGCCTCAGTCTCCTTCTCCCTGACACAGATGGTCTCCCACCTTAACAAGTTCCTTGAATCCCTAAAAAAGCTGAGTACAGGGGTTCAGTCCATTCAAGAATCAGTTAAGGATGATCCTGAACTCACAAAGAAGCTCCTTCAGGCATCAGAGACCTATCAGCTCAACTTAGTGCATCTCACTGAGCTACTCAACCTGATGAAGTCCTTCAATCTTCAGGCTCTCAGTAACTCCGTGGAGGCTGTCAAAACCTCCCTTACTGCCTTGGATCTCTCAGTGGCAGCTCAGTCTCAAAAGTCAGCCTCCCTGGCTTGGAGTTTTGGTTCTCGTTTGACTGCAATGGAGAACACTCAGGCATCCCTTGAAGCCAAGGTCTCCACAATTCAGAAGGATACCTCAGACATCAAGTCCATGATGACTGAGATCTACCAGGCCTTCAAGGGTTCTTCTCCCTCAGCATTAGTCGCTCCAACTCTTGCCATCACTGCAGCTCAGGCAACAGTTGAGGGGGAGAATGTCACTGATGCCCCTCATACTGAAACCCATGATGAAGCTACCAATCTTGCTTCAAGAGGGCAGCCCTATCACACTGAGGGGGAGCATGTCACAGAGGCCACCATTGTAAGACAGGATCCTGATGAACCAATCACAGTTCCATTTTTTGATCAATGGGGTAGTCCATCACCTCACTGATAATCAAATTCAGGCCTACTTGGAGAGAGACGAAATACTCAAAATGGTGGTTGTTGAAGAAAAGATGAGCAAACCTGAACTCATAAAGGTTGTTCATGAAGAGGCTGAGAAGATTGGTTTGGCAACTGAGGAACTGGCTACTGAGCAAGCCGGAGCTGCCTTCAAAAAGGCTTAGGAGGAAGAGATGAGTGCCTTGAAAAGGCAAAGAGAAGAAAAGCTCAGGAAGGACGCTCATATCAGGAAGACCAAGATTGAAAGGTACACTTGGGTGATGAAAGAAAGACTCAAACCTGAAACCATCACTGACATCAAAATTCATCGCAACACCAAGCCTGCAATTGTCACAGTCTAAAGAGGGCAAGACCAAAGAGTTATGGACATCTATGATCCATTCAGGTTCACTGACTTTGGGATCTCTGAATTGGATGAACTCCGACCAATCATCTCTAAGAAGACTAATGTGGTGGTTCCTAGTCTCCTAAAATCACTAAAGCTCAGGTATGAAAGACTGATGGAAATTCCTGAAGCTCTTGGCATTCCCTCCCTGCTTCCAGCTCTCTCTACTCAACCTGCTCCACCAAAGGTCACCAAAAGGAAGAGGAAGCAAATTGAGTCGGAGCCTGAGATAAAGGTCCCAGGATTGGATTATGACAGGTCTCTTCCTGAAGGAATCATCTTTACAGACAATGTAGTATTTGAAGTCCCTGAAAGAGGTCTGTGCTTTACTGATGAGTACGGAAACCCTGCTTTCCAAAGATGGTCAGACATTGACAGGGCAGGGATTAAGGGGATGCTCATGTACCTGATGTTGGCTTCTCCTATTAGGTCTGCTGAAAACGTAAGGTTCTGCCAGGACCTTAGAGCTAAGATTGAGGAGCACCCTGAGAAACACCTCCTAAGATCCAAGAAAACAAAGCTTGAGGCACTTGGCTTTCAACTGAATATCTGAATCTGCAACCAACTATCTTTTTTTGTTTTTGTATTATCAGTAGGAATTGTAATAACTATTAATAAACTTTGATGTTCTTTTAAGTTATCTGTGTCCTACTGTAATTACATCAACACTCAGTGAGAGATGAAGACCCATGCCAACTTACACTGGAACATGAGACACTTAGGCTATTTGTATATCCAAATAGGGGGAGAATGTTGGGTCACTGAATTTCCCAATCCTCCTCTAACAAGGATTTGAACATAAAATAACCTAAGTGTCATAAACACAAACAAGTCACTGAGTGAACAGTATCTCAGTGAGTTATCTTCAGGATGCTTAAAGCGAGTCTAGTAAGAAAGGTTCACTATTCAGTGAGGCGGAACTCGGTGAGTGCTATCTAAGCCAAGAAGAAGGTGATGGGTTCAGTGAGGATGACAATAACTCACTGAACCCCCAAGACTCCTCAACAACGATTAAGGTACTTAAGACTGATGACTTGAAGACTGAAGATTTGGCGGGACTGGGCGGGAAAGTTTGAACTGGTTCACTAAAGTGCTTTATCACTTTAAGGTCAAAGTTCCCCAAATGGCTAAATCCAGTCTGTCATCAGAAAGCACCTTTTGGACTTAACCCAAAGAAGGTTCCCTATCAAGATTTTATTAAGGAAGTCTTACGTCTATTGTGTATTATAGTTGTTCATACTTGTGTATAAATAGGTAACATAAGTGAGGAGTAAAAGTTGACAAGTTTGTGCATTTAAAGCTAAGCATTCACAAACCACTTTTACTCCTCCAAAGAACAACGCAGTCCCTGAGATAGCTCAGTGGGACCTTATAGTTGTCACTCAACTTAGCTTGAGTTTAGTGAGGAGTACATACCATACTTGTCGTTTCAATCCCAAGTGTTATTCCGCAAACACTTGGGTATAATTCTTTAATTAACTTCTAATAAGAATTAAATGTTGAAAATTACTCTCTTTTCTTTACGTTTATATTTGTTGTTAATCTTAGTTACATTTTAGTTAAAAGTCATATATCTTGGTTAGATTAACTCTTTAGTTATTATTAGCCAAGTAAAAGGGACCAACAAGTTCCCTAGCCCTTCTCCTCATGAGAGGCTCCAACTGTGAAAAGTTAGCCATCACAAAAGCTTCATCAATAGTATGTGTATTTGGGTGCACCAATGTAATGAGATTCATTTGACTAGTAATTGTTATGGTAGATGTAGGGTTTGTGAATGTTTGATTGGCAATTTGTGGAACTCTTTGGCAAACTCCTTCCGGAGTCTCCGTGAACACTTTTGATGATGCCAAGAACGTTGTTGCTGGAGGCACTTAGCGCGCTTCCACAACCATTTTGTGAATAGAAGTATCGAAAACATATATCTAAATGACCAATGCCACTGATCGTATAATATATTGCACCTAATGATTAGAACCTACTTGAGATATAGATTGGATACCTCTAAATGCTTGAGATGGCTTGCATCAAGACAAAGAAACACGTCGTTAGTCAGAGCGCATCGATAGACCCTGCGAACCGGCTCCGGCGTGATAAGTCATCGGCTTAAGGATAAACGTGTTCTGTGTGTGTGTGTGTGTGTGTGTGTGTGTGAGAGAGAGAGAGAGAGAGAGAGAGAGAGGGGGGGAGGGAGAGAGAGAGAGAGAGAGCGCGCAATGAGTGATGTCATACCTACAATGCATCAATGAAATAGGTATATATTGCCGAGCTCTAGGAAAGACCTAGATCCTGCCACGTGTCTCAGCCATATTGGGTAGTAGAGCATATTCACATAAGCCAATAGGAAGGCTTCGAGTATAGGGTACGAGATCGTGCCCGTGTGTTGTTATCGCATACACGGGAATATATGAAACCCGTTTTTGTGGTACGATCCACAAAATATTCTATCTGTCTTTTAGTCACGAAGCATTAATCTCCTCGAAGGTTAAGGCTCCTCGGAGGCTCAGGCTTTATGAGATGGACTCGTATATTGGCGGATTCCCTAAGGGTAGCCTAGTAAGCTTTACGCCGACGATCACTTCGAGCATCATGTGTGCAGCATTCGGAGGCTAGGCTTCGGCCGCAGGATAAGGTATACCATCACTCCCACTTTGAAAAAAGTCCGGTGCTATTTTGTAACTTAATCCCATTAAACTATTATATGTGTAATGTACACTTAAAATGTAATCAATAAATGTTAATACGTAAAAGGAAATATATATGACAAATCAGTAGCTCAAATTCATATATATCCTATTAACAATAAAATGTAGTCAATAAATGTATACATAAAAGAAATAGCTTTAATTACATTATTTTATTCTCTACTACTTATAATGAATGTATTTACATTTCCTAAATTTAAAATGCTTAAAATTTGAGTAATGTGATTGCCTATAATACCTGTTAAACTTAAATGTTTAAATGACAGTTTTACTATTTTACTTTTCGTTTCAAAATATGTTTAAGTCACACGGTTGTTCTATTAATATCAATATGTACTACTTTTAAAATGTCAAACTTTTAAAATGACAAGTTTTTAATATCGGTCAATCTCTACTTGTTTATCAATTATACACGGTTTTACCAATTTACACGTTTGCTTTTATAAAGAATTAAAGACGATATTTCTTAAAACTTAATATCATCTACAAATAAATTAATATTTTAAATATTGTTGAATACTTAAACTTTTATCATTTTTTGTTTCTAACCCATAAGCTTTTTTATGATAAGACTACAAATTGAACCCCTAAGTTTTGTATGAAGAGTCACATCAGAATCACGATTTCGCAAATATAATTATTTGCCGCTATAAATCGTCGTATATTGCTGCAGCAACACGTTTTCAAAACATATTTTTTGTTTAATGACATGTGAGTGATCTGTTAACTAAAAGATTGCAGATTTAAATTTTAATAATAATATTTTGAGAAGTATTATTAGGTAGTTACGTGCGTGATTATCTGTTTGTTTTATAAATAAAATGACGCAGGATATCTTTTATATAATAAAATAAAACCCTAAGTGGGGACTTTTTCACTTAAAAAAATCAAATCATATCTTATTTAGTAATAATTTTATTTAAAAAAAAAGATTATTTTCTTATTAGGTAATATTTTATATTTATCCATAACACAAGTAGAATAGAAGATAAATACAAAAAATATAGATAAGATGCAATTAATAATAGGATTGCAATTTTTAAATAATTATCTTTAATAATAAAAAAAACTATAATTAAACATCATAAATCAAACAAAATAAAGATTAAATTATTTGTTTTATAATAAATAAAAATATATGATTAAAAAAAAATTTTAAAAAACCCGCACGTGCGCGGTAATTATAACTAGTAAAAATTAAAAAGTTATTATTTTAGTATTTAGTGCGGATATATTAACTATTAAGGTATTGTAAAACTCAAACTTAAAAAAAATAATTATCACTGTTCATCTACAGTATTATATCCTTAAGTCGATAATTGTTATATTAAAAATGCGAAGACATCATTTACATACTAAAAGGGGTTTTTTTTTTTTTTTTTTTTTTTTTTTTAATACATATCAAGAGACAATACTTAGCCACTCATCTTTCAATTGAAAAAAAAAATTAAAAAAAGAAAAAAACAAAAAAAGAAAGAAAAAAAAAGATGATTAATTAATATTTTATCAAAAATGCAATTGCACCTATGTTTTTATAATTTAAATATCTCATGAAACATTAATCGTTAACCAAAACAAATTATACCGTTTCCAGAAGATTTTATTATCTTTCTATAAACGGGTACTTTCATATACTTTCGACGAAATAAAAATTTTCATTCTTTTTCACATTCTGTTTTTCACCTTTTTTAGTATTGAAATTCACATGATATATTACATGTGATTTAACACTAATTTGAATTTTGAACACTAATCAACTATATTAAAATTGACATAATTATTTGTGTATAAATTAAAAAGTTTATCCGCTTTTTGCGATGCAAACTACATATTTATGGCTTTCTAAGCATATAACTCAAGTTGTCTATCAACTCTTAGATTAGAGCATTTTTTTTCTTTAAATAATAAAAGCTCTATAATCACATGTGATAAAAATCACATGCAGTAAGAATCATATATGATATAGATCACATGCGTTTAAATCACTTGTGATTTTATCTGTTTTATCTAACTTTGACGAATTAATTGTTGTAATCTATAATTCGAAATATAATATGTTATATATAATTAGACACTTATGAATGTCTTGTTTCCAGTAAAAAAAAAATCAAAATTTTAGAATTTTGTAGAAAGAGTTATGTTTATTTTACTGCACATTTTAATACTCGAACATAAAAGTAGTGTTGAATCATATGTGATTTATTAAGAAAGTTTCAACGACTAAAAAAGTAAGAAAATTAACTATTTAATAGAAAAAATAAAAAATTGTCGAAAGTATATCAAAGTGCCCCGTCTATAGATGAATATTTCAATGCTCGTCGCGATAATATAAATTTTTTTGCTTAACTATTTAATAGATACTATTAATTTATTTAAAAGAGGGAGTGAAAGTGGGCTTTTTATTTGATAAGAAAATGAATGATTATAATTGAGCCCTTGATATGTGAGTAACTTATTAGAGCATCCGATATCATGACTCAAACTCAAGCCAAATCCCACTTAGCACTTGAATTGGCGCCGCTATCTTCAAGCCATGATACAACCCCCCCCCCCCCCTCCCCCCCCCCCCCTCCCCCCCCCAATTTGGAAGCCATTCACTTGGCTTACGCCAATTCCCACTTTGAGATCGGAAAGAACACCAACGGCGAAAGCACTCTGCTGGGCCGACACTGACACTGAGAGACGAAAGCTAGGGGAGCGAATGGGATTAGATACCCCAGTAGTCCTAGCCGTAAACGATGGATACTAGGTGCTGTGCGTATCGACCCATGCAGTGATGTAGCTAACGCGTTAAGTATCCCGCCTAGAGAGTACGTTCGCAAGAATGAAACTCAAAGGAATTGACATGGGGCCCGCACAAGCGGTGGAGCATGTGGTTTAATTCGATGCAAAGCGAAGAACCTTACCAGGGCTTGACATGCCGCGAATCCTCTTGAAAGAGAGGGGTGCCTTCGGGAACGCGGACACAAGTGGTGCATGGCTTTCGTCAGCTCGTGCCGTAAGGTGTTGGGTTAAGTCCCTTTTTTTTTAACGGGTTTTGTGTGTGAATGTTGTGTGTTTGAATTGGGTATGGCAGGTTTTAAAAGGTGAAAATGGCTCAAGTCATGACAGAGAGAGGTATTTTGGTGTGTGAGCGTTAAAAGTAAGATACTAATTAAGATGACGCTGATGTGGCTATTTGGCTTAAGCCATGATACTTTGCGCTCTTAGTATGTTAATTAAGTTAATGATTTAAGAATTCCTTTCAAACTCTAGTCCTACTAGTGTTTGCGAAAGCGATCTGCACGTCTTTTCCAATGTTGCATGCATGGTCATGGTCATGGTCCTTCTGTTTGAATAATTTATGCATACATATATTTATTCTGCATGCCGATGATAAATGAACAGTATTTTCTTTGTTCTCGTATGAATAATATACAAATCCGTTAATTTGTTGTGGAAGTTTTACCCGACGGACCAAGGTTTTCTGGCGAAAATATTGCGTGTAATATCCACTGATCCAGAATTAAGAACACAATAATCGTTTCCACAATTTATTGATATCAAAGATATGATAATTTACATGAAAGGAGAAAACTACACAATTTTTGATCAAAGAAGAATAAAATACAACCTGACTTTGAAATTTGAATTTTCAAACCAAATCAAAGTTTTATGAGGATATACAACAAATTAATTAATTAATTAATTTAAAGAATCAACTAATTAGTTTTATTTTTATATGCAAATTAAATTGAATGAAGTGAACGTCACATTTGTGCATGGTTAATGGAATGTGACAATGTGTCAATATATGCCTCCGTCAATTAAATTGGCTGATTAACTTCTGTTGCTGTTAAGTTGCTCTTCCTGTTCCAGCTCTATCATATTCGCAATAATGGCTTCGGTTGTGGTCCTTAAAAATTCTGGCCAGTCCCTGCATTTATCGGACAAATAAAAATTAGTCAGTCATCAAATATACAATGGTTATTCCCACAAAAAATAAAATAAATAAATAAATAAAAATACGAAAGTAAGATAAATATACGATACTAAGTTTGTGCACGATGATACTTTTGTAATTTGGTTACTATACAATGTGATAACATAATCCGTTTAATTAATTAAGAAGGATAATTGCATTGTGGCTTGTACAGTAAAAATCTTGATGCAACTTCAATACTACTCCGTATTTCTCATATGCATGTTGCCTTGCTATGAAAGCAATTAACGTACCTTTCATATAGAAAATGTGGGAATGGATCTACTAAGAAGAGAAAATTAAATAAGAAGAATGAGAAATGTTTGTAGCCACATATTTCAAATGAAGAAGGAGAATTTCATGGGAGATGCATCTTATTTTGTAGGTGCATCTGAAATGTGCGGCTGTGGTTACTTCTCATTCTTCTCATTTTACTTTTATTTCTCATTTGATCCTTACTCTAGAAAATGTTGAATATGTACAAGCAAGGTAATTGCACGATATGATGCTATTGTGACTTAATTGTATCATATATATAAGTGTGGTGGTATTATGGTGTATGAATGCATTTTCATTTGTACAAATTAATCACTTCCTTTAAAATAGTTTTTGTATTTCAAGAACCATTTTCATGGCACATTTTTGTATCTTCATGCAATATGGGTTAATACCATGTCAGTATTTGTATTTCTTTGTTTAGGCTAGTGTTTCGTATTAAAAAAAAAAAAAAAAAAAAAAAAAAAAAAAAAAAACAGTAAAAATGCAAATGTGTGTTAGTATGTTAGGTATTTACCCGTTTGACGAATTAAAATCTAGCCCAACAGTGTATTTAGCTTCCTCAAGAGCAAACTGGAATCGTTCTATCTCATGTTTGGGTGCCTTCCAGTCATCCTTAATGATCAGCTCAGATGGTTTGACATCACAAAAAACCGGTATAACCTTCTTCTTAGCTTCCATTATACGAGCTAATTCATGCAAACAAAAGTAAGATTGACAATAACGTGGGGAAAAAACCGCAACCCCAACTTTACACGTGCTTATTGCACTATCAATATTATCAAACAATCTATCGCCAGGTTTCATATTCTTACTGTCCAAAAAAGGTCTTAGTCTTAAGCTCTTAAGATGATGATATAATAATCCTGCAACATTTTTCTTTGTGTCGATCCCACGGTGGTTGATGAAAACATCACATGGCGGCTGCTGCCGTGTGATGATGGCGGCATTTGGTGACTTGCGGTATTGAAGGAGGCTACGGTGAACATTTTTGGCTGATGAAATTGAACGTTGCATGGGTGATTGAATATAATTAAAAGGTGAGTTTGAAGAGGTGTACTATGTCTGTTGCTGTGTACGTGTTTATTCGGTTTTGATACTGGGATTTAAAATGGTTATTTATAGATTAAAGAAATCTTGAATCTTGAATTTTCGAAGACAAAATCAAAATCATACATATGTGCTTGGACCTTAAGAAAATTATAGTAAGAGTAAAGGGTTTGAATATTTTGACTCTTTTGGTATTACGAAGTGTTAAAAACCTTCAAACACGCTGCATAAAAGCAATTACTTGTACATATATAAAAACGACAAAATATAATATTATAGTTAAGTAGGATAGAAATGTATACTTTTCCGTAAGAAGAAATAACAAACTCTTTTCCCTAGCTTTTAAGTTCATTATAATAACTTAACAATTGTTTTCTGGTATTACTAGTTAAATCTAATTTTTGAAAAAAAAAAAAAAAAAAAAAAAAAAAAAAAAAAAAAAACCATTGTTACAATTAATAAGATTGATTTTAAACTTCATTTCATCTTATGCTGTTATTCTCTGAGTTTGCGGAGACCTGTGCAGAATTCAGTTTAATAACATAAACGGGCCTAAAATAGAAAGTATATAATTTTATTAAGAGATAAAATAAGAAATAATCGTTTTCAAAGCGCTTCGGCTATCATTGTTCAATGCAACTTCTTAAATCAAATACTTATAGTCAATTTTATAGGATATATATACATATCATATGCAAATTTTGAGACTCCTGTAATTTGGAGGCCCTGTACGACTGCACATCTCGCACACTCTCATATACGGCTCTGATGTTATTGCTATATTTGGAATTTTGAGCCCTCGAATAAAAACCCATAAATTTGTTTTGTGTTAATATTTTTTGAAAACCCCTTGCCTCTTAACCTAGAGGTCAAGGGTTTGATCCTCACTCCCTACAAAAAGGCCGGAGGTCCTTTTCTACCTTAGGTAGAACCGGAAGCAACCTCTCTACCTTAGGTAGAGGTATGGTTGTCTACGTCTCAACCTCCTCCATACACCGTGGAACACGGTATTGGGACCCATAACCCGTGTAAGACGGTATTGGGAGTTACTTTTTTTATTTTTTGAAAACCATTTCACTTTCTTTGTTCTATTTATACTACGTATAAAAAGAAAAAAACATTTATATAAAACTTAAAAAATGAGTAATGTTATTAGATTAAAATACTTCTTACTTATAAAAAACAATACAATCTATTAAATATTTAAATATGTAATTACAATTTAATTCATTAACTTTTTTCACTCTCACTTGCATTACATAAAAAAATTTGCAAATACAAATTGACGTTCACCTGTATCCATATTTTAGCTTGCATCACCAAAAAGCTAAGGAGCTAGGACGAGAGTGGGTCTTAACTGCGTGTATAATACGGAGTACTTGATAAAACTTATACCAATAAAAATACAAATTGACGTCCACTTTGACCTTTTTGAGTATTTCTTGTTCAACTTTGACTATTAATATTTTTATTTATGTTATATAATAATTGATGAAAATTATACTAATAAAAATACATTTAAAATTCAATCCATTCATATAACTTTTATCAAGTATTATATAACACAAATAAAAATATTTATATTCAAAATTAAATAAGAAAAAAAAAGTTAAAGCAAACACTTATTATAAAACAGATGTAGTAATAATTTGTACGGAGTATGAAAGGGAAAAAAAGTAGCGCCGCATGGGTATGAGAGGTGAAAATGATTAATTGTAGTGGGACATGCAAAGAGGAAGAATAATAGAGAATTTTATGACTGCAACATGCAAAGAGGAAGAAAAAAATGACACATGATTTTGAGGATTACGGTTTTTGTGAGGATTGTAGCTGTGATATTATGTAAACTTGTGTAATATCTAAATCTCTAGTATCAATACAATATAAATAATAATAATGCTCAATGATTTAACGGGTTTGGCTTGATATAAACTAAACTAAAACTAAATACTAGTCGAGTAACATTTTGTTCTAATTGTTTCCTGTGACATTTTCTTTTTATACAAAAATTATTATTTATTCTTCAACAATGATTGACAACATATGAAAGTACCTTAATAATTAATGTGATGAAGTTAGTAAACGAACTCCAAACCCAAGGTTTAATTGGCACAACGAATATGCATTGCAAGCAATAAATTGTTGTTCTATCGTCGCATGTCAATTAGGGGTCATACGTTCTCTTAATTTATTTATTAATCAACGTATAAACATAAGCATTAAGTGACTAATGACGATCAAATATAAAAATTTTAACATGAAAAATTGTGAAATAAACATGATTTTGATCGCGTTGATCCCTAGTTTTAGAGGCCATTAGCCCAAATTTATAAACTGATTCAAAACATGCATTATCATTTTTAATGCCAATAAAATGAATCAAATGTTAAATTTTCAAAACATTGAATTACGAGTTTGTTTCTAATCAAGTAAAGAAATACTTTTATGTAAAAAATCTTGAGTCAGAGCTTCAAATTGCGTTTTCATGATTTTTTAAATTTCTCAAGTTCTCACGGAAACTTAAATTATAGTAAGACGGGTAGAAGAAAAATATGGTTTCTTTTTAAAATTATAAAATAATAAATACTTATTAGCTTTATCACATTGCTAGCTAAACATACCAAACAACTCAGTGGCGTAGCCAGGAATTTACTTATGGGTAGGCCGAGATGTAGCACAAAATAATAATAGTCATTATTATTTTATTTTTTTTTCTTTTCTTTAGATAGACTTAAAACTAAATCTCACTATTGGTTAATTTTTATATTTAATGGGCAAACAAATATACACTATAGCAATTTTTATTGGGTGGACCATGGCCCACCAAGACCTTCATGTAGCTACGCTTCTGAACTCATGCAAAAAGGAAATGTAAATCCTCTTTTTAAATACTAGACGAATACCCGTGTATAGCAACGGGATTTTATTACGACAGATCGTTTAGTGATAAAAGAAAATTTATGGGTTATAAATGAAAAATAATAAAAGTTAGGGGTGGCAAATCTTGCCCAATTTGTAATTTTTGGGCGATTTTTGACACTTTTTTAAAAGTTTGGGCGTTTTTTGCCCCCTTGCATTTATTTGATAGGCTCTTACAGGCAAAAGATAAAAACATATATTATTAGATGGACTTTCGAATCACACAATTCAACTTTCAAGCAATTACTCTCATTTTTTTTCTGACAAATTCACTTGTGACTGATAACTATAAAATATTCCAACTATTTTAATTTTAATTTATCTCATTTATTAACTATTTTATGCATAATTATTTAATACCCTAATTAATTGATAGATATATTTAATTAGTTGCATTTTTATTCATTTAATACTCTATTTTATATTATGTTATGTTGTAGCTTGTTTAAATTGTATATTGTGAAAATTTTATTGTACTTTTTTTAGTAAGGGGTGTTTTAATTGATTATTTTTAATTTGATATAGATGCTTTTAATTGGTTGTACCATATGAATAAATTATTGTAATTTTAAGTTATTGTGTGTTTTAATAAGAGCATTAATTACACAATTCATTTTCTCTCACCCTTGTAGTATAAAAAGGGAAAATGATGATTGACTGAAAATTCAGTTTTTCACTTTTCTTATTTGACTAAATCTACATTATAAGTAGTTAAGATATTTATCATAGATTGATCTTAAAAAAAGTGCAAAAAGTGTTTTAGCTATGCGCTAGAATGTTTTTTGTTTGTTTGTTAAAATTGGGAATGACTTGTTCAAAGGCTGGGTCGGAACTTGCGGTATAAGCAAATCGAATGAAGTCTAAAATGGGAACATAATTTAGTTACACGTGCCTTTGACGTTTCTATATCTTTGTAGCCTTTCCGTACGGTACGAATTTCACTTTCTAACATTTATGAATAAATCAAATAAAGAGACACGTCAATTCTAAAACACCAATCTTATAATCATTGCATATTTTTTGCCTAGCCAAAATAGTTGCTCGGTACAAGTTTTATGTATTCATTTTTATATGGCAGTTAACTCGTACTTCAATACGATGTTCATACTCTATGCGTATGCGGACTTTTTAATATTACGAACAAATGATTTAATAATCTTTTATTTATGGGTTTTGCTAACGACAACCCTTAGGGCTGTGGTTAACAAATTTATTTTTACTACAATTCATTGTAATGACTTGAATCATCCAATCACAATAAGTTGTTTGTTGTGGTTCCATAATTTTCGGGATTGTGCCCATCTTTTTTGGAATTATCAACCATTCATAATCAATTATTCATAACAATGTAATAAAATACATATTGTTAACCACAGCCCTAAATGTTGTCGTTAGCAAAACCCTTTATATAATAAAAGAATTACATGATTTTGGAGTGATTTTGTAAAACTTTTCTCATTGAAAAAAAATTAGACCAATAGAAGAGCTCGATTTTGTTACGTAGGCAAAATCAAACGACGCGATTGGTTAATAAAAAGTCAAAATTAAATTGATTTTGGTTAAACTTTAATAAATTTGATAGAGAAATTTGTTTAGAAAAAAACTCATAAAAATATTTGTGTCAAATTGTGTGAAAACAAAAACTTAAGTTGCGCTCCAAGTCCTTGGGCTGTTGAACAGAATCCAACCAAACCGGAATGGATGGTACAAAGTCCTCCAGCTTTTCATACTTTTGGAGAACTTCCAACTATCAAGGAAACGAAAAGCTCTGTGAAGTAAAAGAAAAAAAGGGTCGCCGATTGCTACTAAAAACCTAACAGAACATTCCACTTTCCAACAGATAAGAAACTCTCAGTAAGCAGGATCCGATAGGCAAACGATGCAAAAAAAGATTAAAAATTAAAAGAGGAAGTAATCAATAAAACCTTAGTGGTTGAATTTTACATAAAATATATTAAGTTAAGTGTAAAATTACAACTTTCCGTATTTTTTAATAACTTAAAAAAAAAAAAAAAAAAAAAAAAAAAAAAAAAAAAAAAAAAACCCTTACACTTTGTACCCCTATACTTTATAATATGAACTTTGTTTAAAATTACATGAGTATTAGTATTACTTTCATACTTTCATCTACTAAAATTATAAAATTTTGTAAATATACGTTAAATATTTTTTTTAAACTAATATTAGTTTTAAATTTTCATCCATTAAATATTTGTTTGTTATATACGTTAAATAAAGACTCGTGTTATTTTATTTTAGAAGTTTAATTTATACGTACACAGGCTTGAATATTAAATACGGCTAAACTATTATTAACGGGGATATAAATATGAAATGTAAGCACGGATTACTGGGATATGAAAATAAATATACTCTATATTGTACTTATTACAACGATTCATGAAATTCTTATTTAAAGTTTATATATGGATATCTAGAAAAAAAATTAAAAACTTTACAAAGCATATTTTAACTTCATCAATGCTGATTATTTGCTATTAACTTGCACATTTTGTACAACATAATATAAATAGTTAAAGTTAACCAACAATATCAATCTCAACATATATGTGAGTTAAAGAAGTTAAATTTTTTAATCAACAAAATTTTTTACATAATATTACTGTAATAGATATTAATACATAATAAATAAAAATAAAAAACTCCTTAACAACTATTAGTTATACTTATATCACAATTTAACGAGTAAATTCGTATATATCCATATACTAAACTAAAATTAAAAAAAAAATGTGTAAGTCCTGTTCGTGCACGAGACTTATAACTAGTAATAATAATAATAGTTAGGGCACTTGCTTGTTGCTCCTTATATCTTTAGAGTGCTTGGTACAGTTAGTGTAATAGAGTAGTGTCATGAGCTAAAGTGATATCACATCAGTATTTTTTGCCCATGGTGCCCTCTTTTGCTTATAACACCAAAACACTCTTACTAGTACAAAAATGATGACATGGAGTAAAAGTGGTGTCATAGGGTTCACATATACCCCACTAAAACACACAAGGAGGGACTCAAGATTTTTTACTAGGTGTTGCACAAACATTTCATTATTATTTTAGTACTAAAGTCGCACTATAAGGAATTTATTAAAAAAAAAAAAAAAAAAAAAAGTTGCACATACCAAGAAAAAGACATATTTTAGAAACAATTTACACTTCATGACCTAAAATCAGGTGTGCCACGTGCCACTGATTGGGTCTAAACCGTCAGATATTATTGACCAAGGTCAACAAGTCAAAGACAGCCTAGAATCAATACTCCGGTGACAGTATAGTGTATTCCCGGGTCGTTAAAGTCCCAGCGAGATTGAAATGGTGTCGTTTGAAATCGTTTTTGAGAAAGTGGCACTGAGGACAGTAGCCAGATGATGTGGAATTGATATTGCTACTGTTATATTGGTATTTGTACACAGATATAATATTCACAAAAATTAAATAACAGATATATGCACGTATTCACAATTCAGGTTTACGCAATCGGACTAAAAAAGTGAGATTTTGGTATTTAACAAACTACAGGGGGTGCTTTTGACACTTTTTGAAACTTAAAATTAAAAATGAAAATGAAATTATGAAAATGATTAAAATACCATTTAAATATTATTTAATTAATAAAACTATTTAAAATCTAATTTAAATTAACTAATAATTATAACTATTACAAATTAAACTAAAAAGTTGCAAAAATAATTTCTAAACTTAAATTAGAACTTGAAGAAAGTATAAAAAAAATAAAAATAAATATTTTTGTCTTTTTATGGGTTTTTTATAAATTGAAAACTATTTAACTTAATTAAACTAATTAAACTACTTTTAATTAATATTAATACTAAATTAACTTAGAAAATTAAGAGAAAATTTATAAAATTACTTAACCATCACAGGAATCCTAAAAAATTATAAAAATTCTAAAAATTATGTTTTAAGATTAATCCACTAATTATTTACCTTTTAATTACTTAAATTCTAATTTAAACAATTAAAATAAGAAAAATGGAAAATGAACAGTAGAATTCAAAAATATATTTTTTAAAAGTCTATTAAACTATATTAGAGCTAGGAAAATTATAAAAACTAAGTTTTACCTTATAAAAACTAAATATGATATTTAATACTTAATATTAATTAATAATAAAGAAAACTAAAATTAAATCTAATAAATACTAAATGGTAATATAAAAATCTGAAAATTTTACTAAAACTACTTTACTATATAAGGTATTTAATAAAAATATAAAATTGACAAGTACTTAATAAAAATCTAAAATGCAAAATCAAATTTAAATTACATTAAATAGAAACTATCACTTAATTTTAAATTAACTTTTTTTGGATTTTTCTTTTGCAAACTTATTTTATACCTAAAAACAAAGACTTTTTGTAAAAACAACTTATTTGTAGCTAAAAATTAAGCACTGTGCACCCCCTTATCTTAATCAGTTGACTTTTGTTGACTGTTTGGGCAAATGAGCTCAAATGAGCTTGTGTGGGTCCCAATATGGATAAATCAGGTACAAATAAGTACAATGGACTAGAATAAGCCAGAAACAATAAGCACAAAGCACAAATAAGCTGAATTAATCAAAATAAGCACTTTGGAACATGAGATTAAACACAGATTGGGGACAAACTTTAGGCTCTGATTTAGGTGGGGTCCACAGGTCTAGGGGTCAAACAATGGGTCAAAAACCCAAGCCTACCAGGAGAGGGGTTGAGTGAGACCAAGTTATGGTGTTGAGACCCACTAGGATGGCCACAAACCACCACTAAAGTGGTGGTGGTGGAATGGGTAACTGTTGTGCAGGGCACACAGTAAGCCTGCAGCCCTCTTTGGAGGGTTGTGGGGCCCACAGGTAAAATCTTAAAAATCTAATGATTATTGAACTGTAAAGCTGAGGTGGTAAGCTACAAATACTCAAAAGCTCATAGTCTGAATCACCATACAAAAATCTATAAAAATCCTTGAAGTTTTGAGATTTTCTGACTAAGAAAACTTTGACTTTTGAAATTTTTAACTAATGTTGACTTATGTGAACTTAAGACCTAATTTAATGACTAAACTTAATGTAATAAACTAAAATAAGGCTAAATTGAACTAATGTAACAGCTTATCTACTGATTTGGGTGGATTTGGAATCACCAAGACCCAACAGTGGTCTGCTAAGGGCAAATGGTGATGATTTTTGACTTTCTGTTAAAGTGACCAAGGTTTTATGATTTACATGACCTGTTTTAACCTAATGAATCATGTATTAACTAAACACAACCTCAGAGACCTCCTAGATTGCCTTGAGTCAAGCTGATCCAAACACCCCTTTATCAGCTAACTGTTTTTCCATTAGGGGTGTAAATGGTCATTTAGATCCAATCTACTGATGCAAGTGTATTAAATAAGCTAAATTCCCACTATCTAAGCTAAGTTGATGCAGAGGTGGGCAAGATCATAAGCTAAACTAGATAATGCAACTTAATAACCTAATATGGAACTTTAAACCAATATGAGAACCTTCTACTTAAAAACAGAAAACCAAAAGCAGTTTAACACCCACAAGCTAGACAAGCAAACAGGAACAAAAAATAGCACTTTGATAAGCTGAATCATATAGAAATAAGCTAGACCACAGTTCACTATAAATTTGGCAATAAAGTTGAACTTACAAGAGGTTAAGGTGCACCAATGTGTGCAAGATCTATCTTGCTGTAAAACAAGACAACACCACTTCACAGACTCCATCCTACTAGCTTATCACCTTATCACCAGCTTTTTGACTTTTGTTGACCTATTGAGTTTCTTGAAATAACACAAGTATATGTGAAACCTTGAACTCACCAATAGCTATATAAAGCTAAACTGAGTTTCACTCAGATAAAATTAAGTTGATGGGATTAGAATAAGCTCAGTCAAGCTTATGCTACCTTGTGATACAACATTTTAACTTAAAGAGACTAATGAAAGGAAATTTATGGGAAATCAGTTAAATTAAAGTTGAATTTCATTAATTGAGAACAAGATTACACTGTTTGAACAGAAGTTGCACTAATTTGAAAACATAAATTACAAATTCGACCTAAGTTACATTTTTTAAAACTACCAAAAACTAAATCCTAACTAACTGCCTCTGTCTGCTTCCTTTCTTCTTCTTTATAAGCTTTCTGAGGTGTGTGGGACCCACTGAGCATATCCCACCAACTTGCTTAACTTTTTGCACCCTCTTGGTCTCTTTCCAATTTTGGCGGGAAAAGTTGTTTCTCTTTTTCTCTGCTCAATTTGCAACTTGGGGGGGGGGGGGGGGGGGTAGCACTTAATAACCTTGGGATGAGGAATAGGGGAAGGGATAAGGTGTGTGGGACAAGAGGTGCAAGTTGGGGTGAAATACCACCTGGTGGTATTCTGGTTTTGGGAGGGAGGTAAGGGAAGGAGATGGTGGGTTTGACCGAAGTCAAACCTGGGTATGTTATTAAAACGTGGGTGGGTTAGTAGTGGGATTGGGCTTGGAAAACAAAATGGGCCTGGGGTGGTTTTGTTGATGGATCAGGCCAAGGGTGGGTGGTGTTTATTTGGATTAGGCTTTATAAAAACAAGGGTCCATTTGGTATTAATGATTTTAGACACAAGGACCATTTTTGTACTTTCTGATTTTATGAGGACCAGAAATGTAATTTTCCCAAAGTTTATCAAAAGGACTAAACTTGCCAAGTTTTAATAGTACAAGGGAAATATTTGATAAATTCTAATTTTTAAATTCCCGAGGACTTGTTTTGCCATTTTTGAAACTTGAGGGTCCAATTATGTAATTTTCTCAAACTTTTTACCCAAGGATCAAATTTGATAACTTTTGACTTTTAAATGCCTTGGGTTGACTTTTCTTTCGTTTAAAACCTTCAGGGACTAGTTTTGTAAATTTTTGAAACTTGAGGGACTGAAACTGCCAATTATGCAAACTTTGTGCGTTTTTCATCTGTTTTTTATTATTTTGCATTTGAAACATATAAAACACATTCCTGGGATATTTTCACTATTTTGATGCAATATTGAGTGTTTTTGGATGTTTTGGCAGTTCAAATTGGTATAAAATGATGAGTATTTACACACTCATCAATCCCCCACACTAAAACATTGCTAGTCCCTAGCAATCTTTTGAGAAAAACTTGATGGATTTGAAAAACTCTTTACCAAAAGCCATCACTTCTGGAGTAGCCAGGTGTAAGAACTGTGGCATACCTGATAACCGTGTGATTTTGAGCAAACCACCAGCTGTAAACGGATTTGATTAGTCTTTACCAAAAGCCGTTTGCTTCTGGACTAGCCAACTCTTGATGGAATTGTCAACATCTTGGTGAGCTGATTACCAATTATGGATTTTCCACGGCCTTTACCACAAGCCATAATCTTGCGGGCTAGCCAACTCATTTGTTTTCGGGGAGTTGAGGAACCATACAATTTTTGGCAAATTGCAAGCCATTAACGGATTTGAGATGTCTTTACCAAGAGCCGTTTGCTCCTGGACTAGCCAATCCCTTTTGTCGGTTAGACAAGGCGGACTGATTACCACAAAAATTTTAAGCTCCAGTGAAAAATTATTTTTTGAAAATTTTTGGTCAAAAACGGGGGTATAAGATAGTAAAATGTGTTAAAATTCGCTAGAATAGCGAATAACCCCCCCCCCCCCCCCCCCCCCCCACACTAAGCATGAATATTGTCCTCAATATTCAAAGTCTCGGCTATTATGCCGACTCTTGGAACGTAAAAGGAGAACATTACAAGCTAAATGTGGAAACACAATTTTGTTTTTCACTTTTGTAATCATAGCATGGGGGACTCCCCCACACTTAGGGTGAAAACCCTATAAGCATGCTACTGTTTTTGTTTACCGAGTTGCTAGCTTGACTCGACCCCGAATTCATTTGTCCTTGGGGAAGCATGATGTGGAAGAACTTTCATTCAAGATGTTTGGATAAACATTTGAAGCACGTCAAAGTTCCACACCGATGAGACATAGTCCCGGCTCAAAATAATGGTACATGAAAATGCCGGGGTCAAAGATAGTGTCTTCATTCCCGAAGGAGTGAAGAACAGGAGAAGTCACCCTGTAGGTGAAGAAAAAGAAGAAAACCATGATGAAAATCATGATAAGATCTTCTTCCTCGAAGGCAGGCTCATTAGCCTGATTTTGGATTTCAAAGGGTAAGCTCGAAAACATCCCGGGAGGGTGGGTGGGAATTTGCAAATTCTCATGATTGAGTGCATCTCCCCCCGGGTCATCATACTCCGGAGGAGTCATGATATGAGTGAGTTCACAGGAGAACTCATCAAATGTGAATGAATCATATTCTGGATTGATGTGCGTGAGTTCACAGGAGAACTCATTGAAGGTAAATGATTCATAATCAGGGAGAGAATTATGAGAATGAGAAGTGGTACTGCCACTAATCTTCTCTCCCATAGGATCAAAAGTAAAGGCTTTAAATTCCGGTATAGGGTCATCGGAGAGAATGTCACTATCCTTATTGGGGATAGGAGATGAAATAGGTTTCTCTTTGAAAGCCTCGATTTTAGAAATGAGGAGATTGACTTTTAATAATGTTGCACGAAGTGCTTCATCTTTGATTTCAGTGTCAATCTCATCATTCTCTTCTTCTAAGCTAACTAGCTCAGAAGGAAATCCTTCCACAAGACTGATGTCTCCAAAAGATAAAGAATTTTCATCAGCATGTGAAGTACTAAGCTCGATGTTGGGATTAGAGTTTAAAAGATTTTCAGTTTCTCCCATATCGGCTTCGAGATCAAGGAGACCATCATCATTTCCCAATGGAATTGGATTGATGTGAGTAAGTTCGTTTGTGAACTCCTCAATACGAGGGTCAACATCCGAATGAGGCAATGGTGCCTCCTTATACTCAACTTCTCCATAAGATGTACAATCATCATTAAAATCGGAGAAAGTCTCAAAATGATCTTTTGGATTTTCAGGGTGAGCAGGTAGATCACACACCTGATCCAAAGTTCCCTGTGACTCTCTTGGGATTGGGACAAGGATCTCAGCACTAGACTTTATTAATTCGTCCGATTCCTTATTAGGAACAGTGCTAAGATGCTCAACCCCCATTATCAGAGAGTGAGTGTGAACTTTGGGTGTGATAACAACAGACTGAGGGAGTTGAGAAGGACTAGCAGTCATGGTTTCTACAAGTTCCATGATTTCTACTGCTAGTGATTCAATCATAATCTTTTCTCCCTGTATTGCTACTGAAGCGGTTTCAAGAGGTTTCTCAGATACCTTTGGGATTGGAACAAGGTCATCAATTTCCTCAAGAGGATTGCTTTTGACTTCCTTGTCCCCCATTGGCAAGATATCTGAAGTTTTCTTAGGTTTTACCTCTTGAATTGGCTCATCCTCATCACTTTCATCCTCAAAATAAAATGAGTTAACAGGAGGCTTTTGTTTTCTAAGAATCAAATCCTTAAGACAGTTTATACTATCTTGAATGGTCTTGTTGAATTGAGTTTGATTCATAATAAATTCAGCTCTAGCTAACTCGTCCTGAGACGGTGGTTGAGGGTTTGTGTATTGTGAGGGCTGGTTAAAACCAAATTCATGATTGTTACAAGGAACCTGTTCATAGACAAACTGATCCCTAATTTGACAATCAGAGCTGTAGTGAGGGCCTCCACAATACTCACAACAGTAAAACTGTTGAGTCTGGTTTGGTGTATTTTGATACGAAGCATTATCGAGATTTGAATAATATGATTCTTGCTCGAATGAATGTGACGGGTAGTTGGAAAAATTTGAGGAGTTGTTGAATGAGTTTTGATTAGGATCATAAGCAAATGAATTACTCGATCCACAAAACAAACAACTCCCGTCTCGAATATCGTTACCACATTGTACACATGTACACCAACGACATGGAAAACCGAAAAGTGGCTCACCACAACCGACACAAGGAGTAAAAGCCGGAGGTGGGACAAGTGGTGTGCTCTTAGAGCTAGCAATTTCCACCACTTCCGTTATAGTCTCGGGTTTTTGTTTTTGATAAACGTGAAGATTGGGTAAGTCGTTCTTTTCAGTCACTGCCCTAAGCTCTGTACGTTTGCTTGACAAACTTTTAACCGTAAACCGTGAAAGGTTAGGATCAATTCTTGACAATTTAGGAGCAATTGTGAGCTTAGGGGAAAGTACCGGGTCCTTTGTCATCCCGGTTTCATGATCCCTTTTCCTCACTGGAGAGGGAATAGGAATCGATGGTCCATCATAATCGACACGACATCTCGATATCTTTGACAAGGCCATAAGTTTTTCAATGTTGCTCTCATAAGCTCTTTGTTCAAAGAAATCGTCATCGAGAGATGCCATTAGAATCAATTACGGGATAAGTGGAAGAAGTGAGAATCAAAAGGATAGAGGGTAAGGGGATGAAGAATCAAAAAGGTGAGAGGGTAAAGGTGAATATTTTTGGTATTTTCGAGAAACATGTTTAGTGCACATGCACCAAAAACAATTTTTCAAAACAAATTCGAGGCAAAACCACAGTGAACTTAAACCAGAAATCACAAGTGAATAGCTTCTTTGAAAAAGGTACACCACTCACAGGGATATAAAGGCAAGTTTTAATCTTAAGTTTGGGAACTTATTATGGGTTTATTTATTAATTTGAAAAACTGCTTTAGGCTTGTGGGTGTGTGTGCAGAAAATTTGGGAAATATTTTTGGAACTGATTCGTTAACCGAAATCGTCCCTTTAAGATTACTCGCAGGCTGGCGGGAGGAAAGAATGGATTCCTCTTCAGTTCACAATTTAATGTCAGAACTTACCTTAAACCAACTGTTTAAGGTTGTAATCTTAAAGAACACGAAGTAATTTAACTTCACGGTTTGTTTTTTATCGTTTTTAATTTTTTTGGTGTTTTCAACAGTTCAGGAGAAGTGTTAATGAACGTTTTTTATATGATTATGTTTTTACAAAAAACTTTTTACAAATTTGTGTGAAACTTGTACAGGGAGGGTTTTGAAAACCACTAAACTTAAAACGATTTTGTAAAACACGCAACAACCTCCCCGGCAGC
This sequence comes from Artemisia argyi, assembly GCA_030686995.1. Lineage (NCBI taxonomy): Eukaryota > Viridiplantae > Streptophyta > Magnoliopsida > Asterales > Asteraceae > Artemisia > Artemisia argyi. Next base: position 89,010,483 of record CM060681.1, on the reverse strand, counting down.
GGCGCCAAATTTTGATTGGGTCTAAACCGTCAGATATTATTGACCAAGGTCAACAAGTCAAAGACAGCCTAGAATCAATACTCCGGTGATAGTATAGTGTATTCCCGGGTCGTTAAAGTCCCAGCGAGATTGAATTGGTGTCGTTTGAAATCGTTTTTGAGAAAGTGGCACTGAGGACAGTAGCCAGATGATGTGGAATTGATATTGCTACTGTTATATTGGTATTTGTACACAGATATAATATTCACAAAAATCAGATAACAGATATATGCACGTATTCACAATTCAGGTTTACGCAATCGGACTGAAAAAGTGGGATTTTGGTATTTAACAAACTACAGGGGGTGCTTTTGACACTTTTTGAAACTTAAAATTAAAAATGAAAATGAAATTATGAAAATGATTAAAATACTATTTAAATATTATTTAATTAATAAAACTATTTAAAAACTAAATTAAAATCTAATTTAAATTAACTAATAATTATAACTATTACAAATTAAACTAAAAAGTTGCAAAAATAATTTCTAAACTTAAATTAGAACTTGAAGAAAGTATAAAAAAATAAAAATAAATATTTTTGTCTTTTTATGGGTTTTTTATAAATTGAAAACTATTTAACTTAATTAAACTACTTTTAATTAATATTAATACTAAATTAACTTAGAAAATTAAGAGAAAATTTATAAAATTACTTAACCATCACAGGAATCCTAAAAAATTATAAAAATTCTAAAAATTATGTTTTAAGATTAATCCACTAATTATTTACCTTTTAATTACTTAAATTCTAATTTAAACAATTAAAATAAGAAAAATAGAAAATGAACAGTAGAATTCAAAAATATATTTTCTAAAAGTCTATTAAACTATATTAGAGCTAGGAAAATTATAAAAACTAAGTTTTACCTTATTAAAACTAAATATGATATTTAATACTTAATATTAATTAATAATAAAGAAAACTAAAATTAAATCTAATAAATACTAAATGGTAATATAAAAATCTGAAAATTTTACTAAAAATACTTTACTATATAAGGTATTTAATAAAAATATAAAATTGACAAGTACTTAATAAAAATCTAAAAATGCAAAATCAAATTTAAATTACATTAAATAGAAACTATCACTTAATTTTAAATTAAGTTTTTTTCGATTTTTCTTTTACAAACTTATTTTATACCTAAAAACAAAGACTTTTTGTAAAAACAACTTATTTGTAGCTAAAAATTAAGCACTGTGCACCCCCTTATCTTAATCAGTTGACTTTTGTTGACTGTTTGGGCAAATGAGCTCAAATGAGCTTGTGTGGGTCCCAATATGGATAAATCAGGTACAAATAAGTACAATGGACTAGAATAAGCCAGAAACAATAAGCACAAAGCACAAATAAGCTGAATTAATCAAAATAAGCACTTTGGAACATGAGATTAAACACAGATTGGGGACAAACTTTAGGCTCTGATTTAGGTGGGGTCCACATGTCTAGGGGTCAAACAATGGGTCAAAAACCCAAGCCTACCAGGAGGGGGGTTGAGTGAGACCAAGTTATGGTGTTGGGACCCACTAGGATGGCCACAAACCACCACTAAAGTGGTGGTGGTGGAATGGGTAACTGTTGTGCAGGGCACACAGTAAGCCTGCAACCCTCTTTGGAGGGTTGTGGGGCCCACAGGTAAAATCTTAAAAATCTAATGATTATTGAACTGTAAAGCTGAGGTGGTAAGCTACAAATAATCAAAAGCTCATAGTCTAAATCACCATACAAAAATCTATAAAAATCCTTGAAGTTTTGAGATTTTCTGACTAAGAAAACTTTGACTTTTGAAATTTTTAACTAATGTTGACTTATGTGAACTTAAGACCTAATTTAATGACTAAACTTAATGTAATAAACTAAAATAAGGCTAAATTGAACTAATGTAACAGCTTATCTACTGATTTGGGTGGATTTGGAATCACCAAGACCCAACAGTGGTCTGCTAAGGGCAAATGGTGATGATTTTTGACTTTCTGTTAAAGTGACCAAGGTTTTATGATTTACATGACCTGTTTTAACCTAATGAATCATGTATTAACTAAACACAACCTCAGAGACCTCCTAGATTACCTTGAGTCAAGCTGATCCAAACACCCCTTTATCAGCTAACTGTTTTTCCATTAGGGGTGTAAATGGTCATTTAGATCCAATCTACTGATGCAAGTGTATTAAATAAGCCAAATTACCACTATCTAAGCTAAGTTGATGCAGAGGTGGGCAAGATCATAAGCTAAACTAGATAATGCAACTTAATAACCTAATATGGAACTTTAAACCAATATGAGAACCTTCTACTTAAAAACAGAAAACCAAAAGCAGTTTAACACCCACAAGCTAGACAAGCAAACAGGAACAAAAAATAGCACTTTGATAAGCTGAATCATATAGAAATAAGCTAGACCACAGTTCACTATAAATTTGGCAATAAAGTTGAACTTACAAGAGGTTAAGGTGCACCAATGTGTGCAAGATCTATCTTGCTGTAAAACAAGACAACACCACTTCACAGACTCCTTCATACTAGCTTATCACCTTATCACCAGCTTTTTGACTTTTGTTGACCTATTGAGTTTCTTGAAATAACACAAGTATATGTGAAACCTTGAACTCACCAATAGCTATATAAAGCTAAACTGAGTTTCACTCAGATAAAATTAAGTTGATGGGATTAGAATAAGCTCAGTCAAGCTTATGCTACCTTGTGATACAACATTTTAACTTAAAGAGACTAATGAAAGGAAATTTATGGGAAATCAGTTAAATTAAAGTTGAATTTCATTAATTGAGAACAAGATTACACTGTTTTAACAGAAGTTGCACTAATTTGAAAACATAAATTACAAATTCGACCTAAGTTACATTTTTTAAAACTACCAAAAACTAAATCCTAACTAACTGCCTCTGTCTGCTTCCTTTCTTCTTCTTTATAAGCTTTCTGAGGTGTGTGGGACCCACTGAGCATATCCCACCAACTTGCTTAACTTTTTGCACCCTTTTGGTCTCTTTCCAATTTTGGCGGGAAAAGTTGTTTCTCTTTTTCTCTGCTCAATTTGCAACTTGGGGGGGGGGGGGTAGCACTTAATAACCTTGGGATGAGGAATAGGGGAAGGGATAAGGTGTGTGGGACAAGAGGTGGAAGTTGGGGTGAAATACCACCTGGTGGTATTCTGGTTTTGGGAGGGAGGTAAGGGAAGGAGATGGTGGGTTTGACCGAAGTCAAACCTGGGTATGTTATTAAAACGTGGGTGGGTTAGTAGTGGGATTGGGCTTGGAAAACAAAATGGGCCTGGGGTGGTTTTGTTGATGGATCAGGCCAAGGGTGGGTGGTGTTTATTTGGATTAGGCTTTATAAAAACAAGGGTCCATTTGGTATTAATGATTTTAGACACAAGGACCATTTTTGTACTTTCTGATTTTATGAGGACCAGAAATGTAATTTTCCCAAAGTTTATCAAAAGGACTAAACTTGCCAAGTTTTAATAGTACAAGGGAAATATTTGATAAATTCTAATTTTTAAATTCCCGAGGACTTGTTTTGCCATTTTTGAAACTTGAGGGACCAATTATGTAATTTTCTCAAACTTTTTACCCAAGGATCAAATTTGATAACTATTGACTTTTAAATGCCTTGGGTTGACTTTTCTTTCGTTTAAAACCTTCAGGGACTAGTTTTGTAAATTTTTGAAACTTGAGGGACTGAAACTGCCAATTATGCAAACTTTGTGCGTTTTTCATCTGTTTTTGATTATTTTGCATTTGAAACATATAAAACACATTCCTGGGATATTTTCACTATTTTGATGCAATATTGAGTGTTTTTGGATGTTTTGGCAGTTCAAATTGGTATAAAATGATGAGTATTTACACACTCATCAGCCACACCCGACACTTAAGTGGGTCCGTCCTTGGAAACACACACACAAAAAAGAAAAAAAAAAAAGGAAAAAGTTGATGGTGTGAGCTGGAAATTACTAGCCGAGACACGATGGCACGAGGTTTAGTGTGTTTATGTTCATCAAATCTTTATGTTCATTATACCTGGATGTTCATAATACCTATGTGGATTAGAGGTAAAAGAAAGGGACACATGTCAAGATGAGATGCCTTTTTATACTTTTTAGTAGTGAGCGAACTTTCCATTTGAACCCTAACTTAATTTATAAACATAATATTGATAACGAAAATTCAAAAATTTAATCTTATAGCCATAAAACTGCATTTAGATTAACACACTGTCTTTAAATATTTGAAAATTGATTGTAATATCTGTTAACTAGTCAAAATATAATGAGGTTTAGTATTTAAGTCCAAAGACAATAGATTAACACATTTAGATTATATTCAGACACACACACAAAAAAAATAACAATGACGAGCTGAGTAACCTAAGAAAAACCAGAAGAAAATAATTTTGGTCAGGCCTGATTAATCTACTTGTTCGAACGGTCCTCTCAGGTTCGTTTTCAAATGGATTTTATTGGCTAGCCGAACCGGTGGTGACAGTGATTCCCGGTTAACCGGTTGAACCTGTTGGTCATGTCCGGTTTTTAAAAGCATATGCACCATCAACTTGTTTTCATATAAATTGTAGAGTAAATTGCAAAAATCATCCCTAAAGTTTAGCCAAATTGCATGCTTCATCCCAAACGTTTAGAAAGTGCAAGGATCAACCCTCTGGGAAACCTTTGGGGCAAATGTCATCCCTGACCAACATCAAATGACTAAAATACCCTTGTCTTCTTCTTTTTCAATATTTCTTTTCAGTTTCTTACACAAATTGTCCTTGTGTTTCGCTAGATTTTACAAATTTAGTCCTATTTTTTTTAATTAAGAAATTCCAATAATGATGTGTCAAGATTACTTAGATTATAAAGTTGTGAGCATACCATTTTTTTTATAAAAAGCTTAGATTATAAAGTTGAGTTATAGATTATAAAGTTAGCTTTCAAGCTCTTAATTAACTGATTAAGAAATGTTATGTCCACAAAACATGTATAAAAAGAAATTCCAATAATGATGTGTCATGATTAATTGTCTATTCAAATAGTTTCTTTTTATGGAAAGCTAGAAGGGGGGTTGAATAGTTTTACGTCTTTTTTTTTTTTTTTTTTTAATTTTATTATGAAAACTTAGTTTAGTTTTAAAACCTTGTTTACTTTTAAAACTTTGATTCGATCTTATGTGAACTCAAATCTTGAACAATATGAACAACTATATCTAAGTATGAACAATAATAATAATAATGTAAGCTAAGTATGTGAAATCAACACATGCATAATATAAACAATTATAGCTATATACGAGAGATAAGCAAGTAAATGTTTATTTTGTAATCCTTAATTATATTTTGTATGAAAACTATACTTGATCGAAATGATCAATTATATGTATGTTACCTTTTTAGTTTGATTGTAAAAACTTTGTTTTGTGAATGAAACTTTTGTTTGATCTTTAAGTGAAATCAACACTAGCACTATATGAGCAACAATATATATACGTCTACGTCTACAAAAGTAATAACGATATAAGCAAGATAATAAGTAAGAGATGGAAAGATCTAACCGCGAGACAAGAGATTTATAGTGGTTCGGCTATAAGGACACCTTCCTTGCCCTACTCCACTCCCCGAGCACCTAACTCGAGAGTTTTCTTCACTATGTCAACAAGCTCCCTTATGGCGAAGAAAACCTTACACACCAATTATCACATCACAACTTCGTCACACCTTTTTCACAACTTCTACACAACTTCTTCACAACTTCTTCACACCTAAGCACTACCTAATCACACTACTTCTTCTTTACACCTATACTATTTGCACACCACAATCAATTCACAACTTCTCTACCTAAACACCTTACTAGCCTAACTCCTTATGTTTACTTCTATCTAACCAATATTCACAACTAATACACAAATAGATGAATACTATACAAGTGATGATGCACAAACAACTTAGATGTGGAGGTCACAACAAGTTGTAATACTTCTTATCTTGAAGGATTGAAGTATTCTTCTCTTGCAATTGAAAGGTTGAAGCTTGGATCACTTGGAAACAAAAGCTTATGATTATATGATCAAAGGATTTAAGAAAATGGTATAGAAGATTTAGATCAGAAAGTTTATAGTGCAAAAGATGAGGAAAAATGCCAGATTTGAGCCAATATTTATAGAAGAAAAAATACTGTTTGAGACCGTGGCTGGTCCCCTTAATTATTAAGGGGGCCGCCCTCACAAAACGGCCATAAAATTTGTCTTTTACTGAGGAAGGTTAATCTGGAACATTTTTACCATTTTTGGTTGAAAATTTGAATTCATATATTTATAATGATTTAAACATGTTCTTTTATTTCCAAAAATGATTTTTTAAAAGATATAAAATGTTTTGTGACATTTTATAGAAAGTCTAGTGTTTAAGAAATTGTTCCTTTAATCATAGAATGCAATAAACACTTTGTTTATTCATACCTTAAGTGATTTGGATGTAAAGAGAATATTTATCACTAAATACTTGTTTATGTCATATTTTTTTTAGCTCAATGGGTTTACGTTTTGTGGTTATCAAAACATAGAGATATCGATAAATGTTAATAATGTTTTTAGACATTATTTATATCAATAATCTCCCCCATTTTGATGATTACAAAACCTAAACTCATCAAATCTAAAAATTAATTTTTAGACGTGTATTTAGTGAGTTTATATTCACTTCTCCCCCTTTTTGTAGAATCAAAAAGGTTATGCCGACTAGCTTCATAAATGAAGTTAGACGGGATGAAAGCTCCCCTTGATGTGTACTCCCCCTCATTCTAGGGCACCAAGGAATCGAGCAATGGGAATCTTGGCTGCAAAAATATTAGAAGCACAAGCATACATAGAAAAATATGCAATATACAAATAACAAGCATAGCAAACAATTATTAAGGATACATAACAATTAATTCAAAGTGATTATGTTAAAGATCCTAATTTGCCAAAGAGAGCCATCAAACTTGCTTGTAACAAAAGGTTGGTTGATTCTTATTTGAAAGTGAAAATCATAAGCATATATTATGCTTAGATGGTTGATGATTGAGTGTTTGGAATGAAAATGGTTAAGTTAAGGTAAGATTGTTGGATTAATGGAGGTATATGTTTGGGTGCATGAGTGTTGGAGAGTTTGGTGGTGGAGAGTTTAGAAAGATGCAACAAGGAAAATTGTTGACATGTTTTGCAACTTGTTTCAAGTTGTGGGGTGATGAAGGAGACCTAGAGGAAAGTTATTCCAATTTGCATTGAGCAAGATGTATGGCAAGAAGAGCACAAAGCTCATGGGCTTTCTTGAGTTCTTTGATGAACTTCAAGTGTTCGGAGGAAGGTGATGATGGTGGAGTGTGATTGTTATTAGGGATTGTTGTTTTGAGATTGAGCATGCTCTTCATATGACTAATGTGGGTGAGATGAAGGTGTATTTTTTGGAACAAGGATAGATGTTTGGTTATTATGATGAGGTTTGTGAAAGGGTTCATTTGAGTGAACATGAGGTTTATGTATCATGAACTATGATTTGACCTTCATGGGTTAAGTTGTAGTTGTGATGACACACTTTGTAGAGTGTAGGGAATGGTTATATGGTTGAATCTTTTTGTGATGATGACTAGGTGGAGTTATTGGTGAAGATGGAAAATGAGTATCAAGTGATGTGATTGGTGAGAGTGAAAGAGCGATGTTCATGGAAGGGATTTCTTGGTAGGAGGGTGTTATAGATGGTGCATTAGCTGCACTAGGAGATGAAATTTGAAGTTGAGGTGAGTAAATGTTATGATGTTTGAGTGTGTAAAGGTTTTGAGGTTTTAGTGTAAGGTAGAAGGATATGAGGTTTAAGTGTGTAAAGGTTTTGAGGTTTGAGTGTAAGGTAGAAGGACATGAGGTTTGAGTGTGTAAAGATTATGAGGTTTGAGTGTAATGTAGAAGGATATGGGTGAGTAAAGGTTTTTGATATGTAATGTTGGTGAGAAGGAGAGTGAGGTGTTAGGTATGTAATGTTGAAGACATAGGAGGAATTTGGTGTTGGATGTTTGACAACATCATTTGGTTTGACGAGCTTTTAATGGAAGTTAGGTTTTCTTCTCCAAACGGGTTTCTTTATGGTTTTGGTTTAATGGGAGAAGACATGATGAGATGAGTAGAGATTAAGAGGAATGAGAGTGTTTATAATGTATGATTTGTGGGATTAAGGATGTATAAACTTTGATAGAAGGTTTAGGATAAAATAGGTTTGTGAATTTTGGGAAGTGTATGATGAAATGGGCTAAAAAGTAGAAAAAGGAAACAACACCTTTGACCATCAGATGGTCGGTCCCCTTAATTGGAGATCGGTCCCCTTAATAATTAAGGGGGCCGCCTTATTATTTAAGGGGGCCGCCCATCTGGTGATTCTCAGATTGCCAGAAAAGGGTTTTTGGTAGTGAATTGCATAAAAATTGTGTTTTTGGTTTCAAACAAGTCCAACTCTTTGAGGCAATTAAGCATATACTAATTATGTAGGCAATTATGTAGCCAAAGCATGTTAACCAAAGAGATTAAGTAAACAAGCAATTTCATCTAGCATGCAAACATACTCATCAAGCAAGTAAAATATAAGTGCTAGGACACAATAAGCAACATCAAGTAGTTCATAACTACATAACTAGGAGGATTAATCCTAATGTATATCAATGTGCAATAAATGGGTAGTTATGATAGCATGGATTTCTAGACTTGTTACAAACAAAGTCTTAATAGACAAACCATGGTCCTCTTGATTTGATTTAGTTCACTTATAAGTGTCATTTATATAAATATAGATGACAAATATGAGATCACCATGCATGATTTAAAGAAACGTTTTTAGCATTATTCAACAATGTTTCAAAGTAGCTTTTCACGTAGATGTGAGAGTTATTAGAATAAAATAGACTGGGTTTTACTTCAAAATATGCTAATGAAAGGTAAAGAAAATTTTCCCAATCTTTGGTTTTGATCAAAACAAAATTGTGGATATTGATAGTGAAAACATGTTATTGAAAAGTGGGATAGTCATTTGAAAAACTATTTTCCAAAATGTGAGGTTTTTGCATATTTTTAGAGATATTAGATTTTTGACAACAAATATCATTAATCATAGATTTTGAAAGATGTTTATTAAAGATCTCATGCTCAAGAGGATTGGTTAAGCCTATTGTCACATGCTATCCTTTTCTACATAACCTATGATCTTAAGTGAGTGAAGACGTAATTCTACATGTTAGATGTGAGGGTGTTGAATGGGGTATATCCTAACATCTATAGCTCCTTTGTTATTGCACACTTATCTAACTTAATGTGATAGTCTACGAGAGCTTGTTTCATCCATAGTTTTCTTACGCAAGGGATCTAATCCTACTTCTCTATTAACGATTAATCCACTTAACTCATTTCACTTCATCACCATGAGTTTGCTATTAGTGGATATAGAAGACTTCCGTTTTCTAATTTGTTCGACAATGAACAATTTCATTTTATTCCTAGGAAAGTCAACTAATGGTGTTTCTAGGTTATAAGTATATAAGCTATTATGTACGTATATATGTATAAGAGTTACAAACAATATATATGTATAGCCAAGCATTAATCGAACTAATCATTTATCTAAGCATGCAAATTATAGCGATGAACTTAAAAGAGACGCGTACCTTTAGTTTTCAAAGGATTTTCTTCAAGCACTTCAAGTGACTATGTTGACTTATAGAAGTCATTTGTAGATGAGATTCCAACTTCTTCGAAGAATGACAACTTAGCCACTTGGTCCCCATTGTCTCATTGGTCCAAAGTTGTTTGGTCCAAACATATTTAACATTTGGCTAGGATGCATGTATGATGGTAATATTCCCCAAGGATTGTAACTTGGTTGATAATACCACATTTGATTTCTAGTATTATTGTAATTTTGTCTATTTTGATTTCTTCTAGGTTGAGGTGTTTTAGATCTTGGATGATGATTGTTAGGTTTTTTGGTGGTGGAGTTTTAGATCTTAATTTGGGTTTAGATGATCCTACTTCGTTTTTAAAGATGGTTTATAAAAGGTTTTTACTTCTTCATCATTGGCAAGAGGTATTTTTTATCATTAATAAGTATATATTTAGGATTTGATTCTAAAGGTTTTAGTTCATTAAGTTCACTTTCAAATTTAACATTTTTAGTTTCACTTGTTGAAGCTTCGGTTGAGTTAAATCCTAAACCGGTTTTATCTCCGGATGCTCTTTGAATACTTATTATTTTCCTAAGTGAGTGACTACTATTTTCAAATTTATCAAGTTTATAAATTTCTTCCTTAAGTTTTTCATTTTCATTTTCGAGATCATGACATGATTTACATTCCCCAAAAAATTTCTTACCCTTTTCTAAGTGGTGTATTTTAGCTTTCAATTCAAGTATTTCATTTTCTAGCTGAGTATTTATGCATTTTAGTGTTTTATTTTTAACTATTACTTTTTGATCTAATTTGCATAATCTATTATATTCATTATCCAGGTCTTTTTCATCTAATGATAAATTTTCATTACTAAAGAATTCGGTTTCGGAATGTACCTCTTTTGACGTCTTAGCCATAAAACACTTTTCCTCCTTTGTAGTTTCTTTCTTGTCCTCATCGCTATCACTCCAAGCACCTCCAATGAATGCCTTTTGATTTTGATCTCTTGACATCATTGGACACTTTCCGATGAGATGATTTGGATCACCACATTTAAAACACTTCCTTTCATTCTTCCCATTCTTGTCATCTTTACTTCTTTGAGATACTTTCATTTTATCATGCGGTTGTCTAACGAATCTTCCTCATCTTTTGAAAAATTTCTTGAAATCTTTTACGGTCATAGCGTATTCTTCATCATCACTTTCAGAGGTTGAGCTTTCGTCGTCACTATATTCCCTCCTACCCTTCAAAGTAATGGATTTGCTTTGTTCTCTTTTTCCTTTGACTATTTTGGGGTCCTTCTTTATTATGACCTCGTGTACTTTCAAGTTCCCAATTAATTCGTCAAGTTGTAGAGTTGACAAATTCTTTGATTCTTCAACAGCCGTGACTTTAGCTCGCCATTTTGGATGAAGAGCCCTAAGAAATTTCCTGACAAAATTCTTACTAGATAAATTTTCATCAAGTGCTTTTAGACTTGTGATGATAGTGTTAAACCTAGCAAAAGCATTATCAATTGATTCCTCTTCCGAAATCGTAAATTGCTCATATTGTTGCACAAGTAGATCTATTTTGTTATCCTTGACTTGACTATTACCTTGGTGAGTTATTAGTAAAGAATTCCAAATTTCTTTTGCGGTTTCACACATAAAGATCCTTTCGTATTATTTACGTGGTAACGCATTGTAAATAACTATTTTTGCTTCATTATTTTTAGAAAGTTTTCTTTTTAAATCATCATTTTGTTTTTCAAAAGGTACTATTTCATCTTTATTTATTTCGGGATTACTTTGAGTAGGTAAAAAATTACCATTAGTAATAACATGCCAAAGATCTAGATCCTTTGATTTCACATAAGTTTCGAATCGATTTTTCCAATATAAAAATCCACCACTTTCAAATAGTGGTTGTCTTTGCATAGATTGTCCTTCTAAAAAATTTTCAGATTCCATAGATCGTTACAAGTTTTAAAATACAATATATTTTAAAGATCTTATTAGACGTTGCTCTGATACCAATTGTGGAAAACTAGAAGGGGGGTTGAATAGTTTAACGTCTTTTTTTTATTTTATTATGAAAACTTAGTTTAGTTTTAAAACCTTGTTTACTTTTAAAACTTTGATTCGATCTTATATGAACTCAAATATTGAACAATATAAACAACTATATCTAAGTATGAACAATAATAATAATAATGTAAGCTAAGTATGTGAAATCAACACATGCATAATATAAACAATTATAGCTATATACGAGAGATAAGTAAGTAAATGTTTATTTTGTAATCCTTAATTATATTTTGTATGAAAACTATACTTGATCGAAATGATCAATTATATGTATGTTACCTTTTTAGTTTGATTGTAAAAACTTTGTTTTGTGAATAAACTTTTGTTTGATCTTTAAGTGAAATCAACACTAGTACTATATGAGCAACAATATATATATACGTTTAGGTCTACAAAAGTATTAACGATATAAGCAAGATAATAAGTAAGAGATGGAAAGATCTAACCACGAGACAAGAGATTTATAGTGGTATGGCTATAAGGACACCTTCCTTACCCTACTCCACTCCCCGAGCACCTAACTCGAGAGTTTTCTTCACTATGTCAACAAGCTTCTTTATGGCGGAGAAAACCTTACACACCAATTATCACACCACAACTTTGTCACACCTTAGGGAGCTTGCATATTTCATGTGACATCGTGTTGAAGCATCCATATACTCATATCCCGTGCTTACGTCTTCTCTAATTACGTAACGGGTTTACTCCCTTATTGGTCAAAATAAGTCAAAGGTCACTTTGCGTAAACACATCCTTTCCCACTTGGGTTATGCTTTACATCAAGGCAAAGCACTTAACTTGTTTGAACCAAGGTATTAGTTGAGAACGTCGAGTCGTGAAAAGTCACGAGATATGAACCTATGGATTCTCGACGTTGTGTTACTTGAACTTATAAGTAACTTATGATTTTCTCAACTCATAATCTTAATTGTCTAAACCTTTTCTTCTTAATGACAATTAGATTACTTCTTAATCTTTTCTCAATCTCATTTCTACAAAAGACAAATCCAATCATATCCAAATCAAATATTCTCTTACACAATCTCTTACACTCTTACATATTCTCTTACACACTATATCTCAACCATCCCTTCCCTTACAACACATCTTAACCCTCCATATTCCCCACATGCTAATTATATGAATTCCAAAGGATGCTCTTTTGATCCTAGCCATTGAATTCAAACTAAAACCATCTCAACCATCCATCCAATCTCTTCTCTATACCATCACATGTGTTTAATCCAAGCCATCCATTTCAAACCAAAACCATCTCAACCATTGATTTCCCCTTTCCCCCCAAGCAAAGCATATTCCTTTGGAATATCCCTTCTCAATCTAAACCTAGGTTTCCTTTGATCTTAGCCATCTATTTCAAATCAACACATCTCAACCATCCATATTCAACACTTGCCAAATTATTTGAAATCCAAACATAGGCTCCCTTTGATCCTGGCCATCCAATTCAAACCATCTCATCTCAACCCTCCATCTCATTCTTCCCCCCTAAGTATTGGAATATACCTTGGCATATTCTTTCTCTCTTTTCTATGCCATGTGAGGAATAACACTTCTACCCCTTTCAAATTACCCTATCTACACTTTCTACCCTTGGTATTTGGTTTTCTTATAAACACTTCACAAAACATTTTCCAAATTGGCTATTTGAGTTGGTAAACCTTAGAATGATTAATGTTAAGGTTTAGTGTGAAGTACAATTGGAGGTTTAGCAAGGATAGGTATTTAGAAGATCCAAACACCCAACACTTGGGAATGTTTACAGAAGCCTGGCGCGCTGCCCGCGCGCTGACGCGCCGGTCTCGGAAAAATTCCCAAGTTTGGGTTCTTGGCCTATAAATACCACCCTTGCCTCTTGTATTCCTCACCTCTTGCCATTATTCTTTCTCTCTAGATTCTTTCTCTCTAAACACTTTCAAATCTCTCTATCTCTCCATATCTAATCTTGTGTTCCTGATTTTCATACTAACATCTTTGAAAGAACACATCTCTTTGCAAGGGAAGAATCACAAGAACCTAATCCACTCTTGTGATTGTGTCAAGGGTCTTCTTATCTATACCCTTTCTACTAGAATCGAGTCTCTAGGTTAGGATAGGGCTTGATTGAATAAACATTCATTCTTTCATTAAACTGTTTGTAAGGGAAGTCTTGTGTCTTGGTGACCAAGCCTAGATCATTGGGGATCTAGTTGGGGTTTGATACTTCCGGTGGGAAGTCTTGGTAGTGGTCTTGGTGACCCTTAGGTGAAGTCGAATCGCAAGATTCTTTTCAGTGGTTTCCGAGGGCGGAATACTGTGGGATTAACTCCTTCTTTGTGAGCATCGATATTGGTGAATATCGGTGGAGTGAATTGTAACGATTTGTAGTCCACCGAAAGGATTATACTAGTGGAATAGTATCATGTCGTGGATTCGCAACTGAACGTACGGATGGTATAAACCCCCCATCCCGAACCAGTATATATCGTGGTGTCTCTCTTTACTCGTTTTATATACTTTGGTTGTGTTTGTGGTTGTTTGGATTGATTATACAACCACTTGGTTTTCTTTTGCTTAAAGTTTTTAAACATCTAAAAAGCCTAAGAAACCGTATTCACCCACCTCTACGGTTCTACAATTGGTATCAGAGCGAAATACTCAAGTTTTTGAGCTTTAAAGTCTTCCCGAGAAGTCGCTTTAAGTCAAAAACTTCTTTCCCAAAAATCTAAAATCCTAACTAAGATTTTTGGTAAAGTAGAGTATAGATCCATGGCTCAAGAGAACTATGTAGAGGGATGTTCTATGCAAAGACCACCTTTGCTAGAAACCGAAGGTTTTTGTTTTTCGAAAACCCGGTTTAAGACCTATGTTAGGTCCAATGACCTTGACTTGTAGGAGGTCATTCAAAACAGAGACTTTGTTTTCATGATGCTTGATCCGGAAACCAAGTTGATGGTTGAGAAGCCATATTCGGAACTCAAAGAAGATGAGAAGAAGAAGATTTTCAAAAATCAAGAGGCTAAGATGATGATCTACAATGCTCTACCTCGAAGGGAGTTCGAGAGAGTCCATGTGTGCAAAACCGCCAAGGAGATTTGGCATTCTCTCATCATCACTCATCAAGGGAACTCACAAGTTAAGGATTGCAAGATTGACTTACTCATTCAACAATATAAGAAGTTTCTAATCTTGGAAGAAGAAACCATTGACAATGGTTATACACAATTCAATGTTATTATCACAAGCCTCACGGCATTGGATCCTAGCTTTTACAACAAGAATCATGTTAGAAAATTCCTTCGTGCTCTTCCGGTGAAGTGGAGACCTAAGGTTACGGCTATTGAAGAAGCAAAGAACTTGGCGGAGCTTCCTCTAGATGAGCTTATCGAGAATCTCAAAGTTTATGAAATGATTCTTGAAAGTGACAAAGTTGTGACCAAAAACAAAAAGGAAAATGGAAAATCTATGGCACTTAAAGCTAAAGTCACTAAAAGTCATACAAGTGAAGTTGGTGATAGCTTTGAAGAAAGTGATGAACAATGAAGAATTCAACCTCATGGCTAAGAATTTTAGAAAGTTTTTTAGAAGAGGTGGAAAGTTTCAACGAAGGAATCGGCTTGGTAACCGTACTAATGATCGTAGAAACAAGAATGGTCAAGGCTCAAAGCGTGATGATGGATGCTTCAATTGTGGTGAAAAGGATCACTTCATTAGTGATTGTCCAAATCCTCTACATTACAAAGCGTTTGTTGGTGATGTATGGAGTGACGATGAAGATGGCAATCAAGCAAACAAGGAAGCAACATGTCTTATGGCGATTGATTCTCATGAGGTACAACATAACCCTACTACTAGCAAAACTTCCTTTATAAATGAATTGCAAGAGGAAAATGAGGAATTACTTAATAACTATGAAGAAGTACTTAGAAAATTAAAATTAACTATGAAAGAAAAACGCTCTTTTCAAAAGGAACTTTCTAAAGCATTTCACAAAAATAATGAACTTGAAATTGAAATAAAGAGACTTGTCACTCTACATGAGAATGTTGAACCATGTAAATATTGTGAAAACCTCACACTTAAGGTTGTCTCTTTGAGTGAAGAAGTCTCGGAACTTCAACAAAAGTCATTAAATGTTACAAAACTTAAAAAGAGTGGTAATGATTTAAATGAGACGTTGAATCATCAAAAAGTGTCCCAAGATAAGGAAGGTCTTGAACTTGCAAACAACGAGAAAACCATTTCCAAAAGTACAGCTAAACCCCTAAATTTTGAGAAAGTAAACGGAAATAAAACTCTCAAATCCTCCGAATCTGACGCGCTGGTTGACGCGTCAACGCGCCAGAAGCGCGCCAGGATTCTGAAAAAAGGAAGCGGGCAAACTAAAAGTTTTTTCAAACCTATTAATACTCAAGTTCCTCTTGCAAACACACGACATAATCAAAGACCCATTGTATGGAGTGAAACCACAAAACCATACTAAAACCCTGTTTCATACAATGGTCTTAAATATACTCACGCTAGAATTGACCAAAGACCTCTCTTACCCACCCCAAACATGAGACCATATTCTTTAGATCAAAGACATGTAAGACCCAACTTTCAAAACAAAACATATTTTCAAAACAATTCTTGGTCTACCCTTTCAAAATATGGAATCGAACAATTGTATTTATTCCTTCAAGACCCGAGAGTTTTCAACTTGGGCTTTTTATGTGCTAACCATGTCGGACCCAAGAAACAATGGGTACCAAAAGTTTGAGATGCACTTCAAATGTTAGGTATGCTTTGAGGAGAAGACACTTTCAAGATCTCAACCTAGTAAAGATGTTGACTGTAAGCATACCATACTTGAAATCATCTCTAGGGAAAAGGATACAAAACTAGGTAATGTGTCTTGCAACCTCAATATAAATCTTGCATCCATTGTAGATAATTCCAATCTTTGGCATAGGAGATTAGGTCATGCTAACATGCGGTTAATTCACAACATTGCATCTAAGGAATTAGTTAGGAAATTACCTAAAGAAAAATTTAATTATCATTTTTGTGATGCATGTAAAGTAGGTAAGCAAGTCCATGCAAGTCATAAGCTTATAAATATGATTTCTACATCAAGAGTTTTAGAACTATTACATATGGACTTGTTTGGTCCATCCGCGATTCAAAGCTATGGAGGAAACTTCTACACTTTGGTAATAGTGGATGACTACTCAAGATTCACTTGGACACTATTTCTAAAAACTAAAAATGAAGCATTTAATAAATTCAAAGTCTTAGGGAAAAATTTGCAAAACCTACTTGGATGTTCAATTGTCTCAATTCGAACGGATCATGGTAGAGAATTTGATAATGAAATTCAATTTGGAGTCTTTTGTGATAAACATGGAATATCTCATAACTTTTCGGCTCCTCGCACTCCTCAATCTAATGGGGTAGTTGAAAGGAAGAACTGAACGTTACAAGAGATGAGTCGCACTATGTTAAATGAACAATCTATACCTCAAAAGTTTTGGTGTCATGCCGTACAAACCGCATCTTACATACTTAATAGGGTCTTGATTAGAAAAATCATTAATAAAACACCTTATGAGATTCTTAGAGGTAAAAGACCATCCCTAGAATACTTTAGAGTCTTTGGTTGTAAATGCTTAATCTCCAACTCATTAGAAAACTCTAACAATACTAGTAATTACAATGGGATCTTTCTAGGTTATTCACTAACATCAAAGGCTTACATTGTGCTTAACAAGGAAACTTTAAAAGTTGAAGAATCGTATAATGTAACCTTTGACGAAACTCCCCCAAAATCTAGAACATTGCCTTTAGTTAATGATGACATCATAGAAGAAGATGCATGTCAAAATATTATAGAATTGTCTAATAATGATCTAGAGGAAATACTACTTAGAGTGGAAAATATTAAGGAAGTTAGAGATCACCCCATAGATCAAGTCATAGGAGAATTAGATGAAAGAACTCTTAGGTCACATGCCCAAGACAAAAGCAATTACTTTGCATTTGTATCAACCATAGAACCTAAGAATATTAAGGAGGCCATAAAAGATGAAAATTGGGTCATGGCAATGCAAGAGGAACTAGATCAATTCTTAAGAAACGATGTATGGATTTTAGTCCCATATCCTAGTGGTTACACTATTATAGGAACGAAGTGGGTCTTTAAAAATAAACTTGACAAAAATGGTATAGTATGTAGGAACAAGGCTAGGCTAGTAGCACAAGGTTATAACCAACAAGAAGGTATTGATTATGATGAAACATACGCACCCGTTGCACGATTAGAATCTATAAGAATTTTGCTTGCTTATGCTTGTAGTCATAATTTTAAACTTTTTCAAATGGATGTAAAAAGTGCATTTTTAAACGGAGTCATCGAAGAGGAAGTGTATGTTGCACAACCTCCCGGTTTTATTGATTTTCAAAAACCTAATCATGTTTATAAGCTCAAAAAGGCTTTTTATGGACTTAAACAAGCTCCTAAAGCTTGGTATGATAGGTTACAATCTTTTCTCTTGCTTAATGAGTATAAAATGGATATGGTAGATAATACTTTGTTCACTAAAACAAAAGGAAAACATCTCATTATTATTCAAATCTATGTAGATGATATCATTTTTGGGTCAACATGCCAATCGCTTTGTGATGAATTTGCAAACTTAATGCATAATGAATTCGAAATGAGCATGATGGGTGAACTTAGTTTCTTTCTAGGATTAAAAATCAAGAAATTAAGTGATGGGATATTTTTTAATCAATCTAAGTATATTGGTGAAATGCTTAAGAAGTTTGGCTTGGAAAATTCTAAGGCTACAAAAACCCCTATCTCTAGAAAAAGAGTCTCACCCTAGACAATGACAACAAATCCGTTGATAGTACTAAGTATAGGGGCATGATAGGAAGTTTGCTCTATCTAACGGCAAGTAGGCCTGATATAATGTTCAGTGTTTGCCTTTGCGCTAGGTTTCAAGAAAATCCTAAAATCTTCCACTAAGAGGCCGTTAAAAGAATATTTAGGTATATTAAGGGAACTCAACATCTAGGTCTTTGGTATCCAAAGGATTCGGGGGTAAAAGTATTGGTTTATGCCAACTCGGATCATGCGGGAGATATAGTTGATATGAAAAGCACTAGTGGAATATGCACATTTGTAGGTGCTTGTTTAACATCATGGTTCTCTAAGAAACAAACTTCCTTCGCCAACTCCATAACGGAATCCGATTACGTTGCGGCCGGAAGGGCTTGCCAACAAGCGTTATGGATGAAGCAAGCGTTTGTTGATTATGACGTCATGATTAATGAAGTACCTATACTATGTAACGATACGTGCTCTATCAATCTAAACTCAAGCCCAATTGATTACCCTCGCACGAAACACATTGAAATTAGACACCACTTTCTAAAAGACAACATCACTAAGAACCATATCATCATAGAGAAAATTCCTTGTGATGACAACATCTCTAAGATCCTAGCAAAACCCTTAGATAAAGATCAATTCAACTATTTAAGATTAGGATTAGGAATGAGATTACTAGAAGATGATGAGGATGTAAATGGTAAATAAGAACTAGTGGAAGAATCTTTAGTACAAGTCTTTAATTATGATCCACCAACTCATACTTGTCACAAATAACCATACAACCTTTTGTATTAACCTTTGGATATTAACCCCCTTTCACATCTTCATCCTCTTTAAAATCTCCAAAGATTTTTCATAAAACACATAACATCCTCCACCATACTTTAGAAAATAACTCTCACAATAGGAATCATGTCTCTTTCGGAAGGGTCCGTTAACAATAATCAAGGAAATCAAAACCCGGAGAGCTCTAAGAGATTGAAAAGGTCATTCATGGACATGATGAAAAAGGAAGGTGATGATAGGATTAAGTTTGAGTATGAGTTAAGGAAATTTGCGGAAAGTGAAGTGTGGGACTTAATTAAGGAACCATTAAGTCCAAGGTTGTGTGAAGATGAGTACTCCATTTGTTGTGAAAACACCACACACGTGGTCAATGCTCTCAAAGAATCAAGGATTGAGATTAGGGTGATGCTCTTATCCATCCATGAAGGAATCATGGAATTGCTTGCCACTATGTCTAAAATGAATAGGAAGTTGGAAGATGATAAGGTGAAAGGGAAAGGGAAGATGGTGAAAGAAGAGTTCAACCTAGGCAAAAACCTAGGAATCTAGACATCACACCTTTATGTTGCCATCAAGTACTAGTATAGTGCTTTTAGATAAAGTACTAGGATAGTTCTTGTATAATAAAATGTGTAGCATATTTTGTGCATGTATGCTTGGAATGAAATGCAATCTTTTGGATAGTGGAGTCATCTATATATATATATATATATATATTGTCATGATGTGAACTAACCCATGTTGCAAGTTTTCAAATGGTAACCTAACCCATTTTGGAACTTCCACATGTGAGGATTTCTTGTTTGTTGCATGTTGTGATCTCTATGTGTAGCTAGGCCACCGCAAAGGTGAAGCTCTTGACCCATGGATTCCCACCTTGAAACAAGGGGGAGCAACAATCTAGGGGGAGCTATGTTCAAGGGGAGCACATTCGGGTGCACATACAAGCTAGCTCATTTATCCCACAGGCCCAAGTTCGAAACCTGGCTTGATTGGAAGTCCCGCCTTTTTGATTCGACAAAAGGGGGAGAAAGAAAGCAAGAGCGTGAAGACCATTCAAGAATTGTTAAAGGCTTCACCAAATTACAAGGCAAAGGTCAAGACGCATTCTACACCAAAGACGCGCTTTGTCTTCGCTAAGTGTTGTAATTTTATTTGCTTTCTGTTTTTATTTGTCATCATCAAAAAGGGGGAGATTGTTGAGGCAACATGATCAAGATCTATTCTTGTTTTAATGATGACAAATAAACATCGAAACACATAAAATAACAAACATTAGCTCAAAATCGCCGGAGCCTATGTCTGCTCTTGGCGCGCTGCCCGCGCGTCAACGCGCGGGTGACGCGCCAGGACACTGTATGGTTCCGGGCGAATTTTGAAAGTCGGCTTTCCCCTTACCCGACAAATGTGGATCTTTCAATATAGGTATGAATATGTTATGTGCCTAATTAAGAACACTCGAAACGAGTTTTGAGACTTGAGAGATCCTACTTTTAAAGCACCCATTTACGAGAAATCGCCAACTCATGTTTTCTAACTATCGCCTCTAGCCAAGGATTTTCTAAACTTAGGGAGCTTGCATATTTCACGTGACATCGTGTTGAAGCATCCATATGCTCATATCCCGTGCTTACGTCTTCTCTAATTACGTAATGGGTTTACTCCTTTATTTGTCAAACTAAGTCAAAGGTCACTTTGTGCAAACGCATCCTTTCCCACTTGGGTTATGCTTTACATCAAGGCAAAGCACTTAACTTGTTTGAACCAAGGTATTAGTTGAGAATGTCGAGTCATGGAAAGTCACGAGATATGAACCTATGGATTCTCGACGTTGTGTTACTTGAACTTATAAGTAACTTATGATTTTCTCAACTCATAATCTTAATTGTCTAAACCTTTTCTTCTTAATGACAATTAGATTACTTCTTAATCTTCTCTCAATCTCATTTCTGCAAAAGACAAATCCAATCATATCCAAATCAAATATTCTCTTACACAATCTCTTACACTCTTACATATTCGCTTATACACTACATCTCAACCATCTATTCCCTTACAACACATCTCAACCCTCCATATTCCCCACATGCTAATTATTTGAATTCCAAAGGATGCTCCTTTGATCCTAGCCATTGAATTCAAACTAAAACCATCTCAACCATCCATCAAATCTCTTCTCTATACCATCACATATGTTTAATCCAAGCCATCCATTTCAAACCAAAACCATCTCAACCATTGATTTCCCCTTTCCCCCCAAGCAAATCATATTCCTTTGGAATATCCCTTCTCAATCCAAACCTATGTTTCCTTTGATCTTAGCCATCTATTTCAAATCAACACATCTCAACCATCCATATTCAACACATGCCAAATTATTTAAAATCCAAACATAGGCTCCCTTTGATCCTAGCCATCCAATTCAAACCATCTCATCTCAACCCTCCATCTCATTCTTCCCCCCCCCCCCCCCAAGCATTGGAATATACCTTGCCATATTCTTTCTCTCTTTTCTATGCCATGTGAGGAATAACACTTCTACCCCTTCCAAATTACCCTATCTACACTTTCTACCCTTGGTATTTGGTTTTCTTATAAACACTTCACAAAACATTTTCCAAATTGGCTATTTGAGTTGGTAAACCTTAGAATGATTAATGTTAAGGTTTAGTGTGAAGTACAATTAGGGGTTTAGCAAGGATACGTATTTATAAGATCCAAACACCCAACACTTGGGAATGTTTACAAAAGCCTGGCGCGCGGCCGCGCGCTGACGCGCCGGTCTCGGAAAAATTCCCATGTTTGGGTTCTTGGCCTATAAATACCACCCTTGCCTCTTGTATTCCCCACCTCTTGCCATTATTCTTTCTGTAACACCCCAACCCGAAAAGAGCTAAAGTGTAACATTTTGGAGTAAAATCAGAACACAAGTAAACGGGAATACATTACTAATACAAAGGTTACAATGCAATTCTAAAGAAAAGATAAAGGACTAATTCTAAACATTACAACTTCCAAAACTAATAACAAGCTAAGAACCAAAAGGAAAAGAAACTCTAAGTCAAAACTCTAATCCATGGAAGGCTATCAACAATGTAGTCCACTAAGAGCTCCTAAGCCCTCTTCACTCAACCCAACTTCCTTCTAAAACCTGCCGCAGGAAAAGAAATGCGGCTAAGCTTAAAAAGCCAAGTGAACAAATACTAACAAACGAAAACTAATAACAAAAGGGAAACGAAGGTGAATATGATGTAAGTTCAAGCGAACCTGCTGAGATCGAAATCAAGAATATGGAAACATAGAATATGATCAAAGGAAATACGGATAAAGGATTATCAAACGTATCAAAGAAAATGAACGAATCATAAGTGTAAGCAAGATGAAATAAGGCAAGCATAAGTTAATCACAAATAGAGAAGACAAGATAAGGATCATCTAAAAGTAGAACTAACAGAAATACCCAACAAATACTAATGCGCACATAGGAGTGATCATCTCCAAATGTACTATGTGAAAGGGGTGTATTGCACACACACCAAAACATTCACCAAATAATACTAAACAAAGTACCTAGGATGCATCCATATGCCCCCTGCAGAACAAATATATATGCACAAAGCTCTAAGCTAAGTAAACATATACAATAATAAATATAGGTCTGAATAGCTAGCTTAAAGGGAACGTTGTGGACTAAAACTCACCTCCACAGATAGTGTCAATACCACTGATGCATCAGTGGCAAGGCCATGGACTCCCCATGACTGGCTACAAATTAATCAAATAATGGGCAACAAATAAGGCATAGGAATGCTATAAGAATAAGAACTATAGCATGCAACAAATATCAAGTAAATCATAACAAAACTGGATCAATCAAATACGAATCAGACAAATGGAAGCATAGCAATGGTTTAAAAGGGATAGAATCATACATCAAAAGTAAAGAGTCATGAGAGAAAGAAGGCCTTTACTAAAAAGGCAGAATATATGTACCTTAACTGAAAGCAAACCATAGAGGAAGTCACACGAACAAATACGAAACGAATTACTCCCGCTTTACGAAACCTATACGAATCAATAATCAATAATTATTTAAGTCTAATAGAATTAGGTTACCCATTTTAGTATGCTTTCCACCTTTTAGTAACTTTCTATTTTTTTTGTAAGTTTCTCGATTTAGCAAGTTTCCATATTTAGTAAGTTCCCCGAATTAGTAGTTTAATATTGTAAGGTTATAGTTGACAATTAATAACATTTAAGGGTTAAAATGGAAATTATAATAGTTTAGAGTTAATTATGTCAATTTAGTAAGGTTTAGGGTCAAAATGTAAATTATCAAAATTAAATGTTAAAACGCTAAATAAAATTATTTAAAGTTTGTACTATAATTTTATATTAAGATGATAATTTTAGACCCTGTCGTTCATAATTTATTAACGTATTTTCGACTTCATTTTAGACCGCGACCACATCGCACCATAAGTTAACATGCATACACTTTACCATTATATACACCCACTCATTCACATCTTTATAAATCTTGTTAAACATGCATGTTATACTTAGTTTTCAACCCTGCATGCAAGACTCACTACAATAATATGAACATGCATTTACATCTTAACGCCCCATAACAATTATTTGAAATCACCTTTAGCCGACTCTATTTCACAACGTGCGTCCCAATATAGTTATAGACCCATTTTAAACACATTTAGCCGAATCCTTTCTTTTTAAAACCAAACCATAATTTAACCTCGTTATACCCTTTCGTTAGCCAATTATTGCGAGACCTAAACCACCCGAAACAAACCCATTTGCGAACCATAATAATTTTTCTAATCGACCCATGTTTAACACTTTTAAAATCTTTGATTCGGCACCATTTAACTCAAACACACGAAACCTTTAACAGCCAATACGACTACTTGCAACACCATGACCAGTCCATACGTATTACACACAATACACACCTCAAGAATTTATGCTTGACACATACATATCCACATGAAATGATAACTGAAACACACCTTTATATATATGAATTTACATGCATGCATCCTTTATTATTTCATTTTAGATGACCAGGTTCTAAATATATATGCAAGAAAGATTTCAATGCCAAGACACATATATTTTAAATGTTTCTTACGCCATATATATGCATGAAAACCAAAAGATTCGGACCGAAAGACGAAACGGATAAACTGCTACTATTATTACTTGTATTTTATTCTTAGTTCCATGTCAATTTTCAGAACGTATAGGGACTTAAGGACTAGTTTAAAGGTTTACGTGACGACCGGTTCGAAAGTCCTCAAAACAAAATAATTGTCGACATATATATATATATATATATATATATATATATATATATATATATATATATATATATATATATATATATATATATATATATATATATATATATCCAGGTTTTGTCGAGCCACAAACATTTAAAAGGTGACACACCCGCACTATGTTGTAGTCAAATTTATAAGCCATGCTCTTGTTATTTATGTGTTTCGATATCATGATTTTATGTGGTGTATATATACGATTTCATGTAAACTTATATTCGATTACAAACATGTATGCTAGTCGATTCAAAAGGTCATGAACACGCTCGAAAAAGAAGAAAACAATCAAAGAGAGTAATGGTAGGAGCGTGTTACCTTCGCAGCGTGAATGAGAAAGGCAACAACAACACGAGATTGAGTATCAAGCTACAACAAACCGAACAGCAACCTAAGACTCTCGAATAGAAGAAAAAAATAAACCAGCGTCCACACTTCCTTTGTACCACGATTAGCCCACGACCACAAGCTACACTAGCGACCACAATTGTACCACCCTTGTACCCCTGCTGATTCGGACAGAAATGGAGGAAGAAAAAGATGGCCGCCACTTAGAATTTTAGGTTTAGGGTTTTATGAAAAGCGTATGTTTGTTTGTTGTTGTGTGGGAAAACAAAAAAACCGGTTCCCTTCTTATTATTTCTTGTGGGTCGAATGGCCACAAGGCCTAAGGAACATGTTGGGCTAAGTTTCATAGGTCATGGGTTAAGCTAAGTTGGGTTTTAGTTGGCTTAACAAAAGAAAACGGCCCAAAACAAATGTCTACGAAGCGTAAATAATTTCCTCGTATTTTATTTATGTCACAAAATTATTTTGGAGTTCAAAATGTTCAAAGAATTCTAAAATGATGTTTCGTTATAATTTTATGGACTTATGGTCAATTCGTTAAATTATATTCACGTTTATAATTACTTGTATCGTTATTTAGAAAATTTAAAATTATACGTAATATTAGGATTAAGGAATTCAGGGTTTTACACTTTCTCTCTAGATTCTTTCTCTCTAAACACTCTCAAATCTCTCTATCTCTAATCTTGTGTTCTTGATTTTCATACTAACATCTTTGAAAGAACACATGTCTTTGCACGGGAAGAATCACAAGAACCTAATCCACTCTTGTGATTGTGTCGAGGGTCTTCTTATCTATACCCTTTCTACTAGAATCGAGTCTCTAGGTTAAGATAGGGCTTGATTGAATAAACATTTATTCTTTCATTCAATTGTTTGTAAGGGAAGTCTTGTGTCTTGGTGACCAAGCCTAGATCATTGGGGATCTAGTTGGGGTTTGATACTTCCGGTGGGAAGTCTTGGTAGTGGTCTTGGTGACCCTTAGGTGAAGTCGAATCGCGAGATTTTTTTTGGTGGTTTCCAAGGGCGGAACACCGTGGGATTAACTCCTTTTTTGTGAGCATCGATATTGGTGAATATCGGTGGAGTGAATTGTAGCGGTTTGTAATCCACCGAAAGGATTATACTAGTGGAATAGTATCGTGTCGTGGATTCGCAACTGGACGTACGGATGGTATAAACCCCCATCCCGAACCAGTATATATCGTGGTCTCTCTTTACTCGCTTTGTATACTTTGGTTGTGTTTGTGGTTGTTTGGATTGATTATACAACCACTTGGTTTTCTTTGGCTTAAAGTTTTTAAACATCTAAAAAGCCTAAAAAAACCGTATTCACCCCCCCCCCCCCCCCCCCTCTACGGTTCTACACATAGTCTCCAAGCATGGATGTTAAAATGGGAGGATGTTTGTTCCACCTTACTGGATCAAGAGATGATGACAAGCAACAACTTTCAACATGGCGTCTGAATGATGAGACAGAGAACAAAAGGGATGGATCGAGTGTGTAGTTCCAAGTATCAGGGGTGTTAGATAGGTTTAAGTCACTAAGCTGGATGAGTAGCCCGCTGAGTTGTTCACTTTCAGGCCCATCCCTAATGGGCCGTCTCCAATTCCAGTTTAACGTTTGAATCCCATCAACAAAAGTAACCCTTTCATAAATTTTACAGTGCTTGTCGTTATCCAGCATGTAAAGCCTAGGATATGTTGTTTGAAGATTGCAATCGCCTATCCAATGCTCGTTCCAGAAATCAAAAGAATAACCATCTCCAACTTTACGAACAAAAGTCGAATGTAGGTTAATATTAACACTTGCCATATGATTGTTTAAGTCGCCAATTGATTTCCATGTGCTTGAAGGCAGCCCTCGATTGTTGTTTAGCTCATTACCTATGCCTCCTTG
Source organism: Artemisia argyi (assembly GCA_030686995.1). Taxonomy (NCBI): domain Eukaryota; kingdom Viridiplantae; phylum Streptophyta; class Magnoliopsida; order Asterales; family Asteraceae; genus Artemisia; species Artemisia argyi. Next base: position 88,983,408 of record CM060681.1, on the reverse strand, counting down.
ATCACCATGGATGGAAACTATGATTTGTCTCCAAAGCGAACTTGGTTCTTTATGAAATCTCCACCACCATTTTGTCACCATGGCAATGTTGGAAGCATAAAGGCTACCAATACCAAGACCTCCACAACTCTTAGAAGAGCAAACTTTCTTCCAAGCAATCCAACGAGATTAGTACCATAGCAGTAACAAAATTCTATCATAACAAGATTGGTAATGAGATTTGAGATACCATAAACCCGAAATCATCACGAGATTACTATCAAACAAAGTTACCCATAACGTTACGAGATCCCCAAGACAACGAGATACCATAAGCATCCATATGACCACTATCTCTAACTCGAAAAAGAGAAAGTCAAACGAAAAAGTCAAAAAAACAAGAATAGAAAAAGAACAGTCATCTACAACTCTTAACTACAACAAAACCAACAACACACAACCTCACAACCTACAACCTCACTATATATCTCGCGGCAAGAACAACACAGTCAAACAGGTAAACCACCAAAAGCAAAACTTCAACCTCCTACAACAACACCTAAGATTCGAAATATAAAAAGAAACAAAAAGATCTCAGGTTTCTAAGGTTTCGAATAACAGACCCTGGCCTAAAGATCTTTCAAGATAATAGAGAGAAACCCATCATTATATATGCTATCACTGCCCGAGAGTGTTGGCAAGTCTTGTTGAATTCGGTTTAATAACTATTAAAACAAGGTTTTACACATCAACTAAAATTAGTTTATATAAAAATATTGAAAATGGGCTTTGGCGGGAACAGTTATGTCCATTTGGTGAACAGTCGTACATTTTGCAAAGGCATCAGCATGTTCTGTGACAGAACTGTCACAAATTACACCCTTTAACATACATGATTTTTCATTTGATACGCTTCAGATCTGCCACACGAGGGTCATATCCCTTGAAGGTGACACTCCTAAAGGGCCTAGTCACACTATGTCGCCAGTGGAATGACCTTCGGGCCGGCCAAGCCTTTGCCTTTCTGTGTGTCGCTGCCTGGTCAGATTAGCTTATACTAGTATGCATGGCACCTTCTAGTTAACCCACAATATAGCTTAACCTAATTACATCTCTTTGGTCTCAGGTGAATCACATACTCCAATAAACATGGAGAATCACCATGCACGAACTAGCACTCAATATAACAACTTTTCTTTTCCGTTGGTATTTGGTGACATTTGAGTATTGTCCAACTTAACATCCAATAAATGAATAATGCTCGTAGTACTGTAGTACGTACTACGTGTAATGTCTCAAATCAAAGTTTGTCGAGATTTTTACGTACGGTGAGTATAAACTTCACCTTTATGGATGAAATTTCGGTAGTAGCAATATATAACTAACCCTTTTATTCATGAAAGAAGAGTCGATTCAATTGCCTAACATAAAACCATATTTCAGCCATTAAGACCATCAACAGCACATGATTGATGATTGAACAATGGACGTGTTAATGTTTGACTAATATTGATAAGCATCAAGTTGTAATAAGAGCATTAGGTGTAGGCTCGCCGTTAGCCTTCGCCGTCCGACCTGGCAACATCAACGGCGAGCCGAAGCTCGCCGCTACACCACAACGGCCTTGCCGTTCTTCCCCGTTGGGCATTTCCCCGTGGCCACGGCGAGATATCTTTCTGACAAGGTTGGCAGGTTTTTTTCATTTTTTTTTCTTTCTTACTTCCATATGTTTGGTTTAATTTTTCTTGTTCCAAAGATCTGGGTTTGTTCCAAAGATCTGGTTTGTTCCATAGATTTGGTTTAATTTTTCTTTCTCCGTGTGATGGTGGTAAGAATGGAGAACTATGGTGGTTTGTGATGGTGGGATGGTTGTGGAGGGTGGTCGGAAAAAATGGCAGGGATGGTCGGAAAAAATGGATTTGGTGGTGATGTTGTTGTTTGTTTATTTTATTTTTTATTTTAATTTATTTAATAAAATGAATAAAAAAATAAATGTGTAAGAGGTGGAACCCTAATGGGGAAGTTGAGGTTTGTTATTTGGGGAAGGGGGGTTTGTTGTGGATAGTTGAAGTTGAGGTGTTGGGTGATGTGGCAGGAGTGGGACCCGAATAAGGAGGCACCTAATGCTCTAATAATGATTTTCTACTTTATATTAACAACAACCAGACACCATTCAAACAAAGAATAAAATATATATCTTTGAAACTATAGAGTACTGGTATTATCGTATAGTTGTTTAAACATAAAGTACGTATACTAGTATTATAGAATCGGTCAAACTGTAGAGTTCATATATATGATATTGTATCGTATTTAATAGGTTTCGTTTCCATTTATTTAAATGAGCATTTAGAGAAACCAACATCAAAAGGATACCTCTGTATACAGCATTATGGTTCTATTATTGTGGTGATTTAAGCTATACTTTAATTATATCTAACGAGTCAAAATCTTTTTACGACAACCGTTGAGAGACTCTAATATCGAGGATTAACTTATCGATGAGATGGTGGAGATTCTCCAAGAAGAAATGAAGTGAAGAATGCAAGTGATTCACTTGGTTTGAATATAGGCACTGCATGACCGGCCCCTCTAAATGTTGCGAAAGTTAGTCCTTCATATTCTTGAACCCAACCACCAACCTAAACAAAATGAATAATCCAATTTTAAGAATAAAGTGGAAAGACAATTCAAAAAGTTTACCAACTCAAAATTTAGTTAAGTAAGTCGATAGATCCACATTTCTTAAAATTGTATCTGTTTGGCGTGGTAAACAAACATTTTTTTTTTTTTTTCATTCCACTCCATCTCTTAGACTTCATATATCACAGGATATCTAATAACTTGAAGGAAAACGATATAAGAAGTTGGAGCGAGAATTACCTGCTTTTGATTGTACCATGGCCTCCATGCCTTAGTTATAGGCAAGCCCAAGGTGCTTAAGCTGTATCTAGTGGACAACACAGGTACTCTTCCATCAGTATCTCCACTGTCAACAGCATATGAACAATCAAACAAATTAAATATTGATCATAATTCATAGATACACACAAACTTTTCAAATTGAAGTAAGGATTACGATCAATCATTTACCTGTATACCCATATCCTAAGTTTTGCATCAATAAGTTTCTTGTATATGGGAAGAACTGAGCCTTTCGTTTGTTTCCAGCCATCGAATACATCCATACTGCAGGATACAGATTATGACAAGTTAAGTTATGGGATCCTTACTGACTATTTCAACTCATTTATATGAAAACATATCTACTGCGTAATATAAACAGGGACCTAACAATGGAGTGGGTCAAATGCGTCAAACATATAAATTGGGCCAAAAATTAATTAATCACGAGTCTGTCAGGTTATTCTTATTAGATAAGGTCTTATTTTTCCAAAAAGCATAATATGGTTTTTAATCATACTTGTACATTAATTGTTTACAAGATTATAAAATATGGACAAAAAAGCATCGGTGGGGGTAATCACCAGCACACCCACATGTTTTATGACCTATACGACCTTGGTGCACTAAGGCTCATTGTTTATGAGATGATTGAGGAGGGGCATCAGCCACTATATGTTTCAAAAGATGTCAGATTTTCATCATGACTCTGAGCATGTGACCTTTTCGTCAATAAGGGCCGCACTATGTCCTACCATACCATGGCTGTTACATGGCTCACCTTATTCAAGTTCCTAATAGACAAAGTTTCAAACATAGTTAAAGAAACATGTATATATTACTTGCAAATGCTCCAGTTCTTGAGTTGAAGGCCATTGCTAACATGAAGAGCCTTTTGAACCTCCGGTTTATTGTAGTAACCTTTTGCATAATCATCAAGGCAAGGATCATAACCACCAAGTATTCGAGGCATCTAAACAAAAGATTATAATGAATTAAAATGATGATAGCTTTAAGTATTTACGTTCTGGTTGTTAAATTGTGTATTGAAAGCTAATAAATTAGTGGGATGTCCAACAAACAAATTACTATATTACCATGTTTGATTTAGTCTTTTTGAACATGACTGAAAGTGCTTTGTTTTCTGAATATGCTGAGTTGGCAATACAAACGGACGTGTAGAGGCTGTAAATATCGATTTCTTTATATTGTCGGAGAACTTCATCCACAGCCTGGGTGCAATCATCGTTGCCCCAAGTATCATTACTGTCGAAATCACATGAAGCTCTGATGGTTTTGTGTGTTTCATCTGATACAACCGCATGGCTCCAAGCATAATCAACCAGACCTTTCCAATCCTCAGCATCACTTGTTTCAGGATTTCCCAACTGCATATATTTACCATAAATAAATGATAGAATGTGCTCTACATTTCTTAAGAAATAAAATAAATAGCAAAAGACAGAGAAAAAGAATAAACTTAAAAGATGCATGCAACTTAAGTGATTAAGATACCAGTATTCCTTTGAGATTGATTAACATGGCAGGATCCTTATTTCTTTCGTATATAAGACCGGCAAGTTCTGGCACATATTTTCCTGCATAAAATAATGTAAATTTGTCATGCCTGAGAACTTCTAAATGAAAGATTGGTGGAATTAAACCCAAATTTGTTTATACCTGCATAGCTCTCTCCGGCAATATAAAACGTTCTTGTTCGATAAGATGGAAACTTCATGAACCAGTTATGCAGGAAGGCATAAGTGTCGTTTGCTGATAATATTAGGCGTAAAAAAATCAGTTTCAACCAGTAGACCATCAATTGACATATTATATAAACATGTGTGCGTGAATAGAAAAAAAGTGTAGGTTTGATGATAAGTGGATTCACTCTTAATGTTTCTAATCATGGTACTTGGCAATTTAGTGAATCATCATTATTACAAAAACATAAAAGATTCACAACATTATTTAAGATGAGTAGTTTTTTGGACAGAAAGTTCAATGTAACGATCACTTATCCATGTATGTTCACATAAGTTATTCAAAGCTATCAGTATAACTTATGTTGGTATTTTTTTTTCGCATAATGGCAGCACCATAAAACAGGTCAAAAAGTAAATCACTTCTAGCAGATACATACATAAATGTACACAAAAACACATGCAAACGAATATATGTATACACACACATATATTACGTACACTCGTATATGATAAACATACATATACGAATAAATATTACAATCGATGCTAAAAGTGTCCATAGCGTTTACCAGTGAAATCGTCTCCTAGGTTTTCATAATCACTAGTTGTGTTGGAGTAAGAAAATCCAACTCCAACAGGAGATTCCAGGAACAACATATTGGCTTCTGCACCACGAATTAACAAATTTGAAAAGATGCCCATTAAGGAATATATGCTTCATTAAAGAAAACAAATTATAACTAAGCAAGTCAAATAACAATGCATGACTGTGAACTGATTATTATGCTAAAATGATACCTCTATTCCACGAGTAAGGGTTTAACTGAAGGTCGTTTCCATCTGTACCAACAATAAACGGCCCTATCTCTTGTGTAGCTCCATATCCCACAGAAGAGCATCCAGGACCTGAAACACGTAATCTTTTGTCACCAAAATGGACGGCAAGAGAATAAAACTTCAAACTAATAATTTTCCATGACGAAGTGGGTGAATTAAATAATAATTAACAGTGCCCTCCCACTCAGCACTTCTCATTAGTAAATTAATTAGCAGAAGAATATCTACTTTTACAATAACTTACATCTTAAAAAGCTTATTTCTTTTATTCGTGCATGGGACTTAATTTGTTAAAAAAAAAAAAAAAAAAAAAAAAAAAAAAAAAAAAAAAAAAAAAAAAAAAAAAAAAGGAATAGCATCTTTAATAAAAACCTTATCATATCTCTTAATTCTTTATAAAGATATGTTCGGACAAAAAATGGATAGATTTTGTGTAAAGACTGTAGTGAAAATCTGAAACCAGGTATCAAGAAAAAGATAACCACATTTTTTGCATGGAACTTGGTTATTAGAAGACAAAACAAAGAGTGGATCAAGCAGTAAAATACAATAATATTTATTAACATGACAAAGATTTTAGTGACTTATTTGCTATTCTTTTTACCTCCATTAAGCCACAACACCAATGGCTTCTCATCTGGGAGGGTCCAGGCTTCATAAAACCAATAAAACAGTGCTCTGCCATTTTGTTCATTCACCATCACATATCCAGCATAGTGTTTGAAATCTACGTTAGGCTGACCAGGCAAGTTGGTGACAAGATCATCATTGTTCTGAATATTTGATTTCTTTTCACTGGACCATTGTCCATGCCTAGCAAGTACAAAAGTTTTCTCACATAACAATAAAGCAAGACTTGTATACAAAAGTGACGTTGTCACTTTTAGAATGAGAGCCATAAGGACCATAAAATTACAACCTCAAATACAACTTTTTCTTGCTAAAGGATAAAAGAAACAAAGACTCGGCATCTATTTATAAAGATTAAGGGGGTAAAGGTTACAATTCAGATATTAGTGAAAAGGTGCCATGTGGAATTTGTCTTGTGTAGAGCTTTTTAATTGTATAAACCCATTGTGCAGGCTCCATTAAACTAATTAGTGCAGATTGTAGGACCACATCATGTGACATAATGTTAATAAAAACATGACAACATAAGTTCTTTAAAACCATTGATTAACATACATTTTAAGAGAATATATGCTGCCTAAGTCTGTATCAAGAAACACAATAATGCCGTTTCAGGAAGATCTACTTCTACACGACTTTCTAGTTCACAGTAAAAGACGAGTAGGATATTGTTAATTATTCACCGCTGACTCTGAAAGTGCAAACATGGCATGTCATCCATTCTCTGGTGGGTGGGTGGGGTGAAAGAGTGGTAGTGGTTTTATTGGGTGAACCAAGAGACATGTTACATTTGATCACTTTTACTTGAATGTATATATGGACAACTAATGAGTACGATTTTTTTTCTCATATTTTATTAGGAAAACTATTCTATAGTCTGTCCTGCTTACTGCCATATGTTGGCCAGACAACCATATGGTGAATGTGGCCCGTAGCGAATTAGGCTTCACGCTTAGCATCCAAACTCCAACTTTTCTCATGCCCCATCAGGGTCTTTCACTATCAATTAAATATAAATATTGAAGCATAGTTATAGAGCCTTGTACTAAATTCAGTAATAGCATGCATATACAAAACTCAGGTAAATAATTTAACTTCAGTTATGACCTGAATAAACAGTCGGTTATAAAACACTAACAAGAGCACTTGATGGAATATAAATGGGGACAGTACCTTTATCATATAGTAGTAATACACTATAGACACGGTATACTTTAATTGTTAATTGGTATTGGTTTAAGGTGGTAACTAGAGTTATTAACTTATAAACGGATCAAAGTGAGTTATCTTTTATCTCTAACGGGTCAAATGGTACAGAAAAAAGTTAGCTGTAAGGAAACATGCCCAACGGGTCGATAGTCGCTAAAGTTGTATTTATAATGCAGATATGTAGCCTTCTATACCATGTTTTCCACGATAAATAATACAATGTGTGTAACCATGTTTGACACACTCACAATTCTTACAAAAATATTGAATATTTAGAGTAAAGAAAGTGCTTCTAGTCAACCAACTCTGTCTGACCCGACCCATTTGACACAAACCAAATAAACCTATTTTATCAGGACATCGATTGCCTGCAACCTCCAAGGTATTATCACCTACGTGACATGCCATATACCATTCAAACTAAACAGTTGATTGCGACCTGGGTCCTTACACGTTCAATTTTCCTTCTTATTCTTCTTAGTGCACTTTTCACACATACTATTGGTTTATGCACATAGATAGATCCACCTTGTCTCACCACATGATCAGTCAAGGTTACACAGGGAGGAATAAAAGCCTGTTTGTTGATAAGGATTGATGGCCCCATTCCCATAATCTTTTTAAACAGTCCCGATATAGTAGCAACTACACTACTAAAAATCATTATTCGTTCATTGATACTGAGAGTTCTGTGAGAATTTGAAAACTGAGAAAAAAAGACTTGAACTTTTTAATTTGTTGTGAATCGAGTGGGTTTCTGACTGCCGCGTGTAAAGAAAAGATTGTATAGACAAAGTGACCTTTACCCAAAAAAAAACTTGTTGAATGGTATCAAATCATCAAAGAGAAGACACTGAGGAATTTTGTGGCAGGAACTGTGGGTTATTACTATTTACTCTTAAATTATGGCCATTAGAAGAGATGACAAAATAGAATGAAGTTAATTGAATTATGACATGGAGTCCAACTTATCTTAGTTGAACAGTGAGATGGAAATCATCTATAATGTTCTTCACTTATCTTTGCTTATTTAACTTAGAATAGATGTATATCTACTTGTTTTTTCATCATAACTAGAGTCACGTATTGCTCACGACATTCATATTTTTAGATCTTGTCATTGTGTAGAAGTTTATCTTTTTAGGTCATTTGCATTCTTGATTAAGCACAACTAAGTGTGATAGGAAAAGTGAAGTGCAAATCTATGCAAGGATAATGATGTTTAGGTACATAATCTATTATATTGCTATCATAGGTTCCTGGAATCATGTAAACTACATCTTAAAATAACTCATGATGTTGACACAATTCATTTCCTATAGCTTTTTAGACAAATATTCATGCACTTGAGTGAAACTAATTAGTTTGTGGAAATTTAGTTGAGAGTTAAATCATCTGGCATAAAGATTATCATGGTGGTCCTTCTGAAGAAGCTCAAAAATGTCTAGTTGAAAAGCCTCATCGTCATTTCATCAGGTAAATATGTTTCAATAATGAATGATTGATAATTCAAAACACAGGTAAAACTTATAGTTTATGGCCATAATCAGTTCCTTGCTGTGAAAATTATGTTCAGATGTTCCCTGTTAGAAGAAATTAGTAAGATAGTAATAATTCCTCTCTATGATTCCATGGCAAGCAAAGTTCTTAATGTACAAACTAAAACTGAAGCACTTGTCAAATAAGTTCAGTGTTATTTAAAACTTATCTCCCAAACATATACCTAATAATGGACTATGCATTTCTTTCAAGCCATTATGAATTCTTGACAAGAAATATTTGTTTTCAAATTTGATTTTGTGGTCAGTATAATTCTTCAATCTAAATCAGTCAGCTACACTATCAAGTCACTAGCTGGGCATGTTTTTAATTCAATGGTTGACATCGTAACAGAGTGGCCAACCACGAGTGGCAGGCTGAAACCGAACATGCAAGGTACTTGATTTCAGCCATTAATGTGTTATCAGAATCATGACACATATAATTTACAAGAATGGATTTCAAAGCAATAACAAATATTCAAAGTTTTAAACTATTATAAGGCATTGAAAATTTCATTTTCATGATCTATCCGATTTTTTCCCCAAAAAAGGGAAATTGAATACGTAATTAGAATGAGCATGTGAAAAGCAGAATAGAACCCATGATCGCCCATTAGTACCTTAGTGTGATAAACCAAATACCACTAAATGTTAAGTTAAAGGTTGATTTAGGTTGAATCACATTCAGGCCTTTTATATTACAGTTTGAACATGACCTTTTACTATACCTAAAGAAACGTTTAAGCTACTAGCAGACTGTAAAATGCAAAGAACTAATGTGAAAAGCGTCCGCTTAATAACAAAAATTATCTATACGTCATAAGTAGTCAACTGAAACAGGCCGGGTTAGTCATGATCACTAGTGTAGGCCAATGGCTGCACATTACCAGCTCCAACTTACAGGCATACTAATGAATAAAATAATACTGAAATTCCTTCCAAAGTAAAGAGGCATAAATTCGGTAAGTGATACACCAATAAATTTATCCTAGTATGCACACCATTCGCTTTATCTGGTCTCTTTTACATCTCCCAGATTTATGTTTGAACGATAAAGCTTACAAACCTCTTTTGCTTTGTGGACTCCATTTTTCCTTATTTTTCAATAATTCTTTTTAGCTAGGCAATTGCAACTCAAATTTCCTTTATAGCACACTGTCAGCGCAGATTAGGTATTACAGGGTACCTTTTGTCAATGCAGATTTGCTAATGACTTAGTAAAGTTGGTAAAGACGGCACAATTCAGTTACATCCTTTGAGTCCAATTTAGGGGTGATTCCCACAAGCATATCAGATTATCAGTTATATCCTACGAGTCTAATTAAGGTGCATTTTCACAAAATGAATGCTTTATAATAGTGAATGGTCTATGCTTTACTCCCTCTCCGTCACATAATAAGTGTTCACTTCCAAAATGCACAAAGTTTTAGTAAATCCCACTAACTACACTTTCCACCAATCAAATATCATCTCCGCCCACTAAAATCTCTTCTCATTGGTTTAAATACAAAGTGGATACTTATTTTGGGACATCCCAAAATAGTAATGTGGACACTTATTATGGGACGGAGGTACTATATCACGTTGATTGACCTTCATTCCATTTACCAACTAAAAAAAAAGATGGAGTACAAGACAGGGAAATGCATTAAGTTAATAGTCTGAAAATGACAAATCTCCAGTCTAACTAGAATCATTTGTCTAGGTGACACGGCATGGGTCAATGTAGTCAATTTGATTCTTCTACAGTATCAAGAACTATTTCTAATGCTTAATAGCTTCTAACCTATAGCCTGTTGCATGCACAATATGGATGGTGACGTTAGTGCTTTCGTGTTGTTCAATAGCAGTTTGCATCATTTGTGAATTG